>CM062816.1:1855315722-1855949318 GCA_031772625.1 Pinus tabuliformis
TAAGCCATGTCTCCAAATAGATATATCTTCATGGAACCTGTAACAACACCATTCTCTTGGCCAACCAACAATATTTATCAATATGCAACTTAAGTAATCATCCATGTATCCAACATAATGTGTATCCAGCAATATGTATCTAGAAAACCATGAGCTCATAGTCATTTGTCAAGCTTTCTTGATACCATTAGCAACAACAATCCTCAACCATGTGAGAGCCAAGAATTATAGGAATCCTGCATCATAACTGCACCATATGAACTTTATGCATCTTTGAAGGCATGATGACAACAACATAAAAGAAATGAGTGGCTCATCATCAATTAATGAAGTTGTGTACTCAAGCTTTGTACTTCTCCTTGTCCTTATGAAGATCACCATGTAAGCAACATATATGTACTGTATGCATCATCAAAATTCATCCACAATCACCCATAAATCTGATCTGAATAACAACTATGTAACCCCAAGCAATACAAGTATCATCATCATAGGCAGCTCATAACCACAACATAGCATGATGTATCATTTACACACTTTAGCCACATAATCATCATCACATTAGGTACCAAAGACTTCTAGACATAATGCCAACAATGCAATATTAGAAGCATAACATATTCTCCCCCTGAACCTGTGCCACCTGTTCACTGTCAGATCTGATCATTGCATATATCAGTAAGAAATATGAAGGCATCATCATCAATCAGATATACATCAAGTCATCAACAACTTATGAGGATCAAAAGCACTTCTAAATAACATCCACAGACTGTAGTCATCAATCATCAAGACAGAAAAGATAATTGATATATCAGATCAATTTTCTGAGTTTGTCCCACTGCTTCTTCATCAAACCAACATATATGCGACTGTGCAGCTTCTAACTCGCGTATATACATGACTTGTCTTCATGATACCTGCGTATGAGAATTAGAACACTGAAATTTCATATTTTCAGTTCCTTCTAAGTCTGTTATGTCTGCATACTGAGCTATGCCACATATTTCTGGTTGTACTTCCTTCTTCTTCCATACCTTGGAGCGTGATGATGTTTGCTCCTTTTGGTATGTTGGCCAAAAAAAATTTCTTGCATTCTTTTTCTATATGCCCAAACTTATTACAAGCATAACATCTTATATGTTTCATATTCCCTCTATAGAAATTAATGGCTTTGTGACCAAACATATTGCAAGAAAAACAATATCCTTTGAAGTACCTGGACACTGATGATCTTTCTGTGTGACGATTATTAGCTTGAACCATTCTACTTTTGCATCTGGCTGCAACATGTCCAAAATTATGACATATAAAATATTCAACATTATTCATCAGAGGAAAGAATCAATTAACATTTCCATAGTTAGGAGTAAATGATTTTCTTTGAAGACTTTCTTTCCTTGGTTGTTGATGGGGTTGACCTCTTATCTCCTTGTTGAGAATTTCAAATTTTGCACTAGAGTTCCTTGCTTCAGTTTGTGAGCTAAATTCACCTTTACCAGTTTCATGAAAACCAAGACAAGAATTGATGGCAGGAGAGCTTTGACTACTAAGAATATCATCCAAAATCTTAGTACTATCTTGAAATCGTAAAATTTTATCCTTTTCTTATAATTTACCTTTTAGGATATTTACCTCAACCTGATATTGCTCTTCCTTTTCAAGATACTGCTTCTTCATGATTTCTTCAACTTTTCTTCCTTCTTCCACTTGTTGCCTTAATTCGAGAACTTCATTTTCTTGTTCTTAAAATGCTTGGAGTAATTCTTCATTTTGCTTATTTGAATTTTTGCAATCTTCTTTTAGAGAAATGACCACAGCTTCAAGACCTTCACAATAGTTGGTTCTTTCTATAAGTTCCTTGGTTTTTGTGTCCTTTCCATTCAATTCATTTCTCAATGATGTCACTTCATCCTATAGCCTTTGACTTTGATCTTCCTTTTCCTCATTATGTTTCCTTAATTTGTTTCCTTCCTCTAACTGAGCTTTTAACCTTGTAATATCTTCTTTGTAGGTACACTCCCTTTTGTCCAATAGATCTTGTTGATCTCTAATTGTGTCTGTGAGCTTTTTAAATTCTGCCTCTATTTGATTTCTTTCTCTTTCACCCATAAGAGCAAATTCAGTTGTTTCGTTGTCACTTTCATTATCTTCAAATGAATAGAGAAATGTATCACCAAAGGACAACAAATTCATACCTGATAGTTCTTTTGCTTGTTCATCTTCATTCTGAGGTGATTCTAAATTTGAAGAGTTGCTTCCACATAAAGGCCAATCGTCTCTCCCATTGTCACAGTTCCTTTGAGATGTCTTCTTCTTTTGAGGTGCTTTCTTCTTTAGCTTCTTTCCCATTGTTAATACGGATCTCCTTCAAGCGATCAAGCTTCTGCCAAAGGACCTGCTCTAATACCAATTGTTGGAAATAATACTGAGAGGGGGGGGTGAATCAGTATTAGTTAGATCAATAACTTTTTCTTTTCATACTCTGATTTATATACGCTACTTCAATGAAGGTAACTCGCGTGTACACGCAACTGTATTTAAGGAAACCAGCGTATATCCAACAAACTTATGATTCAGTTAATTCATCATATGTTGATCTTTAATTAGTGCATCAGTACTTCATTAACCATATAAACAGTAACCATGTGCAGTAATAACAAAACAAACCATCACACATAAGAAACACACATGAACACCAAGATTTAAGGTGGAAACCCAATGCGGGATGAAAACCACCTGCTCTTGTCTTATTTTAATATAAGAAAAACCTGTTTACAATCTTGTACAAGTGCAGACTCATACCAGTGCATAGGTACCCACCTGCAGAAGGCTATAACCTTCTCTTGTTCTCCAGCTTCTACTCGAAGGGAGCTACAACCCCCTAGATATTACACTAGTCGATCTATTTACTAGTACGTAGGCACTGACCTACAGAAGTGTCCAAACTTCACTTGTTTTCCAGCTACTACTAGAAGGGAGCTCCAACCCCCTAGCTCTTGTACTAGCCGATCCATTTACTAGTATGTAGGCGCTAGCCTACAGAAGGCTCCAACCTTCACTCATTTTCCAGCTGCTATTGGAAGGGAGCTCCAACCCCCTCATTCTTGTATTGGCCAATATGTTTACCAGTACGTAGGCGCCGACCTACAGAAGGCTACGCCCTTATCTCTTCCTCCAGGGACCATGTTTCATGAATTTTCAGACTGGATACTCCTGGAACACAACACCACAATCTGAAGGCCATGTTTCATCCAATTTTCATACTGGACCCATCAACAACTTTTAAACTTAAACTGCATCAACCAACATTCAGTTAATCTGAACAATCAGATCACTGACACCAGAACACTGTGCTGAACCAAAAAACTTGCATCATCATTCAGATCCAGTTGTATCCTCGAAAACCATGCATCAGACTGTATACGCTACTTGGCTGAACCCAAACTGCGTGTATATGCTACTTCCATTAATCAAACCTGCGTATACCTCCAAAGCTACTGCAAACATAAACTTTTGAATCAAGTCTGTACCAACCAGCAATATACTGAACATCTACTGTCAACTTACAGAGCTTTACACAGGCAGCAACAGAGATCACTTCTTCTCACTTATACAATCAATATATCAAATATCAAACTCCTTATTCATTCAGTTTTACATTCAGATCTAAGAAGACTTCATTGACAGACAACAATAAAACAACAGCACTGATCTAATAGATCAGTCATCCTTGAACATCAAGCTTTTCTTTTGCATACACTACTTGGAAGAGCCGAACCAGCATGTATACGCACCTTCACCAAAGTGAACCAGCATACAGATCTGCAAATACTTACTTCATAACTTCGCTGCACCTCCAGACTTCAGACAAACCCAGATCATGATATTTAAAGAATAAAATAGGTGTACATAATCAGATCTAGCCCAATATCAGATCATTCAATAATAAGTCATTTCAGGTCTCATGATCCTGATCCAATATTGAATTCAAGGTGCACAAAGTATTTCAAATCAAATTACAAACATAGCCCCTACAACATAAAATATACTTCAGATAGAAGTATTCCTTAGAAACCCATACACTTGCACATAACCCTTCATAATTTATTCAATACTTTCACACCTTGGCCTAATGATCTTCTCCTCCTTATATAGTTTTAGACCTTTCTCAATACCTTGGACCAAAACCACTTAGGACCAATACCTTGGACCAAATACCTAAGGTCAATACCTCGGACCAAATACCTAGGGTCAATACCTTGGACCAAATACCTTGGATCAATACCTTGGACCAAAATACCTTGGACTAAATACCTTGGACCAAAACCTTGGTTTTCCAACATGTACGCACTTTTCCTCCTGTGAAAGTGCATGTATATGTATCCGCTCCTTTTGTTCTGTTAACACGCGTGTATACATTGTTTTGACTAAGTAGACCTGCGTATACTTCTTAAACTACTCTTCATCAACCTTTTCCTTTACTTTCTTTATTCTGATCAGTAGACCTTACTTCCATCTTCATGTTCTCCTATACCAATGTCCTGTTATCTATAAATAGACCTGTTCCACTGTAATTTGCCATATTACTTCTAAAATGATTCCTTTGAACTGCCCTGCATTTTTTCACATCTGTGAACAAAACTGCCATGCATTCTGTCACATTTGATATCTCTCCTGTAGATTCATCTAGTTACGTAGATTCATCTAGTTACCATATACAAGTGAGTTGTTCTTCTATAAGTGGGTTGCCACAAAGTACAACACATGTATCATAATGCCAACAATTGTACCAATAGTAGCAATAGTAGTAGCAACAGTAGTAGCATTAGTACAAGCGCGTTAAACGGTCTGTGTACAGACAAGTTGTGGACCATGTACTTTGATGGATCAAAGACACAGGACGACTCAGGAGTCGGGAGTGTCTTGATCGACCCATACAATAGGAAGCATTTGGTTTCAAGTCGCTTGGAGTTCGAGTGCATGAACAACATTGCCGAATATGAAGCACTTGTGTTGGGCTTGCAGAAAGCCATCAGCCTCAACATGGTCACGCTCAAAGTGGTAGGTGATTCAAAGATAGTGGTACGGCAGGTACGTAACACCATTCACTATTTGTCACCGCATCTCAAAAGTTACCAGCAAGAGGTATGGTGACTGATCTCTAACTTCCAAGCATTTAACATCATTGTTGTACCACGTATGCGTAATGCAGCTACCAATGCTCTGGAAAACGCAGCTTCTAGAATGTCACCGATTAGGGATAGATTTACTATTGAAATTTTGTACAAACCATCTATCCCGGATAACATAACTAACTTACGCGTGTTTAATGATGATCAACATATACTTCATTTCATGGCCAATGCTGATGTCTTCAAAGATGCAGCGATAGATGATGACGAGCACGAGTGCTCTCTGCAAGCAAAAGCTGGTAATAGGAAAGGCCACCTTATCACGAAGGGTGTGGCATCGTTGGAGAAGCTTTATGACTTGCAAGAACATTTTCAAGGGTCGAGGAATAGAAAAACCCACAACTCCACCATGATGCATGAACTGATCAACTTGGGAACAGAACAAGATCCAAAGTTCATCAATCTTGGTACATGTTGCAAACAACAAGAACGACAAGCCTTTGTACGCCTGTTCAAATAGTACCGAGATGTATTCGCGTGGACATACGATGATCTGAAAACTTATGACACGTGGATAATCCAACACATCATTCCAATCAAAGAAGGGGTCAAGTCGTATCAACAGAAGCTGAGAAAAGTACATCTGTCACTTGAACCCCTCATACAAAAAGAGCTTACCAAGTTGTTGGATGCATGGATCATATACAAAGTTTGTCATTGCACGTGGGTTTCAAACCTTGCTCCTATATGCAAGAAGTCAGGAAAATTTGCTTGTGTGTTGATTTCCAGAACGTGAACCGCGCCTCGGACAAAGACAACTACCACGTGTCATCTATGGACTGCATTATGCAAACAATATCTGGGGCACAAATATTTTCCCTACTCGACAAAATTTTGAGGATACAATCAGGTTTTGGTAGCAGAACTTGACAGACTTAAGATTACCTTCCGTACCAAGTGGGGTATGTTCGCTTACAAACGAATATCGTTTGGGCTTGTGAATGCAGGCGTAACCTTTCAACATGCCATGGACATCGCTTTTCGCGGACTCATCGGATAGAACGTAGTGGTATAACTCGATGACGTGATTGTGTTATCAAGAAGATGTGAGGACCACATACGCCATCTGAAGAAAATTTTTGAGCGATGCCGGAAATACGAGATTTCCTTGAATCCCAAAAAGAGGGCTTTCACAGTGTGTGAGGGGAACCTTCTCTGACACATTGTTGAGAAAAGCGGGATCAAGGTGGATCCGGACAGGGTCCAAACTATTACATAGATCCCTCACCTAGCCAACAAGAAAGCTGTGTAGTCCTTCTTGGGCAAGAAACTTCCTCCGGAAGTTCATCTTGAATTATGCACAGATAGTCAAGCCCATGCAGGATATGATCAAGAAAGATCCAGTCTACAGCTAGGGCAAGAGGGAAAAGCATGCATTCACCCGTATCAATCAGGATATTGCAGAAGCACTTGCACTCTACAACCCAGACTTTAAGAAGGATTTCCTGCTATACACCTTTGCCTCCGATAATTCGCTCGCTCCAGTTCTCACTCAGAAGGACGAGATGAACAATGAACGTCCCATCTCCTTTATGAGCACAAGCATACAGGGACCAAAACTTAACTACCCCACCATTGACAAACAAGCATATGCAGTTTACAAGGCAGTTTAACACTTCAGGCCCTACTTGTTGAAGAACCACTGCATAGTCTACGTTCCTCACCCATTAGTCCGCACACTGCTTGTACAACAAGAACTGGGTGAACAACGTGCGAACTGGATGAAAGGCTTGCAAGAGTATGATCTTGAAATCAATTTAGTTCACGCGATTAAAGGACATGGGCTCTGCAGACTTGCAGCTGAAGTAGTACATGCACCAGTGAGTGAAGAAGAGCTCGTCGGCTGGGAGTAGGAAGTTGAGATGTATGACATAAGGAGAGAAACACCCACTGAAGATGGAACCTATTGGTACACAGATGTGCACCAGTACCTTGAGCATGGCACCGTACCCTCTTAATTTTCCATCAGACAGAAGAGGGCATTGCATCTTAAATCCTTAGCATATCAGTTGGTGCATGGAGTGCTTTACAGGAAGTACAATAACAGAGTTTTTCTTAGGCGCCTGGAGGCACATGAATCAAAGAAGGTATTACAATATCTGCATGATGGGCTCGTCGGGGGTTACTTTGTGGGAAACACCACTGCGCACAAAGTTATGCGAATCAGTTTCTACTAGCCCACATTATTCAAAGATGCACATGCTTATGCCTGCAAGTGCCCAGTCTGTCAGTGATGCGCCCGCAGAACATGAAGGTCAGCAACCCCACTCCACTCCACCCTGTTGCAGTTACCGAACCATTCCAATAATGGGGCTTGGACATCATTTGGAAGATTTTACCAATTCCTCAAAACAACACCGCTACGTTTTGACAGCAACATATTACTTCACGCAGTGGACAGAAGCAATTCCGCTCAAACATGTGAACGACTAGGAGGTCATTAGTGTCCTCCAGCAGAACATCATATCACGCTTCGGCATTCCCGTATTACTTGTTTGTGATAATGAAATGTACTTTTCGTCTTTAAAGCTTTATTATTTTGCATTAAAAAATGGTATTGTGCTGAAACACTCATCCAACTACTACCCGCAAGGGAACGGTCTAGCAGAATCCACTAATAAAAACCTCATCCGCATAATCAAAAAGACTGTTTTCTTTGAGTAGCGCAATTGGCATGTCGCTTTGACGAATGCACTATGGGTTGACTGAATAACACCCAAACCTTCTCTGAATACCTCACCGTACTTCCTGGTCTATGGTAAAGAAGCCATCCTTCCACCCAATATCTACTTGCCTACACTTTAGCTATCCCAAGAATCCCAAGGGAAGCCTTTCCAGCTAGTTTAGCATAGGATGGATACTCTCCATAAGCTTCAGGAAGAAAAGAAAAAGAAAAATTCACTCCACCAAAACTGTATCAAGAGATGGTTCGATAAGAATTCTACAGGGAAAGCTAACTTCAGTGTTGGTGACTTGGTTCTGAAATGGGATAAGTCCCATGAAGACAAAGGCAAACATACGAAGTTCCAGTCCTTATGGATCGGTCCATACATAGTCCATGAGAAGCTTGGCCCACACGTGTACCGTCTACAATCACTTGACAGGAGGATTGACAACCTTCCTATCAAAGGCCAAGATCTCAAGCACTATTTCCAGTACGTCGAGTCGCGCCCCGTGCCATGTACATAATCTGTTTGTTGCTTGTTGTTTGCATTTTGTTTGCCTTGCTTACTATCTTTGTTTTTATTTGGTTTGCTTCTCTTACTATTTTTTTTTCATTTGTTTGAGTTGCTTAATAACATAATAATTTTTTTTCCGGAAATAAGTGTTGCCATCTATCGCGTTATAGCTTTTGAATGAGTATGTGGCTGAGATATGAAGAGACTTGGGACACTGCAGGACTTGGTTAGTCTTGTGTCTATCTTCTCTGTGCTTGGTTATAACCTTCAGCCAATGAATTCTTGACGAAAAATGCAAGCCATTTGCAAGGGAAGTTTTGGTCCAACCATGAGCCTGTGTCCACACTGGGAAGCCCGTGCATGTACTCAACCTTCTGCTTTGTGTGTTTGGGCTCATCCAACTAGTAGAAATGGAGAAGGGAAAAATATAACGAGCAAACCTATGTCAGAGGTCTTACATGCTTCCTTGAAGGTACAACCCCTTTTTCTCTCAATAAGTCGAGACCCCTCTTCTATCCCAAAAATAAATAAGTGCCTATGCACAGTCCTCTTGAACAAATACAAAGGCAAAAGAAGAGGAAGGTTTCTTGCAAAGAGAGGTGAAGCATGCAACTCCACCTGGGTACTAACCAGGATCGCTAATAGTGGAGAAATGTGTGTGTTCCTCCATGACTCTATTGGGGTACTGTCCACGCCTACTGGTAGTGAAGAAACACCAAAGATGAAAACTTATACTCTGAAAATCTTCAACTCGCGAGCTAAACTACCCTTCCTGATTTCAAAACACTGTGATCAAGTTGAACTTTTGATTGTGTTTGACTGAGTTGGCAAAAGGTGAACCATGTATGTCCATGGGGTAAGTTGGGAAGCTGAAGTAACCCACACAATGATTCAATACTCCCCAAAAGACCAAGGCCCTCTCCTGACCATGAACCAAAACAAAGAAGCTGGAGTTCTACCAATGTGTCGCCAAGTGTTGTAGTGGTTGCAACACTGTCCAAAATTTTGGCTTGCATCCAATTTCAGAGCCTCCTTTGAGAGTTTTTCTTGATGACTGCACGCACTCGGGTTCACTATGTGATCTCTTGTGAGTCTTCGCACCCACCTTGATTGATCATTCCGTCGACCACTTTTGCATGTTGATGTCAATGTCATGTTTGTGACCATGTTCTCGTCATACTCAAGGTCTTCGCTTCATGTGTACATGTTGTGTTCACTATGTAAACATCTATTGTGCTCACACGGAGTCATATTCATTATCGCGCAAGCATCGTCGTGGTCATCCAACGATCAATCACAAGCCTTGCGCTTGTCGATCAGTCATGTTGAGCATATGTGTCTGGATGGTTTGAGTCATCTCGTCATCAAGTCATGTAAGTGTGTGTTTGCAAGATCATGTCTGCACCTTTGCACTCATTCACACACTTAGTCATTTTGCTAAAGTTCTAACGACAGGATTCCCCTCTGACAGCCGTACCTTCAACTCGCCATCGACTCGATCGACTGTCACCCAAAACAGCGTAGAAGCACCAAGCAAGCCATTTCAATCTGCGTTGTCTGCAAGCAGATCAATCAACCTACCTATTGGTCAACCGGAGAATTTGACCCAGCAATCACCTCGGGACTGATTCCCCTCAAAATTGCGCAGAGACTGCAGACCTTGCTCGCTCCGCTGATAGATAAAATTGTGCAGATAGGCTGGATAGACACCAAGTGCTCATCCCTGTCTCCCTCAGAAAATTGCACAGTTTTTCTAGCCAGCCCTCCAGTCAGTCGATTGGATGCTCACCCAGAAAATTGCGCAGTTTTCATGAGAAAGCCCTCTGTTGCCCAACAGTCTACTCAGCTCAAAAACTGTGCAGAGGTGATCAGCAGGCCATCCTCCCAGCATCATCTCATTTTTCCCCACCAGCAGCTCCCAACAGCCAACTGTTAGTTCCCTCTAAGAATTGCACAGTTTTTGTTGCCAATGTCCCAACATCTCACTGTCAGTTCCCTCTAGGAATTGCGCATTTTTTGTTGCTAGTGTCCCAACATCCAACTGTCAGTTCCCTCTAGGAATTGCACAGTTTTGGCCGCCAATCTCCTGCTGCCCTCTCCTTCCAGAAATTACGCAGATTTTATCTACCATGCCTTCCCGCAGTCTGGACTGCTCCTCTCAAAAACTACCCCTCAATCTAAACTAGACCCGTGGATAGTCACTATCGATCCAGATTACCCGTCTCCATCACCTAGTGACTCCTGCGCAGTTTTCACCAACAGTGCCCAAAGCCTTCATCCTAGCTCATACCTCGCAACCTTGTCTCGTCTCTCGGTCACCTGCATCCGAAACAATCATGCATCATGGTAGACTAGGAGTTTTATGGATTTGATGGCGTCTCACCATGAGTGACTGCAGACACAGGTACACGAACAAACATGGCACGACGGCGGATGGGATAAACAAATGGAGTACATGCAGAAGGACATGTTCGCCAATGGACCAACAAACAATGTGTTATCACCCTAAAATCTTTGTCTCTAAGCTTTGGAAAGTTGCCTTGTTTTTAGTCATAGTCTTATAAGTTTTCAGTCATCTCATCACAATTAGTGTCATTCTCATTTACAAACCCTTCTTCTAGTCATGGTGTTAAAGGGTCTCTAGGTCATTTCATGCTTTAAGGGTTAGGTCATAAGGTTAGAAGTCTTTTAAGGTCATATCTCTTTTCCAAATAAAGTTTCACAGCCTCATTCCATGTTCTAGAAGCCTTACCAGGTGTTTAGAAGTCATATCTCACATCATTTTGGAGAAATTTTGAAACTAGCTACGAAATCACTGAACTAGGAGTTTTTGTAGCGCGCTACGAAATCCCTGAAAAAGCCTGTTTCAACATAAAGAACTCTACTTTCTCCGTTTACTAGTCAATTTCCAGAAGGGGTCCTGAGTAGCTGAGAACTCAATTTTGAACATTGAAAGAGGCTTTTCTTCCTAACATACCAAACTACAAAAACCTTTTTCAGTTTCTTCAAATTCACTCTGAGGTGGGAAGAATTTATGGTTAAACTTGTGCCACGAAACTGCTAAAAGTCAAGCTTGGTCTTCTGGTTTTAGCAGTCTTTTTCAAGATCCGTTTTTGGTCACATGAAAAGGTATTTTTGAATTATTAAGGAGGTTTCTCTTCATCAACTCTCCATATACAATAGCCTATCTCATTTTCTTCATAAGTGTTTTCAGTTGGGAGATAATAAGCTTTCTTTGAAACCCAAAATTCAGAGAACGAATTTTTCTTGTTTGACACATGTTTTTCAAGGACAGATTCTGGACAGCTAGAGAAGTGTTTTAAAAAACCAAGAGAGGTTTTTGTTCTAGAAAGAATTGAATACAAAAACCTCCTTCAATTTTTAAAAATGTGTCATGGATGAGGAGATAAAGGCTCTGTACCACGTGCCATTTTCAGGGATCCTAAACCTAAAAATAGGGAAACATGTTCCCTAATTTCTAAGGTTTGTCTTCAGCAGTCAGATGACCATGTGGGAGTCGTCATCAAATTCGACTTCTTGAGGTTGCAAGTTGTCAAAAATGCTTTAAATTCTTAGATAAGGTTGTTGTAATCATGATAAGGAGTTACACTCCTAGTTGTATTAGGTCTCTAGGACTGCTAGTTAGGTGTCATTTGCATTTAATAGTTAGTTTTAAGTATCAATAGGTGTCATAGTAGGATGAATTCGAATTCCCCTCATGCTGGAGGAGGAATCTCAGTTATGTAAAGGGCTCTATATATATAAGAAGATCTAATGTACAAATAGTTGGAAATTTTCAGAGAAAGACTCATATTGTGCCATTGTAGAAGATTATGTTTTTATGAATGCAAACTTTGGCTTTACTTCTCAGGATTCAGAAAGAGTTCAATGGTGCAATGGTGGCTTGTTTATGTTTGTCATTATCTCCTTATTTGTAGTAGTATGAATGTATGATACTCAGAATTCATTGTTTATTCTCTAACTTCCTTCATACATTTGTAGATTGTGTTTTCCTTTATGCTACTGATGTACCCTTCATATGTTGAATTCTAGATGCCCCGACTTCCATGTAAAGCTAATTTTATTGTCATACTGAAGCATTTCTTGAATCCATAAGCCCAATGGATGCTTACTGATCATGTTCAACCATTCATATTTATTCACTTGTTTCATAGAGTTAGCCATCTAATTCATTATCAAAAATCTTTAATCTTGTGAGAGAGCCCTCTCAAGTTGGGGAGGCTAAGCCTCAGCCAAAAGTTGTTTTGAAATAGTTACTAAAGGTCTACCTGATTAGCAACCTATCAGGGGTTGTATTTTGTGATAACACAATGCATGCAAAGAGATGTTCTCACAAACAGATGATCATGAAAAGATGTGTTCGTTGACGGACAAACAAACGAACATGCAAGGATGTGTTCGCACACGGACGAATGGACAAACATGCACTTTTCGCAAACGGAAAAACCTGACAATAATGTCAACATATAAGTAAGGAGTAACATGCAAATGCAACATCAAGCAAACCCAACGACCATCGAAGACTCCATGCACTCTGCTATGTGGAGGTGAAGTTGTGACACACCATTAGGACATCCAACACCTAGCAACACTACAACTCAACATGCACACCAGCAGCAGCACGAATGTACCAACACTGTCATGTCAAGCCTTGTCATGAGTCATGTCATCCACATCTCTATTGTGGGCCATGTTGTCAATCAATGTAATGCAACGTGGCAGTCCAACAGACCCACTTGTCATACGAAGAGTCATGTAAAGTTGAAAGGTCATGGAAGTCAAGTGGTCATGAGGGTAGCCGAAAAACCAAAAGGGTCACTTTTACCCTTGGCTATAAATAACCCCTCATTTGTACATGTAAAGGAATTTTTCACCTTGGCTCCTCCCACATAGCCTTGAGAGTCTGTAATCTTTTCTTTGAGGAGTAAGTAGTGGCTCCAACACCTCGCCCACGGGGTTAGTGATGTATGGTGTAACAATGTGTCTTGGAACATTTGCTTAATTCAGAAGCTTGCTAACAGAACAACACATTTTCACACGTGTTGTAACTGTTGTAAGACTGACCTTGAACACTTCTAATGCATGTTTCTTTAACCTGTGTTTAACACTTGAACTCATTCACTTGTTGTAATACATATATATTAATGAAAATGTGTTTTATGAGTTGTTAGCACTGTTTTGCCCATGTGGGTTGCCTCCCCGGACATTAGACGGACCTTTCATGTAAACTCGCTATAACAACCGTCACACTCGCGCAGACTCCTTCATTGTGTGTTGTACGTGTTATCATTCCTTGTGTGATGCAAAAGAAAAGCTTGATGTTCAAGGATGACTGATCTATCAGATCAGTGCTGCTGTTTTACTGCTGTCTGTCAATGAAGTCTTCTTAGATCTAAATGTAAAATTGAATGAATAAGGAGTTTGATATTTGATAGATTGATTGTATAAGTGAGAAGAAGTGATCTCTGTTGTTGCCTGTGTAAAGCTCTGTAAGTTGACAGTAGATGTTCAGTATATTGCTGGTTGGTACAAACTTGATTCAAAAGTTTATGTTTGCAGTAGCTTTGGAGGTATATGCAGGTTTGATTAACGGAAGTAGCATATGCACGTAGTTTGGGTTCAACCAAGTAGCGTATATAGTATTATGCATGGTTTCTGAGGATATAATTGGTTCCAAATGATGATGCAGGTTTCTGGGTTCAGCACAGTTTTCTGGTGTCATTGATCTGATTGTTCAGATTAACTGAATGATGGTTGATGTAGTTTAAGTTTAAAACTTGTTGTTGAGTCTAGTATGAAGATTGGATGAAACATGGCATTTAGATTGTGGTGTTGTGTTCCAAGAGTATCCAATCTGAAAATTTATGAAACATGGTCCCTGGAGGAAGAGAGAAGGTCGTAGCCTTCTGTAGGCCGGCACCTACGTACTGGTAAACATATCGGCTAGTACAAGAGCTAGGGGGTTGGAGCTCCCTTCCAATAGCAGCTGGAAAACAAGTGAAGGTTGGAGCCTTCTGGAGGCTGGCGTATACATACTAGTAAATACATCAGCTAGTACAAGAGCAAGGGGGTTGGAGCTCCCTTCCAGTAGTAGCTGGAAAACGAGTGAAGGTTGGATACTTCTGTAGGTCGGCGCCTACGTACTAGTAAATGGATCGGCTAGTACAAGAGCTAGGGGGTTGTATCTCCCTTCCAGTAGAAGCTGGAGAATGAGAGAAGGTTGTAGCCTTCTGCAGGTGGGTGCCTGTGTACTAGTATGAGTCTGCACCAGTACAAGATTATAAACAGGTTTTTCTTATATTAAAAGAAGACAGCAGTAGGTGGTTTTTGTCCTGCATTGGGTTTCCACCTTAAATCTTGGTGTTCATGTGTGTTTCTTATGTGTGATGGTTTGTTCTTTTATTATTGCACATGGTTACTGTTTATATGGTTAATGAAGTACTGATGCATTGATTAAAGATCAACATATGATGAATTAACTAAATCATAAGTTTGCTAGATATACACTGGTTTCCTTAAATAAATTTGCGTGTACATGCGAGTTTCCTTCATTGAAGTAGCGTATATATATCAGAGTATGAAAAGAAAAAGTTATTGATCTGACTAATACTGTTTCAGCCCCCCTCTTAGTATTATTTCCAACAATGTACTATACATACATTTTCATTACCATCAGTTGGGCAAGGAAGGAGTCCCAACAGCGTGTTTGGTGGGGTTGGAGCTGGTTGTGCAGGATAACATCTCAACGTTGTTTCTAGGAGGCAGTTGCCAAACATGAGTTTTGCAAAAGCCAACGGTTCATTCTCGTCACTGAGGGGAGTGACATTGTGCCTCATATACCTCTCGGATACCACCTGGATTTGATTGTTTTTTCCCTTGTACGGAAGCCACATGTGCGACCAGTCTGTAGCAAAATATCCATTCAGCTTGCTGGACCAGTCTCTGCTGAGTAGTAAACCGTATGCTTCCGATATGTCCACAACAACTATGTTGATGCATTGGTGGACTCGATTGTCATGAGATATTCAGATGATCACATCTCGGAGTTCACCAATGGCTGGTACAGATGTTTGATCAAGTTGGATGATCCGCGCGGATGTCTTGCTCCATTGTGCATTGATATTTTTAGCAATGGAGAGTGGCATGACGTTGGCTACCACGCCAAAATCAACCACGTGGTTGTGAACATTCCAGTTAAAAACTTCAAATGAGAGTAGGAATGGAGGGCAACTTGAGTTTTCTTCTTCCATCCGAAGTGTGTTTAGCACAATGGAAAGTGATCTGGGAGGTGTGATGGCTACCTTACTGGTAGAGGCTGCGTTGTTCGTTGCTGTTTGTCCCAATGCACGCAGCAGGATGTCTCACTGACTCTGGATCTTTGCTAACTCGAACAAATTGATGTTCGCGTGATTTTTCTTCATGTCATCTACAATGTTGTAGTCCAGATGTTGTAGCTCACCGAGGTGTCCAGGGTAAGAATGATGTTTGTGTTGTCTGATGGAGTGTTCTGCAGTTTGCTGCTCATGGACATACTCTTGTCTGCCACTGTCTTTCTGGACTTGTTCTGTGTTTTCTGCTTTGGGGTGGCTAGTGAATCAAACTTCCTTAACAACAATCTCATCTTTTCTTGCACTTCCCCAAGTGTAAGGGGAGCCCCTTTACTCCTAATATTGTAACGGTCATTTTGCTTTGGGGGTTGTTTGTCAGTGTTCGTCTTTAGCATTGCTTGTGAGCACTAATACGTTTTCACCACATGCCCAGAACTTGATGTTTCATCAGGGGCAATAACTTCGTCATTATCTTTGTCTTCTTGCTGCTCCTGCATGTTATTTTACACGTCAAATGTATGACTACATACAGAGCTTGGGACTTGCTTCCAGTCCGAACAAGAGTTCTTGGGGTGATGTTCTTCGTGGAATGAACATAAATTAGAATTTGTGCACTGATCAAGGTGGAACACAGAGCTCTGCACAATTTTTGGAGGGTACCGGTTGCTGCCTTATGACATGCTTCGTTGTCTCTATCTGGAAAGATGTTTACTTGCAGTTATGTATGTTTTCCATTGTTTAAGCTCGGACACTTCTGTTGTCAAGTTCTTGACGAGGCGAGTGAGGGTTTCAATATCATTTGTTTCCTTGTCTCTACCTTTGCTCGCCACTACCTGGGACTTTCTTCTCGTGTCTTTGGAGTCCTTTTCTAGTTCATCATCCTTGATGACTCCAATCGCGCACAGGTCTTTCTCAACAACAATAGCCTCTTCGCAGTTTTCCAATAGATTTGGTTTCATAGCTCGCTTGACGAATTGTGCAATGCTAGTCAGTAGTGCGGACGTGTAGTAATCAAAAGTGATGGAGTCATGAGGTTTGGTGTCCGCTACAAACTTGTTCAATATGCGTGTAAACCTCTGATTGAAATCTTTTACTTTTTATTTCCCCTCCATCTTCAGGCTTCCCAATTCTTTGAGTAACATGGTTGGGTCTTGTCATCAGCAAACTTTTCAAGAAACATGCGTTTGAATGCACCCCAATTATGTATGGAGTTTGGTGGAAGGCTATGATACCATGTAGCTGCGCCATCGTCCAAGGTACATGGGAACAATATTCATGCTACGTTGTGATACCGTACCTCAAGGGTCTGTTGCTGTAGGTAGAAGTTGTCCAGATGGTCTTCTGCCTTCACTGTGTTGTCAGGGTTGAACGTGATGTTCATTCTCTTTGCTCCCTTTGAAATCTTGTGCAAAGCACCCGGGAGAGCTAATGATCCTTGAGTCATACATTCCAGAGTTTTGTCAGCCATCTCTTCTTCTTCTTCGTCCTCCTTCTCTTCTTCAGAATCTGACG
The DNA here is from genome assembly GCA_031772625.1 of Pinus tabuliformis. Taxonomy (NCBI): domain Eukaryota; kingdom Viridiplantae; phylum Streptophyta; class Pinopsida; order Pinales; family Pinaceae; genus Pinus; species Pinus tabuliformis. Next base: position 1,855,332,958 of record CM062816.1, read on the forward strand.
GTTCCGACTCTGAGTCTATTGGTTCGTCTCCGCCTCTGCCTCTTCTGCTACCTTCCCCTTCGCCTCTTGTACCGGAGTCTGATCCCAAGATCACAAGGGTGTCTCGTTCCCCTTTTCAGAAGACTGAAGGTTCCTCTCCGTCTTCAATAGCTTCTACGAGACCTTCAAGTGTGGCAAGGAATACTTCTTCCATTGATGACACAACAACCCCTGTGGGAGTGGCTTTTGGCTTCCTTGATGCGTATGGAATATGTTGTATGCCTGGGATCAGTTTAATTGCTTTCACGAACTGGCGAGTGATGGAACAGATAGAGTAAAGGTGATGAGATGGAATTTTGTGTTCAACCCTAGGAGGTGAGAAGTAACCAACTACATAGTCATGCGTAGGTGAGAGGGAGTGTGAGTTACTGCCTTGACCAGATGATTGATGAGTGAGTGTGAGAGGACATTCAACCTTATACAACTAGCGGCCCTCGTTTTAGTGCGAGAAATGTTGACGACGCTAGACCCGCCAACATTCATGTGATCACCTCGATATGAAGTCCCAACTAGACCTCACATCGTTTGGTGTGGGAGTCCCATCTGGTATGATGGCCCAATTGCCATTATATTAAAGATTTGCCTCGGATCTTGCTTGTCATCATAGGAGAGTGGTCTGCTTTGTCTTCGAGTAGTGAGGTTCGCATGCCTGCTGATTTCTAGTGTACTTGTGTCAATGGTTTTTTCACAGTAGAGGGCGAGGGTGGGAGTGAGTCCCAAGTCGGATGGGAGGAAGCCCCAACTCTGTTAGGAAAGCGCAACACAACAGGACGTGCACAACTTCCGAAAGAGCAGTCCACACAGATGCAGCAGTCACAACACACAAGGAAAGATAACACGTACAACACACAGCGGAGGAGTCCACACGAGTGTGATGGTTGTTATAGCAAGTTTACGTGAAAGGTCTGTCTGATGTCCGTGGAGGAAACCAACACGGGCATGACGACATTAACAACTCATACAACACATTTTCATTAATATATATGTATTACAACAAGTGAATGAGTTCAATTATTAAACACAGGTTAAAGAAACATGCATTACAAGTGTTCAAGATCAGTCTTACAACAGTTACAACACGTGTGAAAACTTGCTAGCCTGTTAGCAGGCTTCTAAATTAAGTGAAAGTTCCATGACACATCATTACACGATACATCACTAACCCTGTGGGTGGAGTGTTGGAGCCACTACTTACTCCTCAAATAAAGATTACAAACTCTCAAGGCTATGTGGGAGGAGCTAAGGTGAAAAAGTCCTTTACATGTACAAATGAGGGGGTATTTATAGCCAAGGGTAAAAGTGACCCTTGTGGTTGTTCGACCACCCTCATGACTGCTTGACTTCCATGACCTTTCGACTTTACATGACTCTTCGTATGTCAAGTGGGTCTCTTGGACTCCCACATTACATTACATTGATTGACAACATGGCCCAAAATAGAGATGTGGAAGACATGACTCATGACAAGGCTCGACATGACAGTGCTGGTACATTCATGCTACTGCTAGTGTGCATGTCGAGCTGTAGTGTTGTTGGGTAATGGATGTCCTCATGGTGTGTCACAACTTCACCTCTGCATGGAAAAGTGCACGGAGTCTTCGAAGGTCGTTGGGTTCACTTGATGTTGCATTTGTACATTGCTCCTTGCCTGTATGTTGGCATGCTTTACAGGTTCATTCGTTCATTAAAAGTGCATGTTCGCCCATCCGTCCGTGTGTGAACACATCCTTGCATGTTCGTGCATTCATCTGTCCGTAAACACATCTTTGCATGATCATCCATTTGCGAGCACATTTCTTTTTATGAATCATTTGTTGGTACGTTGGAGAACATGTCCTTCTACATGTACTTCCTTTGTTTATCCCATCTGTTGTCATGCCATGTGTGTTCGTGTACCTGTATTTGCAGTCACTCATGATGAGACGACATCAAATCCATAAACCTCCTGGTCTACCATGATGCATGGTTGTTTCGAATGTAGGTGAACGGGAGAGGAGTCAATGTTGCGAGGTATGAGATGGGATGGAAGTTTCGGGCACTGCTGGTGAAAATTGCACATGAGTCACTGGGTGATGGAGACGGGCAATTCGGATCGACAGTGATTGTCCCTAGGGTCTGGCTCAGCTGGAGGGCAAAACTACACAGTTTTTGAGAGGAGAAGTCTAAGCTGTGGGAAGGCATGGCAAACAAAATGTGCAATTTCTGGAAGGAGCGAGCAGCGGGAGATTGGTAGCCAAAACTGCGCAATTCCTAGAGGGAACTGGCAGCAAAAACTACGCAATTCCTAGAGGGAACCGACAGTTAGCTGCTGGGACATTAGCAGTAAAAAATGCACAATTCCTGGAGGGAACTAGTTGTCGAATGTTGGGAGTTGCTGGTGGGGAAAACTACGTTGATGCTAGGAGGATGGCCTGCTGATCACCTCTACGCAGTTTCTGAGCTGAGTGGATTGCTGGGAAATAGGGGGCTTGCTCATGAAAATTGCGCAATTTTCCAGGTGAGTAGTTGGTCGACTGACTGGAGGGGTGGCTGGGAAAACTGCCCAATTTTCTTAGGGAGATAGGGATGGGAACTTGGTGTCTGTCTAGCCTATCTGCACAATTTTCTCAGTCAGCAAAGCGAGCAAGGTCTGCGGTCTCTATGCAATTTTGAGGGGAATCAGTTCCGAGGTGATTGCCGGGTCAAATTCTCCGGTTGACCAGCAAGTAGGTTGATTGATTTGCTTGCGAACAACGCAACTTGAAATGGATTGCTTGGTGCTTCTGCATTGTTCTGGGTGACAGTCGATCGAGTCGATGGTGGGGTGAAGGTCCGGCTATCAGAGGGGAATCCAGTCATCAGAACTTTAGAAAAATGACTAAGTGTGTGAATGAGTGGAAAGGTGCATACATGATCTTGCAAACACACACTTACATGACTTGATAATGAGACAACTCAAACCATCCAGACACATATGCTCAACATGACTGATCGACGGTGTGAGCGACAAGCGCAACGCTTGTGATTGATCGTTGGATGACCACGACGATGCTTGCATGACAGTGAATATGACTCCGTGTGTGAGCGCGACAGATGTTTACATAGAGAACACAACATGTACACACGAAGTGAATACCTTGAGTATGACCAGAACATGGTCGCAAGCATGACATTGACATCAACATGCAAAAGTGGTCAGTGGAATGATGAAGCAAGATGGGTGCGAAGGCTCACTCGGGCTCATGGAGTGAACCCGAGTGCATACAATCATCAACCAAAACTCTCAAAGGAGGCTCCAAAATTGGATGTAGGCCAAAATTTTGGAGGGTGTTACAGCCGGTACAACAACTTCTACGGCACTTTGACTCCTTATCAGGTCTTTATGGTTATTGATATATGGTACTGTATTGTTGACACATAAATAGACTGTGAAGTATTAGCATCAGTGTGTAGATACTGATCATCTCTTTATGGAACTTAGAATTTCTTTCCCAGAATGGAGGAGCTAACAATTCTTTTGACCAAGTAGATTTATCTTAGTTTTTCTTAGCAACATTATCACCAAAATGTGACTTTACCGAGGTAGTATGCAATACTCAACATACTGTATATGTCACCAGGATTGCATGTTGTAAAACCAAGATATTTTGTAAGTATGATAAATTGAACTGTGTAAGATATTTGTATTTTGTGATCTTGACACCACGAAGTGAGATTATAATGCCACCTATTTGAATTCTTCTTGAGGAGATCTGAGACTATTATTGTTCTTGCAGTAGTGGCATCCTTAAATCATGAAGTAGTATAGAATATCATTGTGAGCCCGAGACATAAAGCATCCCTGTGTACTGAGATCATGTAGCATTATTGTGAAGTATCATTTGTTGTTACATTACGCCATTCATCATTGGAAGCACCGAGACTATGAAGTATCTATGACACTGTATCGATACAATGATGTTATTGTGTAGAGAGGCACTGAATAGAGAGACTATCTTATCATCGAAACTACCTTCTTGCAGTGACTATATTGAGACAATGGTATAATATGGATTGTGAGAGGCACTCCTTGGATCAATTTTGCCGTATATGCCAAGAATATAATTTATTTCATAGGGAAGATTCAGTGATCAAGAAAAGAGGATCCCAGGAATGGTATTGATATATTCCTATCAAATTGAACATGATTTGAGTGCATGACTGTGATCACTGAAGTTGATACTTCATGTACTATTGTAGACTTTCTTGTTGTAGACTTGCTCCTTCAAACCTTCCAACTTGTTTTGATGTCCTCGAAGACAGATCTTTGTATGTCTCTTTTCTGCCCTTCCTTAACCATAGCTCTGATACCATGTTGAAGAATCTAGGGTAGCTAGCATTAGTAATATTCTTCTAGACTCGATAACAATTTGTGAAGTTCTTTTAAAATTTATCTTAACTTGGTCTTCTTCTTATTATTAGTGTGAGTGTTTACTTCATCAAATTGCTACCAAAAACAAAGAGACAAGAACTCAAGAAGTTGGCATTCTTCTAGGGCCAAAACCTCTTCCTCTTGGAGAATATAACCCACACATAATTATTCTTATAGAGATTCCAATTGATGAATACCAAGACTGTGACCCTTGACCTACTAGGCCACTCCAAGACCAAGGCACCAATCCTTTTCTTTTTCACTATTGAGATCATCATCATTATTGTTGTATCATTACTGCTCCTTCAGTTAGATCACTGATGCACCATGATTGTTCCTAGATAGAGATCTTCATTACCGATGTATCAATGCTACACCTTCATTGAGAACTTGATGCACCAATACTTCACCTTTACGAAGAACGTTATCTCATCAATGATATCTCCATTTATAGATATATATATACAACTGTACTGAAATATTCATCTTCGTTAGTATTATGATTATTATCATAATCACAATGATGTTGAGGACATGACTGTGTCCTTTCCACCGAGATCATCCTTGTCATTGTCATGCTGTGAGCATGTCACTGTAATACTTATGACAAGAGTGTATGCTCCTTAAATGGCCATCCAAGAACCACACGATTTTTCCCAACCAAAACACTGTAATATAATCTCCATCCAATATTCGTGTAACATTGAATTTGTCTAAGATTTCAGAGAGGACAACGAAGGTGTCACAATAATTATGATCGAGATTTCAGAGGCACTGTACTTGACAGAAGTTGCAAAGCATCCGAGATTCTGTGTCTCCTGCACCCATTGTGTCATTTGAAATTCTATCATGCACTCATCTGAGATTCTGTCCTGCACCTATCCAAGATTTCAGAGACTTGTCCAAGATTCTATTGTGCAGTTTTATAGATACCCTAACTGGGTATTTATAGTAGTTCGTCCTACATAATTAGTCGACGTGTCTAGGTGAATCGATGTGTCTTTTATATGAGCTGAAATTACATTAATATACATATTTTGAGGCGGACATGATGTTCTCTTCATTATTTTTCTTGCAGTCTTCTTCTCTAAAGGGTGGTTCTTGTCTTGGAGGGCTACATAACACTAGGTTGACCCATGTACATTACATAGATGCTCAAGAAGAGCTCTTTAACATAATTTTGACTCTTTGAATTTCCTAGATCTATGGAATGAGCAAGAAACTCATTCATATCATTTATAAAAATAATATTTATTTTTCTTGAGAAGTACAAAGATCAAAATTATATTGACAAATACCGAACCTAGTTACACTTTTCTTCAACAACCTCTTGGCCTGACATGGTGTTAGAGCCAACCCCTATTTTTAGTTTTTTGCATCATAACTCCTGTTAGTTTTCTACCCTCTACCTCTGTTCTTTGTCAAATCTCTGCATTTGGAGAGACCATCCTCTACATTCAATGCATTGTTGAATTATCTCTATGATGATTGCAAGGATTTCCGAGTTAACCTTTGGCTGAATAACTCTCATAGAAGCTTTCCGTTTGCGTGGCATGGAAGTGTTGGAATGCTAGTTAAAATGTTTGGGAGCGGACCTACAAACAGTCATTGATGTCATTGAAGCCTTGGTGTTGAAAGATGGAACCCACCTATGCATTAAAATACTGTGATCTTGGTCAAAACCTGGAGTTGTTGCGTTGAATGGTGAGACTACAGTGTGCATTCTTCGACGACTGCGTTCAAATATTGATGGTGTTTGGTAAGTCATTTTAATGTCTGGAATCCATTAACAAGATCATACATTGAATAATTTTGATGGTCAATGGCATATATGGTGAATTCATCAGGCTTTATTGATAGTCAATTGAGTGGCGTGTATGTTGGATTGATTGTGTCTGCCTTGAATTTAAAAAAAAAACTTGTGTTTTATTACCCATGGGACCGGACTTAAAGTCCATTCCTTTAGTGGGTGGGATGCCCTCATAACACGATTTCCCCGACACCACTCTCTGCCCTCTCTTTCATTGCAGAACTGCTCCCCTGGTTCCCGCTTATCGCCTATTGTGCCCCCACAATCCGCCTATTGTGTGCCCATATCACCCCTCCCTCATATATAAATTTCACTATTTTTCGTCACTAAATTTATCCTTCGACCCTTCCGACAGTTATATCCCTTTTTATATCCTGCACTTTCTCATTTTCATTATGATTTCCGGTAGCCTATATTATTATTTTGTTGCACAGTACACAGTAAATTCATTTTCAGAGGTAGATTTTTTCTGAAGATGCATTTGTTGATATCAATTGTTGGAGTGGTTCTCTCTGGAAAAGGAGAACTATCCCGACTGGTCACGTAAGATTAAACAAACCCTCATTTTCAATAAGTTTCAGAAAGGGGTTTGTGAACGAGAAGGAAATAATGCACTTGAAAAGCCCACTTCAGATAAGGAACTTTCCATTTGGGAAAACAAGAATAACAAGGCCTGTGGATTGATTGCAACATCAATAAATGAATAGGTGAGCCACCATATTTCTCCATTTTCAAATTCCTTTCAAGCCTTAAAAAAGTTGAAGTAATCGTATGACTCACACTTTGAACTTGAAGTTGTTCAATTGATGATTAAGTTGTTCAATATTGAATTGAAAAATGATGACCCTCTTACCTTAACATCAGAAGTAAGATCCATTATGAATGATATAAAATCCATTGGTGTTGAGATAGATATTCCTCTCATAGCTTATGTCAAGACATTATATCCCATCTATTCACATTATCTTGAGTCATTACAAGCAAGTGGAAACCGTAAGGAGATTACCTTTGACTCCCTCGACAAGAAGTTTGCTGAGAAAGAGAAGGATTTTGGGAAGAAGACAACTCCTCAATCTACTGAAGAAGTTATATGCCTTGCAAGAAAGGAGAAGAATCATGCACAAGATTCTTCTCGAGGAAGAGGTGGCTGGAGAGTAAGAGGAAGAAGAAATTTTAGAGGCAGGGGGACAGACAATTCCAAGGAGAAAATTTTTATATACATTGCATACGATGCAATAGAGATTGACATAATTCTTCCACTTGTAAGTTTCCTTGGGACCAAATTGGGTAGGAAATAAATGAAGGGAAAGGTAAAGCACCAGAGTCTGCTCATTATGTTGTGGCACATTGCAATATTGGAGTAACTAAAGACTTATTCAATGCTTCATTTGCTTCATGGAAACATGATTGGTTGTTTGATTCGGGAGCAACTTTCCACATGAATTTCAGGTGATATTTATTTGAATAATTCACTGACAAGGTTGATGGAGAAATATACTTTTCTGACAAGTCCAAAATCAAGCCATCAGGGCTTGGCACCATCAAGCTCAAACTGCCTGATCTTTCAAAATTTATTTTGCATGGTGTTCTATATCTCCCAGAGCTGAGTAGAAACTTGTTGTCTTTGTTCCAAATCCGCCAGCATGGACACCCCATTCAAATATTTGAAGGAAATGTTGAGATCAGAAAAGCATCAAATCACTCACTTGTCATGACGAGGATAGAAGAAGAAAGACTTTTGAAGTTGTAAGGAACCTATGCTTGTGCACATAAGCTCTCATACAGTTCTCACTATGATGAAGGTACATTTCCATAAAGTCTTTGATGGAATACTAGATTTGGATAATTTAACTATGACAACCTTTGTTTGTTGAAGAAAAATGGCGTTACTGGTTTGCCTACAATTCCCAGGAAACTTAAGAAATGTGATGCTTGTATCTTAAGAAAGCACAAAAAACAAAATTTTCATGATTCTCATTCCAGAGCACATAGAAAACTTGAACTCATTCATTTTGACTTATGTGGACCGATGACTACACTAGAATGTGTTGGGTTTATTTATTGAAGAAAAAATATAAAGCTTTTGAAACATTCAAGAACTTTCATGCATGGATTGAAAATGATGCACAATCTCATATTGGCTCTATTTACACTGATAATGGAAAATAATACACTTCAAATGAATTTGAAAACTATATTTCTAGCATGGGATCCAACATCATACAATTGTGCCTTATAATCCCCAACAAAATGGAGTAGCTGAAAGAATGGATAGAACAATCTTAAATATGGTACGTTCCATGATGTTTTTCAAGAATGTTAAGCTGATGTTTTGAACTGATGTAGTTCTATGTGTTGTGTATACAAATAATATGTGTCCATCTAATGCTATAAAAAACAAGGCTCCCTATGAAATGTGGTATGGGTGCATTCCTTCGATGAGGCATCTCAGGGTTTTTGGTTCCACCTATTATGCCTTGATACCCAAGGAACAGAGAAACAAAATCAGTGCAAGGAGTTGCAAATTTATCTTCTTGGGGTATACAAATACCTCCAAAGCATACCATCTCTATGATGAAGTTAATAAGAAGTTTATAATATCTAGATGTGTGATCTTCCTTGAATCTTCCAATACTAACAATGTTGTTGAGCAGAAGCTTGATCGCTTGGATAGATTTGGACATGCAAAGTATTTTCAAGAATTTGATAATGAGATTCCACATCTTGAAGGGGGGATTCCTATACTGGATCAATCTGTGGAATATTCTTCTGAAGCACTCTCTCCCCTGCATGAAGCTCTAGCCACTGATGACACTTTGAGTGATGTGATTGACAAAATTGGGAGACTAAATCTTGATTCAACCCCATCTCAGTCAACTGAGCAGCCTAGGCCATCTCATAAAGGTCCTCCAAAATGGATGACAAAGACACTTGAAAGTGTTCATCCTGATGAGGTTGGAAAGATAGGAACAAGAAGCTCAACCAGACAAAATGGAGGTGATGTAGACAATTCTGATTCACCTGTTGATATGGATGTTTCTTATGATTATGAACTGAACTTGTCTACATATTTTGAACCAACTTCCTTCAAAGAAGTTGTTTCTCATGATGAATGGAAAGAAGTGATGCAGAAAGAGTATAATGCCTTGATAAAGAATGGAACCTAGAAGCTGGTTGATCCTCCATTGGGAACCAAACAAATAGGTTGCAAGTGGGTCTTCAATAAAAAGTACAAAGAAGATGGCCCACTTGACAAGCACAAAGCCAAACTTGTGGCAAAAGGTTTTGCACAAAAGGAAGGGGTCGACTATGAGGAGACTTTTGCCCCCACAACAAAATGGGCTACCATCCACACACTCTTTGCCTTGGCAGCTCAGAACAGTTGGAAAGTCCATCAAATGGATGTAAAAACTTCTTTCTTGAATGGAGATCTAAAAGAGAATGTTTTTATGTCTCAACCAGAAGAAATTGTTGGGAAGGGTCAGGAACATAAGGTATTCAAGCTTGTAAAATCCTTGTATGGCCTTAAGAAAGCACCACGAGCTTGATATGAGAATTTAAATGAGCATCTTATGAAACTCAACTCCAAACATTATGATCTTGATGATGCAACTTTGTTTGTCAATAAAATTGGCAAAACCATTGTATATCTTGTGGTGTATGTAGATGACCTCTTGATGACATGGAACAATCAGAGCTACATTGCATCCATAAATAAGAAATTAAGGAAAGGTTTTGAAATGACATATTTGGGCTATGTTCACTATTATCTTAGTATTTAAGTAACTCAACATCCAAAGTTTATATTCCACTATCAAAAGAAGTACATTGGAGATCTGTTGAATATGTTTGGCGTCACTGAGTGCAATCATTTGACTACTCTAATGGAACAAAACTTAAAGCTCACATCCACTGAAGGAAAAGAATTTGAGGATGCAAGGAAGTATAGAAAACTCGTAGGAAGTCTCAACCACCTGACTACTACTAGACTAGACATTTCATTTGATGTTGGAATCCTCTCTGGCTTATGCAAAAGCCTTGTGAGGGTCATTGGTTTGTTGCAAAAAAAAATTTCTAAAATACTTTAATAGAACTCAAGACTTTGGACTTAAGTATAAACAGGTGGGCGACTTCAACTTGATTAGATACTCCAATTCAAACTTCGATGGAGATAAATAAACTGGGGTATCTACTTCAGGTTATGTTATGAGTCTTGGATCAAGATATGTCTCCTAGAGGTCACACAAAAAATCAGTTCCAGTAGATTCCACAACTGAGGAAAAATATGTGGCAATAGTTGAAGCAACAAAGGAAATTGTGTGGCTCAAGAAAATTCAAGATTTCCAGGAGAAACAAGTGCATTCAAATCCTCTCTTGATTGATAACATTTCTACAGTAAAGTTGGCCAATAACCCAAAGTTTCATGATCGAACAAAGCACATCAATACAAAATACCATCTAATTAGACATCATGTTGAGGCCAAGACAATCCACCTACACCATTGTTCCACAAATGAGAAGATCACAGACATCTTCACCAAAGCGTTTGAAAGAGAAAAGTTTAAATATTCAGAATGATTCTTGGGCTCACCAACATCCCTTCAGATTAAGGGGGGAAATGTTGACAGTTAATCTTTAGGATTACATAAATCCATGTAAATATTGTAAATAGGAAAATAAAGAGAATTGGAAGGCGAAGAGACATTGGGAGATGAAACCCAATGGTATCCCTCTCCATGTATATATTCATGTTCCATCTTAATGAAAAACATAATACAATTCATCGAGTTACCTCCTAGCCTAACAGTGACATCTACATGTCACAAGAAAATAAAGTTTTGAACGATGCAATATGTCATGATGTCGCATGAATAATTTTTTTTATACAATGCTAGCAATTCTATGTTAGACGAAGTGAAACTTTTATGCAATATGATATGTCATAACTAGTCAAAGTTTATTGCATTGCACAACATCATGATAAGAGATAGTTTGTTTCTTTTTGAGACATTGCACCAAGTCATTGAACACATAAAGGAACACAACACAAAGCTTCATGGTGCATGTTATAGTAGAACTTTAAGAATCAACATGTTACACTCAAGTCTAAAATAGGTCCAAAACACATGAAAACCAAAGCTCCTTTTACTGTGATGTGCACAAGACAATTTTTTTTTTTTTTAAACTACATGGAAGAAAAAAAATCTTATGTGATTGACACATACAAAGTCTTTGCACTAAATATTTATTTAAATGTGATATATAATGTATCACACTCAAAGTTACTTTGTTATTTACAAAATATATTGCACTCACAATTAGTTTAGTTGTGACAAATCAAGTGACATATTATCTATGTGACACATTGCATTTTTAAAAAATTATTTTGTCAAGACATAGGAAATTTCAAAGATTTCCTTCACATGCTCACAACATTCTCAATTTACTCTACCAATTTCAAAATAGAACATTTCGGATTTTTCACTTTATAATACTTTCATGCAATACAATAAAAGGTTTGTTATGATGAAGGAAACTTTGAAAAAGTGCAATGCATTACATAGATAAAAAAATTTATGTTATGCAATATGTTATGATAAAAATAGATTTAAGTGTGATTGATCCAAATGGAAAATGACATCAACCATGGTATTCATCCACCTATGTTATTCATCCACCCATGGTATTGTAAGTGACATCCACCCATGGTATTTGTCCATGGTATTGTGACATCCACCCATGGTATTCATTCACCCATAGAATTTACTCGTGGTATTGTAACAAAAAAATACTATAAGTAACAAGTCACATTTTGTAAAAGGATAGTTTGTCCACCACGATGTAGCTTTTACAGTTATTCTCTGTTTTAATAAAAAAAGTTGTGGTTTTGTTTATTGGGCATTCTCCTATTTTTCTTCTGGCATTTCAAATTTTCAGATCTTGGGGGTCTCCCCCCAAAAATCCATTTCAATTTTTTTTAGATCTTGGGGGTCCCCCCCCAAGATCCGGATCAGTGGTATCAATGTAGGTTATGATTCCATGGGAATTAGGGTTTGGTGCATATTTTAGTTTCAAATTTTGTAGCAATATTCAACAAACTTCGTGCATTTGCTACATCCTCCACAGAGCATTTTCTTGGGCCAAGCGGAAAATTTTTCTTTTTTCATTTTTTTGCAAGAATGTTTTTGGGTGGCGAGTTTGCAGATCAAATTTGAAATTTTGGGTGAAAAATTTACAAAAACAAATAATAGATATGGATTTCTTGAGAAAAAATAGCCAAATTCAAAAAAAAATTGGCTGAATCGGAGTTTGGATGAGGGAGATATCACTGATTTAAAATCAACTATGTTGCAGAAATGTTTCTGATGGCAATTCGTGGACGACAGCTCTCCTATATTTTTTTGCAAATTTGATGCAGAAGTTCAGAAAATTGATTGTAGATCTGAGCTCCTCTAGAAAAATCACTTGATTTCAAAAAAAATGGGTCGAATCAGAGTTCGGATGTGGGAGATATTGCTAATTTAAAATCAATATTTTATTTATTTATTTATTTTATTTTATTTATTTATTTATTTATTTTCATTTTTATTTTTTTTATTTTTTTTTTCAGAGTTTTTGTGACAACGAAAAAGTTACAACACAAATCTGATATTCTAGAGTGTCTAAATAAGGTTTTACAACACATGAGAAGATGCAAAATGGTCTTTCTGTTTCCAAAAACAAGTTATAATAAATATTCTGAGTTATATTGACCAAGTTATGTCCATTTTAATTCTGGAGCAGCATTAAGAGTCGGCTCCCTTTGGAGACATACCCTCCCACCCCGCTTTAGTAGGCACCTGCTTCACATTCATCAGTTTCAGCATAGCAGCATTCGACTTGGGTTCTTTGGAGACGTGCTCTCCCACCCCAAGCTATGTAGGCACCTACTACTTCGTCAACAACCAACATCACGGTTATGGGTCAACCAAACAAAATCCTTGTCATCGAAATCCATTTGCTAGGCCGCACACTGTTAGTATCACAATTGGTCACAAGCATTACAGGGTCTCTCTATCCTCAGATCTTTGTTTGTCATGGTTGTAGGTCATCCACAAACCCACACTTCATCGAAGTCCATTTTCTAGGCCGCACACTGTCAGTATCACAGTTGGTCACAAGCATTATAGAGTATCTCTATCATCGGATCTTCGTTCATCATGGTTATGGGTCATCCACAAACCCACACTTCATCGAAGTCCATTTGCTAGGTCGCACACTGTCAATATCACAATTGGTCACAAGCATTACATGGTATCTCTATCCTTGGATCTTCGTTCATCATGGTTATGGGTTAGCCACATAAAACCCTTCTCTTCAGTGGCTCTTCATATTCAACAAAGGCTTCGCAAGAGATAACTTCACGCAATGGAAACCATTGCTTCTTAAAGAGGGAGGAATGATCCGAATGGAAAATGGCATCAACCCATGGTATTCATCCACCCATGGAAATTACCCATGGTATTGTAAGTGGCATCCACCCATGATATGTATCTACCCATGGTATTGTAAGTGACATCCACCCATGATATTCATTCACCCATGGTATTTGTCCATGGTATTGTGACATCCACCCATGGAATTTACCCATGGTATTGTAACCGAAAAATACTATAAGTAACAAGTCCCATTTTTTAAAAGGACAGTTTGTCTGCCACAATGTAGCTTTTACAATTATTCTCCGTTTTAGTAAAGATTTTCTTTTTGGTTTTATTTATTGGGCATTCTCCTCTTTTTCTTCTGGCATTTCAATTTTTCAAATCTTGGGGGCCTCTCCCCCAAAATCCATTTCATTCTTTTAGATCTTGGGGGCCTCTCCCCAAGATTTGGGTCAATGATACTACATATTATGAGAAAAAACACCTAATGCATTGAATTGTTTCATGAGAAAATGCATTTCTAGTGCTTTTTCATAGTGAAAAAAACTATATAAGAAGTGCAATGTATCACATGAATAAATACTTCTAAAGGTCACAACCAAAAAAACTTGAGTGAAAATTTGAACTTTTTCTTCATCACATGGTTACACAATTTGCATCTATCACACATAGTTGCAGATTTTTCATTTATAAGACAAATTGTAATGTAACAAAATCTTTGGCCCTCGACACCTAGAAAATCAAAACAAGGTTCCTTCAAAGAGTTTAACTACATATCTATTTCCCATATCTATCAAAACCAAAATGGTGAAGCAAATCAACTGTCAAAGGATGGATTCTACTCGAAGCCTGACTAGATATTCTTCCAGTCTTTTGATTATAACATTCTACAGGGGACGGGCCACATTGCGATCTAAATACTTTTTCTCGCCACTCGGTCAATTGCTGTCTATGCATTTTTTTATTAAAGTCCTATGTTTTCCAGTGCAATTTTTTTAATTAAAGTCCTCTGTTTTTCTAAGAACTGATGTATGTTGTAATTCTCCTAAGTGAAAGGTCATATGTAACTGTAAATATGTTTGTGGAATGGTTTAGAATTTTGGTCTTTAGATTTCATAATATAATGATCGAGAATAGTTCTTCTCTCAAATATATATACTCTCCAATTTAATAAAACGATGATTTTTTTAATTAAATATCTATCCAAAGCACAACAAAGTTCATATCCATATAAAATTTATATCTCAACAAAATTCACATCCATAGAAAAATAATGCGTTATGGAAATAATTCTCGCAGTAGAATGCATCTAACCACAACCAATTTTTTTTTCCGTCATTGCACATAAGTTTCTTTTCATATGTTACACCCAAAACAAAATATATATGCCAAAAACACTATGTCTATTCACATGATCAAAATGTTCTTAGTTTATTCACCTGATCAAAATGTTCTTACTTTAGCTTACGAAATTTAAAATTAAAACATGTAAACATTTTCATTTTATAAGGGAGTACTTTTTGCGCCTTCGAAACAATTTCTTTTCTTAGTTTATATTAAATCACTTTAACGTGAAACGAAAGGATCGTGATCATACAACTCGAGATTCCTCAAATCTAGAGATTATTTTCATAGATGAGCAATTGGATCGTATCTTGGCAGACTACTTCATAATAGTTGAAGTCGTTCAAGTGGTTGGTGGGAAGAGTCTCTATCAGGTTTTTTTTTTGCCCCGAGGGTTGGTTTTTTTTTTCTTTTAATATTTATTGTTATTTTAAATTTTATGTAGATGTATGAATGTTATTTTTTATATTTTATATTTTTAATTTACAATTTATAAACACCATCTTATATATAAGATGACATAAGTGCATACCATCATATGTTTAAGATGACATAATTGCATATAGTTTGTTTGGGATTCCGTTGCTTTTATTTTAAAAATTTCCAAAGTCCAAACACTACAACAACACTATGAAACTACGTTGAGAACAAAGCATGATAGAAAAAATAAATATATTTCAAGATGAAGAAAGCGTAAGAAAATAAGTAAATATGGAACTTGTAGCTTTTGAAGTGAAAATGATTTCATGAAGACTTGGAGGAGCGAAGCCAGCACCTGCATCGTGTCACTCTCATGATTTTTCTGCTTCCATGCGTCATTTTCAACCAATGCCGAGCTGCGACGAGTAACCTATCCTCAGCGCCATCTTTTACTCATCCTTGCGAGCGCCAGACACGTAATGCTTCATGCGGTAAGTGGGTATCAGGCTACACAAGCTTTTAACCTCTCTCTCTGCCTGTGTTACGTTTTTGGTCTGGCATTCTTGGTTTTTGTTTGTTTTGCTCATGGTCTGAGCGGTGTACCCAGCATTATTCGCCACCTTTTCCTTTCGACAGCCAGCCTTTCATTATCTTTCACCACCTCCAGTCTTCACTGGTTCCTGGGCATGCGCTGTGCATCTTCCCATCCGTTTATCTAGCTTTCCCCACCTCTTTCAATTCTGGTTCCTCGGCATGCGCTCTGTTTTTTTTCCCCAGTGATTTCCTACAGAACTCTTTATCCATACAACCAGAAAGTTTTTTCCCCTTATTTTTTTTCGCTGGTTGGACGATGGAAGTTTGGTTTTCATGGACTGAACGTGCTGGGCGCTCTGGCTTCGTCTCCAGCCTTCGCTTGGTGGGGAGGACAGGATGCAATCAAACGCCCAATCCTCCCCACAACAATCTGGTGCCTCTGGAAATGGAGAAATCTAAAAGTTTTTGAGGACTCTAACATCTCCTCCAAATTTGTCCTATCTTCTGTCTCGGCACTCTATCCTCCTTCCTCATGACAGCTTCTCGTCTGAAGGGTATAGAGTTTACAATTTTGTTTTTGAAGGCTCTGATCAGATGTGCTATATGTCTCATTAGTGATGATGTCTTTTTGCCTCAATATGTTTCTATGTATCGCTTCAGCTATGAGGCTATGCTGTTTCTCTCTTAAACAATGGCTCTCCCTATCGCGGTCTTGTTTTCTTAAGACCCATCAGTTTTATGATGTTAAATATATTTCCTTAATATAAATATTTATGCTTTTCTTTCTGAAAAAAAATAAAATAAGTAAATATAGTTCAATATTAGTGAATAAAAAATTTATATCAATAAACAGAGGAAAACATAATAAGTTATCCCTTCTTTATCATAAGGAAAATATATTTTGGTTGGTTAATTAGAGATCGTCTCACCTCCTGGAAAATAAGTTATCCCTTCTTTATCATAAGGAAAATATATTTTGGTTGGTTAATTAGAGATCATCTCAGCTCCTGGAAAATAAGTTATCCCTTCTTTATCATAAGGAAAATATATTTTGGTTGGTTAATTAGAGATCGTCTCACCTCCTGGAATTGGTGAAGATGTTTTTTGAATGGTTACAATCCATTTGTTCTTGTTAAACTATCCATGCATCCTCCACCATCTGTTGTTTAAACATTGTAAAACAATGGAAACATTGATGCGAGATTTGAAAACCCTTTCTAAAAATTGGTATGAAACTTTATAGGCGAGTGAACAACTTCATATGTCAAAAAAAACAAATAATGATGATCCGAAATTGTGTTGTCCATTCAGTGAATTAAAAAAAAAAAAACCAAATCATGATGATAAGAAATTGTCGTGTCCCATTCATGTTTTTTAGTGTTTTTTTAAATATATAAATGAATTTAGAGTTATGAGAAATTTTCAACACGTTATAACTAGGAGTTGTTTAAACATTATAAGTTTTGGAATTGAAAAGAGTAAAAAAAAAAAAATTGGTTAAATTTTGATTTTTATTGTTTTAAATGGGTTTTGGACTATGAATTCAGTATCTTGAAAAATCTCTAGGGCATTAGATTGTGGAGAGTTTACAAGTCAAACATATGATTCTAATAATTTTTTCCAAATAATGGAAAAATTAGACTGGGAAATCTTCCAAAACCTATAACAAATAGACTACAACTTAGAATTATGCCAAACTAACAATTCAAACTTGTAATTTTAACAAATCCTCATCTTGTAACTTGTAATTTTAAATTCTTGTTTATAGGATCATATCAAGGAGTTGTGAATTTTTTGTGCAGATCTTCTAATTACTCATCAACAATTTGTTGATGTTATTTGTTAATTTCATCCTCCTACCAATTTGTTGATGTTATTTGTTTCTTTCATCCTCCTACCTTTAGAGAAGTTAAAATAATTCACTCTTTGTTACAAAATTTTATGGATGCCTCTAAAACTCGCATCAATAAGGATAAGAAAAGTATATTTTTCTGTAATTGTAAAGAGCCACTTCAAGGTCATTTAACGTGGGTGTTGGAGTTTAAAAGATACCAGCTTCCTTCTAAATACCTAGGAGTACCTTTAACATTGAACACGAAGCATATTGCATGTTGGAAGGAATTGATGCAAAAACTCTCCACTCAAGTTAATAATTGGACCTTTCGTACATTGGAATTGGATGGTTGTTTGATTTTAACAAAATTTCTTTTGCAGGAAATACCAATTTATCAAATGTCTTCCACGTCAATTCTGAAAGTTGTTTCTTGTAAGCTCAAATTGATTTGGCGAGATTTTCTTTGGAGGGGTTTTAACAATGCTAAGAGATGGTTGTTAGTAGCTTGGGACAAGTTGGTCAAACCAAAGTTGTCGGGAGGGTTGGGCTTATGTGATAAAAACAAGTTGAGCAAGGCCTTTAGTGCAAATGGTGGCGATGGGTGGAAATGAATTTTGGAAAAGGATTTGGTTGCAGAAATATGTCCCTTTCAGACTTAAGTAGATTATGTTATTAGAGATTTTTCGGTGTAAATCACATGATATTTCATTTGTCGACGCGTTTCGAACCAACCAGTGTGGTTCATCGTCAAGACAAGTTGAAGAATCAGATCCAGATTGCATGTTAAATAGACAGAGCAGAACATCCAACGGCTATAATTTTAGATCAGGTAACGGCTATGTTGACTAACTAACGACTAAGTTTGACCAGGAAACAGCTAGATGGACCAAACCCAGGGAAAGGAGGCAAAACTATATTTAAATTAAAAGTTAAAAATTAAAATAAGTTAAAGATATGGAATTCATTAATTATTAAATTAATAGTTAGTTATTACATTAAAAGATCATGGGACAAATGCTTTTTTTTTTATCAAAGGTGTTGACCGATTTATTCTTAATTTATATATATATATATATATTAAGAATAAATCATTATAAGTTATAATTTTATTTAATTGTATATTAATTGTTTTAACTTGTTTATTTAAAAATAAAAACCCAATTTATATTTATTTATTTAATTT
This sequence comes from Pinus tabuliformis, assembly GCA_031772625.1. Taxonomy (NCBI): domain Eukaryota; kingdom Viridiplantae; phylum Streptophyta; class Pinopsida; order Pinales; family Pinaceae; genus Pinus; species Pinus tabuliformis. The sequence goes on from CM062816.1 coordinate 1,855,351,930, forward strand.
TTTTTAAAGTATTATATAGTAAGGATAAATCATTAATATTATAATATGTAATTGTTTTAACCTGTTTATTTAATTATAAAATAGAATGATTTCAATATTAAAGTCATTATTTTTCATTTATTAATTAAGCATAAATTAAATGCTATTAAAAAACTCATACTATAAAGACAATCCCACCAAGGAAAAAAGGTCAAAGAGAGAAGGTTACGGGATCACAAGGGGAAAAAAACTAACTTATAAGAAAACTAGAATAGGCTATACAAAGAGGGAGGGGAGGAAAAGAAGAAAACTACTAGGAAGAGAGGGCTGGGACCCAACAACTACTGATCTTCCAGCCGTCCTCCCTATTGAGATTGCTCGGCCTTTTTTCAATCTCAAGGGCTTCCCTAAATTTGCGGTGATGGAACTGCGAAACTCTAGCAATAACACTGGCTTCTTCTATACAAACATGATGTTTGGTTTTCTCTGCATGCTCTGCTAAGGCGGAAGACTTGGTTCTCCTATGCTTAAGGTCAGTTGTGTGCTCACTAATCCTTTGATTTATGGAGCGTCCAATCTCACCAATATAGGGGGTCCCACAGGAACAAGGAATAATATAAACCCCTTTCATGTCCTTAGGGTCGATAAGATCCTTCACTGATCTGAGGGACTTACGAATGGTGTTAAGGGGTTTAAAGGTTGAGGGAACATTATGCTTTTTAAGAATCCTCGCAATCTTATCAATGGTCCCCTGCACAAACGGAAGATGGACACTTGGGACTCGCTCTTTCGATTCTCTTTTAGTTAACGCATTCTTGGCAGCTTTGAGGAAAGCTTTCTGACCCAGGTATCTACTATAACCATTTTCAACAAAGACATTAAGGAGATGGGATTTTTCTTTTTCGAAGCTCTTTTCATAAGAGATTCTTAAGGCACAAGTGGCAAGGGTGTTGAGGACACCCAATTTTATTATTAATGATGATCTTAAAGAATGATGTACATAGTGTACATATAAATAGATAACGAAACCGTCGATTCAGTTTTTGGGCCTTCTTAGACTTCAATAACTAATATCCATAACACACATTAACCCAAACTTAATCCTAAGGATTAGATGTGTAACATTCCCCCCTCAATCTGAAGGGATGTATCAAAGTCCAAAAATGAGAGCTAAAAATGTAAAAATGCACCTCAACCAAGAGCTGAATGTCTCTCAAAAATGGTTTTCAAAGGATGACCACAACCCAAGGATGGTGGTTCTCAAGAGAACCAAAAACGATACAAAAATGTGGGAGAACTCAATATCTCAACTAGTGATGGTTTAAGGATGACCACCAACTCTGGAACTATCATAACAATTCCTCAAACAAACCAACTCTGGAAGTGCTCTATAAAAAATCTTAGCATGCTAAAAACATGCAATCATGATCATCCTCATAGAGCATATATAAAAACAAATTTGTCTACACCTTTGAATCTGATTCTGAACTCCGAGTCTAGGTTGTGGCAGTAAACTTTGATTATCTCTAAATCATGCTCGTTTGACAAATCTTCGAACCTATAGCAGACCATCAATTCCCCCCTTGTCGGATACAGGGTGAGAAGATGAAGTACCCTTCATCACTGCAAGGCTTGTTAATACTCTTGAACATAACCAGTGGTATGATTTGTAAATATTCTTGGCAGTTTTAAACCAATCCCATGAAGCAATCCATCCAGAATTAACTCACTCTCTTGCATTAGTCTTATGGTTGAAACATCTATTTGAATGATGGTTCTTCTTTCCACATTTTTCACAAGGATGAAGATCATATCAATGATCTTTCTCATGTCCAACTTTGTCACAATGTTGGCATCTAACGATTTGTTGTGGGACAACATCATCCAAAAATTCGACACTATAAAATTATATAGGTGTTGAGAATTCAGGAACATAAAAAGAAGCATATTTATCATATCCCACACTAGTTATATTTTTGTTATGTGTAATTTATTTCCAAGGTCTAACAAATGTTTTGGGAACTGTAGGTTTCACATTAGAACGTTTAGTTGCATCCAAATTTTCTCCTGAAATGTCTTTATAAATATGATTAAACTTTGACTATTATTGGGAGTCAAAATAAAAAAGAAAGTTCTGAACAAAAACTAGTTCAGAATCACAATGCTTCTGTTCAAGTTCATCTCATTGTAATAGGGATTCGAGTTGTAGAAACATGATCTTCTCTTGTGCATTTTGCAAACAATTTATAATATCAGACAAGGTGTCTTTTCCAATTTGTACTTTGTTATGAACATTAGATGAAATTAGACGACTTAATAACTATAACAAATCATCGAGTTTGGCCATTTTGTTTGCAATTAACTTTCAAAAAATAGGGGTAGGCTACCACAAAAAATGCACCCAATTACAATTGAATATGTTAGATAAAATATGGCTCTCAATCTTATTCAAGTTTGTAATCAAATTTGACAAATAAATTTTCATATATGTCACTCTCATATATGCTACCTTTTTCCAACCAATTTAAGACAAAAATAAATAAAAATCCTTCACAAGTAATTGTTTCCTTATTTGGAGCTCTTAGAGAAACACAAAAAAACTTACTGCAAGGACATTCCAATCTATTGGCCTCCCGACATCTCATGCTTGGCCTCTCCTCTGCCTTGCCAGCCATGTAATTCAATACAATTCGTTTCATACCACAATCTATGTGTGTCCTTGCAATTTATTAATTCATTTCTACATGCCTCAACTTGGATCTAGGAAAAGAAAATCTCCACGTTATAATAATTAATAAACATAGCATCCACAAATTTTAATATAGTGGTTTCTTGTGACAAATACAAAGCAAAGCATAAAAACATTTAAGTTTTTTTCTTTTTTAATTTTTTCAGTTATGTTTGTGTGCAATGTAATCTACAAGTCCCAACAAAATTGCAGCCTTCGTGGGATCAAAGCAATATAACTCCTTACCTCTTTAGTTTCTTCGCCAATGAAGACATCCTTCTTTCCACAACTTTGATACGTGCTCTTTCAACACAATATTCTTTTGCTATCTATGTCTATACAAAGCCACATGCACAACTTTGAAACTCCTCCTTCAACAACGTAGACTATCTGCACTCACATATTTGAAAAAAGCGTAGCAGAACTCTCTTGCTAGATTTTTTAGATTTGCACCATATATCAATATTGCAGGTATGTGTTGCTAACTAATTGAGCTCGAGACCTCTTGTGCTCTATTCTTCATGTCATGCTATTAATTGAACTCAAGCCAACGTTTTCTTCACCAACCAAATAATGGGCAAGGACCGAGACCAGGATCCCAACACATTTCTTAGCGAATTTCATGAATCCAAATTTCTTCAGACACTGGTCACAATTTGTTGAGTGTTTCAGGTCCCTCTGTAAATAGGGCCATCACTTCCCGCTATAGTAAATGTGATTTCAAAGGTTCCCAAAACCAAAATCTTGTTCTTTTCAATATATTGAAACAATATTGAAATATACCACACGCATTCGAGCTCCATCATGGAGGAAGATGTCGTTGATGACCTCGTAGAACAATGATCAACTCACCAAAATTTGTACTTGATAGATTATTTCATCAATTTGTTGTTCATTCATGGATCCAATCCAACCTTGTTGATAGAGTTGAATCACATGGTAGTTTTTTGAAAATCAGTTAAATGGAATGTCAAGAAAATATAATTATAGTTCACAATGTTGTGTGCGATATGTAAATATACATTGAAGTAGAGAGGGCCAAAAGCTTCAACATTCCTTTGCAAAAAAATATCAGTTACGAGAAACAATATTAACTCTCTCCTCGATAATACATTTCCAATCAACAAAACGTATATGAGTCTAGACAACTTTTCCCAATGACGCTTCCTCAACATTCAAACTTGGGGTTTGGAGCATATTATAAATTCAACACGGTTTATGTGTGCAACAACATATGAACATTACAATCTGCATTTTTACTATGGCAACACTCCACAAATAGTAATGAAAAATAGGTCTTCCTCCACACACAACACGAACATTAGACAGGCTCGTATGTTAGTCCATCTTCCTTATTCAACGCAGTCTCACCGTTCTCTATTAGAATCTTCATGCCAAGGTTACAGTTAAACTTGGGGTTTGGAGCATATTATAAATTCAGCACAGTTTATGCGTGCAACACCATATGCACATTACAATCTGCATTTTCACTATGGAAACACTCCACGAATAGAAACGAACAATAGGTTTTCCTCCACACACAACACGAACATTAGATAGGCTTGTATGTTAGTCCATCTTCCTTATTCAACATAGTCTCATCATTCTCTACCAAAATCGTCACGCCAAGGTTTAAAAACAAAACTCCGAGAAAGGAGCATTCAAGAAGGCCACAAAATTAGTGGCTCACTTATTTGACATGGAAGATAAACCTTTTCTCTAATACCAGTATAAGGCAAGAAAATCAGAAACCAAATTAATTGTATTATTAACGATGATCTCAAAGAATGATGTACATAGTGTACATATAAATACATAATGAAACCGTTGATTCAGTTTCCAGGTCTTCTTGGACTTCAATAACTAATCTCCATAAAACACACTACCCAAAATTAATCCCGAGGATTAGGTGTCTAACAGATAATGCCATAATTTGCACATTTCTTGTTCTAGATTATGGAAATAGGCACAAAAGAGCATAGAAGTCATGAGAAAACATGCTTTCTGGGAAATTTGATCATGTTGCTTGACTTTGTTTTGGGATAAGGCTTGGGAACAATTTCCCTATTTAGGTGACTCAGACACTTTCCAGAATTTATAATTATTTTTAAGAAATTTGGAAGCAGTGAGAGTTTGTGACTATTAGAAGAAAATGAATGATTCTACATTCTGGAGATGTTGGAAGGTGAATGTTGGGTCCCTATAATACTAGTGATTACCCCATTACTATTGTAGTTGTACCCCTTATTAATATTGTTGTGCCCCTATTATCCCCATATTGTTATTATTGTGCCCCATAGAATCCCTCTATTGTTATTTTTGTGGCTTTATATTATTATTGTTAGGTCGGCTGGGTTATATTGAGACTCCTTAGACTCCTATATATAGAAAGGAGGTTTTGTCATTTGAATCATCCAAGAATTGTTCATTTCTGTAATGTAAAGGAGGTTGCCCCCTCGAAGAGGCTGAGTTCTAAGGCGTTGATCTATCTTTTCTATCTTTTTCTTGAGCTGGTTTCATAACATTTGGTATCAGAGCTTTGGATTCTAGGGTTTCACTACTCCAAACAGGTCATTGTGGCATTTTCGCTATAAATTTTTTTCTGTGACGTTTCAGAAGTTGCAAAAAAAAACCCATTTGAGAAGAAATCACACGGAACCTGGGGTCCAAATTTCAGAGCTATTCGCGCTATATTTGCGGAGATATGATCTGAGGAAGTTGGTCTTTTTGCAGACTCCTGAATTACATTCCAAACAGGTGACTTGGGGAAAAGCGTCATAACTTCCTCTTTGGGTATCAGATTGAAATTTCGTAAGAAGGTACAGAAAGAGGACGGACTGTAGTTTCTTGTATGCATTTTTCAGATCCAAAGGTCGAAACAGTGACTCGTGGCACATCGTACAATTTCGCTCTACTGAACTAGTCTATAATCAAGTCACTGTGGGAGATTTCACATAAATCTTCCTTGGAGAATCCAATTTGGGTCAGACTTGTGGCATTGGAAAGAGGACACAGAGGGCTACTACAGCTCACAAATTCAGATCTAGATGATTGGAAAGTACAGAGATACATCAGAGGCAATATCGAGCTCCTACAAAGTGAAAAAAGGTGTGTAGATTTTCTTAAATTTTTGCTTAAGCTTGGTTTGAAAATTTATTTTGAAGGAATTCAAAGGGCATAGTAGAGCATTATTATCGGTAACTGATGCCCCGAGGAAAGAAAATGCAAACACCTAGTAAGGAACCTGAAAGCTCTAGCATGACTCATGAAGAAGAGGAAGAAATGCAACATGATATATCAAAATTACAAGACCAAGTGCAACAACTGTCCCTTGCACAAAAATGAACAGAATCTAAGATAGATGGTTTAAAGAAAGACGTAGAAGCTAAGATGGATTGTTTAAAGAAAGGTGTAGAAGCTAAAATGAATGACGTGGAAGCTAAGATGGATGATTTGAAGATAGATTTGAAGACAGATATGGAATAATTGAAGATAAATATGAATAAGTTTCTACAAGAAAGGGTCACTAATGGTGAAAGGGTAGTAAAGGAAACTCATGATGAGAACAAAAGAAATGTTAATCATGATTCCATAGACTCTAATGTTGGATCAAAGACCCACCATATTCCAAAAATCGATATGAGGAAGTTTGATGGCAAGGATCCCGCAACATGGATATTACAGATGGAGCAATTTTTCGATCTCAATAATGTGCAAAACACACAAAAGGTACGTATTGCAACTTTATATTTGGAACCAAATCAGTTTGTATGGTATCAATGGCTTTGCTCTCGTAAAAAATTTATCACTTGGGCAATTTTTACGGAAGAATTGATAGCACATTATGAGGATACAAAAAGCAACACTTTTTTTAGCCAATTGATAAGTCTCAAACAAAAGGGTTCAATAATGGAGCACATTGAGGAGTTCCAAAAATTGAACATAAGGGTAAAAGATATTCCAGAGGAGCATAGGATTGATGTGTTCATAGGGTCTTTAAAGGATAATATCCAACATGATGTTCGCCTTTGGGAACCTGATTCATTAGAGAAGGCATTCAGGTTAGCAAGAAAAATGGAAAGCAAAATTATGGCAACCAGGAAGCATACCACTCACAACTATAAAGACGGAAGTGTTGTTGCCCTAGTCTTCCACAACCTATAAGGTTGACACCACAACAATTGGAAGAAAAAAGAGCAAAAGGGCTTTGTTACAGTTGTGATAGCAAATACACTAAAGGTCATAAGTGTGCTGAGAAGAAATTATTCTACATAGATTGTGAAGAGGAAGAAGAAAAGGAGCAAGAAAGGTCAAAAGAAGAGGATATACTCCAGGAACAAAGCCTAGATAAAGAAGAAATGAATCCGACCATATCTTGTAATGCATTGGCGGGAATTACCACTCCTCAAACCATCAAGATAGAAGGACAAATCAAGAAGAAAAAGGTAATAGTGTTGATTGATTCAGGAAGCACCCACAATTTTATTCATTGTAAGGTAGCAAAAGAATTGAATTGCTTCCTATATCCAGCACCAGAGTGTCAAGTGATGGTTGCAAATGGAGGAACAATAAATTGCTTGGAAAGTGCCATAATATCAAGCTATCCATGGGAGAATATGTATTGACTAGCCCAATGCTTTCCATTCCAATGGGAGGTGCTGATGTTGTACTAGGAGTCCAATGGCTACAATCCTTGGGTACAATAGCTTTTAATTTTCAAGAACTTTTCATGAAATTTTCTGTGGAAGGAAAGGAAGTTGAATTAAGGGGTATTGCAGGGAAACCAGGAAAGATAATCAGCTCTAATGGTATGACAAAGCTTCTAAAAAAGGAACAAAGAGGTGTAATTGCACAATTATGTTCGCTAGATGTTTCCACATTGGAATCATCTATTTCTCCAGATCTCCAAAAAGTCTTGGACAATCATTCCAAGGTATTTGAGACTCCCAAAGGTCTCCCACCTATTCGTGATCATGATCATGCTATTCATCTGATTCCAGGAAGTGTTCCTCCAAACATCAGGCCGTACAGATATCCCTATGCCCAAAAGAGTGAAATTGAACGTATGGTTGCAGAAATGCTAGAGGCTGGTATAATTCAACCAAGTCAAAGTTCTTTCTCTGCTCCAGTAGTATTGGTGCACAAGAAGGATGGATCATGGCGCATGTGTCCGGATTATAGGGAGCTCAACAAGCTCACTATTAAAGATAAGTTTCCCATTCCTGTCATTGATGAATTACTGGATGAATTGCATGGATCAATTTACTTCACCAAGTTGGATCTTCGTTCAGGATATCATCAAATCAGAATGAAGATTGAAGACATTTCGAAAACAACATTTAGAACTCATGAGGGTCATTATGAATTTTTGGTCATGCCTTTTGGCCTTACCAATGCACCTTCAACATTTCAAGGTTTGATGAATTCAATTTTCAAACCATTCCTTAGAAAATTTGTGTTAGTATTTTTTGATGATATACTAATCTACAACAAGTCTTGGAAGGATCATGTTGAACATGTTGACAGGGTGCTACAACTATTGGAGGAGAAACAATTATATGCAAAAAGATCCAAATGTTTCTTTGGAGTACAAGAGGTGGAATATTGGGTCATATTGTATCTCATGAAGGAGTTAAGGTAGACCCTAGCAAAATTAAAGCCATTAAGGAATGGAAAATCCCCACATCCATAAAGCATCTGCGAGGATTTCTCGGGTTGACAGGGTATTATCGCAAGTTTGTTAAGAATTATGGGAGAATAGCAGCACCTCTAACAACATTATTGAAGAAAGATGCATTTTCATGGACTCCAGAAGCAACAAAGGCCTTCGAACATCTTAAAGAGGCAATGTGCCAAGCACCGGTCTTAGCTACACCGGACTTCACAAAAACCTTTATTGTGGAATGTGATGCTTCAGGAAATGGAATTGGTGCTGTTTTAATGCAAGATGAAAGACCCATTGCTTTTGAAAGTCGTCCAATCAAGGGAAAGTTTTTACACAAAGCTATTTATGAGAAGGAAATGTTGGCAATACTCCATGCACTTAAGAAATGGCGACCCTACCTAATGGGAAGACACTTCAAGGTAAAAACAAATCATGATAGCCTTAAATACTTTTTAGAACAAAGATTATCCTCTGAAGAGCAACAAAAGTGGGTCACAAAGATGTTGGGTTATGACTTTGAAATGATCTACAAAAAAGGGAAGCAAAAGTCACAAAGATGTTGGGTTATGACTTTGAAATCATCTACAAAAAAGGGAAGCAAAATGTGGTGGCAGATGCACTCTCAAGAAAGGATGAGGATGTGGAAGCATTGTTGTGCGCCATTTCTATTATCCAACCAGATTGGATAAACGAAGCAAGGGAGGAATGGAAGAATGACGAAGAAGTGTGGGCACTTATTCGAAAGTTACAACAAGATTCCAGTATGTCTGATACATTTAGCTGGCAAAATGATTCGTTATGGTACAAAGATCGCTTATACCTCTGTAAGAATTCCCAGCTAAAACAAAAGATTCTTATGGAATTGCACACTTCTCCCTTAGGAGGGCACTCAGGATTTTTAAAAACTTACCACAGGGTTAAGAAGGAATTTTTTTGGGATGGCCTTAAATCAGATATTCAAAAGTTTGTGGCGGAATGTTTGGTTTGCCAACAAAATAAAGTTGAAACAATTAAGACATCGGGTCTATTACAACCTTTATCCATTCCAAGCCAACGTTGGGAGGAGGTTTCAATGGATTTTATCACAGGTTTACCCAAGTCTGAGGGAAAGAGTGTCATCATGGTGGTAGTTGACAGAATTACCAAGTATGCACACTTTTGTGCATTATCACATCCATTTAAAGCCAGTACAGTTTCTACTGCATTTATGGAAACAATTCAAAAGCTACATGGAAACCCAAAGATTATTGTAAGTGACAGAGATCCCATTTTCACTGGAAATTTTTGGACAGAATTAATTTCTTGTCTTGGTACTCAGTTAGCTCATAGCTCATCTTATCATCCTCAATCTGATGGGCAAACTGAGCTAGTAAACATGTAATATCCCTTCCCTTAATAATAAATAATAAAAATAATAAATAATAAATCACATAATAATAAATAATAAAAATTCACAAATAATAAATGATATTTAAAAATATACAAGAAAATAAATAAAAATAGTAATAACTATACTAAAACTCTAAATCAGAATAAATAGAAATAAAACAAGAAAACTATCAAAAAGAAGGAAATAAAACAAGAAAGCTAAAAATCAAAAGAAAAGTAAAGAAATAAAACAAGAAAGCTAAAAATCAAAAGAAAGTTGCATGTAGACACATGGAGTGTGTACATGTGGTTCCCCTTCCAATGTTGTTCTATTTAATAGATGGTGAGGAAGATGAGAGGATTCCTGCATTCCATCTTTCCGAGATTCTGTCTTTCATTCTCTTGGGAGAATGGTATACTAAGACCTAGGAGTCACTGGCAGTAGTACGTTGATTGAGGGCTCGGGGGTGGCCAGTTGTAGCAAGACATTGCACAATTGAGCCTACGGTTGGGTGGAGAGTCATCCCCAAAACCTTGTTGCAGATAGCAGACTTCAACCGAAATCACAGATAAGTGCTCTAATCATAGTTTTGAATTTGAAGTTAATTAGTTGAATTGCATGTTGAATATAAATTACTTGATTAATTACATGTTTATTTTGGGTTGCTACATATGGTATCAGAGCATTGGTTCAAACACTGAGGCCTATGAACCAATCCATCTCCACAAAATGTTTGTGGGCAGGTTTTAATAACAGAAATAACCCAAAAAATTTATAAAGGGAAATTAGGATTCTTTGTGAATAAATATTTATTCTTAGTGAATGAATTCAAATCCTAAAATATATAAAATTCACTGTGTATATAACATGTTATTATATGGTCCTTATAAAATAAGGATCTCAAATTGATTAAATTATGGTATAATTTTGCATAGTGACTTATGCATGATGGGAGTGTGGAAGCTTCAAATCCACTCCATATAAAATATTATGATGATATTAAATCAAATAAAGACCAATGGGTTCTATGCATAAATAGAAGAGCAGTCCTTATCCAATGAGGATTTAATGATGTTAATGTTCTTTCATCATTTTAAGTGAAGATACTGGTCTAGTAAGGCTCAAAGATTCAAGTACTAAATCTTAAGTACGTTCTACCACAATCGGTCAACAATAAAAGAATCAATGGAACCAGTTTGTTGATTAACATTTCTCTTACATGCATAAAAAGGTGTTATGATTTGCATGGTGTATTTATCCCTCTAGCCCCCTTCCTCGTACTATGTTGTTGAGGAACTTAGGACTTTTGGAGTTCTGCACCCCAAATTACGACCTACTCCAAAAAAATTTCATGCGCTCGACTTAGAGCTGGATGGTACAAATTGCCATGATATTGGACTGATTTGGTACTTAGCCTAAATATTGGGTGAAACCCTTCCTTGTGCATGGATCATCTTGACTTTTAATAAGTCGGTAATGAGTCAAAACAACCAGTTTTGAGTAATAAAAAAATTAATAATAAATAACAAAATAGTGTAAAAATATAATCCAAGTACGCATAAAATGTGGGAGTCTCCTTCAGTAGAGAACCAATGTTCTTGCGAAGCCAGACAAGGCCACAGGAAGATCTAGGAGAGATCGACAACTTAGATATCAATCAGAGTATAAGAGGGGGAGAGATGTAAATTGAGAAGGGAGTGAGGCACCGAGACTCTTAGTTTACAATCCATAACACCATCCAAAGATTAGGAAGGAGAGAAATCCCGAACACTATTGTTAAAAACAAAATTTGCATGCTTGTTTATGTTACTGCAAATATGAAGGCATGTGAAAGTTGTTGTATATTTTAGGAGAAAAACCACGCTTGTAAGTTTAAGGAATACATCCAAGCAACAACAACATTAAAAGCCGATTTTCTAGAAAGGTTATCTATGGACGTGTTGATAAAAGCTGTCAGGTAACACCGTGTTATTCTAAATAAGATATGGATAAGGATCTAGATTAATGGAGTAAGATGTGTCTATAATCCTTATCTAACCGCTATGACATGTAAACCGTACCGACGTGGGCGGTGGCTTTTATTCTTAAGAAGGAAAGAGTGGCTAAGCTGTAGGTTTTTTAAGTCATGCAAATAACTGAATCGATAAAAATGCTACTGTAAAAACAACACCCTCGCTATAAATATGATTTGCTGCAAGCTCAATCATGCACCCTTCTCCTTTTCCCTTTGCGTGGTTCCTCCACTTCTTATAGCCGAATTCATTAATAAAAAGGGAATAGAATAGGGTTCATGAGTAGCAGTGTTTTTAGTTATTATTGTCGTTGTCACCATCATGCATGTTCTTGCTAAGGGACGTAGTGGCTTCCACTGTCCTCCAAGCGGAGGGTTCATCATGTTTAGATGAAGCACTAAGGCCAGAAGCCGACGATGAGCTATTGAAGGAAGGGCAGAGGAAAGATCCATTTTAGGTTGGCTTACAATATTCGACAAGGAGTGAATGTAAATATGGCATGAATATTTATTTAATTTAAATCTGAATCAAGTTAATACATATATATTATGTTTTTTAGGTTCCTTAGGTATCTAAAATCGCAGGGACGTGGAATTCAAACTGCCTATCCACCTTTTTCCAAATGAAATATTGCCTAATTGTGACTCATAACCTATTAAATCGATCCTCTGGTATGACCTCTTAATTATTTCGTTCAACCTGGTAGCAATGAATGCCTATGATAATGAACCGATGTTGTTATCATCGTCTTCCATCTGATGTGGCAGTGGGCTATGGCCTTTGTATGTATAATTGTTGAGCATCCTTTCATCAAAGACCAAGAGGAATTGTCTTTTATTTTGCTTCAGTGCATTTGAAGAGCAGGAGGTTCAGTGATCAATTCTCGAACACGCTCTCTTTCAAGCAAAAGACACATACATTTCGCTCATCGTGAAGGATCCATAAACTATCAACCACGCAAGGTGTCTATTGTCACCAATCAGTGGAAGGCTTCAATCGGTAGCCTTATTTTGACTGATTAAATGATTGCTTTATAGGATCCCTTAACCAGCAATGGATTTACAAATGGTATAGCACTATTTCTGTTTTATAATCACTGTGGGTTCACAAATTGTCAAACCAAAATGGAAATTTAAATGTTTGAAATGACTGGAGGATATATAATCAAATAGACTCATGAATCATAGAAAAATGATAATCTTTAATAATATTAAATATTAAAGTCAAGAAGCTTGTAAGATGAATAAATATGAGTTTTTGTGTTAACATTTTGGAAAGGGAAAAGTTCTTTGAGTGAAATGGCTCAATAAACCAGCAAATAATCGTGAAAGTATGATTAGATAAAGGAGGAAATATTAAACCTTAGTAAGGTGTCATAGCTCGGTAAATTTTATGCTTGCAAAACAATATTCTAACTGTATGGTTAGTGGATCAGGTTATAGTACCATGCATGTCATAAGAATGTCATCTAATGAGGCTCGGTTAACTATTTTTGCACGTTGCTTAAACAGTAACATATTTTGACTATGCCTATAGTATTATAATCATGATACATAGCCATGTTGGTTACAATAAGCTCAAAGAAAAGTCTCATTAATGCCAGTGTGGGGTTTTTGCATGCTTTTGTGGGGGGGTTGTCAATGAGTTTGGTTGACTTCATGCTATGATTTCTCTCTCCCAAATTGTGAAGTATGATGAAAGATTGACCCGACGTACAAGTCCACATTCCACTTCTGTGTCATTCAATTAATAAGAATATGAATACCGTGGTATGAATAATAGTGTTTATATAATGATGAACTAAAAATAATGTGAATTGAATCATATCGGTAAATCCACATTCAATTTAGCTTTAGTATCAATGATTATCACAGAAGCTCTTGGCCTCGTAATCGGTTTACTTGAGGACTCTTATAGCATTGTTCTCCCTTTGAATTTTTAATGATTTTTTAGTGATCGATACTTGGATCATCAGAGTTATAGTTGTTTTGAATGGTTGGAATTTGTCTTTTCCTAGATTTTTACCATTGTCCTGCAGAAATTGGATTGATTTATGGACTCGATTTCTGCCATTGATATTTTTTTGGTAATACTATCATACAAGTATTTGGAGGTTATGCTGGTCAATACTCATTTAAATTTCCTTCATCACCGTAGACATCACGCTGACTTCCTTGCCACTAGCATACTGGGGAATGTTTTTTTTGAAAGGAAGAATTGATGCCTTTCCTTTGTGTAATTATGTGTTGCGAGAAATTCATTATACAAATAACTTGAAAGGTGGGTTCCAGTGCATTAGGAATTTTCAAGTCATAAGGATTAGATGAAAATTCAAACCTATAAATATTTTCACCATGTAGTAGCGTGGAAGCATTTGAATGGTATATTGAATCAATAAACCGTGAAGGCGATCTTGCTCTCATACAATTCTAACTGAAACAACTTGTTTGCCATATCATCTGATGCAGTTATTTGGAGCTGCTATTCGACTTTGAAAACCAATTTACCCAATTAGTGTCCGACATACATCCTCAAACTTTGCATTATCAGCTGATCCATCAAGCAAACTATATAGTGAACTCATGAATTTTGCATACAAATTAGGAGGTGTTATATCTTTCACATTCTTCCACTTCCGCTCTGCAGTTAATGCATTCTTCTTTGCAGAGACTATCTATTCATATAAAGTCTGATGCAGCCTAGAAAGCTCATAATAAGTATCATTGCCGTAGAAAACATATCTCTTCTCTCATATGTTGCTTGAAGTAGTATTTGGGTGCACTCAGTTTACGATTGCACTGCTTCTCTTTCAAACATGGATTGCTCAGAGAATTATTGTTAGTTTACGTTATTGGTAAAAGCTAACTGTCAATAACACTAAGAACTGGGAACGAAGAAAGAGGTTAAGAACTATCAGTACCAGTTAATAAGAAACCCCGTAGAGGTTCAGAACTAGCAGTTATTATTTCATAATACACTAAATACTCTGAACAAGAAGTTTAGAACTACCGGTTAGCACTAAGTTATTATTTCTTAATAGTAACATTTTCCTAGAATTCGACAATTTGACTATAAAGCAAGCCTGCCTGGGAATAATTAGTTTTTTTTAAACAAGTATTGAGAGAACTGTTTCAGAGTCTTTTGGCTATTTCAAAAATGCAAATTCATGAGGGCTTCTATAAAAAAAAAATTGTCCAAAGCCAGTAAAGAAAAGTCCAAATTCTTTGAAAAGTCGAAATTTGAAGGAGATGTTCTTCTTTGGATGGTTGCCTGAATTGATTTATTTTATGCTAATATTTTCATGGTCTAAAATATATTTTAGTGGACTGGCGCTTTATTTAGGAGTCACTACTTTTCTTTGTCAACTTCTTAGTTGAAAGAAGTGGAAATGATTATTGAAAACTCATTGGCGTCTTGATGAAAACATCACACTAATCACATTGATGAGATAACATAAATCCTAGATGGATGTTGAATAATCTTAGTTCATAGTTGAATGTTTGTAAAGTAAATGAAATTCATTTTTTTAATGAATCATGATAAGAATGCTTATAGAGTATTATTCTATATTTGATAAGTATTAAGATGTTTCTCATATTGATGATGTTTCATAATATGATGGTATGAGGGTGATCATGCCCACTTGGTTCATATTTATATACTGGTTACAATAGTGATGATGTATACTTATGATGAGGAATTATGATGTTATGTAAAGGTAAATTGACATATTCATTTACTACGTGATGATAGGTATTTAATGTTGAAAACTCATGATGGATATGATATGCATAACGTGGCATAGGAATTATGATGCTATAATATGAGATTATGGACATGTGGTTCATTTATTATGTGAAGTCATGATATATTTTTATATGTTGATGTTATAACTTATGATGGTATTTCATGAGGTGAAGCAGGTGATACTTCCATAAAAAAATTTATGACATGCATGAGCATGTAGTTCGTTATTATTCATAATGTTACGATTAACAATGATGAATGTTACATGATGACATGCAAGACTTGGCATGTGGATTATTTTCTATGATACTATGATGGTAGAGCTAATGCATTGGTTGCATATTGAGGTGTGATGATTCACAGGACTCCACAAATGGGCCGAGAGGGCCGGTTTATTTGATGATCTTGTGCGAGCCCATACACACGAGGGAGAATAAGTAACACCATATGGGCTGGGGACAAACTCAATCAACACTACATATGCCAGTGGTTCCTTTGTCTTGTGTATAGCTCTTGATGGATAGCTCTAGAAGAGCTATGGGACCATCTTGAGGAGGCCAAGTGCCTGATGTTCTAGGCTTGGTGCCTGTTATTGGATTGGGATGCTGAAGTCTGGAAGGGATGTAAAGGACTTCGATGCCTGGATCTGTGCGTCTTAGTAGTTGTGGAGGGAGTGGGCCAGCCTTGCCAGATGCCTGGGGTCATTGAGTACCGGACTGGATGCCTCCCTTGGGGCAGATGAGGTCTGAGTCAGGCGCGAGCCTTGGGGCTAGCCTTGGACTAGGATACAGACTGGGTCAGGCTTAGCCTGGTGCCGAAAGTGGGAAAAAGGACAGAGATTCCTTGAGATTTCCCGGGGTGTTGGGGACTTTCGATGCCTGCTGGTTATACTAGTTCAGCAGAGGGTGTTGGCAACAGGAAGTAAATAAAATAATAAATAATAAATAATAAAAACAATACATAATACATAATTCAACATAACTTCGGGACGAAGTTCCTTAAAGGGGGAGAGTATGTAATATCCCTTCCCTTAATAATAAATAATAAATAATAAATAATAATAAATAATAAATAATATAAATAAATAATAAATCACATAATAATAAATAATAAAAATTCATAAATAATAAATGATATTTAAAAATATACAAGAAAATAAATAAAAATAGTAATAACTATACTAAAACTCTAAATCAGAATAAATAGAAATAAAACAAGAAAACTATCAAAAAGAAGGAAATAAAACAAGAAAGCTAAAAATCAAAAGAAAGTTGCATGTAGACACATGGAGTGTGTGCATGTGGTTCCCCTTCCAATGTTGTTCTATTTAATAGATGGTGAGGAAGATGAGAGGATTCCTGCATTCCATCTTTCCGAGATTCTGTCTTTCATTCTCTTGGGAGAATGGTATACTAAGACCTAGGAGTCACTGGCAGTAGTACGTTGATTGAGGGCTCGGGGGTGGCCAGTTGTAGCAAGACGTTGCACAATTGAGCCTACGGTTGGGTGGAGAGTCGTCCCCAAAACCTTGTTGCAGATAGCAGACTTCAACCGAAATCACAGATAAGTGCTCTAATCATAGTTTTGAATTTGAAGTTAATTAGTTGAATTGCATGTTGAATATAAATTACTTGATTAATTACATGTTTATTTTGGGTTGCTACAAAACAAATGTTTGGAAGGATATCTTCGTTGCTTTGTATCTGATAAACAGACACAATGGGTCAAATGGTTGCCTCTGGCTGAATGGTTGTATAACACTTCCTTCCATACAATAACAAAAATGACCCCATTTATGGCATTTTATGGGTATCAGCCACCATCCATCACATCATATTTAAGAGAAAATTCTAAGGTTCAAGAAGTGGAACATCACATTGAACATCAACAACAAGTCCTCCAACTCTTAAAGGATAACCTCGTGTTGGCACAAAATAGAATGAAACAATAGGCAGATCAACATTGTAGCGAAAGAAGTTTTGATGTAGGTGATTGGGTATTCCTACGGCTACAACCATATAAGCAAATGTCCCTCAAGCAAGCTAAGAAGGATAATAAATTATCACCAAAGTATTATGGTCCATACAAGGTGTTGCAAAAGATTGGTACTATGGCATACAAATTGGAGCTTCCTGCAGCTTCTCGATTGCACCCAGTTTTCCATATTTCATGTTTAAAGAAGGTTATAGGCGACAAGCTCCCAGTTCAAACAATATTTCTAGAACTTGACGAGGAAGGAAAAATTATATTGGAATTGGAAGCAGTCACAGAAACAAGAACTCGACAGCTACGAAATTGATCAATTTCGGAGTATCTTATCAAGTGGAAGAACTTATCGGTTGAAGATTCCACATGGGAGGATGAGAATTTTATACAGAAGCATCCAGAACTTCTCAAGCGTTGAGGACAACACTTTTTTGAAGGAGAGGGGCATGTTGGGTCCCTATAATACTAGTGATTACCCCATTTCTATTGTAGTTGTACCCCTTATTAATATTGTTGTGCCCCTATTATCCCCATATTGTTATTACTGTGCCCCATAGAATCCCTCTATTGTTATTTTTGTGGCTTTATATTATTATTGTTAGGTCGGTTGGGTTATATTGTGACTCCTTAGACTCCTATATATAGAAAGGAGGTTTTGTCATTTGAATCATCCAAGAATTGTTCATTTATGTAATGTAAAGGAGGTTTCCCCCTCGAAGAGGCTGAATTCTAAGGCGTTGATCTATCTTTTCTATCTTTTTCTTGAGCTAGTTTCATAACAGTGAAGGAGGATTATCCAATTTTGTTAAACACACATGGACAACAAAGACAATGTGAAAGATAAAACATGCAATACAATTTTTATTAACAAGAGATTTACATTTATAGTACATTATGTGACTCTTGGGTTTCAGATCCCAAGGTCTCTTGGACTGCTTAGTCTATTCGGCTTCCACACTAACCCATTTAGGATTAGGTGTCCAACATTCCCCCCCTTAATCCGAAGGGTTATGTATGAGTCCAAGAAGAGAGCTGTAATAAAAAATGTGCAAAAAATGCATGGCAACACTAGGTTGAATGTGCTCTATGAAATGTTGGCATAAAGGGCAGTGGTTTAAGGATGACCACCAACACTGGAACGCTTAGTGCAGTTCCCGAAACTCTTCCAAAACTGGCAAGAAACTGAAGTTTTCTGCTAGAGGAAGTGATCCTATTGTTTTAAAGAGGGAAACCTTCAACCATAAAAGGGAGGTCTCACCCCACATAAAAGGTAAAACTTCAACCTGAAAAGGGAAGTCTCAACCTGTGATGGTTTAAGGATGACCAACAACTATGGAATGCTTAATGCAATTCCTGGAACTCTTCCAAAGCTGGCTAGAAGCTGGTGTCTTCTGCTAGGGGAAGTGTTCTCAATTTTGTTCCTGGAATGCTTCCGAAACTGACAAGAAGCTGAAGTCTTCTGCTAGAGGAAGTGTCCCAGATTGCCAACTGAAGGCATGTTCACGGGCATCTTTGTCTCTGGCTACAACTCTGAAACTGGTGTGGCAGGTTGTGGCTCAGGCTCGCTTGATGTGACTTTGAAGCTTGTAGATGACCATCATTTCCCCCCCTGTCAGATACAAGGTGAGAAGATGGAGAAAACTCAACTGCAAGACTATTCAATACTCTGGAACAAGTTCTGATATGTGTTTGGAATATCTTCTTGGTTGTTAATGCCCATTGCCAAGAAGCGATCCATCCAAGATGAATCTTTGTTCTTGCAGGACGTTTGTTTCTGAAGCATCTGTTTGAAGAATGATTGGTTTTATGACAGTGCTTACATGGATGAAGATCAAAACAGTGATCTTTCAAATGGCCAACTTGGTCACAGTGTTGGCATTTCACGATCTGTTGTTGTTGTTGTTGTGGAAGAGGGGCAGATTCTGAAACAGCTGAAGCTAAACTGTCATGAAAAGCAGGTGAACGGTCATCAATGAATCCAACACTCTAAAACTGAATGGGATTTGAGTAGTCTGGAATATGAAAGGACAAGTCCTTATCATATCCAAGACCAGTTCTGTGCTTGTTGTGGACAAGCTGTTCCCAAGGTCTGATGATGGGCTTGGGAAGTGCAGACTGAGTTTCTGCATCTGCATGTACAACTGCTGCTTTATTGGATTCTGGATCTGATTCAACCTCAATCTTACTAATTTCACCACTTGCTGGTTTAACCTTGAACAACATATAGTTTTGAGCAGAAAACAATTTGGAATGAAAAATCTGTTGAAGCTCATCTTGCTGGAACTGAGATTCTAGTTGCAAAAAATCAATCTTTTCTTGTGCATCATGCAGGCAGGTCTGAATGTCACAAAGAGTGTCTTTGCTAACATTTACCTTCCCACCAATAGTGGAGTGTATTAGTGTATTCAGTAACTCTAATACATCATCAAATCTAGCCATTGTCTCAACAAAGAAATGAACACTCAACAATCCTAGTGGAGACTATAGCAAGTCTAGACAAGCCCCAGTGATTGAAGATTTCAAAAATTAAGAATATCAGTTTGAAAAAGGCACTCAACTAATTCCAGCTAAGAATTTAGCCAATCACTAACAGATTTGTGTCCAGCAAGAATGAGAGGCTCAAAGTCCTTCCAACACAGATACAATAGATATGTTTCACCCTTAAAATGCTCAGGTATACCAAGATACGCTTTGTATGGATGCACAACTAAATGACTTCTTCCTTCTTTGAAATTCGAACTTCAACTACAGGAATGGATTACATATACCTCTGATATATCAACTCTAATAATAACAAAGATCTGAAGTAGAATATACCAGCAAATGTTAGGAAGAACAATGGCTGTAGATAAGTGTTATAACATCAAAGAAGCTCCACAGTGATAATATATGCAACGTATTCAGCTCCAAAACAGAGAAATAAATATGGAGTGTCTTCAATATATTCACAGCCACACATCCAATGAGATGAGGAAGTTTGAGACCCTCTATAGCAGAGGTACATCACCAAACATCACTTCCAATAGTCTATACTCATTAAGATTTCAAGCACAGGTACAGTGATATGCTGCTCAACTGAAACAACCACAGAAAATACAAGTTTGTAGCCTTGGGGCTAGATCATTCTTTATGCCCTTAGTTGTTATGCTTCGCCTCTTGAGTTCGTCTTTCAGCTCTGTAACCTTCCACTGCTTCAGAGGGCGATTCCTAAAACCCCTTCAAGGCAAACAATCCAGGTAACAATCCGAGTTCGAATCCGAACAAGTGCTCAACAGAATATTCACCTCGGATAAGCAAAGCAATATCGTCCAAACCCTCAAATAAGGCCTCAGAATGGACTTGCTGCTATAGGTGATACCTTAGATAACTCGCTAGTCATAGTTATTGTGCTAAAGTCAATTCGCTAGCTCAGATAAGGCCTCAGAATGAACTCACTGCCACAATTAATGTGCTAAGGTCAATTCACTGGCTCAGAGAAGGCTTTAGAATGAACTGGCTGCCACAGTTGATGAGATAGAATTAATTTTCTTGCTCAGATAAGTTCTTAGAATGAACTTGTTGCCACAGTTGATGTGCTAGAGTCAATTTGCTGGCTCAGATAAGGCCTCAGAAATTATACACTGCCACAATTGATACCTCAGGGATGATCCACGGTCATCAACAGTGCCTCAGAGGTATATGACTGTCTCAGAATTGTTTCAGAGAGAGATTGCTGTCAGAGATAATACCTTAAATATTGGCTGCTGCCATTGTTAATTCCTCCGAGGTAGTTTAATGTCTTAGAGATAGACTGTTGCCTCAGTTAAGGCCTCACAGATGGTCCACTGCCTCCACTTTGATGATTTTAGCCCGACGTCCTCACGAGCCTCAGGAACATCTTGCTGCAACAGAAAGGGCCTCGGGAACAACTCGCTATCACAGATGTTGCGTCATAGTTAGCTCACTGCCACAGGTAGTGCCTCAGTGATGGTTTGCTTCCTTTAGCTTCTTCTGCTTAGAGCGTTTGCTTCCTTTACGCGTCCACTCTGCTGAGCTTGGACGCTACCGGAAATTATCACCAATACGATGGGACCCTCTGCTTCCTATCGATTGGGTTCTGGCAACGAAGATGCTTGTTCAGCGGTACAGATTATTCAGAAAACGCAACTCTCCGAAAGTGATTGATTGCTTAGTGGAATCAAACTGGAAAATGGTATTCACCTTTAGGCAGCATCGGCCCTTTTTCAACTTGCATTTAGAAAGATGTCACTCAATCACAAACTTCTGCAGTCCAATTCTAGTATCATGAGAATGCCAAAACAGATCGCCAAAGCTTTAGTATTCGAAGTGCCAAGCAGAGCTCGAGCAATACCAATACCAATTCCGTTTACGTTCCAGCTTCAACATCGGTGTAATGAGCGTTGCCACACAATGCACACACCCCAATTCTGGATTCCCAAGCTTTTACGTGAGAGCCTTCACATGGAGCAGAGAATCAGCAAAGCCAGTTGCAAAAGTATTTGCATTTTTGGGGAATGAGAGTAATACTAAGGCCCTTTCGTCGTTAGAACCCAAAGCCGTCAGTATTCCACAGTATATCTGTGGCAGTGGCAAATGTTCCCAACAAGAATGCCATGCAAACCAAATCATTAGTGAAGGGGCTGTCATAAAACTTTGTAAGAATGACCGACTGAGAGAGGCATTCCACCTTTTACAGCGGATGGACTACCCACATTTCTCAACTTACGCTTCGAACACTGCTCCATAACAATCACACGCACACCTTGCACCGCGAGTTATATCAACGCACAGACTCCGGAGGCACCATGGTTACGCTGGTTAATACCAGGAGGTCTTCTTCAGCAACCGGTTAAGCTGCGTGGAGGTCTTCTTCAGCAACCACAGTTACGAGCTCTGATACTCTGCTCGTAGCTACTCGAACCAGGCATCATTCGAACCAGGGCGCGTGGGAGGTTCGATCTTGGAACCTCCACCCAATTTTAATGTTTCCGGCGTTGCAGCAGAGGAAACTTTGACTATGATTAACCGTCTCCACAGAGAAGAAGTCTCTGGAATATCACCTCAACCAAAAAGATTATGAGGAAAGAAGAAAATGCGATTGGCACCAGATATGCAGATAATCCATAGAGAGAGAATGAGTAAAGAAATCAGTGCATATCCAGGGAATCAAAGACCCTGTCAAGGAAGAGAGGAGTTACAACAGAAGGCGGAGAATAATGTCAGATATTTGCAGCGTCTAAACAGTGGTAGCGTTTAATGGGTAGCGACTGTGGAGGGGCAGTGGACAGACTGACCACGCAGAGGTTCTTGAATCATTTCAGTTTCCATATTAGATAACCATTGTATCTGCCCGTCGGACCCCTGATAGACAGAGGTGGCAGCGAATCTCAGACAACGGTTATGGCAGAGAGTATAGAGCGTAGGAAAGAATATGGCGCAAAATGAGGAATAAAACGCTCAATAAGGTGGCAATTCTGATCAATTTTGATTAGTAGAAAGACAGAACTGACATGTAGGTAGAGACCACAAAACAAGTGGCTCAAATATGAGCAGGGCCAGAATTCGCCTGCTCTGATACCATGTTAAACACACATGGACAACAAAGACAATGTGAAAGATAAAACATGCAATACAATTTTTATTAACAAGAGATTTACATTTATAGTACATTATGTGACTCTTGGGTTTCAGATTCCAAGGTCTCTTGGACTGCTTAGTCTATTCGGCTTCCACACTAACCCATTTAGGATTAGGTGTCCAACAAATTTCATTGAAAGATCTTCCATGGGCTACTTTCCAACAGTAGTTGGGGTATTAGAGGATTAGATGCTCTCAAAGTTCTGACATACTAAGATGGGGTAAGATTCCAATTGTATCCTTCAGCTTAAAAGAAGTCTACTTAATTATTTCAGAGCATTTGGCCTTCGACAAGGATGTTATTTGGACAAGGATTTGGTTTGGTGTTTATTGGCCAAAAATCTCCCTTTTTCTCTGGTTTATTGGCTGTACAAAGACTTTTAACTTGGGATTGAATTAGACGCAAAGGTTATGAAGGAATTTCTTTATTTTTTCTTTGTAGCCAGGAAGAAGAGACAATGCACCACCTCTTTCTCACTTGTGTTTTAGCATCGGAGGTATGGTCTATCATTTATAGAAAATTTGGTATTACTTTCTATGAACATGAGACTCTTTCTACTTTGTTGGAGGGATGACATTGTTTGAAATTTAAAAATCCTATCATAAATTGGGCCTGAATTATAGTCATTGGGTTCATTCTTTAGAACCTATGGAAAGAACATAATAAACGAACTTTTCAGGAAAAGATACACCCAGGGAGAGTTATTAGAGAGTTGGTTCTTTCTTACTTAAGAGAACTCCTTTTAGTGGTTCCATGGTCCTTGGAAGATTGGATGGTAGATGATGTCGAAGCCTATATTTTGAAGAATTTAAACTTGGATTGGAGGATGCTTATTATAGTAGATGAACCATTTGTTGATCCATATACTCAAATTTTTCTTATCCCCCCTCCAAGTAATTTTATTAAACTAAACTTTGACGGGGCATCAAAAGGCAGTCCAGGATTAATAGGTTTTGGAGGGATTTCTCGTGATGAGAAATGTTCACCTTTGAGAGTACATACGATGCATTATGGGATTGCAAGAAATAATATGGTTGAGTTCATGGCTCTGGAAAAAGGCATCCAAATTTGTATTTGGTAGGTGTATAAGTTAATACCGATTGATGGGGATTCACTCATAGCTATATAATGCATTCAAAAACTTTTAAGTGATGAGAATTCCTAAAAGGTAATGAAGAGTTGGATATTGGAGGGGATTGTAGATAATATAAAAGTTTTGTTGGACATGCTAGAATATGTTTGCACTCAACACACTCACAAGTCTGGAAACCAGGCCACTGATTTTCTGGCCAATATGGGTTGTTGTTATATTGATATGGATTTGGATTTTCAATGGCCTTTCACTTTGTGGCAAGCGGATATGGAGCATATTTACACCTTGATTGAAACAAACAAACCTTCCCCCGATGGGGGCGTACAAATGGATATTATAATCAATTTTGGACAAGAATCAGTATAACACTTATGTTAAGCTCAACTAGTGGTGGACGAACTGATTTAATGCATTTTATTAGTATGTATGCCTTTAGGTGCTTTAAATGTTTGTTTAGAATGGGCAATGGTCATTGGTTCAGGCAGAAGGTGCATGGAGGCAAGGTCTTTACCTCGCCTTCCATCTTTGGTTACTCACTCTGTAGGAGTTGGTGTTTGTTCTCTTGGTTTGTCTTTATGCAATTATATACATTTGCATTATCTCTATTTGCGTTTGCGGGTGGAGTGCTTGATTTTGGGTGTTGTGTTTGGATTTGGTTTCCCTTTAACAACTTTGTCTCTCGGTGAGTTTCAATTCGTGGGTCTCTATTTATCAATTCAATTTTCTCTTCTAGGTGTGGGTTTACTTTCAATTTGGGTATGCTAGCTCCTTCAATGTGACCTTTTCTTGTGATGTTTAATTTGGAGGACCTGCGCTCACAGTCCTTGGTTCAAGAGTCTTTTGAAATGACATTGTTTTCTTTCTTCTTCTTTGTTTCTCGCATATTATTGAGGTTTGGTCCTTTGTCTCGAGGCCATTGTGTTATGGTCTGTGGTTCAATATGTGTCAACATTATATGTGTAGTGAGCTATATAATCTCTTGGGTTGGGGCCTTATGGAATGGGTTTACGTGGACAACCTAATTGTCTATAAGTCTGGAATTGAGGGAATCCCTGTCCATCCTTCAATGTCCTTTGTCTCGAGGCCCTGGTGTCATGGTTTGTGGTTAAATCTGTGTTCAACATTATACATGTAGTGAGCTATATAATCTCTTGGGTTGGGGCCTTGTGGAATGGTTTTTCATGGACAAAATGATTATCTACACGTATGGAATTGAGGGCATCCCTCTCTGTCCTTCAGTGTCTTTTATAGATCATGGTCTTTCTTTTGGTTGTCCTCATTGCCTCTCTTTAAAAAAAATTATGGCTCCAAGGAAAAAAATGCCCAGTGGGGCAAGAAAGGACGTGTCTTATTTCTTACAAATCAGTGGTCATTGCCTTTAATTCTGTACCCCTCGAGGTTCGTAGGGAGATTTTGGATCTAGAAAGTCTCGAGTTGGAGACTGTCCTTATGGTTTGGATTCTAAATCGGTTGGTGTGAGGGAAAAATGGCTTCCAACTCATGGTCATTTTCGGAAAAGAATGTTGAATTTCTTAAGTTCCTTGGCCTTAATTCAATAGACAACAACATTTCTCCATCTCCTGTTCAAGGAGAAACATGTGGAAAATTATAACATTTTCTAGTCTATGGGGGACATTAAAGAATGGTTCGTAACATTCATTTCTGCTTGAACAATGCGGATGCTCATCTAGCACGAATGGAAACTTTATTGGTTTGTGATTTGGGTTCGAGCGACCTCACGGATCCTCGTGCTAATAGTGTGTATACCCTTGTGTTGATCTCTTCAAGCAATGAGTTGTATGGGGAAGACAAATGAGGGCAGGTATCTATGGCTTTCTTTATTAAATTTATTGGCTTCGGATTTTTGAATGATATATTATGGTTTTGGTTTTGGTGAATAACACATTGTTTTAGTTGTTGGATATGGTGGCCTTCAACTCATTTTGTGCCCATCTTGGAACTTTTGTACTACTGTATGGAGGGATGATGTTTTAATGCTGCGTAATATTCTTAAGCTTCTCTCTCAATGTTTATTGAATTTTTTGAAATGCATTGCATCAATCATTTTGGATCACCTTTGTCTTGGTGGGACTACAAGAATGTTTTTATGCTTGCTTTTGGAAGTCGCCTCTTGTTTCATTTTATATAATGATAGTTTGGATGGAACAAATTGTAATTCCTGGTGTTATGCGTATGGGAAAGAGCTACAAAGCTAACTGATATTGCAATCTCTTTGTTGCCGTGAGAGGGGCTCTACAACTCAGTACATGGTATATGTAAAGATGTAATGTAAGTATGCAGACAATTTTAAATGTCGGCTGATTTAAAATATTAAAAAAAAAGGTAGTGATAATTGGCATTAATGTAAACATTTAAATGTTGGCTCAATTAATAATAAAAAGTTAGAGTAATAAAAATAATAAAATTCAATTTTCTATATTTTGATTTTTTAATTAACTTGTGAACAAGATTTTTTACAATACCATGGGCCAATACTATGGCTTATCAATACAAAAACCATATCTTATTTCACAACCAAAATATTTTATAACAATATCACAAGATTTTTAACCATTATTAACTTGTAAAAAATAGACTTTGTTACAATACCATGGCTTATCAATACCACATGCCTAAAAATACATAACTTATTTCACAATCAAAATATTTTATAAAAACATGAAAAGATTCACCCCCCACTTTACCATGGATATCATTAACTTGTAAATAGACTCTCTTACAATACAATGAGCCAATACCATCCCTTATCAATATCACATGCCCAAAAACCATAACTTATTTCACAATAATTTTATTTTAATTTAATTTTACAACATTTTTTTAATTTAATCTAAAATAAAAAAAAAAGTTATAATTAATTTTGAGATATATCTAAAACTTCTATCCTCACAACCATTAAAATTATACCCATAAAAATTAAATTAAAATTTTAATAAAATAAAAAATGAAAATACTTTTACATATAAAATGTAAAATGTAAAATTGATACAGTATAAATGGATCTATTTGTACTAAAGAACTTATTTCGCACCAAAAAAATGATTGAAATACCCATAATTAATTTTTTTGAAAAAAGAAAAATCTGAGATTTAAAAAAGAAAATCTGAAAAAAATAATTTACTGTGGAATCCGTAGACAACGCATTACGTTGTGAGGTCAGAAGAAATGACTGTATGACGTGAAACGCCTGACGGCGTATTCACTGAGACAGATGTGAAAATCTGACTTCAATTTTCATCCGTGTCGAGTTTCACTTCGAACATAATAGACATTATGTTAATTAAAGGAAGTAATTGTAACCATTTATTGGGCATAAGTGCTAAAGCTCTTCGGAGGCTCCGGGCAGAATGCGAAAGGGCAAAGAGAAATCTGTCTTCCGTGGTAGAGACTGTGATTGATATCGACTGTCTATACGAAGGGTTGGATTTTCACATGAAAATTACGAGAGCCAAGTTTGACAAGTGCATGCGAATCGTCAGCGGATGTCTGGAAGATGGCAGGATGAGCAAAGAAGAAATTAACGAAGTTGTATTAGTAGGAGGTTCCACACGGATTCCAAAGGTACAGGAACTCCTTCAACATTTCTTCCATGGAAAAAAACTCTGCAAAAGCATAAACCCCGATGAGGCTATTGCATATGGAGCTGCACTTCAGGCGGCAGCCTTGAACAATGAAGGCATCCAATTGGTCGTCATGGAGGTCACGCCTTTGAGTCTTGGGATCGGAATTACAGGGGGTGTAATGTCGGTAGTCGTTCCGAGAAATACTCACATTCCAACTCAGTGGGAGGAATTTTACACTACAGCGCGTGACAATCAGGTAGAAGTGTCTTTTCGAGTGTATGAAGGCGAGAGAGCAATGGTTGCGGACAACAATTTGCTCGGTAAATTTCGGTTGAGGGGAATTCGGGCAGCCCATTGTGGAGTAGCAAGCTTTACAGTAATCTTTGAATTGGACGCAGACGGAATTCTGAAGGTGTCAGCCCGGGAAAGGGGAAGTGGGGTAAGCAATTTCGTTACTATAACGAACGATGGTGGTCGGCTGAGCAAAGAGGAGATCGAGAAAATGAGAGGTGATGCAGAGAGATTCAGAAGGGAGGATGAAGAGGTAAAGAATAAGCGCACTGCCAGAGTCAATATACAGAATTACGTTTACAACATGAGAAGCAGAGTGAAAGAAGCCGAGACTAAGGGAGAGCTGAATGTGACAGTGGCAGCGGATATTGTGCAGATGCTGAATAGTGTGGAGGAATGGTTGGATGAGAAGGAGAGTGCGCAGCTTTTCGAGTTGGAAGAGAAATTGAGAGGTTTGAAAAATGAAATGCAAGCTTTGACAGGAGAAGGAGAATTAGATGTTAGTTGAAATTGTGTGATTGCACCGTTTTGTAGAAAGTTGATAAGACATTGGTATATCATGTTTTGTCGTCTTGGAACAACATGAACAATTTTTTTTATATTTTGGAGGCTCTGTTACTATTATGCCCATGGGGTTTACAATGTTTTTCATCAACCTGGTATTTGCGCTTTTCTATATCCCTGAAATACAGTGATGCAGATCCTTTTTATATGAATTTTTGTTATATGAATTAGAAAAATTTATTATTAATTATAAAAAATAATTAATAATTTAATTATACTTAGAATAAAATAATATTGATTCTAATATTGTTTTAGTGATGAATTATACATATTGATTCCAAATTTGTTGATCTAATTTTTCCAATGTGATTTTTATAGAAAATGTTTCAAATTTTTATGGAAAATGTTTCAAATATTCATAAAATAATATTATTAAGTATTAATCTAATTCATTTAATAATTTAATTATATTTAAAATAAAATAATATTATTAAGTGTTAATCTAAATCATCTCACATTAGTTCTATAAAGCATAGAGAGGAATTAAATTGGTTGAGCTGTAAATTTTTTGATCATTTAATTTTATGTTGTATTAAGAATTTTGAGGGCAGAAATTTAAATTTTTTTTTTAAATGTTGACATTTGAATATTTGTAGTTATTTTTTTCTCTATAATAAATATATCAACATAGGATATACATCAGTTTTTTGTTGTTGTTTTATTGTTATGTTATTATTTGGTTGTAAGATATTTAATCATTACAAATCAATTATGAATGAATATAATATTTTTTGGTGAGAAATTAAAAAATAACAATTTTTATATAATTTTGTCAATAAATTATAAATATAAATAAATTTTTATTACAAATTAATCAAATAAATAAGTTCATAATCAACTTGTAAAAAAAATAAATTTTTTTTATATAATAAAATTAATAATATTCTTAATTTTGTATTCTATTTCAAAACTATAAATTTAAAATTTATTTTTATTTTTAATATAATATCACATAAAAATATCTTCTCTCAATTATTCCATATGATAAAAACATCATTAAGTACATTATGATACTAAATTAATCCATATGGTCTAAACATCTCACTAAAAATAAATTATATATTATTAGGAAATTCAAAAGTCAAATTTTATAAAATATTTTAATTATTAAAAATAATTTTAATTCATACTGTTTCGAAATGTCCCAAATATTCGAGGAATAATCAAAATAATCCATAATGAAGAATACGCAAGGCGTTATGTGCCATCTATACACTCCTAATTACCCCGAAGGCGTTCTTTAATGGAGGTTCTCACCTAAATTTCGTCATGAGAAATGGCCCTCTGATTTTCATCATTCTCAGACTTATTTGGCCCACATCCCAAAGATCTCCACTCGCAACTTTAAGTGGAGGGTGATTTAATACTTTTGAAATTTTTAAAACAATAAATCTTTGTGTGGGTTCAAAATTTATGTCATGCAGATGGATCTCCAGGTTTATTGGAATTTGACTTTGGATTCATAATTTTAGTGCCATTATTTCCAGGTTTATTGAAATTTGACTTTTAAATTTATTGTTGGGCTAGTTAACTTGTAACTTTGATGAGTAGCTTTGTTGATTCATTGTATTCAAAGATAACTAAATTCTAGGTTTATTCTTAAATTATTTTTTTAATCAAAATTTTGTAGTTTTGAAGGCATTTAATTTTAGAGGAGGATATTGTTGTTATTGTTTTTTAAATATAGATTTTATTAGGTTGGCAAATGTAAATGTGTCTATTTTAATTTTTTTCAGCGTGAAAAAAGGTTATATATTGTGTAATATTAATCAAAGAAACAAAAGTACAGCAATATTTATATGGGAACCACCAGATATGACAGAAAATATGTGGATCAAAGTCAGATAATGAGGAAAGATTCAAGAAACCTTTTTCTATTCAGCTACATAAATCAATAGACAATATTTGATTTCAAGAGAATATTCTGTCTTATATACTCTTAAACCGATTATATGAAAAATATTTGAACAGATTTTCAATTTCAAACCAAAGACTAACACATTAAATTTAAATATCATTTATTTCACCACTTATTGAATTAAATTTAAATATCATTTGTTTCACCACTTATTGAATAGATTTGAGCCACTAGTCCAATTGGAATCAGATGATTTCATTTCGTTGCAACTAATCCATTACCAATTTTCAAGTATAATTGCAAGAGGAAAAACAATGATATTATTCTTACCCTTTACTTAACATTTTTATAGCTTAAGATAAGTAGTTTCTAATACTATCCAGTTAGACCCTAATGCTTCTAATTACTAGGGTTTTCTACTTGAAATATCACTCCAAATTTGGGACTACGCACATCTATCTTAACATTCTTCTATTTCTAGATATTAGAAATGAATTTCTCTCCTAAATTTAATATTCAAGTTAGATCTTTCCTTAGCTATTTCATTATTGTTTAAAGGTTCGGAAATATTTTACCTAAGTTACATCTTTCCTTAGCTATTTCATTATTGTTTAAAGGTTCTGAAATATTTTACCTTGTAATTTTTGTTTGTATTTAATTCAACCTAAATAAGAATACTATGAAAAACAGGATGAAGAGTTTGCATGTTCGACACTTTTTAATTTTTAACCCATTGAGTCGAGTACTCAACTGGGTTTTATGTAGAGATTCAATGCTAACTTTAGCTTCAAATAGTACATTCAAAGTGATCATAATTCCGGACTACCCTACTCATAGGATTTCTGACCTATTGATGATGCTCATCAACTTCCCAAGTACAAGATTCTCAAGTTATTGGAATTGTCGTAGAGCTTTGATCGTTTATTCATTGGCATAAATTTTTTGCGAAGATGTGAGTAGCTTCGGTGGACTTAGACTTATGGATATCAAAGTACTTTACCATTTGTTCACTACAATATAGTGTTTGCGGAGATGTGAGTAGCATTGGTGGACTTAGACTTATGGATATCAAAGTACTTTACCATTTATTCATTGCAATATAGTGTTTGCGGAGATGTGAGTAGCATTGATGGACTTAGACTTATGGATATCAAAGTACTTGATCATTTGTTCATTGCAATATGGTATTTGTAGAGATGTGAGTAGTAATTGTGGATTTAGGGTTATTAGAGATAGGTTAGGGTTAGGGTTATGGTTATGTGAGGGTCATTGGATTTAATGTATAACTTAGATTTTATTCGAAATCTTTTCATTTTTCATATATTAAGTGAATTTTAAATTAATAAAAAAATTATATGTTCTTTTAATATATTATTATTATAATATACAATTAATTTAATAATAATTTATAAAAAAATAATAATAATTATGTTTTAAGATAAAGATTATAATATATATTTATATATATTTTTAAATATAATTTAAATTATTAATAAAAAATGATTATGTATTTTTTTTATATGTAATTTAAAATAATAATAAATAGTCATTATATAATTTTTGATATCTCATTATTGTCTCGTAAATATTATTTAATATTTCCAAAAACTCTTTTCAACTGGAAATTTTTATTAATAAAAAAACCATATACTAAAAACAAACTAATAATGATTTATTAAAAAAATTAACTATATTTTAAAATAAAAAATTATAATATAAACCTATAAAAATTATATATATAAATATTTATTTATAGTATAGAATATTTATTTATAGTATAGAAAAATATGATTAATATTTATTTATAGTATAGAAAAATATGATTAATATTTATTTATAGTATAGGAAAATATGATTATATAGTTTTTAATATATTATCTTTAAATAAATGAGATGATTCGAATGAGGAGTAATTCGAATGAGGAGTATTGTTTTTGATATATTATTGTTAAATAATTGAGATGATTGAAATGAGAAGTAATGGAACACTAACTGAAAAATTTGAGGTATGTGTGATTTAGGGTTTCAAGATATAGATTAATAAAGGAATATCTAGGCATACAAGCACCATGAAAAGGTTTACAAATGATGTAATCAACAAAGGAGAAGACAAACCCTCAAATTAAGCCCTAATTTGAAACACTATGTAGGGTTAGGGTTATTTTGGGGCACAAATTGTTAAGAAAGATGACATCAACCCTACCAAGGCAAATTTAGCCATGTAAAATGCTAGATTTTAAGTGAGAATGATCAACAAGATTAAATGAAATTCAATTAGGTTAGGGTTGTTTTGGGGCGCAAATTGTTAAGAAAGATGACATCAACCCTACTAAGACAAATTTAACCTTTTAAAATGCTAGATCTTAAGTGAGAATGATCAACAATCTCAAATTCAAGTCAATTAGGATGCAATGTCTATCTAAAAATCACCCTAATTGAAATCAGCCCTCCAAACTAATCATGGTAGCTTGCCTCGAAGGACTTTCAAAATTGAAAAAGAAGAAAGTACATATATATATATATATATATATATATATATATATATATATATATATATATATTATTTTTATTTTTGAGGAACAAAAGGATTCCTCGTGCCTATTTCCACTTGGGTGATGGAGTCTTTAGGGATAACTTTAAGAGAAAGTGAATTAATAACTTTATAATAATACCTTAATAACTATACATTAATTAATGAGTAAATTAATCTATACATTAATACATTAATAAGTATTAGCTATATATTTATAACTATAGATAGAGATAACTATACATGGACATAACTATACAATAAAATATATCCATTTATATGTAGACATTAACCAACACTAACATACATTAGAAGACATTAATACAATAATTAATAAACAAAAAATTGACATTGTAATTTGACACACAAAATCAATGTCACATTGCAACGTTGCAATATGATGAACAATAAATGATGTCCAAATGTGATGAACAAAAAATGATGTGACAATGTGACTAACAACAATTGATGTTGTAATTGTACAAAAAAGGGTGTCACATAGTCAACATGGTTGACCATACTCGACATGGGCATCATGGTCAACCATGTTCAACCTGTGTATCATAGTCAACCTTAGTCAATCATAGTAAACATGGTTTTCATGGACTATAATACTCAACATAGGCACCATGATCGAACATGGTCAACCACAATCATTTATAGGTAATTGGTGACAAACAAAAATTGTCGTCACATTGTGATAAAAAATATCAACATCACAATGTGATAAACAAGAAATGATGTCACATCGTGACACTCAATGTAACGAAACAAACGATGTCACAGTTTGACGAATAGAAAATTATGTTGCAATGTGATGAACAACAAATGACATGGAATTTGGACAAAAGAATGGTGTCATAATGTGACAAATAACAAAATGTTGCCATGTGGCGAATAATAAATGACTCTACAATGTGATGAAAAATAATTATGATGTTACAATGTGATGAACAACAAATAACATTGCAATGTTATGACATAAAAGTGTGCCAAGAAACTATTATGAACATAAATATATATTATAAATAACAATAACTTATTAATAATGAAGGGGCATATATGAAAGGACATGACTCTACTAACAACCATGACCCTTATGAAAGGGCACTTCCCACCTAGTATATAAATGGGGCCTTCATTGTATTCAAAACATATCATTCATTCACATAATATACAATATATTATTTTCTCCTACAAGTAATTCTTTACTTTTTCCCATCAGGGAAAATCGTAATTTCATTAGGAAAGAGGAAATTACATGTTGTAGATGCTATTGCATATGATGAGCATTATCGAGATCATGAAAAACAAAAAAGTTGCCATTGATCCACGTAGGGGACAACCATAAAACCATAACTGATGTACAAAATAAAGTAACAGTATGTAATATGCACTGAGACAATCTATATATACAAAAAAAGGCTTAAAGCCTAATAAAAAATATATGTATGCATGAATAAAGTAACCATGACATGTTAAATATTCAGATTCATAAAAGTTCTG
Source organism: Pinus tabuliformis (assembly GCA_031772625.1). Taxonomy (NCBI): domain Eukaryota; kingdom Viridiplantae; phylum Streptophyta; class Pinopsida; order Pinales; family Pinaceae; genus Pinus; species Pinus tabuliformis. Next base: position 1,855,386,480 of record CM062816.1, read on the forward strand.
TGGTAATATTGGAAGAAAGTATTGCCTCCCTGTTCTCTGATCAACTAGATGCCTGACTCCCTGATCGCAGCCTCTTTGGATAGGTTGTCGGCAACTCCGTTCTACGTCCTGTAAATATGTGTGCAAGTGAAAGAATCAAAATGTGATATCAATCTCAAAATCTCTTCCAAGATATGCAGTGATGTGTATGAAGAGCATCTAGTTTTTCTGTTGAGCCAATCACAAATAATTTTAGAATCCCCATGAAGTTGCAAATCCGTGCAATGTTTCTCCAAAGAAAATTGTATGGTTTGTTTTGCGGCTAAGAATTCAACTAAGTTGTTTGTGCATCTGTGAAGACCAATCAGCACGCTGTAGGAGTGTTGTTGGGAAAGGTGGAGAATAGCCCCCCCACCATAGCGTTGTTCTTGGGTAGCATCGTCAAAGAAAGACCATGGTTTGTTGTAATTGATTTGATGGTGAGAGGGGTTGCGTCGATGGCTGGGAGGATGATCATTCGAGATAATATTGTAATAAACAATGAATTTTGTTGCCAAGGCATCCCAATTAGGCACCAAATCCTGAAATATGTTGCAATTCGTAGCTATCCATATTGTCCAACAGGTAAGGAGAGGGAGGTTTTGAAACTTTGGGGACGTGGAAGTCTGATAGCAGACTTGCCGAGCAGCAAGTAAATTGATCCCAGTCCATCTTGATATGTTGTAAGATTAGCTTCCACATATGACAAGTCATTGTACGTTATAAAAAAAGATGAGAGGTTGTTTCATTTACGTTTTTACAAAGACAACACTAGTGGGGCCCATGTTGTGATCGCTCGAGAAGATTTTCTCTTGTTGGTATCTTGTTTCGAAGAATAGTCCACATTAAAAGTCTAGATCTGGGGGGAGCCTTCAATTTCCAAAGATGTCTCCACCAGTCAGACAAAAGAGGTGGCTTCCTCGGTGCAGCGAATGTCAAATATCCTTCCTTTGGGGAGTATCTGCCATTTTTAGATAGAGCCCAAATAATTTCATATTCAGATGTGGGCGTCCGAAGGGGTTTGAGCGAACTCCTCCCATTGTTGAGACAAAAAAGGAGGTATGTTTAAGTGCTATGCGGATTTCCAAGCTTGATGAAGAAAAGTGGAATTTTCAAGGTCCACAATCTGAGAAATATAAATTAAGTTCTGTTGTTGGAGATGTAGAATGAGGTCCCTGGGTAGTCGGTGCATGTCCCCACAGGCCACCCAAGGATCAAGACCAATTCGGACTGTGTTGCCAGATCGGATCCTCCAGGTGATACCTTCTCTGATCGGACTCAAGGCTTTAAGAACCGCCTTCCAGATGATTGAGACCCCGGAGGTACTTTGATGTGCTCTCCTAATCCAGTCCATGATGTGTAGAGGAGCTACGTATTTTGCATATGTAACCCTCATCCATAGGCTATCTACTGCAACTAATTTCCAATCAAGTTTTGCAACAAGTGCTAAAGAGAAATCCTCTAGTTTTTTGATGCCCCACCCACCCCATTTTTTTGGGAGATTTAGAGCCTCCCACCTAACCCAAGCAAAAATCCTGCCCTGTTTGTTTCCTTGCCAAAGAAACCTACAACAGAGGGCTTGTATTCTGTTGAGAATGCCTCTACGGATCCAAGCCAAGGACATCCAATAGACTGGGGTGGCCTCAAGGATGCTTTTGATGAGAGTGAGTCTTCCAGCCCTCGAAAGGTATTTAAGATACCATGTGCTTAGCCTTTTTTTCCAATTTGGCAATTAGCCAAGTCCAATCAGCAATTTTATAACCTAGAGGCTTTAATTTGTAGCCTAGATATTTGAGGCCATCTGCTAATTGCAATTGGGAGAAATGGAAGCGCTTAAGGGCAAAAAATATCTCATGCAGAGTACACTCAGTTGTATTCAGTGTAGACTTGCTTTTGTTAATGATCATTCCTGTAACCATTTGAAAGAGAGTGAAGGTAGCCTTGATACTACTGATGTCCCCAATACTACCATTGATGAAAACCAGAATGTCATCAACAAAAAGAAGGTGAGTTAGGGTGCAACCTTCCGTAATCTTAATACCTTTTAGTCTGACCCTCTGGTGCTCATCTTTAATAAGATTGCTGAGACCTTCCATAACGAGAAGAAAAAGCAATGGCGAAAGAGGATATCCCTGTCTTTGCCCCCTTCTGGAGGTAAAGAAGGGAGAAGCACTTCCGTTCACCAAAACACTGAAGGGAATAGTAGTAATGCAGCTCATGATCCATTTAATGAATATATACAGGAAACCCAGATGAGTTAACAAGATTCTAATATAAAGCCAATTCACTCTGTCGAAAGCTTTAGATAAGTCAACTTTCAAAATCATACCTTTGCCCCGTCTTGAGTGTAGTGTGTGGATAACCTCCTAAGCAGTGCCAACTGCTTCATGAACCTGTCTGTCTTGTAAGAAAGCAAATTGTTCCGGCGAGATGTGGTTGGATAGGATGGGTTTCATCCTGTTGGAAATTATCTTGGCAATAATCTTATATATGCAGCTGCAGAGTGATATGGGGCAGAAATGCTCGAAGGTTTCCGGGTTGTCTTTCTTAGGAATGAGAGCAATGAAAGTTGAAGTAATAGAATTTTCAAGAAACCCTTTGCTTCTCAAATCCTCTATTATTTGGAGCAGATCATTCCCAATGATGTTGAAAAAAGCCAAATAGAATTCCACCAACCATCCATCAGGCCTAGGGCTTTTGTCCTTTTTGAACCATTTTAGGGTGTGTTCTAGTTCCTCTAGAGTAATTGCCTTTGTTAAATCATCCTTTTCCCTGGGATCCACATATTTGGGGAAGAGCTATGCCACCCTGATGATTTCTGCAAGATTTATGTCCTGGGGGGCTTGGTAGGTTTTCTTGAAGTGTGTGGAGGCCAGATCAGCAAGTTGAGGAAAGGTATTTAAAGCCTGCCCCTGTTCATTTTGGAGTTGCCATATGGTGTTGATCGAATTTCTTCCATTAGCAAAGTTATGGTAGAATTTTGTGTTTTCATCTCCTTCCAACATCCAGATGGCTCTGCTTCTCAGGCGCCAGATTTCCTCCTTCTCCTTTAAAATTCTTTCCCTCTCTGCATAATGAGAAATCATCCTATCCTTATGTTCCTCTGAGGAGTAAATACCTCCCAGATTGTTCTCAAAAGAGGAAATGTCAGCTTCAATATGATGGAGGGTTTGATTCTCCTGCGTTCTCTTATTAAGGGCCCAAAGTTTGGACATCTTTTGGATAAATATTTTGGTGCTGTCTTCTCTTCTCCCAGGGGGGTTTGCTCTCCAGAAATCAGAGATCATTTTTTTATAAGAGTCATCCTTGAGCCAGACTGAGCAGAATTTAAAAGGACCTTTAGGTTTTGTTCGCCCCCGTACAATTTCTAGGTAAATAGGGAGGTGATCAGATATCTCCCCAGAGCCAACCCAGTGTCTGATATGTAGACCTAAATCCAAAAACTTTTCTTTAACGAGGTAACGATCTAGTCTACGGGCCAGACTGTCATCCCCTGTCCTGTTGTTTCTCCAAGTAACTTGTGGTCTAGCTGAGGGAATATCAATAAGATGGTGGGCTTCCAGTTCAGTCAAAAAGTAATCCGAGAGAGAATCTCTCTGAGCCCTGTGTCCCCGGGATTCAGCATGACCAATGGAGAAATTCAGGTCGCCCCCCAGGATCAGGTGGTCAGTCTTCAAAGAATCTGAGCTTAGGAGGTTTTGCCAAAAAACAGGTTTATTTTGGCACCGGCCGTATACATTTATGATCTGGAAATGAATCCCCAGTTCTGCCGAACTGATGTCCGCTCCTAGATGACCCATCCCACCCTAGCAATTATGCAATTTGATTGTGCGGGTGTTGTAGCTCAATGCAAGACCACCCGACCTCCCATGGGAATCAATACCAAAAAATATCCATCATGGGAGCATGTTTTGAAGGGACTGCGCAATGTCAAGTGATGAGCCCAAAGTTTCTTGCAGAAAGATAATATCCAACAGTTCGTGTTTTAACAATCTACGAAGGGCTAGTTTCTTGTTCGACCTAGCCAGCCCTCTACAGTTGAAGGAGAAGATCTTCATGAAGAGGGAGGATGGGATCCTCTTGCTCTAAGCATCCCTGGTATGGTGGATTAAACTCCCAAGGCAATTACATCTTCTGCAGTGCCTTTTTCCTTTGAAAGAAAAGAGGGTCGACCCCTCATGATTTTAGGGGGAGGGGGGGAGTGGAGGATTTCAAGTCCGAAATGGTCCTGTGCTTGTCTTTTCGATTGTGAGTGGGTCATGTAGCGACCAGGAGGGGGGGCCAGGGTGGGGAGAGTAGTGGACGGGGAGGTATGAGAGGGATTTGGAGCAGGTGCAGGGGAGAAGATGGGAATGGAGGCTATCGGGCAGGTGAGAGGAGTCGATTTAGGTGGTGAAGCACATGAATGATGTTCAATATTTGACATATGCAGAGAAGAGAAAGTGCTAGATAAATAACAGTCCAAATGAGAAGAACTACAAGCGGGGAGAGGAATGGTAGGATTCATACCCAAAGATGGCAGGCCTCCAGAAGGCGACTGTGGCTGAGACTGAGAAGGCTGTGATCGATTTGGTGGTCACCCTTGCTTCTTCGGCATAGGAGGTGCTGCTGCCCCATCATCAGGAATCTTCTGCTGAGTGTCCGGAAACTGTGTTGCGTCCGGGTCCAGAGTGGCCAAAGGAACTTGTCTCCTGGGCAGTGCTTCCTGATAAGTATGTTGCTGAGAGGCCCCTTCTTGTTCAGTAGATTGAAATTTCTTCTTCTTCAGCAGAGGGCAGTCCTTAAAAGGATGCCCTACCTTATGGCAGTGACGGCACCGAAAGGGGATGCCCTCGTAATCCAATAGTTGCCTTCTGGTATAATTCCTCCAACAAATATCAATGAACTCCAGTAAGCCCTCAGATAGGTCCAAGTGAACCAAGATCCTCGCGTAGACTAAATCTCCTGGTGTCTGATATGATTGATCAAAGTGAGATAGATACCCAGTGCATTTCCGATGAGTCTGAAAACATCCTCGGTCCAGAAGTGTAGAGGAAGGCTGAGCAATCGAACTCAGATTGGCCCTGTGTCAACCCTTTCCCTCACCAGGTCGAAAAGGGGAGTCCAGCGTCAGAGGAGAATTGGTGCCAGGTCTAAGCACAAAACCATGGAAAGAACCCAATTTGTGTGCTCCAAGCTGTTAAAGTGTAGAGCGAACCACCCTTTTTCAAGGATTTGAACCTTTGGTATTTCCTTAAGGTTTTCTCCCCAAGTGTCTGAGGCCTATTTCTGAAGCTTTGCTACACTGTAGTGTCGACCACGTACCCTACCAACTAGGACCTTTGCAGCAATTTCCATGGCGTCTAATAGATTGATGTCTTCAACTATGTTGAGTGGCGCAACGCAGGCACGAATTTTAGGGCCTCGTTTCTTTCTCGGTTGTCCTAGAACCCCTGTGTCTGTGGCCTCTTGAGAAGAACCCGTGAGTGAGTGGTCCAGAGAAACCCTAGGATTTTTTGTTGCCTCCTGAGGGATGGTGGCAAAAATACCTGATATGGGACCAATGCTAGTAAAATGACCCTGTGCAGTTGCCGAGTAGGACCTCGATGCTGAGTGCTTCACAGCCTTCGTCTTCGAACCCTGAGGGGGGTCGGGAGAGATGAGACCTATCCCTGCTGAAGGAATCAGAATGCTTTCAGGGGATAGGGTTTTGATAATAAGGTTTGAGCAATGGAGCACTGTGAGCTTGCGAACACAGTAAGCTGGTCTGAGAGATGAGCGCTGGAGGTGAGGCTGCAGACTCAGGAACAGAAACCGATGAGATGAGTGGTCTGGTGATCGAAGGAAGGGCTTCTACCTCGTCCGTCAACTTGGAAATGAAAGGGAATAAACCGGAATCTGTGGTTTTAGTGGGGGACCATGAGGGCACATCCTCCAAAGGGTCCAGGAAATCACCCAGGTCATCCATTGTCAGGGGAAGTTATGACCGCTGTCATGCGGAAAGAGTCAATTTTGCGGACAAAACCGACCTCCCTAGGAGCTAAGGCTCTCTAGTGACAAACAAGACAATTAAGCACTATCTTTCCCTAAACATGCATTTAAAATACAAGAAACCAGGTGTTATTAACTTGAGGTGCGTACACGCAGGTAAGGCTAAGAGAAACTGCGTAACCAGAGTTAATTGACTTTTTAAGGACTTTCTCTCTTTCTTGGGTTTTGACATGAGGAGCAGAGGTATAAGACTTGCCAAGGAGGATAGTATGACAGTTGATGGAGCCATACTAACTGCAAATAGTCATGGTGACAAATTTTAGTGTAATAGATTGCCCCCTAAAGTGCGAAGCCTGTAGTAGATTAGGATTTCATATCATCTAGGAAGGGTGAAGTACTTTATCATTTCAAGGATTATCTCGTGGAGAGCCCAGTCGGAACCTGCAAATATTCAACACAAAATACATTATATGAGATCATATCATCGCTGAGGTAGGCATTCCCATACTCAGATTGAAAACTTTAACTAACAAACTAACTACTGCTCTGATACAGGAATGATTTCGCAGTACATCATAATCATAGACTCATGTAGACACAGTATGGATGCAACCATCTGTTTATAATTAGTCTACTATATAATGAATACAAAACTCCTCGCAGCCTGGATGGCAGAAACTAGATCCAGGGTCTTCATTTCTACTTCCCGAAATAGTACGATTCTATCCATGTGAATAAATGAGTTGATGTCGAACATGGTAGAAACCACTTGATTACCAGTCAATGATGTAAACTGTTAACAAGTGTGAGAGAGACCACCAGTGATGTCAATGGTTCTCAAAGTACCCAGTACAATCCATGAGATGTGAATGGATGTGTTGATGTCGAACATGTCACGGAATCCTTCGATCGAAAGTCAATGATGTAAACTGTCGTCAAAGGCGAGAAACCTGCCATTGATGCATGCAGACTTCAAGGTACTGACGATTTCTAGATCATCTTTCTAGATAATGTGCTGATGTCGATAGAAAGCGATCCGTCGTAGGCAAGCCCACAACACGAAATCATAGTTCAAGTTGAAGAAATGTAGCTGTAAGGACTGACTCAGGGATAGTCAAGATGGATGACAGGTATTTTGCAGATGAATGGTTTATTTGCAGTGACCTCTTGAACACATAACGACACGATAGATGGCTTGGTGACAATTGACCCAAAGTTAATACCCGGCTGAAGACTTTCAATGTGGTTTGATCAACTGTGAGGCAAAGGATTTCCCAACCCAGGTGAATGAAAAGTGTTGTGTTCAAGAGCGGTGATAAGGTTTCTCTGAGACAAAGGATAACAAATAGGCTCATTTTTCTCTCTTTTCCCCCACCATTTCTGGCAAGTACCTCTTTATTTTTTACAAGCTTGAGGAGGATAACATATGCTTGATTATAAGCTCATCCTTTGGATGAGTCCAACTTAGTTTAGATTCGAACCCTAAGAAGGAGTGGTCCGTTCCTGTTTGTAATCGAACAGGTCCTTTATTGTGAAATTTTAACGAGTCCAGTATAGGAGAAACTCGGCGTTTTTCAATTTTAGAGAGTCTGAAAAAACTTAAGAAGACTCCAGGGTTGAACTTTTTCGTAAATTTGTGTCTCCCAAGCCCGAAAAAGTATAAAATAATACTTGAGAGAACCGCTTGATCTTTACGACCAAGGAGTACTTTCATGATTAGTGTCTCTGACCTGAAAAGTAAAAAGCGATCAAGGACACGTCGTTTTATTTCCAATATCGAATTTGAAACGACAAAAATCCGGCAATCTTTTCATGTTTTTACGGTCAGAAAAGGGCTATAAGAGGATCGTCTTTTAATTCCGTTTTAACGAGTGTAAAAGAAACGCTCGGCAATCTTTTCATATTTTAAGAGTCTGAAAAGGGCTTAAAAGAGAACTCCAAGGTTTCATTTTTTCATAAGTTTTAACGAGTTCGAAAAAATGATAAAAATGTACTCCTGGTTTTCATTTTTTCATAAGTTTTAACGAGTTCGAAAAAATGATAAAAATGTACTCATATGGCCGACTTTCAATTTAATTTACGAGCAGGAAAAGACGGAAAGAACTTGGCATTTTCATTTGTTTTACGAGAATGAAAGATAGCAAAATAATCTCGGTATTTTCATGAGTTTAACGAGTCTTGAAAATAACTGAAATTGACTCGAGATAGGTTTCATTTTTACAAAAGCTTGAAACAGAGAAAAACTATGCTTCAAAGTAGTTTCATTTTTACACAAGCTTGAAACAGATAGAAAACTGTGCTTGATGCCCCCTAAGCGTAACTGCTAGAGCGCATGCCCCCCACCTTCATTTCATTCAACTAAGTACAAGCTGGATGGAATGAAGGTTCATGCACGAGATCATTTGAAAGACTCGACCTAAAACTGTAAGAAAATTATGCAAAACACTGAAATAACTAACCTAAATATACAACTTAACATTTATGAGATCTAGTCAAACTCTCGACTCAAGTAGAGGAGGATTTGTTTCATTTTTTAATGAGCTTGACACAGGAAAAGAACTATGCTCGGATTCAGTTTCATGTTTACGCAAGCTTGAAACAAAAACTATGCTTGTTATAAGTTCGCATGCCCCAACACAACGACGCAAAGCGAGGTACATGCCCCCCAAGCTTCATTGCATTCAACCAGCTAGATAAAATGAAGGTTCACTTTCAAAATCTTGGAAAGACTTGTGGGAGTTGTTTCATTTTTTAGTGAGGTTGACACAGGAAAAGAACTATCCTCAAAACCCTTGTTTCATTTTTTAAACGGGCTTGACACAAGATAAGGAACTATGCTCATAACTACTCTCTACAATCTACCTAACAAAAAACTCTACTCTAAAAACCTTGATTCATTTTTTAACGAGCTTGACACAAGACAAGGAACTATTCTCTAAGATCCTTGATTCATTTTTTAATGAGCTTGACACAAGACAAGGAACTATGCTCATGACTACTCTCTACAATCTACCTACATAACCTACCCTTGTTTCATTTTTTAACGAGCTTGACACAAGACAAGGAACTATGCTCTAAAATCCGTGATTCATTTTTTAACGAGCTTGACACAAGACAAGGAACTATGCTCATAAAATCCTTGATTCATTTTTTAACGAGCTTGACACAAGACAAGGAACTATGCTCATAAAATCCTTGATTCATTTTTTAAACGAGGTTGAGACGGGAACAAACTATCCTCGCACACACTGATTCATTTTTTAACGAGGTTGACACAGTAAAAGGAACTTTCCTCGTAATAGCCTGTTTCATTTTTTAACGAGGTTGACATAGGAACAAAACTATCCTCGCACACACTGATTCATTTTTTAACGAGGCTGACACAGTAAAAGGAACTTTCCTCGTACTAGCCTGTTTCATTTTTTAACGAGGTTGACACAGGAACAAAACTATCCTCGCACACACTGATTCATTTTTTAACGAGGTTGACACAGTAAAAGGAACTTTCCTCGTACTAGCCTGTTTCATTTTTTAACGAGGTTGACACAGGAACAAAACTATCCTCGCAGCATTGATCATGGCTTCCAACTGGAAGAAAGACATGTCAATGGACATACCTTGATCATGGCTTCCAAGAGGTCTTCATCAAAAGGAAGAATAGTTCTCTGGAAGGAACACATGTCAAGGGACTCAAAAGGGATAAGAACATCGTGTTCAAGTAATCCCATAGAGTTTTCCATGTCAATTACCGGATCTAAATCAAAGGAAGATGAGCAAACAGTGAGAGGTTCACTTACATCGGTAACTGAAAACATGGGACCAGTTGCCACATAATTAACCCGTGGCGGGGTAGATACCACTTTAGAAGCAGGAACATTTAGGGGTGTCATATTATTGGTAGTTGAAACAAGACTAGGGAATGAAAGTTGGTCTACAGTCACAATACTACCATTGTGAGGGAAAGACATCACGCGAAAGAGTGTCGATACGACAACTTTCATTGCATAAACATAGTCTCGCCCAAGGAGTAAATTGAAATCCAAGGGACCTCCAACTACCATAAGATCAATACAGACAGTTTTACCTTCCAAGGTAATAGAAAACTTAGGAAGGATCCCTAAAGGTTCACTAATGGTTTTGTTAAAAGCTTTCAGATTCTGCGTAATAGGCGCAAGCTGAGGGGAACCCAAAGCTTTCCGAGTAGTTGAGGATAATATACTAACAGAAGCACCTTCATCTACCTGTGTGCGATGCATGTCCCTACCACCAGCCTTGACAATGATTTCGAAAGGGATGGAAGAAGGAAGACGAGGTTCTGTCAATCTATTCCAATCAAAGGAAAAGACCTCAGTACTTGGAGGGGGTTCTGTAGAAATAGGTGAAATGCCCCCCGGCATAGAAGAATCTGATGTAACAAGAAGAACCTGAGCGGTATGAAGTTCACTCTCTAAAGGGAAAGTGGGATCGATCGAATGTGAAATTGAATCGACCACTTGATCAACTAATGGATCATCAACCTGAGTGACATGAGTTTCACTCTCCAATGGAAGAGTGTGATCGACTGTACTTGAAATTAGATCAATCACTCGGTCAGTTGACGGCAGGTTGGGAGAAAGTTTACGGTAACCAGTTGGAAATTCTTGCTGTGGAACAGTAAGGTTTTCCAACAATTTTGAGGCTTCATCCATGTGAGGGCAAATGTGAGTTTGATGACTCCCTTTGCATAACTTACAAGGAAACCTAACTTTACCCTTTTTCCCAGGAACCTGACTATCACTGGTTGATGGATCAATGGAAAGTTGATGTGATTTTTTTGACCATACTTCCAAGACCTTTGGAATACCAGGACAATTGATAAGGAAGTGGTCACCCTTACAAAGATTGCAAGGGTATTTGGGTTTACGATGCATGTTGGAGGTTTCCTCAACACAACTAACACTTACAGCCATGGTTGGTTGGTTGACTTCTTTCTTATCTTGCTTCTTCTTCTTCTTCTTCCCTTTCTTCTCCTTCTTGGACACCTGGTTACTAGCGTCAAGGCTTTTACCAAGCGAAGAGGAAGAAATGGAGGAAGAAAAATTAGGTGAAAAAGGTAAAGGGTCAACAGAAGGTTGGTGATGTTGAGATGGTGAACTCTGTTGAGGTGAAGCATTTGGTTGAGGTGGAACAATTGGAGTATTTGGGGCCAACGAAGTTGAAAATAACCATATTGGTAAACCTATTGTAAATCCAGGTAATGACAAAGTAGCCATATAAGGAGGACCAACATTTCCAAAGTAAGGAAAAGTACTAGGATTCTCGTTAGGAGGGTTCCTAGGTTGGTAAATTCCGGAACATTTGCCATTATATTCAACTTCAGTGAATTTTATTAACAATTTAAAACTAAAATTAACAATTCATAATTCACACCTAACAATTAAAATTCACAATTCACACTTCACACCTATGGTCTCTAAAAGTAAAAACAAACAAATTAACACGCACTATCAAATCTAGGAGTCAAACCACACACAAACAGTAACCTTCCGGACCGAAAACACTAGTTGGTGATGAAATCCAACATCGCAGAATTCAGTACAGAAGTGGCGGGTGGAACAGTTACCCCGGCAACCTGCTTAATGAATAGACTGGCACAAGTTCCTTCACTTTAACCGTCTCGAGTGAAGTGAACCCCCCAGAAAATCCAAGTGAGTCTAGCCGACGTCTGCTCCAGGTACAGTGGGATCTTCCCTCCACCGTCACCTTGGGTAGAACCCTAAAGATAATGGTCACTAAGGTCACCAACAGCAACAAATATACCTGGGGGAACAGTCTACGATCCGATAGCACGCAAGGGCAGAGTAACAAGCTCAATCCCCTTGCCGGCTCCTTGACAATAATCCAAGGTTTACCGACAAGTGACCCCAGGCTCCTCGACAATGGTTAATCCGAGGTTTACCGTTTGTAGTACGTGCATATCTGGCGTCGTTCCCAATGAAGGAGGATTGATTCCCTCACTGGTTCGGACACGATCTCGTGCTTCTCCTTTAAGAGGAGCTTTCCCAGAGTATAAATGTAACAGTTGGATTAATCCTACCGCAAGATAAGCTACTTGTTTGGTTTTACTGTCTTGGAGAGTTAATTACTCTCCTACTCCAAGACACTATCCTAAGCTATGTTGGTGTATCAGAGCCCTAGAAATGTAAAAATTACTATATGAATTTTAATTAAGCGCTGTGTTATTTAGGCTGTTATTACTCAAAGGGTTAAATGGATACGAAACCAATGGTGTTATGACCCGACTCAAAACTGAATGCAATCGAATATGATAATGTAATCCTTTCAATTCGATGAATCCTAACTAAAGTAGGGAGAGAGTTTCCATTCACTTCCAACAATGCAAAAAATTGATCACTAAGAGAAAATATAACAAATTCTCTAATGCACTAATTTCATCAAGAAAAACTAATGCAAATCAATTCCAAAATAGTTTTTTTTTATATTTATTTTTGTGTAAATTCAAATCAAAGAAAACTGATCTAAATCTACGATTGATTTTTCAGAATGTAAACTATGCAATTGTAATCTATGCACAATTCACTTGAAAAGTATGCAAATGTAATCTATGCACATTTTTCATTAATATTCTGAAAATGAGAATTCTAATTATGCAAATGTGATCTATGCAAGAGAATTCTCAAACACAAGACGATTCTAATGTAATCTAAGAACCAATCAAGTGCAAGTCGAGAAAATTGGGTGAGAGTTCCAAAGATCAAAAATAAAAACACTCAAAGGCGATTAACACTCATACACAATTTAGCCCCCCCCCGGCGAATGAGGGGGAATTTTTTTTGCAAAAACAAGAGCAAAAAGATGCAAAATTGTGAAAAGACTGAGACAAACCTCCAAGTAATGACCAAAGGAAATCAAATTTAGAATTTCTCAAAAAAGAGACTCAAAACACCCAATTGATAAAAGCTTAAAGCAGGAATGCCAATGAAATTAGCCAAGATGAAAGCTTCTGACAGGTGAACAGTGGATCTAGGCAGCAAAAACAAGCTATAAACAAAATCTAATAGGAGAAAAAGGAAAAAATGGAAATTTTCTAAGCTTTTGACAGGGTTACGCAGGCAGCCTATTTGCACAGGTGCGGCCACGCTCTGTGTACACAACAAAAGTGCGTACAGGTACGCACTGTGCTTAACGCAAAGGGTGCGTACTCTCTCAAAATCAAGAAAAATAAAAACTAACTCAATCCTAAGCTATTCCACCCAAATTCACAGTCAATCAGTCGAAAACTAGAAAGAAATCAGATTTTCTCAAATCAAAGTATCAATCAAATCCATGGATTCCCCAGTGGAGTCGCCATTTTGTCATGCGGAAAGAGTCAATTTTGCGGACAAAACCGAACTCCCTACGAGCTAAGGCTCTCTAGTGACAAACAAGACAATTAAGCACTATCTTTCCCTAAACATGCATTTAAAATACAAGAAACCAGGTGTTATTAACTTGAGGTGCGTACACGCAGGTAAGGCTAAGAGAAACTGCATAACCAGAGCTAATTGACTTTTTAAGGACTTTCTCTCTTTCTTGGGGTTTGACATGAGGAGCAGAGGTATAAGACTTTCTAAGGAGGATAGTATAACAGTTGATGGAGCCATACTAACTGCAAATAGTCATGGTGACAAATTTTAGTGTAACAACCGCTGCCAGACTAGGACAACAAAACGACAGTCAACTGTTGGAGAAAAACTTGAGGGTTCCGGAAAACCAGGTTGGGAGAGGGTAACCGTAAGCAGTTGGGGTAGACACGAGATAGACCGGAGCAGGTAACATCCGGTTAATGGACTGGTGTAGGAGCGGCCATAACAGTTAACACCCGGAGGTCGCGGCATCGAAACCTCTTAACACATGTAATTCTTTACTATATTCCAAGTATTATGGATTTATTAACTTGTGAATGAGCTTTGTTCGTCACATTTGGTATTAGAGTCAAGATTTTTTTATCACTGAGCCTTTGGTCAGGCTTTAGCCACATTCTCAAAATCTTTGGAGTTTCCCCAGTTCTAATGTTTGTAATGAAGCAAAAAAAAATTAGGCCTTTGGATATTTAAAAGGAAAAAAACAAGACATTAAGAATTGTTTTTGAATATATATATATATATATATATATATATATATATATAAGAATCCAACTCATTGATTATTTTTTTAAATAAATAAAAATTATATAATATCAAAAAACAAAGAGCAGAGGAAAGGGAAAAAAATTCCTATGAGTTATATTAAAAAAAAAGAATATATATATATATATATATATATTATATATATAATTTTGTTTTTAAAAGAAAAGAATTTGAAAAAATAAAATGAAATAAATAATTAAAAAAGAAAAAGAAAAGAGTGTGTAAAAGCTATACCTATTTGTTGCTAAAATTGTTGATAGCATATAGTCTATCTCGATCTCATCCATCGTTCGCAGTCACCACCACTAGCCTTGCCTCTTTTGCACTATACAAATTTCCATATGATGTTATGCCACTATACAATTATTGTGTATCAGTGAACAATACACCACCAAAATAAACAATGATATACATATAGTTGTTAGTTGCTTCAGATCGTTCAACATTCAACATGTTCGTACATTATACATACAATCACAATTAATGTGTTTGTACCTCCCTACCACCTTGTTCATACAATGAAATCGTACCGCCGTTTTCCGTCAACATTGCTTCCACCAACAATTGGATCAATCACATAGTTATACATATATTACATGCCAAATGAACCACATATGCTGCCGTGCAGCACCATAAACCATGAGAATCGATCATGGGTGGGGAGCGGGAAAGTACTCCGCCCTGACCACGTGAACTATGCGCTCGTGCGCCTGACCTAATTTTTGCCACCAAAAGAATTAAAACTTCAACATATGGCGCTGGACACTGGTCTTCGCTAAATCATAAAAACACTAATTTTAGAATTTTTACACAATAAAAATAAATACCGCAAAACCCTGCGCAACCACATTGTCATTATCTCTATCAGAGGAATATTTTTTCCAAATTCTATAAAATTATCACACGCCTTATAGTAACACATAGCCTAAAAGACCAGACCTCATTCAAGAAATCAAAACTCAGTGAATGAATTATTTAATATTTGAATTCAGAAATATCATGAAGCACACCAATGGGTATTAAACACTGTATAGTTCCTAATAACCAGAATTAAAGTGATTGGATGTCTAATATAGGTTTTTTTACATTAACCAGAATTAAAGCGATTGGATAGCCAATATATTTTTTTCATGGTTCGTGATAACTGGAACTAATATTTGCACCAAATGTTGCAAAGGAAATGTCGTAAGTCGGTAGCACATATGGACGAAGAGAATAGATGAAAAAAATGTGATATGTTAGGTGATCTAACTATAGCCAAATTTGAATGAAAAAATAAATCTTAATGTTAAATGTAATGCAATCAAACAATCTACTCAAAATAGAGGAATGCACAACTTCCTTCCCAAGTGCTCATTCCAAGAGCTTACTTTCATTAAAAATTGCTTCCCAGACCAGACCTTTGTCTTTCATTGCCTCATTCAGACTGAACCCTTCATCCTCATATGGTGATGGTTCCGGATCAAATTTTTGTGCAAGTATTCTATTGACGTTTCCATTTATACACATCTCCATTAGCATAATCAAAGGCCTAGTTCTTTTGATAAGGATCTATGGCAGCCAAATTTCATGTTTTGCAATCAATTCTGCATACGATGCATCCATAAATTATTCCCATGAAATATTGTTCCCTGGGTACTTGAAATACAACCCCTCATGTTTGCAAATGGCAGTGTAAACACACAGTGTGCCTAAAACATTCATCAAGCTCCAAGGAGAGAAGCCAAATATGTGTGTCGGATGGTGAATGGACCAAGTTAATCCTTCTTTATTCTTTGCAGCCTCAAATACAATATCCTTGAGAGTGTAGTAAAAATTGGGCATAGGTAGCATAGGAAGCTATTCACAAGGGGGCATGGTCTTCCTTTCTTCCGTTTCTAACCTTCAAGCAAATCTTCTAAACCAAGTTTATTCTTTTTACTACCAAATCCAGAAATTGCTAGTAGACCTTGCCTTGACTTTTTGAGTTTTAGTTCTTGTGCGCTTGCACTTCTCATCACATTTTCCTAGTCATCTCTTTGATTCAAAGCTCTCTCTTTAGTCCTATGTTAGTGTTCAAATCATCCTCCACAATTTCATTATTGTTGTTTTATGGTATTACCATTAATTTTGTTTTATTGTTTTACTACTTCCCTAAACCTATAAACTCTTCTTAATCTCTTTGGACATACAACATTTGAAGACGTGTTTCTTGCAGCACATGCCCTAGTTTTTTGCAAGAGGATGAAGTGAAGAAACACCCCCCAAAAGCATTTTCTTGAATTGTTAGCCTCCACATTATCGTCATGATTTCCATCTATTACTCCCTAAATATTTTGTTGTTGCTTCCATGCCAAACATACCCGTAAAAGAGAATAGTAATTTTGACCTGTAGGGGAAATCTAACAAACATCATGATGCCCCCTACAATATTTGAACCCAAATCTCCATCCTACAATAAGAAGATGCATTTTCTTTTTTATGCAAGTTTGTTTCTTTACAACCTTGTTTAAATTAAGATTATAGTTAAGGGTTTCTCAAGATAAATATTCAACGTCAAAGGTCTCCCCTTTTGCAGGGGAATCCCATGATTGAGCTGATATGAACCCTAACCTGTTCTGTTGTACAAGTTTTCTTTATGTTAGTTAGGGTTCAATATCATCATCATCATCTAGAATAAGGATATCCCAAAGTAGCCATAAATTTCCTTTCTTATAAGGAACTTTTCTTCTAAATCCCCCAGTAAGATATGAAAAAAGACTACGGCGGGATGTTTGACATTTAATTTTTTTTAAAGTGAGCTCGATGTTGGACTTAAAGAAGCTCAACATGGGGCTATATTTTCAATACTTTAACTCCAAAGTGCTTCAAGTGGAGAAATCCCCAAATCCTTTGTGCCTTGATTACATGTGTGAAATGCTATCTTCAAAAAATTGCATCTTGTATTGACTCATGGTATTGGGTATCTACATGAAGGACCCAATTTTAATGAAGAGAGAATCAATAATTGAGTTTTTTAGTGCAAGTGCAATGTAGCAGTCCTCTGCTTGATAACATTGAAAAAATGTGTGAGGTTAGGTCACACGCCTCACAATGAATTCAACAAGAAAAGGTGCATCATGTGCTTTTGAGGTTAAATATATCCTAGAGAGGTTTGAGTCCATAGAAGAATACCTTGACCTTTTTATTACACCTCCCATAGAAGAAACAAGGGTTGAAATCCAAAATACTCTTAAATCCATCTCTGAAGCTCCATATGCAGCTGCAAACTTTCCAAAAAAACAAAATATACAACCATCAAAAGGTGTAGTGTTGGTATACAGAATGCTAATTTGATAGAGAGTATGATATAGGAGAGAGGAAGGGAAACAAATATTAATGCTCAACCAAAGGATATTCTTATACTCTCATCAACAATACCTTAGTATGTGGAAGGCCTTCATGACTACATGCTAGTTGTAGTAAGTAGAACAGAGTGTCAATGTGAAGATACAGATGGTAAGAATGAGGATAGCAATATGTTGGAGATGAAAGCATATGTTCCAAATATGCATCCATTTTCCCCCAAAATAGAAACATAGAGGATAAATGTTTTGGCATTTAGGTTGGTCATTTGGCTACAAATTTGTGAATATGGAGAGCTTTGCTTACTAACTTAGATGATAAAAAGAACAAATTTGGTTGTGCTTGCCAAGGTAGTATACTACAATAGAGAAGATTCTAATGAAGCCTTTGTTGAGGAAGATGAAAATGATATAGACAGATTGAGAAGTAAGCATTTTTAGTTCCATAGATTGAATGTTTCTCATAAATATTCTATAGTTGGTACAATGAATGTTGTTAAAAACACCTGGATGGTATGTATAAAGTGGGAAATACACTGATATTTCTATCTATACATGTGTTGAATGCCCTCTATAAGGAGAGTATGTTGCATGTAGAGGGAATGTTGCATGAATTAACTACAGTACTTGATGATGTAGTTAAAAACAGAGAGGTGCATGATATTTGATACAAGCAAGACTTTAATTGAGGGCTTATCTAAGAAAGGGCAGATGTTGGAAGAATTAAAGATTTTGCATGCAATGATAAAATAAGATTTCTTATTTGATATGAATACGTGTAGTGTCTTGATAAATGGATTTTGTTTAAAGCAGCAGGTGCATGAAGCATATATGCTTGTTAGCTTATTTCTTGACAAGGATTACATTGCAGATAGTGACATGTATAGTGTATTTATAAGTGAATTATGTAAGTATGGTAATATTAATGAATCTCTAAAGGCCTTTAATTAGTTTGAATTTGAAGGATGCGCTCCAGATATATAGACATGCAAGATTCTGCTAGATACTCTTCACAATGTAGGTAGAGTATTATAAGTAGGTAGACCTAATGCTACTAAGATAGCATCCACAACATAATGAAGCAATACATTCCCATCAAAGTGAGCATCACAACCTTTTTCATGAGGAATCTTGATTCCTCCAGTAATCAAGGGTAGTCTAGGTTCCAATCTATGCAAATCCAAACCATGTCCAACTTCAAAGGGTAGCGTTGTGGCACGCCTCGCTATATCACTTTCGTTTTCAATCTCAACTATGGTAGCGGTAGCTTTGTATATTGTGCTTATAAATTTGTGTCCTCTAAGAAAATTTTGGGCTTTGATAAGTACATGGATTTTGAATTTATCGTAGCGAAGTTGATGGGATGTGATGACCCTTAAGTTGAGGGAAGTGTTGTATGTGCACTTGGGCAATACCACTACAGAGAATGCATTAGCCATACTTTTTTCTCATAGAACCTGAATCTCGCAATAGACTTCAAGTGTCTACAAAGAACTTCCCGAAGGAAACTCACTGAGTCCATAGAAGAATACCTTGACGTTTTTATTACAACGTCCATAGAAGAAACGAGGGTTGAACTCCACAATACTCTTAAATTCGTCTCTAAAGCTCCATATGCAGCTGTAAACTTTCCAGAATAAATAAATAAATATACAACCATCAAAAGGAGCAGTGTTGGTATACATACTGCTGATTTGACAGAGAATATGATATAGGAGAGAGGAAGGGAAACAAATCTTAATGCTCAACCAAATGAAATTATTATACTCTCATCAACAATACATTAGTATGTGGAAGGCCTTCGTGACTACATGCTAGCTGTAGTAAGTAGAAGAGAGTGTTAATGTGAACATACAGATAGTAACAATGAGGATAGAAATATGTTGGAGATGAAAGCATATGTTCTAGATATGCATCCATTCCCCCCCAAAAATAGAAACACAAAGGATAAATGTGTTGGCATTTAGGTTGGTCATTTGGCTACAAATTTGTGAATATGGAGAGCTTGTGTTGTATTTTGTCCATCGCTGAATATTAGATGATACTGCACAAGAATAAGGGGTTAGGAGAATAGATAAATAAATTTCCTTGAGAATAGTTTATATACAATTAGTCCTAATAAATTATCTGAATCAAAATGAAAACTCAGCTTAATACTCACCCTGCACTCAAGAAGAACCGACCAATGGTTGCAAAAAACAGTCTTGACTGAATCCCTAGATGTAGGAAATACACCACTTGAAGCCTTTCTTTAAAAGCAAGAGGAAGTTCTTCATAGATCAACCACAATGTAGACATCCTAGGGAATTTTTCACCCCTCTGTACGGAAGTATGCATGTAAACAACACAATAAGGCCCTTCAGGAATTTCATTCGAGATCTTATGGTAAACGTAATTTTGTAGTCTTTGTCCACTGACAAGAGAAGTTGTAGAGATAAAATATAAACTACATATTGTTATAGACATTTTTGTGCCTTACAGCATGAAGCATGAAATGTCGATAATCTGAGGGATCCAAAGTCCCTAAACATGTTGTTCCTACCCCTAGAGGAACAAGGTCAGCAAACCACAGCACTGAAAATCAGTTCTCCACCTGAAAACACTCAAAAACAAGCTATTTCTGGATCATGTCAGCTGCTCCACTGAGCATCTGCGCTGAATGTCAACTGCTCCACTCTGTACCTGCGCTGAATGTCAAATCTAATGAAGGCTACCTGCGCTGGGCAAGATTGGCCAAGTGGCACAGTCATTCTGCAAGGTGTCAATTGCCCAGGAAGCTTCCAAACTGACACTTGGGTCAAGGAATTCGCCTTGTGATGAGTAAGAGGGTCTTGATCTCCAAGTGGAAGCAAGAATCTCCAAGTGGACTCAAGAACTGAAGATTAACTAAAGTGGGAGAGGACACTAGTCAGCTTCATGTCAGTCTCAAGATGACTCATCCTTTCTCCAAATCTCCTATATATAGAGCTCTCTCATGAGGGGAGGCTGGAATTTTGTGCAAGTAAGGAAGTGCTGTTGGTTTGTGTATAGAACTATTGGGTGATTGCTTTGAAGGAGGTGAAGAGGAGATTTCTTTCTGCTGGGAGGTGTTGCTGGATTGGGCCTATTATGGTTGTAACACTCTCAGAACTTTACTTCTTCCATTAATAAAGTATTTGAGGTTCTTCTATATGCATGTGTCTCTATGGTGAATTGATGCTTGTATATTTGATTTATTCTAATCCTTGAATCAGTTATGGATGTATGCTTCTTGTAGTTTCCTTTCTTTGTGCTTTTACAGGATCTTTGTGTAGCTGGGCCGGTGAAAGAGCAAGGAGCTAGGAGCAAGCAGCAAGAGGGAAGATTGGATCAACCATTAGCGGAAGATAACGGTTAGTGGATCCCTTTTCTCTTCTCTCTCTCATCTCATAAAGAAGTAATCTTGAATAGCTTTGTATTCAGTTGTTGCTGAGGTACTATCACCCTTAGAGTGGGATAGGGTCATTCCATATTGGATACTTTTCCCAACAACAAATTGGCGACTCCGCTGGGGATCGTATCTTGTTGGTTGTTTGTGTTTTTGCTATTCATTTCATAAACAAAGGGAGTACCGAATCGAACTGTGTTTGAATCTTTCAAATACAAAGTAGAGGGCAGCTACTCTAGCTCAGTTTCTGGGCAAGTTTATGATTTGAAGAGCTGATCCACAAGGAATCTAATAAGCTCTTAGTGATAGCTTTTCATCCTCCTTGTCATCCCTTAGTGTGTCCTTGACTGATAGCTTCTGATTTGAGCAAAAACTGTGAATTTTTGAGCAATCTGTGACCCGGAAACCACCAGAAACGAAAGTTTCGTTCTTCAGTGCAGGTTGTACAAAGGCTGTTTGCATTTCAGCGCAGTTCCCGAAGGGGCTACCTGCGCTGAAGGTCAAACAAGCAGTGTTTCACCTGCGCTGGACCAGTCCTGCCTTGTGCTGCTGGGGTTTCCTGCTGGTTCTTGCCTTGTTTTCACTCTTGTTTTTGCTGTTTGTTACCAGTCAGTAGGCCTATCTGAAACCAACTTTACTTGTCATATTCCACCTCGGTTGTATAAAGAAACTGTGTTTGTTCTTTGTGTATTTCTTGTACATTTACAGTTTCCCATAACGAAAGTGAACTAGTCTCGCTGTGGCCTCTTAGATCTAGACCTGTGATAAAGTGTCGTTTTGATCTTAAGAGTTAGTTTGTTTGCTGTTCATAGCTGATTGAGCTTTTGCTTTCGTCATTTGGTTTGAGTTTATATATTTCTAGTGTCGAAACAAGTAAATCTTAAGGTGTCTTTTGATTTTGGACAAGCTTGTTTGCTTTCACTAGAAATTGAATTCAAAATTATACAACAGCTTTCTTTTTGCATTTCACCAACATTAAGAAAGAGAAAAGAAATACTTGCATTGCGCATGTGCATTATGACAGCTTGCATGTTGATTTAGGGAAAAGTGCATTAGTGTGTGTTCTATGATCTGTGTGAAAAGGTGTTATCTTTCTTTTCCCTCAGTAGTTAAGGTTTTCAAAGTTGAAAGATTGAAAAGCTTGCTTATCATCTTAGACTGCATTTAGGAGTGTTATCATACATCTCGTGGTGATCCATAAAGGCAAACTACTAAACAAGATCAACCTTAAAATAAATTGAATTTACATAACAACGCATTGAAACATAACGCAAACATCTAGAGGTCTAAGCTAGAGACGTGTTCCGGCGTCGTTAAACGTGATATCTTAGCGTTGAGTGGTTGGGTGATTCCTCCACGGTGAAGCGATAAGTATCAATACGGACTTGTGCTCCCACGTACCGTCGCGTATATATTGGGAGACCCCTATAGGAACAAAGCCTTTATCCAATAGGAAACCGTGTCGGCCGCCCTACTGATCGCAATGCAGTGAACACAGCATTCACGAAGATCGACCACTTGTACCGTAAAACGTATTCTGTGGTTTTGCGAAAAGTTTGGCACACCCTCTGCCTAGAACTCCAGAGCAGTTTCTTTTGGCCTTTTTCAAACTCTATAACTGAAAAAGTCCACCCGAGCATTTGTCACTTCGGGCTCGTTAAAACATCGAAGGAGACTAGAGTCATCTTTAGCTTTTTCTCGACTCTTAAAAAGTGAAAAAGCAAGTTGTGTCTAAGCGTCGTTATAAAATTTATTTTAAACGGAACATAATCACCTCCTATTCCCGCGTTGATCTTAAAGTTGAGAACATGGAACGCCCCAACCAAGGAATTCCACATGATGGAAATCCTAGTCCATTCTCCTCTTGGGGAGAAGTTGGTGCGCCCCACATGGCCACATTGTCGCTTCCAGGACTGACAATTGGCCTGCCTATTTGGCTATTCTCAACTAATGTAGTTCAGACCACCATGGTTCCTGAACAGTCGAGTCAACAGTTAGATGAGTCTAGAGCTGCCCACCAGCCTTCAACTTCCTATAACTCTTCCTCCAATCCTTCATCTTCGAAAGGTAGAGCCGGCAAAAGCCAAGCTCCCATGGAGAAGAAGGAGAAGAAGAAGAAAGAGAAGAAGAAGAAGAAGGAGCCTAAGGCGACTGGGGGCAAGCAAAAGACATCTGACAAAAACGCACACACACAGCACAGACCGGCCTAAATCGCCATGTGTCATATGTAGAGGAGACCATTTCCATCAGGATTGTCCCTGTATTCCCCGGATACTAAGGGACGGTCACCTCGTTTGCACAATTCGGGAGCATCAACCTCTGATAGCCATGTTGATTGCTTACCGTCAACCAGCGAAAGTGAAGGTTCAAGATGAAGAGGGGGAGCAAGATCCCCCTGTAGACTGTGTGAAGGCGATCACGCCATCCACCGTTGTCCCTTCTTAGACGAAGCGAAGAGAGTTTTGGAAGATCGTCCGGTTTCACCGGTAATACTTCCTCCTGGATACAAAAAACTCGTGCCGAGTCCTTCGTTGGTTGAAAATACAGCTGGCCTGCTCAAGTGGTCAGCTGAAGCGTCAGTCATTGAAAATGAACCCACTGAATCCAGACCAGACGAAAGTCTAAAGGTCGATACGGCAGTTGACCCGGTTCTTCCTTCAGAGGTTTCATCCTCAAATGACACCGTCACTGAAGATTCATCTTCAAATGACACCCTCACTGAAGAGAATAAGGATGACACCATCCAGATTCTTTTCATCAACACAGATTCTGATGAGCATCAGGGCAATGCGCCCATTCCTTTATCGCAGGAAGGAACATCGTCAGGATCGTATCCGGCCGTGTATTCGGTCCCACCACCAAGCAACCTGGTTGTGTCCTTTGATTGGAACCAACTAGGCAGACCCCGGTTACCAGCCAGTATACCATTCAGAATCATAGTCCAAATTTACAGAATGGTAATGGCTGGAACTATCATTGATGAAGGGGCATCTATGAGTATCCTTTCCTCTATTGCTTGGAAAGCACTGGGTTCCCAGAGCTTTTACCTGAGATAAGAAATCTATCAGGTTTTGATAAAGGAACCAGTCGACCATTAGGGATCCTCCCCAATGTGCCTGTTACATTGAAAGGGAAGACCGTTCAAATGAACGTGATGGTCGTTCAAGGACCCTTGGATTATAACCTACTCCTTGGACGAGACTATATATATTGCATGGGAGCTATAGTCTCCTCACTCTTTAGAGTAATGTGTTTTCCACACAAAGGAAGAATGGTCAAGCTCGTAGACCAACTTTCATTTCCAGGATCACGCATCGCAAATAGTCAAATACCAACCCTCAATGGTCTATTCACCCAAGAAATGTCTCCACCCCCAGTCCTCCTTCCCGATGAGTGCGAGTGATTCGGAAAGATGGGACTGGAACCCAGGGGGCATGCATCCTGGTCTGCTTCGGGCAGAAGAAACCCTGGGTATAAGGTAGAATTTCCGCGAAAGAATATGACTAGTCCGTACCCCGTCCGAAAGAAGGAAGAGGGGTTGTTCTAGAACATGATTCTTTTGTCAAGGTTACTTGTTTGACAAGGTCATTCAACTTTGTCTAAACAGGTAGGCAATGCCAAAGAGATTCCTTTGCGGCAGCAAATTGTAACCATCTTTGGATAAAAGGCAAGCCTCACCCGTTAAAACAAATGTTTTAAAGGATAAGTAGGGGCAGCCTCCAAAGAAAGAGATTCCTTTGCTGCAACAAATTGTAACCGTCTTTGAGTAACCTAATGATAGACATCGCCGAAGAAAGAGTTTCATTTGCGGCAGCAAATAAAACCATTCTTTGGGTAACCAGAAAGAGGCAAGCCTCACCCATCAAAACAAATGTTTTGAAGGATAAGTAGGGGCAGCCTTGAAATTGTATTTTATACCTGGGGGCATGCAAACCTTTTGGAGTGTAAGCAAAGAGCGGTCATTGATCGTTTCCTAACTTACATAAAGAAAGGATGTGGGGCAAAGGTCAAAATTTGCCAAATGAAGAGCATAGCTTATGTGAGGTGCGAGCTCTATAAAAATTGGAATCTTGCAGGAAGACATTTCTTATCCTATGACTGGTATATCGAGCAGTTTTACCGCGGAATTTATGCTCGTTAAAAAATAGAAAAGCGAGATCCGAGCAGTTTTAGCGTCATAGTTCATGCTCGTTAAAAAATAAACATAAGCTTTTGAGCAGTGTTTTGGCGCATTCAAGCTCATTAAAAAATGAACCCATCTCGGTAAATAACCATTGTGATCGTAAATTTATTAGCCATAAAAAGCCTTGGTCGTGTTTTGCACCTGCCACCTCCATTCCATTTGGCCAATCGTTCACCTCCATATGATTGTTTACCCATTTTGAGGAACAGCTGCGAAGAGTGATTTCACTTAGCCATCCTTGTGACACTGCCGTGATTGGAAAATTCCAACCTGTACCTGGAATCTGCTGCTATCCCTGTTTATCACTCGTTCCTCAAAAGACGAGTCTTCTTTGAGCTCTTTTCTCCTGACTCGTAAAATATGAAAAGTTTGCCGAGTTTTGGCCTTCCAGCTCGTTAAAGTGACCAGAAGAGCTATCCCTCCTCTAGATTTTAATCTTTTTGGACCTGAGGGATTATTACACAAAAAGGTCAAGCGCTTGTTTTATTCGGCTCGTTAAAGTAATCGAAAACTCATCCCTTCTGTATTGTTTTATACTTTTTTGGACTTAAGGGATTAGATGACGAAAAAGGAATTTTGGAGTTAACTTTCTGTACCTTTTCAGACTCTCTAAAAATGAAAAGGACAGAGTTTTCCTTGTCGTTAGACTCGTTAAAATGATTAAATAGCGACAAACTTGTCTTTAGACGAGAATGAGTTTCCCTATCGCTAGGCTCGTTAAAACATAGCGATGGGCTTGCCCGAAGGGTAGGTTATAGAACAAGCATATGTTATCCTCCTCAAGCTTGACAAAAATAAAGAGGTACTGGTCAGAAATGACTGGGGAAAAATTGGGAGAACCTCAAAGCTTTAATGGTAGCAAGTCGCTCTTGAACATGACACTTTGTCCTCCGTATCACATCGGGTTGGGTTGTTTCATTCACCGGTCTCATCACCATGGTCCTCGCCAAACCATCCACATTTGGGGTAATGCTACCGATCCATCACATCAGTGTCGTTATATGTTCAAGAGATGTGTTCAGAAAGAGTCAACCGTGTCCCATCCACTGCCATACATTATCCTTCATCCACCCATGATCGCCACCCTGAATCATATTTCACAGATTGTTTTCACCTCCACTAAAATCATTAGCTCCGTTCCGTGTCACTGATGTGGGATTCATTAAGGCCCTCCTTTGACGGATTGCTTCTTGTCGACTTCAGCTCATTATCCAAGAAGTTGATCTAGGAACAACCCCCCCAGTACTTTGAAGCTTGCATGCCTCAATGGCAAGTTTCTCACTTCCGGCGACAGGTATACATCAATGACCTTCGACCAGAAGATTTTGCGCGGTGTTCGACGCCAAGTCCTTTATTCACACCACGTGAATTGTACTGCAGTACCTTGAGGGTCATTGTCATTATTGGTGATTCCTCTCGCGCTTGTTAACGGTTTACATTATTGACCGGTAATCAAGCGATGTCTTTCCATGTTCGACTTCAGCGCAATTCTCACATGGATCGACTTGTACTTAGAGTGAAGATCGAACGAGTTTGAAGACCCCGGATCTAGTTTCATCCATCCGGGCTGCGATATATATTCAGGATATAAAGACATTTGTTATGTACATCATTGCAGCAGATGATCATCCTACTCAAAGGATGATAATTTCAGCAGAGAATTATCAGTCTACCATCAGACGATCGTCTGTTCTATGTACCAAAATGAATTTATAAAGTTGAGCATGGGAATGCCCGCCTCAGCTAGATCATGAAAGCAGAATGAAAAAATAATGTATTGTATTGTATTTTATTACAGGGCACCTCTCAGCGATTGAATGAACTTCGGATCCTCCTGATAAAGCATTTCACCCGATAAACGACCTCATACTTTAGGGGGCAACTGTTATAGACATTTTTGTGCCTTACAGCATGAAGCATGAAATGTCGATAATCTGAGGGATCCAAAGTCCCTAAACATGTTGTTCCTACCCCTAGAGGAACAAGGTCAGCAAACCACAGCACTGAAAATCAGTTCTCCACCTGAAAACACTCAAAAACAAGCTATTTCTGGATCATGTCAGCTGCTCCACTGAGCATCTGCGCTGAATGTCAACTGCTCCACTCTGTACCTGCGCTGAATGTCAAATCTAATGAAGGCTACCTGCGCTGGGCGAGATTGGCCAAGTGGCACAGTCATTCTGCAAGGTGTCAATTGCCCAGGAAGCTTCCAAACTGACACTTGGGTCAAGGAATTCGCCTTGTGATGTGTTATCACTAGGAACTATAGTTCATGTATATGAGATTGTCCACAAGTTTTTATAAAGTCTTGAGGTCTTGTAAATAGGTTTGTTAGTTTATGTCAATTTCAAAATTTGAAATTCAAGAGTTATGGATGAAAATTCGTGTAAAGGCAAGGTTATTAGTCATCCTCCATCATTGTTAGTTATGTCATGTCATGTCATTGGTACTTTGCGCAGTTTCGCAGCGCGGGTATGATGTCTTTGGTACTTGCGCAGTTTCGCAGCGCGGGTGTGATTGGTCAGTTTTGCTGCGAAATAATGTTTGCGTGTTTTCGTAGCGCCCCGTTTGCCAGCGATTTCATAGCGCATTCCCTTAAATTTGAACTGCCCGCGCTACGAAATCGGGGTTTCAGGCTTTTGTGCAGCGTTTTTCCCTGAATGTCTAATCCGAGAAGTAGTGAGTCACGAATCCGGTCATGATTGTTTCTTCACACCATTTCTATGTCATGATTAGCCATTACTTTGCCATAAGGTCCGAAGTCATAGAGTTAGGTGTCAGTTTGGAGGACGTTATGGGAGGTGGTCATTCCATAATGTGTTCTTCATAACATATGAATGTTTTTGCTCTATGAAAAGCCTGAGCTTTGTTTTAAACAGACTACAGCAAGCGAGCCTGCTCTCTACAGCTGAAGAGTGTTTACGTGCTGCAAACCACTGTCATTCCCTTGTGTAGAATTGCGCAAGGAAGCATGGAAAGAAAGGAACACCGTTCGGGTAAATGTGTGAGAACAGAGCCGGAGGGGTTAGATGTAACTCTCGGAGATGAGGAGGTAGCAAAGGCGTTTAGAAGTGCTGGTTGCTGGCGATTTTGTGAAAAATTAAAGGGTGGACATGCAGAAGTGACCAAGGCATTTGCATTGAACTTCACTGGACTGAATTCGAAGGTGGCCATGTTGGAGTTTCCGGTATCCCCTGAAGTCATTTCTACTGTCACAGAAATCCCGAGGGGTGGCCAAGAGTGGTTCAAGAATTTCAAGTTTGACATGGGTCCGTGTAAGGAGTTCTTAAAGGCACCATATGTAGACGAAGATCTCACTAAAGCTGTCCCAAGGAGCTATCTAAAGGAGAATTATGCTATGCTATTGACATGTATCCAGAAGTACTTGACATGTGAAGGTCGGTACAACAAAGTCTACTCATACCATTTCAAGCTGCTGCTACACTTCACTGGTAAGAGCTCAATAGACATACCTTTTTACTTATTCAGGAGTATTAGCAAGATGTGTGATAAGATTCAGTTGAAGAAGGAAGCTTATGAAACATCTCTTTTTCATCATGGTCTGGTTAAATTACTGGTGTTGGATAGCCTACATAAAATTGGTAAGGACTGGGATTCATTTGTATTCATGGCCGGTTTCCCTAGTAAAACGGGCCTCACTCCATTACCTGTAAGAGAAAGAGAAGATAGGAGTGAGGAAACTACTTTGGCTGAGATTAGGAAGGAAATAACAGACCATAAGAAGCCCAAAGCTAAAACAAAGAAGCCAGAGAGGTCTGTAACAGTCAAAGAAACACCTGAAGCATCAATGAAGGAAACTTCTAAGTCATCTCCTAAAGAAACACCTCAGTCATCAAAACAGAAGACTCACAAAAGAAGAGATGAAATTAAATCTAGTGAAGTTGAAAGGGTTTCAAGGGTGAGAACTAGAGGCCAGCTTAGCAAAGAAAAAGGAAAGTCAGCCCCTGTGGAAGAGAGTCCTGTTTCTAAGGGTAATTTAAATGACTTGTTGGAAGCCATTGAATTAGAACAAGATCATCCAATTCAAATTGAACCACTTGAAATTGAGCAAGATCAATTGGTATCACCAATGCATATCGATCTAACACAGTCTTCACCTGAAAGTTCTAAGAAGTCAAAGGCTTCTAAAAGATTAAAGTTTGAAGAACCAAGTGAAGAGTATGCCTTTAAACCTCGCAGACCAATGACTAGAAGGCAAATGAAAGAAGTAGAAAAGGCTCAAAAAGAGAAAGTACCTTCAGAGATGCCTAGGACAGAGGCACTTGAAATCTTCTCTGAAATAGCCCAAGCAGCTAAAAACAAGAACAAGGACAATAAGGTGGTTATTAGTCAAAGTGGAAATGTGATTGCCATTAAGAAACAAGCTGGAGCAAGCAAGGAAATACCTCAGGTTCAAAGTGTTTTTAAAGAGAAGGCAGTAAGATATACTAGCTATAAGAAAGCTGTAATGAAAGGTAAAACAAGTTTGATTAGTCAAGCTAGTTCAGTATCTGATGCCTATGTATGGACAGTGCCAGCTCTGAAGCAGGCAAAGGTTATGAAACAAATGAATGCAGGTCTAAGAGCAGAGAACAAGAAGTTGAAGGAAGAAGTCATCAGCCTGAAAGAGAAGCTAGACAAACTAGCTAAATGATTCAAGAAGGGATGTGTTTTCCAAATTTTGATATATTTTGGCCATCGTCTTTTTAAAGCTTTTTGAGACTTTTTGATGTCTTTACACCTGTATAGAATGATTGAAGAAATCACAGACTTGAGTTATTGTTGCTTTAAGGTTCATGTATTTAATTTTGATGACCTACAGCAGTTTCGTAGCGCGCTACGAAACTGCTGTAGATGACTGGTTATGTTGAAAACTTGAGTTTGAATGCTGAGGTCAACAAATATTTAAAGAGATGACTTAATGCCAGCATGGAGGTTATAGAAGGTCAAGCAGATATTTAAAAAAGGATGCCAGGTGTAAATATTCGAAGAAAAGGTGAAGTTTTGTCTCTTATTGAAAGTTTCACTTTATGTCCGAGTTTTTAGGGTTATGATAGAGCTGCTGAGGTGTTAAGTGATACACTTGTCTAGTTATGGGATGGCCAGATCATGAGTTTTCTTCAGTCACACGGGATTATCCAAGGATTAAATAGCTTAAAACTGGATCATTAATACATGAACACCGATGGGAGGCAGCAACCGAGAATATAGGCTTCATTTTCTTATTTGTTGATGAATCACCTATGCATCAGGTATCCGGAGCTGTTCATACATTGAATCTGTTTTCAGTTTGGATTTGGTTATTATTGTAATGCTACAGGTGGCAAGCTCCAAGAACGCAGCAAAGTATACGAGGAGAAAGACTTAAAGTGCCAATGTGATGGAGTCCTCTGTTTTCGTAGCACCATATCTCTTGTAATCAGTTAGTTTGTTTATGATATAGTTAAGGTCATTAATGTCAAAATTCCGAGCTCCCTTCATGCTTGTTGAGGAGTCTCGTGCAGTAGTGTTTTGATTGGCTATATATAGGAATAACTTTTATGTAAAAAAGGTTGGATACTTTATAGAAAAACAGTGTTGTTTTGGGCCATTGTAAGACCTTTTTGACAGTAATAGTAAAACAGAGTTATTCTCTTCTCAAGATTCTCGAAGGATTGTCATGGTCAAATGTAGTGATGATGTGTTATACTTTATGTTATTTTATGGTTTTGTTGTATGCAATCACTCAGAATTCATAATTATATGCTCTGACTTCCTGTGTATACAGCAAGCTATGTGTTGGTGTAATATGTTTGACATGTAATGCTAAGAGCCTTGATTTCCATGAGGTCACTGTGTTTTCCTTGTTTACTTGATATTATAGACTCCATAGCCCAATGAGAGCCAGTTTGATGTGTTTCCAACCAGTTATGCTTTCATAAGTGAATAAAGAGTTAGCCATCTAGTGTTTGAAGTATTTTATCAAGAATTGTGAGAGAGCCCTCTCTGATCAAAGAGGCTAATCTTTGGTCTAAAGATTGGTTGAAATAGTTACAGGAAATCATGCTTGATTGCAGCCCTCAGTTGTGATTTTGTGATAACATGATGAGTAAGAGGGTCTTGATCTCCAAGTGGAAGCAAGAATCTCCAAGTGGACTCAAGAACTGAAGATTAACTAAAGTGGGAGAGGACACTAGTCAGCTTCATGTCAGTCTCAAGATGACTCATCCTTTCTCCAAATCTCCTATATATAGAGCTCTCTCATGAGGTCTATGGAGGCTGGAATTTTGTGCAAGCAAGGAAGTGCTGTTGGTTTGTGTATAGAACTATTGGGTGATTGCTTTGAAGGAGGTGAAGAGGAGATTTCTTTCTGCTGGGAGGTGTTGCTGGATTGGGCCTATTATGGTTGTAACACTCTCAGAACTTTACTTCTTCCATTAATAAAGTATTTGAGGTTCTTCTATATGCATGTGTCTCTATGGTGAATTGATGCTTGTATATTTGATTTATTCTAATCCTTGAATCAGTTATGGATGTATGCTTCTTGTAGTTTCCTTTCTTTGTGCTTTTACAGGATCTTTGTGTAGCTGGGCCGGTGAAAGAGCAAGGAGCTAGGAGCAAGCAGCAAGAGGGAAGATTGGATCAACCATTAATGGAAGATAACTGTTAGTGGATCCCTTTTCTCTTCTCTCTCTCATCTCATAAAGAAGTAATCTTGAATAGCTTTGTATTCAGTTGTTGCTGAGGTACTATCACCCTTAGAGTGGGATAAGGTCATTCCGTATTGGATACTTTTCCCAACAACACATATCTTAGTAAAAGGTATGCATAATCTAAAAGGGAAAGATGCAGTACAAACCAAATTTATATTCTGATTTATTTAACATGCTTCAAAAGCATTGCATGCTTCATATAAAACAAGAACATCCCAATCTAAACCCCTTATTCTTGCCTGCTAAGCCTGTGAAATCTAGTGATTGGGGTGTAAATTAAAGTTTGATCACTAAACTAAAGGGTTCTAAGGAAGCAAAGACATGATTTAACATGAATCAAGCTACAGAACCTGAAGATGCACATGGAGATTTTGTTTCTATTTTGGATGAGGAATGAGCAATTACTGAAATGGGCATGGGGAATGGTTCACATGCTTAGGCAGAATCACAAAGGGATTCAACAAATTCAAGTGATAATAATCAGACAATGGATATGCCTAAAAGTTATCATGAAAGTCATTCTAAAGCTACAGTGTTAGAGGAAGCAAGCAACGATAATGAATTCGTCTCACTCGAAATGAGATGGAAGTTGTATTTTTTGATTGTTCAGATCCTTTGTTTGCATTGTCAATTGAGTGCAAACCATAGATGCTGAGTTTGCATTTTGAATCAGAGAGTTTGTTAGGACTAATTGTATATAAATTGTTCTCAAGGCAAGTTATTTATTTGTTCTCCTAACCCATTCTTCTTGTGCAGTATCGTCTAATATTCAACAATGGACAAAATACAATACAAGCTCTCCATATTCACAAATTTGTAGCCAAATGACCAACCTAAATGCCAAAACATTTATCCTCTGGGTTTCTATTTTGGCAATAGTATGCGTAATGCTTGGGCCCAAGAACAGGATTCTAATGGCACATCTGAATGTGCCAACAATGATCGATTCTCTTACCAAAATCCTTATTGCGAAAAAACTCAGGGCTATGAGTCTGTTAAGCCAGTCAACTCTAGTGATTGGGGTGTAAATTCAAGTTTGACCCCTGTTGTCACTCAATGCATTATGATTTTTCAGTTGATTAAAGTTGCCAAAGAGTAGTGAAATTTTAAGCCATCTTCTAGGACACAGGAGAACTTGAAGCCAAATCAGAACCTCTCCATTGCATAGTTCTCGGAATGAGCTTTCCAACGGTATAAGGAAGTCTGAAAATGGACTTCTGGATCAAAATATATGGCCTGTTAAAGTTTAGAGGGTCTGTTGCCTTTTCAAGGGAAGGAGAGAACGATATCGGAGGTTCAGGCTCATCGCAAATCATGGTTTACTGAGGCAGTGCTGAAGAGGAAGACATCAAAAGTTGGGATCAGCCGATTCGTGATATCGCAGATCGCATATCGGTGACCACAGGCGCAAAGGGGTGGCACACAGGCACTTGGCCATGGAAATCCTCGATCGCCGACATCGCAAATCACAATCGGTGGATCTAGGTTCCATGCTTATTGGTGATTGGAGGCTCTAGGCTTATCGACAGGTCAACAGGTGTACCACTCTAGAACCTTGCATTGTCGCGATTTTGCAATAATAGCGTTAGATCTCTGGGGAAGGCCAAAATCATTTAACAAAGGAAATCCATGAAAAACCAAGGGTAGAAGGCCCCTTTCTCTCTCCTCTAGGAGGGGGCATGTGGCGCAATACCATTGGCCTGTATGATGACATAGCAATTGACATCACAATGACGGGGTAGTACGGAGGACACGTGGCATGCATATTTGGCATTTTTAGGGGTCTTAAGGGGGAATTTCAGGGTGACACGTGTCACCACTCACAGGGTGACATGTGGCAGTGATGACATCACCCATCGCAATTGCACAAGTCAAGTCCCTCCTCCACCGTAGTCCCTTCCGATGTTGCGATTTTGATATGCGGGAACCCCCCGAATGCGATGTTTTATAAAACAGAGTTAAAAAAGTTGTCGGGTTTGTCCCTTTTTCAAAGACCATATATCTATTAGACGCTCCCCATCTCTTGATGGTCCAGATCGACTCCGCCTAGATCAATGACTCCCAGGCCTTTTCAAACCCCCCCACCATGTTTCCATTTATCAGTAAAGGAGGGGGGGTCCGAAAAGCAGTTTCCCTGCCAATCCCCTCCGCTACGTATCCATATCATATCATTTCACACCCCCCCTCACTTACCACTTACGCTCTTGACCCCCTCCGAAAAACCCACTCATCCTCACATTCTCTCCCATATTGCGATTGTGATACCTTGGGTGGACCTAACCCCATAGATCGACAATCGCAAGGTTCAAGGGAAGGTATTAAAAGAAAAAGTTGTAAGTTGTCAGTATGCGAGATTTCATGTACTAAATGAAAAATTCCCCCGAACAAGCTTTTAAAGGGCTCTAGCACCCTCAGGCTAAGCCCCTAGTTCCATCCCCCGGTTATATGAAGAAAATTACGAAAACGAGCTAAAGTGAAAGGGGCTAAGGGGGATTGGGACTCGTCTGTTTTGCAACATTTGTTTAAAGAAAAAGGGAAACATGGGAAAGTCTTCCATATTTCCACCAAGAGAGCATCACGAAGTATATCAAGATGTTGATAGTGCAAGACTGACCTTTAAAGGCATGATGGGTCGGCAGTTGTGGCTTTAAAGAAAATAGGTGGTGCATTCAAACCCAGCGTGGGATGATCCAGAAAATCCCATTATTACATGAAAGAAGCAGGGTCGGTGCTGACAGGAGTTAAAAAGGACTTGGTGGCTCGGGAAGACTTGATTACCCAGCATGGTCTCCCATACAGGGGGAAAACGAGGTACCACCAAGGTGTCCTCTGTTTCGGTACTGTAGCATGAAATGGATAACACCCATTCCCAACTTTAAAGGAGGAATGGTTCAAGAAGTAAAGGCAGAAGCGACGGGAGTTGGTTGAGAAGCATAGGAGGCCATACCGTGAGCACAATCCAACCTGAAGCAGTGGCAATCATAGGGATGGGCACGAAGATATCTTCTTATCATGTTCATTTTATTTTGACTAAATTGTTGTCTTGTAATGTGCCTCCCTTTAATGAGGTAATTAATTCTATAATGTTCTTGGGCCACAGAGCCATCCTTGGCTGAGACAACTAATCAACCTGACAGTTGAGATCCGGCCTAAGATTTTTGATGTAATGAATGATCAAGGCTTCTCCTTTCTTGATAAATAGGAGGAAGCAAGACTTAAGAAAGGTTCATAAATTCTAAAGAAAACACTACATGTTATTTTCAGATTGTATGGCTTTGTAATACAGATTTTTCAGAATATCAAGGAAATGGTGGTGATTCCCCCTTCAAGTGTTATAATATGTTATCCCTTTTTTAAAACCTTTTTTATGTTCATGTTTCTTCTCTGGAGTCATGCAATCATAGCCACTAAAAATATTTCAAGCCTCATCACAGATTCATTTGTATAGATATGTTAATGTAAGTGCTTCTAACTATATCACAGATTCATTTGTATCGACATTGTTAATGCATGTTCCTATATGGATTATTGAAACTATAGCTTTAAATTTGCGCTACATGAATCATAGCACTCAGTCCCTCCTTTATCCATTATATCTGCTTATAACTCAAATAAGTACAAAAATTTTTAATGCCTCAAGCTCTATGTGTTAAGTGTAGAATTCTTGAAGCCTTATGCTCTATATGATGAGTTTCTCCTTCTCCTTATTCTCTATCATTGATCTACAAAACCTTATTAAATTGTAAGTCCTTGAACTACTCAGCCTCCATTGTTTTATGCATATTTTTGAGATTTGTATATGTGAATAAGTGCCAGAAATTCATGTTTTACTCCTTTAGGTGAATGAACCAACCCATTATATATACATATAGAATGTAAGTGAGGTATCCCTTTACTGAGAATCATTTGAGTCACCGCAAAATTTAGATGTGCCCAGGCACTGGTCTTGTAAGCAATCTAAGGATGTCTCTTGGAGCTACAACATTTTATGGCGTCGTTTTTGGTGAACGTATTGAAGGATTTTTCCCTTGGGATACTACAAACTGAGCACCATTTATGTAGGTGAGAAAAGAAGTTCTGATTGCATCCACATCACCTTGGTGACTCCACAAATCCCATCATCATTTTATCGTCTTGGCTTTTAAAAGGCCTCACACTCACTCAGATACATCTCAGTAGAAAGCCCCATTTGTATCTGACCCAGAAAGATTAATTTTTAGGAAAGTCTAGAAAGAGAAAACTCCCCCTGCCTGTGCTAGCATCTCACCAGCCTTTGAAGCTTCCTCATCCAGCTCTCAGCCCATTGTTACTTAGTACTCAAGATTTTTTCCTAAGGCCCTGACATACCCTACATTCAGTCTAGCCACTCCTACCACTGTGTTTTTGGGCCAAGTTCCTCAGGCAAGTCTCAATCCCCCTCCGTTAATCTAGATGGCTCTTCCAATTTTCTTGCTAAATAAATATGCACCGCATAATTTACCTCAGCCTCTAAGTGCAATTCCCTAGGAATACCTAAAGCATCTGCCTAGGTTCAATGGGGAAGATGATAACACGACAGAGAGACACATTGAAATATTGTTAGGTCTCTATAATACTAGTGATTCCCCCATTACTATTTTCATTGTAGCCCTTTTGCTATTATTATGCCCCATAGAAACCCACTATTGTTATTGTTGTGCCCTTATGTTATTACTGTTATGTCAGCTTGATTATATTGTGACCCCTTAGACTCCTATATATAGAAGGGAGGTTTAGTTATTTGTATCATCCAAGAATTGTTCATTTGTGTAATGTAAAGGAGGTTGCGCCCTTGAAGAGGCTGAATTGTAAGGCGTTGATCTATCTTTTCTATCTTTTTGTGAGCTGGTTTCATAACATTTGGTACTAGAGCTTTGGATTCTAGGGTTTATCTACTCCAAACAGGCCATCGTGGAAGTTTCGTTATAAATTATTTTCTGTGATAGTTTAGAAGATAAAAACCAAACCCATTTGAGATGAAATCGTTATGAACTTTGGTTATGAATTTCATAGCTTGTCTCACTACATTTTAAGAGATATGATCTGAGGAATTTAGGGTTTTTGTAGACTCCCGAATTACATTCCAAATAGGTGACCTTGGGAAAAGTGTCATAACTTTTGTTCTGAGCATCAGATTAAAATTTCATAAGACATTTTAGAAATAGGACGATCTGTATTTTTTTGTATATCAGTTTCAGGTACTGAGGTCGAAACAGTGACACATGACACTCCATACAAGTTCGCTCTACTAAACTAGTATATAATCAGGTCACTGTGGGAGATTTGGCATAACTCTTCCTTGGAGAATCCAATCTTGATCTGACTTACGAGGTTAGAAAGAGGACTCAAAGGGCTACTGCAGAACACAATTTCAGATAGTCGAGATACGCAGTTAAAAAGATACAATAGATTCAATATCGAGCTCTTACAAAGTGAAAAAAAAGGTGTGTAGTTTTTTTTAAATTTTGCGTAAGATTGGTTTGAAAAATTAGTTTGAAGGAATTCAAAGGGAATAGTGAAGAATTATTAGCATTAATTGATGCCCCGAAGAAAGAAAATGGAAACACCTAGTAAGAAACCTGAAAGCTCTAGCATGACTTGTGAAGAAGAGGAAGAAATACAACATGATATATCAAAATTACAAGACCAAGTACAACAAATTTCACTCTCACAAAAGGTAACTGAAGCCAAGATGAATGGTGTGGAAGCTAATATGAATGGCGTGCAAGTTAAGATGGATGGCATGGAAGCTAATATGAATGGCATGGACGCTAAGATGGATGCTAAGATGGAAGAATTGAAGATAAATTTGAATAAGTTGCTACAAGAAATGGTTACTAATGGTGAAATGGTAGTAAAGGAAACTCATGGTGAGAACAAAAGAAATGTTAATCATGATTTCATAGACTCTAATGTTGGATTGAAGACCCACCATGTTCCAAAAATCGATATGAGGAAGTTTGATGGCAAGGATCCCGAAACATGGATACTACAGATGGAGCAATTTTTCGATCTCCATAATGTGCAAAACACACAAAAGGTACATAACTTTATATTTGGAACCAAATCAGTTTGTATGGTATTGATGGCTTTGCTCTCATAAACAAATTGTCACTTGGGCAATTTTTACGAAAGAAATGATAGCACATTATGAGGATACAAAAATCAACACCTTTTTTATCCAATTGATAAATCTCAAACAAAAGGGTTCAATGATGGAGCACATTGAGGACTTCCAAAAATTGAACATAAGGGTAAAAGATATTCCAGAGGAGCATAGGATTGATGTGTTCATAGGGAATTTAAAGGATAATATCCAACATGAGGTTCGCCTTTGGGAACTTGATTCATTAGAGAAGGCATTCAGGTTAGCAAGAAAAATGGAAAGAAAAACTATGGCAACCAGGAAGCCTACCACTCACAACTATAAATATGGAAGTGTTGTTACCCATAGCCTTCCACAACCTACAAGGTTGACACCACAACAATTGGAAGAAAAAAGAGCAAAAGGGCTTTGTTACAGTTGTGATGGAAAATACACTAAAGGTCATAAGTGTGCTGAGAAGAAATTATTCTACATAGATTGTGAAGAGGAGGAAGAAAAGGAACAAGAAATGTCAAAAGAAGAGTATATACTCTAGGAGCAAACCCTAGATAAAGAAGAAATGAATCCGACCATATCTTGTAATGCATTGGCTAGAATTACCACTCCTCAAACTATCAAGATAGAAGGACATATCAAGAATAAAAAGGTAATAATGTTGATTGATTTGGGAAGTACCCATAATTTTATTCATTGTAAGATAGCCAAGGAATTGAATTGCTTCCTATATCCAGCACCAAAGTGTCAAGTGATGGTTGCAAGTGGAGGAACCATAAATTTCTCTAGAAAGTGCCATAATATCAAGTTATCCATGGGAGAATATGTATTGAATATCCCAATGCTTTCCATTCCAATGGGTGGTGCTGATGTTGTACTAGGATTCCAATGACTACAATCTTTGGGTACAACAACTTTTAATTTTCAAGAACTTTTCATGAAATTTTGTGCAGAAGGAAAAGAAGTTGAATTAAGGGATATTGCAGGGAAACCGGGAAAGATAATCATCTCTAATGGTATGACAAATCTTCTAAAGAGGGAACAACGTGACTTAATTGCACAATTATGTTCGCTAGAGGTTCCCACATAGAAATCATCTATTTCTCCAGATCTCCAAAAAGTCTTGGACAATAATTCCAAGGTATTTGAGACTCCCAAAGGCCTCCCACCTATTCGTGATCATGATCATGCTATTCATTTGATTCTAGGAAGTGTTCCTCCAAACATCAGGCCAAACAGATATCCCTATGCCCAAAAGAGTGAAATTGAACGTATGGTTGCAGAAATGCTAGAGGTTGGTATAATTCAACCTAGTCAAATTTCTCTCTGCTCCAGTAGTATTGGTGCACAAGAAGGATGGATCATGGCACACGTGTTCAGATTATAGGGATCTCAACAAGATCACTATTAAAGATAAATTTCCCATTCCTATCATTGATGAATTATTGGATGAATTGCATGGATCAATTTACTTCACCAAGTTGGATCTTCATTTAGGATATCATCAAATCAAAATGAAGACTAAAGACATTCCGAAAACATCATTTAGAACTCATGAGGGTCATTATGAATTTTTGGTCATGCCTTTTGGCCTTACCAATGCACCTTATACATTTCAAGGTTTGATGAATTCTATTTTCAAACCCTTAGAAAATTTGTGTTCGTATTTTTTATGATATACTAATCTACAACAAGTCTTGGAAGGATCATGTTGAACATGTTGATAGGGTTCTCAAACTATTGGAGGAGAAACAATTATATGCAAAAAGCTCCAAATGTTTCTTTGGAGTACAAGAGGTGGAATATTTGGGTCATATTGTATCTCATGAAGGTGTTAAGGTAGACCCTAGCAAAATTAAAGCCATTAAGGAATGGAAAATCCCCACATCCATAAAGCATCTACGAGGATTTCTTGGTTTGACAGGGTATTTTCGCAAGTTTGTTAAGAATTATGGGAGAATAGAAACACCTCTAACAACATTATTGAAGAAAGATTCATTTTCATGGACTCTAGAATCACTAAAGGCCTTCAAACATATTAAAGAGGCAATGTGCCAAGCATCGGTCTTAGCTATGCCCGAATTCACAAAAACCTTTATTGTGGAATGTGATGCTTCAGGAAACATAATTGGTGCTATTTTAATGCAAGATGAAAGACCCATTGCTTTCGAAAGTCATCCAATAAAAGGAAAGTATTTAAACAAAGCTATTTATGAGAAGGAAATGTTGGCAATACTACATGCACTTAAGAAATGGTGACCCTACCTAATGGGAAGACACTTCAAGGTAAAAATGAATCATGATAGTCTTAAATACTTTTTAGAACAAAGATTATCCTCTAAAGAGAAACAAAAATGGGTCACAAAGATATTGGGTTATGACTTTGAAATCATCTAAAAAAAAGGGAAGCGAAATGTTGTGGCAGATGCACTCTTAAGAAAGGATGAGGATGTGGAAGCATTTTTGTGCGCCATTTCTATTATCCAACCAGATTGGATAAATGAAGAAAGGGATGAATGGAAGAATTATGATGGAGTGTGGGCACTAATTCAAAAGATACAACAAGATCCCAGTACATCTGATACATTTAGCTGGAAAAATGATTTGTTATGGTACAAAGATTTCTTATACCTATGTAAGAATTCCCAACTCAAACAAAAGATTCTTATGGAATTGCACAATTCTCTTTTAGGAGGGCACTCATGAATTTTAAAAACTTATCACAAGATCAAGAAGGATTTTTTTGGGATGGCCTTAAATCGGATATTCAAAAGTTTGTGGCAGAATGTTTGGTTTGCCAACAAAATAAAGTTGAAACAATTAAGACCCCAGGTCTATTACGACCTTTATCCATTCCAAGCCAATGTTGGGAGGAGGTTTCAATGGATTTTATCACAGGTTTACCCAAGTCCAAAGGAAAAAGTGTCATCATGTGGTAGTTGACAGACTTACCAAGTATGCACACTTTTGTGCATTATCACATCCATTTAAAGCTAGTACAGTTTCTACTACATTTATGGAAACAATTCAAAATCTACATGGAAACCCAAAGATTATTGTAAGCGATAGAGATCCCATTTTCACTGGAAATTTTTGGACATAATTATTTTCTTGTCTCGGTACTCAATTAGCTCATAGCTCATCTTATCATCCTGAATCTAATGGGCAAACAGAGATAGTAAACAAATGTTTGGAAGGATATCTTCGTTGCTTTGTATCTGATAAACAGACACAATGGGTTGAATGGTTGCCTCTGGTTGAATGGTGGTATAACACTTCCTTCCATACTGCAACAAAAATGACCCCATTTATGGCACTTTATGGATATCATCCACCATCAATCACATCATATTTAAGAGAAAATTCTAAGGTTCAAGCAGTGGAACATCACATCGGGCATCAACAACAAGTTATCCAACTCTTAAAGGATAACCTCACGTTGGCACATAATAGAATGAAATAACAGGCAGATCAACATCACAGCGAAATAAGTTTTTATGTAGGTGACTGGGTATTCCTACAGCTACAACCATATAAACAAATGTCCCTCAAGCAAGCTAAGAAGGATAATAAATTATCACCAAAGTATTATGGTTCGTACAAGGTGTTGCAAAAGATTGGTACTATGGCATACAAATTGGAGCTTCGTGCAGCTTCCCGAGTGCACCCAGTTTTCCATGTTTCATGCTTAAAGAAGGTTATAGGTGACAAGCTCCCAGTTCAAACAATATTGCTAGAACTTGACGAGGAAGGAAAAATCATATGGGAACTGGAAGTAGTCACAGAAACAAGAACTCGACAACTACGAAATCAATCAATTTCAGAATATTTCATAAAGTGGAAAAACTTATCCGCTGAAGATTCCACATGGGAGGATGAGAATTTTATATAGAAGCATCCAGAACCACTCAAGCGTTGAGGAAAACACTTTTAGGAAGGAGAGGGGCATGTTAGGTCCCTATAATACTAGTGATTCCCCCATTACTATTGTCATTGTGGCCATTATTGTTATTATTGTGCCCCTATTTTCCCCATATTATTATTAGTGTGCCCCATAGAAACCCACTATTGTTATTGTTGTGCCCTTATGCTATTACTGTTATGTCGGCTTGATTATATTATGACCCCTTAGACTCTTATATATAGAAGGGAGGTTTAGTTATTTGTATCATCCAAGAATTGTTCATTTGTGTAATGTAAAGGAGGTTGCCCCCTCGAAGAGGCTGAATTGTAAGGCGTTGATCTATCTTTTCTATCTTTTTGTGAGCTAGTTTCATAACAAACCTTCAGCACCTTTGTTGAGAACCTAAACGTGGAACAATTGGATGTGGTCATGAAACTTTTTTTTTAATCCCTCGATGGAGAGGTTAGAAAGTGGTTCAAAGCCCTGCCCAATGCCTCCATCACTACCTAGGAGGAATTTGAAAACCCTTTCACACAGAAATGGGGTGAAAAGAGAAACCATGAGTACCTCCTCACAAAGTTTAACGAAATAAAGAAGAAGCCAACAGAGGATATCTCAGAATTTATAAGAAGGTTCAATAAGTAGTACAATAACTTGCTAGTTGAGATAAAGCCTCCTCCAACTACTACTCGAGTTTTGGGAGCCTTTGAATCTGACTTTGGCTTTACTCTAAGGGAAAGGAAGTCTCTCACTCTAGATCAACTCCAAATCAATGCACTTGAGGTGGAAGAAAATTTCACCTCAGCAGGAAAGTCAAGAGGAAAGAAAGAACCTATTGATAATAAAAGAGGGAAAGAAGAGGCATCCTCCTATGGTTGAGATAGACAATCATCAAACTCAAAGATGGATGAACTGGAAAAACTCATCAGGAGTTTATCACAGAAGGTTGGAAAGCTTGAAATTGAGAACAAGAGCCTCTCCAAATAGAATTCTAAAGTCAACAACCAGAGTTACAACCCACAGTATAGAAGGCCTCCATTACAAATACTTCTAAGGGAGAGAAATGAACAACTCAAGCAGATCCATCATCCTCTATATTTAGAAGAGGATCCCAATGAGAAATCGTCGGATACGTAGGAGATGCAAGGAAATTTGTATTCCTCTTTTTCCGAAGAAGAACATTAGAATATGGCTCATCAGGAGGCTAGTCATGATAGAGAAGTAGCCACAGATGAGGAAGATAGAGATTATTATTGCAAATAGTTTGCATATTTCATGCAAGCACAACCCCAATATAAGTATAATCTAAGATCTTCAAAGAAAAGGTCAAGAGAACCAGAGAAAAAAGAGGGAACTACTTCCCAAGTTATTCCTCTAGTACCAAAAAAAGGGAAAGGTAAGCTAAATCCTGACCCTTCCAAGATAAAAGTCTTTGCAAATAAGGAAAGAAATAGTTCTACGGTACACATAAAATGTTAGAATTTCCGACACATAGGAAATAGTCAAGTATAATTTGGTTTAGTGTATAGTTAGGTAAAGTGTGTTTCTTTACTATGTACTTTTTGTAACTTACAATCCGACGATCATGATATGTTCTAAACATGAAGTGATTTGACAGCTCATTCTCTCCTCGGTATTACTGACACTTAATTTGTGGCTTAACACTCAATTGGTCCATGATCTCTATTTAAAGAGCATGAAGAGTCATTTGTAAGGTGATCTTTCATGAGAGAAGCTTATGTAAAATTTCTTTCTTTTACATTAATAAATTTCCTGAAGTGGCCACGTTGGCTCAGGCCGTGGACTATTTCTCTCTTTGAGGGTTTTAACCATGTCAAGAATACTGGTGTACCGATTTGTGATCTATTTGTGAGCGGTTTCCTTTGGTGTTTTATCTAAGGAACTTAACCTGTGAATTCCTACATGGTATCAGA
Source organism: Pinus tabuliformis (assembly GCA_031772625.1). Taxonomy (NCBI): domain Eukaryota; kingdom Viridiplantae; phylum Streptophyta; class Pinopsida; order Pinales; family Pinaceae; genus Pinus; species Pinus tabuliformis. The sequence continues at coordinate 1,855,430,196 of CM062816.1, forward strand.
GCTATTCGAGGGCCGCATTCGTTGGTGACCCAAATTCGAAGCTGGTACAACTGCATCCAACAGTCGTTTCCCAGATCTACTATTTCTGATCACTTTTAGGCCTAGAGGACTTCTCTTTTGTGTTCGGAGCATATATTCCAATGAGGAACCCCTTTCGTTTCACATGTAAAGGTTTCCAGTAGCCCTAGCTACATCATTTTTAAGATCTGGAGGTATACAGTCTTTATTTGCAGTTATAATTATTTATCTCTCTGTTTATTTCAGTTTATGGTCATCTATTTTTTTTTAATTACCGGATCTATACCTTTCATTTCTGCGTATGCTCTTTGCCCCGCGACTCTGTGCAATCTAGGCAAACCAGAGACAGAAAGAAATGATTTTTCTCATGAGTATGCTCTTTTCCGTTGCGCCTTAGTGTGATCTCAGAAAACCCGAAATATTGAGGAAAATATTTAGTTTTCGACCAAATCTAATTTTAAGCTGTAAGGCTTGGATTTATTTTGCATGTTCATTTTGGGTTGTATGTGTTTTTTTTTGTCTTGTAGGAAAAAAGAGGTTTTTCAAATAAACACACACTCCAAAGCTTTAGTGAGTAAAAAAAAACAAAAAAAACCCCTTCCTCGTTTCCAAAATTTCTAACCTTTTAAACTAGCTCACTTGGTCCAAAGTTACTTTATGAGAATAGAGGTCTTGTGTTCAAGTGTTTCTTTTTGTTGAGTTACTTTTTCAAAAAACACATGTAACTTATGTTTTAAAGTTACTTTATGTAACATTGTTCTCACCCACTATAAAAAGTGAGTCACTTATAATTCCGAAGTCATTTTATCTTTTATTTAAGTTATAATTTAGTGGGTAGTTCATAAAGTACCATTGTAAAAGTGACTTTTACTTTTTTATAAAAGTGGGTCACATAAAGTAATTTTTTTTAAAAGTGAGCTAATTAGATTAAGTTTGGGGGGGGGGGAGGGGTTTAAATATAACATTATCATTCACTTCCCAACATTCACGTAGTTCGTCGGCATCTTCAACAACTTTTCTTCAAAAAGCCATAATTTCTTCATTTGGAAGCCGTTTTTTTGGAATTGGCCTATTTTTTTGAGATCTTTCCATTGGAACACTTAGTTTCAACATCTTCAGCTTCAGTTTCTTTTAAAATAGAAAGTTCATGCCTAGTTATTCTTGACAACACCAACTACTTCCAATGGTTATCCTACATTGTGGATTTACTTAGAAGTAAAGGTCTTTATAGAATATCATCAGGCCAATAATTTAAACTTAAAGATGACGACAAGCTAGCCAAATGGGAAAATAAGCAAGATCAAGCACGTGGGTTGATAGGGATGTCTATTTCTCCAAACCTTAGATTCCATATCACAGAACATCGTACCCCTGATGAAGCATTGAAACAACTCAATAATTTTTTTGGAAATAAAAGTGAAATTAGAGCCCATCAATTCAAAAATGAGTTTCTTACGTTGGACCCTGTTGTAGTAGCTACAACCACCCTTCAAAATTTTTCCTTAGATTCATTTTGGAGCTTCCCTACCAACCATCCTCAACAACATGTCTTGCACCGTCAAGTACATGAGCTTCAGTGGTTTTCTAGCAGCATGACAGCCTGTGCATGATAGCTTGTTGCGTTCCCCTCATAGGCTGCTTCCCTAGACTTGGTCCAGCAGCTGGCTGAGTAGCTCCCTCAAGGAATTGCGCAATTATGGAGGGGAACCAACCTTCCCTCTAGAAATTGCGCAAATCTGACTAGAAGCTAGCTGGGCTCAGAATTGCACAATCCTACCTGTCAACCTTCCCTTAGAAAATTGCGCAATCTGACCCAGCAGGACTGCTCAGCCTATAAATTTTGAAATTTTGGGTAGCAGTCAACTGCTTAGCCCAGAAATTGTGCAATCCCTCTGGGAAGCTAGCCTAGCTCCCTCCCACAAATGGAAAAATTTCTCCCTCAAGAAAGCAGACTGTTGCATGTGCCACCGGGTTGGCTGGTTCCACCCGAGACCGAGAAAAATCGACTTGCATGCATGGCCTACTATTTCCTAAAATAGAAAAAAGCAACATCCAAAAAGAATCCCTAGATTTTAGGAAGACAATTTTAGCAGCTCGAGGTTACATGCAAAGATCGTTTTAGAAACTTTCTTCCAAGTGTCACTTTTTCCTAGATTTGTGGCATGCGCGTCATGAGCATCAAACTTATTTATTTGACGCTTCAGAGCTCACTTCTTCACATCGATCTTGGAGCTCTGACATCCTAGAGCACATCCAGGAGTCTTCAACACATCCAGCTCAGCTATTTCCGAATAATTCTGCTTAACTTGTCTTTTGCAACATTTCTATCGCTTTTTGTGTTTTGGCTTGTGTGAGTGTTGTCTGCTTGATTTCTATGAACACTTTTTGTCGTCGACATGCATATTAGATTTTACTAGCACCATTTCAGTTTTCGTTAGCATTTCACTACTGTCACATGCATGACACTCTTTTGCATGAACGGTCACCGATTTCGCGACTCGCTTCACACACATGCATGTTTTTCCGTTTTCTAAATCTTCCATTCACTATTTGCATGCACGATCATTCACTCCTAGTTATACTTAGTATCGCCATGCATTCACATCCACATTTGCTTTCAGTTGCTCGCCGGTGGGTCTGGGCAACCTTGGCCCAAAACTCTACCTCATCAAGACAGCATTGCGCAATTCTGAGAGGGGAGGCTCTGCCTTCCTCCCAGAAAATGCGCATTTCTACCTAGTGACTATCCTCTAGTCTTGCATTGCGCAATTATGAGAGGCAGTGACTGCTGGCCCATGTAATGTAGTCACTACGCTTGCAATCCCTGCCAACTAAAATTGTGCATTGCGCAATCCCAACAACCAACATGCTAGTTGGGATTGCACCTTGCACAATTCCAGCAGTCAACCAGCCTCCCAGTAGTCCAAACTGCCTTTTGTGCAGTTGTGGTAGCCAGTGTCCCGACCTCCAAAGAAAAATTGCACAATCCTTTCCAGTCAATCCCCAAGTATGTTGCATGTCGTTCCTCAAATTTGCTTTGGTTTTAGCTGATAGATTTCTTGCCATGCATGTTGCCATGTCTCTAGATATAGCAGGTGTTTATCCATAGCTTAGCAGTTTAAGATCAATGGCCTTAAAGAGAGCAGGATCAAAGGACACCGACGGAAGCGTAGCTGGAGCAACAGTTGAGCGAGTGTCTACAAGTTTGCTGATCTATGAAGACACCAAGATGATTGTAGACAAGGACATAAAGATGAAATGGAAAGAGATCAATGATGCATTTTCAAGCACATTTAGGGAAGAGCTCGAAGACTACCAATTCTATTTGATCATTCACAAGTTTGGCTTGTACTTGATTGCATTCAGGTATCCTACATTCCCTTGCGTAGACATGATACCTTGGATTGTCTCGCACAATGATCTTGAGACAATGACATTGAGCAGTGTTAGCGAGACGAAGATTGGTACCTTCAGGGCATAGGATTATCAACAAATGTATCATTTGTCGAAGCCAATGATCACCATGGAGACACCCTTCAGGATACCTAGGAGCAATGCCAGTTCCAGGGATATCTTGAAGAACTGGGTAAAGGAGCTGGCCAAATTTAGGATGACACCCAACTAGGTTTACAAGACGAAGATACTGCGAAAGGCGTATCAATACTTGGTCATATTTTCATCTCACTTGTATGGCCAAGAGAGCACGAAGACCTTCCCGCAGAGTTGGGTGATCACATTGGACCAACTCAACAATGAAGAGAAAGCATGCAACTAGTCTGACATGTTGGCTCACCGGCTGAAGGAACAGGTAACAAGGGCTCGATAGCTGCCCAAAGGTTAGCAAGAAGAAATATACATGTCCACTTCATCTTGGATGCAATCTGTGCCTGTCAGGAGTTCTTGGGCTTGAAGTGGGCATGGACATAGGTGGAGACCTCTGTGAACACTTACTGTAAAATGTTGTTTGAATGTAGCTTTACAGGAGTTATCACACAATTGTCAGATCATTTTGTCACCCTGGTGTACAAGATGATATTTGAGCAGGATCCACCTTGCATGTCGAAGGCAACAATGGAGGTACTGATCAATATAGAGGATTGGTATGCCTCACCATCCAACACCTTCATACGGATGTACAGCACGTAGAAGCCTCCACATGTTTTGCCGAAGTTTGCCACGTACAAGCTCGTCATGCAAGAAGTATCATACCACATCTCGGCAAGACTATTAGATAGGCTGCACTGAAAGAAGAAGGCACCTTGGCTCGCTAATCTGTTGCAAATCGGGTTATACTAGATACAAAATTTCAAGCATGTGGATGTCAAAGCGGAGGAGATCAAGAAATATCCATTCGACGCTCGAAGCTACAATATATATGATCCACATTGTTTTGTAAAATATCACTACGCGAGAGTACAATTTCAGTGGATCAACGGGGCGTATCATTGGGCGTAGGAATACCCATGGAGATATTGTTACAGCTTCTCTAGGCCCAATGAACCGGTTGGCAGCCCTGTGGAATGGTTAGGAAAGAAACATGAAGCAAAATCTAGGAGAGCACTAGCACGAGCAGCAGCAGAGATAAACATACCAGCGCAGGACAAAGGCAAGAGGAATATTGTGGACAACACGGAGGTAGAACAAAGCTACAAGTTCCAAGCTTACCAACTTGTGCAAAAAGCAGGTTTGACAATAGAGGTGAAGGGGCAACAACGTGATAGGAGGAACATGCAAAGGTAGAGAGAAAAATGGAGAATGGAGGAAACAGAGAAGGAGTTGCATGAGTTGAATGAGAAACTCTGGAAGGAACAAGAGCTGCACAAAAAGGAGAAGGAAACACAACAAGAACATGTAAAACAGTGGGCGCAACAAGTACAAATAGATGAAACTGTGCCCGTACAGGCAGTAGACTCATCAGAATAGCTGGCACCAAGCAGGTAGGGTGATTAGTCGCAGGAGCATGACTTTGCTCAAGATATAGAAAAATCACTCAAACAGATGGATATGAACATGGAGCAACAATATTTAGAGAAATACATCAACCTCATGCCTCACCACTAAGAGGTTGACTCACTAGCTTCACTGGATCTGAAAGTGGAGCAAGTCCCAAGCGACCAAGGAGACACTGAAATACTTGGAGACAATCTAAAGGGAGAGATGCAAAACATCTCATTCGATGAGTCCCAACATAGAGTTGTACAATCTCGTAGAGTGTCGACTCTAGAGGATCGCACATCTCTTGCGCAGTTTGAGGAATGAGTGATCATGTTTGACATGCGCAAGTATCCAGCAGCATTGGCTGATACTACCAAAGCATATGCTGAAGCCACTAGCTCGAGTGTTCACTTCTTGATAGCTGAGAACGAGTGAATGGCTAAGGAGTTACATACAACCAAGTGATCTGATAATCACCCTATGAGTGACCTCAGTTAAATATTTATTACATGAAGGTATTACAAACTCATGTGCTGGTGTGTGTCTATGTTATTTAGGCAATGGATTGATCAGATTGCAAATACACAGACACTTGAAACAAAAACAACAGAGAAATACAGTAAGCAATATAAGAACACAAGGATTTAATAAGGAGTTCACCCTATCCTCTAGGGCTATGTCTCCGGTCCAGCTCTCAGTGGTGGCCTTCTTTTATTTCATCTTAAAGCATAGAATTACAGTGAAGGAGCTCAATGTGAGTCTCTTGAAACAGAATTTGCTTGGTAGGGTGGTTCTTGGATGCCCCAAGCCACTAGAGTACACAGACTCTTTTCCTTACCAACTCTGTGACCTTTTGGTCTTTAATGGAGAGAGCCCAATGTGGTGCTCAGTCCGGACAGATCCTCTCTAGGATGGCTTGAATCTCTCAAGCTCTCTGGTGCTCGATGCTGCCTTCGGTCAGCTCGGCCCTCTGTCTTCTGTTCTGCTTTTGCTTCACTGTCTTTCTTTTGTTTTTCTCTGTTTTTTTTTGTCCTACTCTCAGGGTTCTCCTGTCCTTCTAATTTACATGTGCATGGTTTTAAGGCCCTTTGTTCTCAGGCTGTTCGATTCCTCTTCCACTTCCCGTTAGATCACCTGCTACAGCTTCACTTGGAGTTCCCTGTTCGGTATCATCATCAGGCTCACAAGGAGTGGCCACTTGTCCTCCTGCAAACTGCACCAGCCTACTTCGTCAGATCAATTCTTCGGTTACGTCGTGGAATGAGTCTTCTGCCACCTTGGCGGTCAAAGCGGACCTCAAATTCCTATAAATCGCGGCTTAATCCTGCGTCGATTCTGCTTTCCCATCGGGCGCGATCTCAACCGTTAGATCTGGGGCCTCCAGATCTGACATCATATGCACGTTTCACATGGTTGACTTGCTCGACCGTTAGCACGTGATTAGTGGTGGTTTTCTCTCTCCTCCGCTTGCCACGCATTGGGCGCTGAGTGGATTTTCTCTGTTTTCACCAATTTCGCTTACCATTTGAGCGTGCCCCTGATCAATACCACTGGTTTTCGGAGTGCGGGTCCCACCTTGTCCTTTCGCCTTTTCCCCATGTTTCTCCAGCTCTTCATGCGATAGAGCGCTCGGGGCTTTCCCATTTCAAGGGGTTTTTCATGGCACATCAAAAACTACCTCTATTTCCCGATCCGGGCCTCCCAGGGGCTAGTTTCGCCTCCTACGCAGTCTCCATGGGCCTTAGTCAATGCGCTTTGACCGAGGTCCTCATCACTCCACGTTGGCTGCTAACTTCCACTATTCAGAGCTATTTTTGACCGTTGTTTCTTAATTCTTTGATGTCTGTCCCGACCTAATATAGTCATGGTTCTTTTAATAGTTCTTCATGGATCCAATTTGGATCACAACCTTCCCACTGAAAAGCTTTTGGACCACCAAAAGTTGGTTTTTCAGCATCGACTAAGTGAGGGAATTGGTTTCTCACTTGTCCAATCTCAATCCACTTTGCACTGCTCGGCTTTGAACCTTTGAGCCCAATCCTGAGGTACTCCACATCTCCCCTGCGCGTCGTCCTCACCTTCCTGTCCAATACTGTGTCTTCCTGCAATTCATTAAGATATTCAGGTAGCAGGTCATTGATAGAAGGTAATTGACTATGCTCTTCAGGGTCCTCAACCATTGAAGGTTCAAACAATCTCAAGAAATCTTCATTTATGACTGAGTAGATGTGCATGTAAGCTGGTAGATCAAGGCGAAAAGCATTTTCACCAATCTTCTCAAGTATCTTGAAGGGTCCATACTTGATAGGCTTTAGCTTCTTACCTTCACCTTGCATCCTGTCCTTGCTGATATACAGCGAGACCTAGTCTCCAACTTGAAAACTGTGCTCCATCCGATTCTTGTCATGCCTAGCCTTGTACTTAGCTTAGCTCTTTTCCAGCTGTTCCTGTACTTCCTGGTGGATCTCCTAGATTTGTTCAATGAACCTAGTTGCCTTGTCCACATCACTGTGTCCATCAACCATGGTATCTTTACCAAAGACAAAATCCAAAGGAGACCTTGGTGTGAAACCAAAACAGGTCTCAAAAGGAGATCTCTGTGTAGAAGAATGTTTTGCTCTGTTGTAAGCATGCTGCACATAACACAAATGTTCATCCCAAAGCTTAGGATGTTTGCTGCAATATCCTCTCATTAACTGGATCACTGTCTTGTTAACTACTTCTGTCTGGCCATCAGTTTGTGGATGAAAAGCTGTGCTTTTCTTCAGTTTGGCGTCCATCATTTCCCACAGACTTGACCAAAACTTCCCCACAAATCGGGTGTCTCGATCAGATACAATAGAAGTGGGTAATTCAAAATGAACCCATACATGTTCAAAGAACAAATTTGTAGTCTGTTCAGCTATAATCTGTTTATTACAAGGTATCAAAATACACATTTTGCTGAACCTATCCACAACAACATATAGATAATCATGACCTTTCCTAGACTTAGGCAGTCCTCCAACAAAATCCATGGAAACACTTTCCCAAGGGTGAGAAGGCACTGGTAAAGAAGTGTACAAGCTTAGTTTTCTGTTGCTGGGCTTGCTTTTAGCACACATAGTACATCCTCTTACATATCTAGAAACTGTCTCATTCATTTTTAGCCAATAACAAAACCTTTGCAGCTGTGCAACTGTTTTACTTACCCCAAAGTGATTGGATATCAGAGAAGTACGTGCTTCCCTAATTATCTCTATTCTCTCAGTTTGTGGAATGCAGAGTTTCCCACAATGGTATAAGAGTCAGTCCTTCACATGATAATCTTGTTCTTCTACTCTTTTGCCTTGACTCAAAGTTGCATATACATCTTTAAAGTCTATATCTTGAGCATATTGTTCAATGTAGCTTTCATGTAGCATAGAATTATGCTTAAGTATAGTAGATGCATATATAACGGGTCTAGATAACATGTCTGCAACTTTGTTATGTATGCCCTTTTTATATCTGATGACTAAATGAAACTGTTGTAGAGAACCCATCCATCTGTAATGTCTTGATTGCTGCAGCTTAGTTTGGGAGTGTAGATATTGAAGTGGTTGATGATCAGTATGTATTACTGTATCTTTGCCCATTAAATAATGTTTCCACTTTTTCACACTCTAAACTAATGCATACAATTCTTTATCATATTTAGGATAGTTAACTACTGCAGGATTAAAAGTCTTAGAATGATAACATATGGGTTTACCATGCTGTATCAACACTGCTCCCATGGCATAGTCACTGGCATCAGTTTGGATCTCAAATGGTCTTTGCCGATCAAGGAGTGCTAGTACAGGGGCTGTACTAATCTTTTCTTTCAAGGTGTCGAAGGCTTTCTGATGTTTGCCTCCCCACTGAAACACCTTGTTCACTCCTGTTAAAGCATGTATGGGAGCTGCAATTGAGGAAAAGTTAGAAATGAACTTCCTCCAATATTGTGCTGCTCCTAAGAAGCTTCTCACTTCTGTAGCAGACTTGGGTTCAGGCCAGTTTACAATGACTTCCACTTTAGAGGGATCTATTTTCAATTCACCACCCCCTACTATATGACCCAAATAATTCAGAGATGTCTTGCCAAATTCACATTTTGAGAGTTTAACATAAAGTTTTTCTCTTTTCAAAAAATCTAGTGTCTGCTTAACATGCTTTAAATGTTCTTCCCACGTTTTACTAAAAATTAGAATTTCATCTAGATACACATTAACAAAATCATCAAGAAAAGGTCTAACTACATCATTCATTAATCTCATGAAAGTAACAGGAGCATTGGTCAAGCCAAAAGGCATAACCAGCCACTCATACAATCCCTGCTTGGTTTTGAAAGCAGTCTTCCATGCATCTTGCTCTGTAACTCTGACCTGATGGTATCCACTGTGCAAGTCTAGCTTGGTGAAATAAAAAACTTTCTTCAATTGATCTAAAATATCATCTATGCGAGGAAGGGGATAACGGTTTTTGATTGTTATCTTATTCAGTGCTCGGTAATCAATGCACATTCTCCACGAACCATCTTTCTTTCTCACCAAAACTATTGGTGACCCACATGGTAATGTGCTAGGCCTGATGAACCCTTTCTCAAGCAACTCCTGCACCTGCTTCTTGATTTCAACATTCTCTAAAGCTGACAACCTGTACATCCCAATGTTAGGAAATGGAACATCTTGCTGCAAAATAATATCATGTACTATTTCCTTTTCCGGTCGCAGACCTTTAGGTTCCTGAAACAAGATATCATATTCCGAAACAACCTTTTCTATATCAGCTCGCTGTTTAGCATTACAACCTTCAAATACATTGGTTTTATCAGGTTTCTTTCCTTTACAACCATCAGTAAGAATTTTTGACATGAATTTGTCATTCATTTTGTCGGCCCTGAGTTTATGAGAGTATAATTATTCTTTAGCTTATGAGCTCTTACAAAGTATTCGATTCCATCTTTAACAAGTAGATACTTGTTCTCAGCTCTATAGAAAATAGCCTTTCTATCATACAAGTAAGGACTTCCTAAAACAATTCCACATATGTCCAAAGGAATTATGTCTAACTCCACCTCATCTACAAATGCTGACCTAAAAGAAAACTTGAGTTTGCACTGTCTAGTCACTTGTAGTTGTGCTTTATCATTTAACCATCCTAATGGGTATGGTTTCTTATGATATGTAGTTGCTAATCCCAATTTCTTTACAATTTCTTCAGAAATTAAATTTACATGTGAGCCACTATCAAACAAAGTATCAATCTTTTGATGTTTGGAAGTAACCCAAATATGGAAAAGCTAATGTCTTTTTCTCGCATTTTCTTCATCAATAACAGATTGAGCAGAATTACTAGTAGATGCTTCAGAATTCTTACCTTTTATACCTGTGGCTGCAATAGTTGTTTCATCTCCCGAGTTTGACCCCAAATATTTTTGAATAGCTGATACAGTCTTTTTCTTCTTGCCCTCGAACTTCTTAGGCCTCAGCTTTGGATGCAGAATCCAACAATGCTCATCACCATGCCCATCCTTTTTATAGTGAGTGCATGAAGCTTTGATTTTCTGTGCAGTGTTAGCCTTTCTTGCTCTCCACTTTTGCTTTCTTTTCTCCTTTCTCTTGCTTGCAGTGGGTTGGGATGGTCCCCCAACTTCTGGATTTCCATTCTTTCCTCTAGCTTCTAGATGAGTAGCTTGTACAGACACCTCATCTATACTAGTGGGATTAAACATGAGGATGGTATGCCTCATGTAGTTTCTGGTGAGTCTAGTGAGATTCCTAGAACCAATGCTCTCTTTCTAAATTCTCGAGTGTACCCTTGCACACTTTTCCCTTTCAACTGTTGAAGAGTTTTCCAACTCATCATGGCTTGTTGCATGTAGGCCAATGGATAGAACTGCTTTTTGATTGCAGAAACAAATTCACTCCAGACAGAGATAATCTTACCATGCCTTTTCATATTAGCTTGAGCTCTGCCTTCCCACCAAACCAAGGCAGTGCCTCCTAGGTGTAGGCTTGCCAGTTGAATCTTGCTCTTGTCTGAGTCGATGTTCTATATTCTGCAATAAACATCAATTTGTCTAATCCAATTGTCCAACTTTTCAGCATTTAATTCTCCATCATATATAGGTAAATAAAATTTAACATCTAGCTTGATCAATGATGCCTTCTTGTTGTGCATGGGGCTATTAGGAGGTGTGAGAAAGCTTTCCTCCTTCCCTTTTCCTTTGGAGTGGTCTTGGAAGTGAGACTCATCTTCTTCTTTGTCTTGTTTAGAACCTGATGAATCTTCAGCCTTATGTTTTCTAAAGTCCCTATACATTTCTTCTACCATGGACTTTATAGCTAGGAAGCTTTCTATGAATTGAGGGTTTGGCCGCACAAAACCTTCTTCTGACATTTTCTTCCGAGGATAGACTCTCCCAATTTCAGGATTAGTTTCCACCAACTATCCTTCTCCTAATTTAAGCTTTGATCTAGTGAGCATTCAACAGCTAAACCAACACAAGCTTGTCTGACCTTACAGCCTAAATCTCTGATACCACTTGATCTGATAATCAACCTATGAGTGACCTCAGTTAAATATTTATTACATGAAGGTATTACAGACTCATGTGCTGGTGTGTGTCTATGTTATTTAGGCAATGGATCAATCAGATTGCAAATACACAGACACTTGAAGTGGAAAACAACAGAGAAATACAGTAAGCAATATAAGAACACAAGGATTTAATAAAGAGTTCACCCTATCCTCCAGGGCTACTTCTCCGGCCCAACTCTCAGTGGTGGCCTTCTTTTATTGCATCTTAAAGTAGAGAATTACAATGAAGGAGCTCAATGTGAGTCTCCTGAAACAAAATTTGCTTGGCAAGGTGGTTCTTGGATGCCCCAAGCCACTAGAGTACACAGACTCTTTTCCTTACCAGCTCTGTGACCTTTTGGTCTTTAATGGAGAGAGCCCAATGTGGTGCTCAGTCCCAACAGATCCTCTCTGGGATGGCTTGAATCTCTCAAGCTCTCTCATGCTCGATGCTGCCTTCAGTCAGCTCGGCCCTCTGTCTTCCCTTCTACTTTTGCTTCACTATCTTGCTTTTATTTTTCTCTATTTTTTTTGTCCTCCTCTCGGGCTTCTCTTGTCCTTCTGCTTTACCTATGCACAACTTTAAGGCCCTTCATTCTCATGGCTATTCGATTCCTCTTCCACTTCCTGTCAGATCGCTTGCTACAACTTCGCTTGGAGTTCCTTGTTCGGCATCATCATCAGGCTCACAAGGAGTGGCCACTTGTCCTCCTACAAACTGTGCCAGCTTTCTTCGTCAGTTCAATTCTTCGGTTACGTCATGGAATGAGTCTTCTGCCACCTTGGCAGTCAAAGCGGACCTCAAATTCCTATAAATCACAGCTTAATCCCCCGTCGATTCCGCTTTCCCATCGAGCGCGATCTCAACCGTTAGATCTGGGGCCTCCAGATCCAACGTCATATGCACGTTCACACGGTTGAATTGATCGACCATTGGCGCATGATCAACGATGGTTTTATCTCTCCTTTGCTTGCCACATGCCGGGCACTAAGTGGAATTGCTTCGTTTTCGCCAATTCCACTTACCATTTGAGGGTGCCCCCGATCAATACCGCCGGTTTTCGGAGCGTGGGTCTTGCCTTGTCCTTTAGCATTTTCCCCACAGTTCTCTATCTCTTCATGTGACCGAGTGCTTAGGGCTCTCCCATTTCAAGGGGTTTTTCCTGGCGATGCGCGATTATCAAAAACTGCCTCTGTTTCCCGATTTGGGCCTCCCAGGTGTTGTGGGGAAAAATGCCTATGCAGGACGATCCTATCCACCTAAGGTGTGACAGTACCTTAGCAACAAACGAATACAGCTACACTGGTTTCTTCCTTTATGAAATATGAAAGAGAGGAGATCGATAGACTTACCGTTGTCTTCCGTTTGTCCCTCGATCCAGATCCTCTTCCCTTTGGGTGTTCACAGCTACTTGCCTCATCGCTTGCTCAAGAGAACAACTGCTTGATTCCCACGAGATCACAAGAGAACAGCTACCTGCGACAAGAGAACAGCTACTTGCGACAAGAGAAAAACACAACACAAAGGCAAATATACATATTCATAAATGATTCTGGATTAGAAGTAAATCAAATACACTAATGCAATCATACAAATACACTAGTATATAGGAGAAAACCAAGATAGCTTTATTGAATGATAACAGGGTTCAGGAAGAGATACAATCCAAAGGGCTCCAATCTAGCATCTCCTTCCCAGCAGAATGGAATTCCTTCTTCAGCTCCCTTCAAAGCATTAAGCACCCAATGTTTCCAGTCCCAAACCAACAACAATTCTTTGCAATAACCAAATTCCAGCCTACAGATCTCATGGAGGAGAGATCTATATATAGTTATTTTGGAGAGAGGATGAGTCAGCTTGAGAAGTGACTAGTGTCCTCTCCTTCTCTCAGTTCTTGAGTCCACTTGTAGGTTCTTGCTTCCACTTGGAGATTTGGAACCTCTTACTCATCACCAGTCGAATTCCCTGATACAAGTGTCATTTTGGAAGCTTCCTGGGCATTGACACATTGAGGAATGAGCCTGCCACTTGTCCAATTACGCTCAGCGCAGGTAGCCTTTGTTGGAGTTGACATTCAACGCAGGTAGACAGTGGAGCAGTTGACATTCAACGCAGATGCTCAGTGGAGCAGTTGACATGATCCAGAATTGGCTTGTTTTTGAGTGTTTTCAGGTGGAGAACTTCTGTGAATTGCTGTGGTTAGCTGGCCTTGTTCCTCTAGGGGTAGGAACAACATGTTTAGGGACTTTGGATCCCTTGATTATGGACATTTCATGCTCAATGCTGTAAGGCACAAAAATGTCTATAACAGTTGCCCCCTAAAGTATGAGGCCGTTTATCGGGTGAAATGCTTTATCCAGGAGGGTCCGAAGTTCATCCATTTGCTGGGAGGAGACCTATAATAAGATACAATACAATACTCTATTTTTCATATTGCTTTCATGATCTAGCTGAGGCGGGCATTCCCATGCTCAGCTTTATAAATTCATTTTTTGTACATAGAACAGATGATCGTCTGATGGTAGACTGATAATTTTGGCGAAATTATCATCCTCTGAGTAGGATGATCATCTGCTGCAATGATGTACATGTCAAATGTCTTTATCTTTACTGAATATATATCGCAGCCCAGATGGATGAAACTAGATCCGGGGTCTTCAAACTCGTTCGATCTTCACTCTAATTACAAGTCGATCCATGTGAGAATTGCGCTGAAGTCGAACATGGAAAGACATCGCTTGATTACCGGTCAATGATGTAAACCGTTAACAAGCGCGAGAGGAATCACCGATAATGATAATGACCCTCAAGGTACTGCAGTACAATTCACGTGGTGTGAATAAAGGACTTGGCGTCGAACACCACGCAAAATCTTCTGGTCGAAGGTCATTGATGTATACCTGTCGCCGGAAGTGAGAAACTTGCCATTGAGGCATGCAAGCTTCAAAGTACTGAAGGGGTTGTTCCTAGATCAACTTCTTGGATAATGAGCTGATGTCGACAAGAAGCGATCCATCAAAGGAGGGCCTTGATGAATCCCACATCAGTGACACGGAACGGAGCTAATGATTTTAATGGAGGTGAAAACGATCTGTGACATATGATTCAGGGTGGCGGTCATGAATGGATGAAGGACAATGTATGGCAGTGGATGGGACCCGGTTGACTCTTTCTGAACGACTTCTCTTGAACATATGGCGACACTGATGCGATGGATCGGTAGCATTACCCCAAATATGGATGGTATGGCGAGACCATGGTGATGTGACCGGTGAATGAAACAACCCAACCCGAATGTGGTACGGAGGAAAAGTGTCATGTTCAAGAGCGACCTGCTACCATCAAAGTTTTCTTTAGTTTCTCCTAATTTTTCCCCAGTCATTGCTGACCAGTACCTCTTTATTTTTGTCAAGCTTGAGGAGGATAACATATGCTTGTTCTATAACTTGCCCTTCGAGCAAGCCCATCGCTATGTTTTAACGAGCCTAGCGATAGTGAAACTCGTTCTCGTCTAAAGACAAGTTTGTCACTATTTCATAATTTTAACGAGTCTAACGACAAGGATAACTCGGTCCTTTTCATTTTTAGAGAGTCTGAAAAGGTACATAAAGTTAACTCCAAAATTCCTTTTTCTTCATCTAATCCCTTAAGTCCGAAAAAGTATAAAACAATACAGAAGGGATGAGTTTTCGATATCTTTAATGAGCCGAACAAAACAAGTGCTCGATCTTTTTGTGCAATAATCCCTCAAGTCCAAAAAGATCAAAATCTAGAGGAGGGATAGCTCTTCCTGTCCTTTAACGAGCTGGAAGGCTAAAACTCGGCAATCTTTTCATTTTTTACGAGTCAATTGAAAAGAGCTTAAAGAAGACTCGTCTTTTGAGGAACGAGTGATAAACAGGGTTAGCAGCAGATTCCGGGTACAGGTTGGAATTTTCCAATCACGGCAGTGTCACAAGGATGGCTAGGTGAAATCACTCTTCGCAGCTGTTCCTCAAAATGGGTAAACAATCATATGGGGGTGAACGATCGACCAAATGAAAAGTGGAGGTGGCAGGTGCAAACACGACCAAGGCTTTTATGGCTGATAAATTTATGATCACAGTGGTTATTTACCGGGATAGGTTCATTTTTTAATGAGCTTGAACTCTGGAGGAAACTCTTGCTCACAATCGCTTTTCTATTTTTTAACGAGCATAAATTCCGCGTTAAAACTGCTCGATCTTGCGTTTATTTTTTAACGAGCATGAACTTTATGCTAAAACTGCTCGATATACCCAGTCATAAGATAAGAGTGTCTCATCAAGATTCTATTTTTTATGGAGCTTCATCTCACTAAGCTTTGCTCCTGATCCTTTCTTTATGCAAGTTAGGAAACGGCTAATCCTACGAGTTTAAAGGGTTAGACCTACAGGTTTAAAGGGAGGACCTAAAAATTTAAAAAATAAATAGTCGCCCCTTGCTTGCACTCCAAAAGGTTTGCATGCCCCCAGGTATAAAACAGAGTTTCAAGGTTACCTCTACTTCTCTTCCGTCAAAACATTTGTTTTAACGAGAGAGGCTTACCTCTTTCAGGTTACCCAAAGATTGTCTCGTTACTCTTTCAAACAAAACACTTCCTCGGCAATGTCTACCGAAATAGACAAGGGTGAATGACTCTGGTGCCAAACACGTAACTTTGACAAAAGAATCTTATTCTAGAACAACCCCTCTTCCATCCACGGACGGGGTACGGACTAGTCATATTCTCCCACGGAAACCTACTCTATACCCAAAGTTTTCCTACCGAAGCAGGCCAGGACGCATGCCCCCTGGGTTCCAGTCATATCCTCCCGGATTACTCGCGCTCATCAGGAGGACGGACCGTGGTTTGAGACACTTCTTGCATGAATAGACCATTTAGGGATGGTACATGACTATTTGCGATGTGTGATCCGGGAAACGAAAGTTGGTCTATGAGCTTGACCATTCTTCCTTCATGCGGAAAACACATTACTCTAAAGAGTGAGGAGACTACAGCTCCCATGCAATATATATAGTCTCGTCCAAGGAGTAGGTTATAATCCAAGGGTCCTTGAACGACCATCACGTTCATTTGAACGGTCTTCCCTTTCAATGTTATAGGCACATTGGGGAGGATCCCTAAAGGTCGACTGGTTCCTTTATCAAAGCCTGATAGACTTCTCATCTCAGGCAAAAGCACTGGCGAGCCAAGCGCTTTCCAAGCAATAGAGGAAAGGATACTCACAGATGCCCCCTCATCAATGATAGTGCCAGCCATTATCATTCTGTATATTTGACAAATAATTCTGAATGGTATACTGGCTGGCAACCGGGGTCTGCGTAGTTGGTTCCAATCAAAGGACACAACCAGGTTGCTTGGTGGTGGGACCGAATATACGGCCAGATATCGCTCCGATGAACTTCCTTCCTGCGATAAAGGAATGGTGGCATTGCCCCCTTGATCATCAGAGTCGGTGTTGATGAAGAGAATCTGGACGGTGTTGTCTTTATTCTCCTCTGTGATGGTGTCATTCGAAGATGGGGCCTCTGAAGGCAAAACCGGGTCAATTGCCATATCAAACTTTTGACTTTCGTCAGGCATGGATCTAGACAGTTCATCTTCAATGACAGGTGCTTCGGCTGACCACCTGGGCGGGTCAGCCGGGTTCTCAACTAGTGAGGGACTTGGCAGGAGTCTTTGATATCCAGGAGGGAGATGCGCCCGTAAAATCGGGCGATCTTCCAGAACTCTTTTTGCCTCGTCTAAGAAGGGACAACGGTGGATGGCGTGATCGCCTTCACACAGTCTGCAGGGAAATTTAGCTCTCCCGCTTTGTCCTGGGGCTTCACTCCCACTAGTTGACGGTGAGCAGTCGACATGGCTATCAGAGGTCGATGCTACCGAATTGTGCAAACGGGGGGACCAGTCTCTTAGTATCCGCGGGATACAGGGACAATCTCTATGGAAGTGGTCTCCCTTGCATATGACGCATGGCGATTTAGGCCTTACGAGTGTTGTGTGTGGATTTTTGTTAGATGACATTTGTTTGCCCCCAGTCGCCTTAGGCTCCTTCTTCTTCTTTTCTTTCTTCTTCTTCTCCTTCTTCTCCTTAGGAACCCGGTTTTTTGTTCGACCAGTTCCGTCAAGCGAAGAGGAAGGAGGGGAGGAAGATGAAGTGGAAGGCTAAGAGGCAACTCTTGTCTGATCTAACTGTTGACTCGATTGTTCAGGAATGGTGGTATTCTGAACGACATTGGTTGAAAAGAGCCAAACTGGTAGGCCAATTGTCAGTCCTAGAAGCGACAATGTGGCCATGTGGGGCGCACCAACATCTCCCCAAGAGGAGAAGGGACTAGGATTTCCACCAAGAGGAATTCCTTGGTTGGTGTGCTCCATATTTTCAACCTAAAGATCAACGCAAGATTAAAGGGTGATTGTTCCGTTTAAAATAAATTGTTAACGATGCTTTTAGACACAACTTGCTTTTTCACTTTTATAGAGTCGAGAAAAAGCTAAAGATGACTCTAGTCTCCTTCGATGTTTTAACAAGCCCGAAGTGACAAATGCTCGGATGGACTTTTTCTGTTATAGAGTCTGAAAAAGGCCAAAAGGAACTGCTCTGGAGATCTAGGCAGAGGGTGTGCCAAACTTTTCGCAAAACCGCAGAATACTTTTTAGGGTACGGGCGGTCGATCTTCGTGAATGTTGTGTTCACTGCATTGCGATCAGTAGGGTGGCCGACACGGCTTCCTAAGGATAAAGGATATATGCCTATAGGGGTCTCCCAATATATACGCGACGGTACGTGGGAGCACAATCTGTATTAGCGCTATCGTCCCTCAGGAGGAATCACCCACCTTCCCCGAGATCGACAGTCACTAGGTTTAACGACGCCGGAACACGTCTCTAGCCTAGACCTCTATGTTGTGCGTTATGTTACAAAGCGTTTTTAGGTTCATTCAGTTTATTTTAGGTTGATCTTTTTAAAGTTTTCCTTTCAAGGTTCACCACAAGATATATGATACAAATTCCTAAATGCAGTCTAAGATGATAAGCAAGCTTTATAATCTTTTCAACTTTGAAAATCCTAGCTACTAAGGGAAAAGAAAGACATTATCTTTTCTCAAAGAGCAATCAGCACACTCTAATGCACTTTTCCTAAATCCAACATGCAAACTTATCAAATGCAAAATTCACAATGCAGGTGTTTGTTTTCCACTTTCTTAGTATAAATGCCTACAAAGAAAGCTTTTTGTACAACTTTGAATTTGCTTTTAAAATGATCAATACAAACAAGTTCACTTTTCGAAATCAGAGAAGATAGAAGAGATTAAAACACTTAACGATTTTCGAAATAAAGACTTGTTTTGACACTTCAAAAGAGACAAATCCAAACCAATAAGCAAAAGTAAATCTATAATCAATCTGTAAACAGCCAATGAACTCTCTTCTAAGATCACAATCAATCAGATCTGAATCAAAGGCTACAGGATGACTACTTTACTCATGCAAAGGAAAACTGTAAATGACGCCACAAACGCATAAAAACATTCACAGTCTTTTTGTACAAAAGGAGGCGGAATCTAAGCAAAGAAAAGGAGTTATCAGACTGGTACCTATGCTAGTTAAAGGCTGCAAAAAACAGAGATCAAAATAGGGCAACGGACAGCAAAGAACCCCAGCTGCACAAGGCTAAACTGGTTCAGCGCAAGTCCAACACTGTGGAGTTGACATTCAGCGCAGGTAGCCTTCACGGGACCTGCGTTGAAATGCAGACTGCCTTCACAGTGCCTGCGCTGAAAGAGAAACTCTCGTTTCCCTTGGGTTCTGGGTCACAAAATGCTCAAAAATCAACTGTTTCAGGCCAAATTAGAAACACAAGCAAGGTATAAACAAAGGGATGCTTTGAGAGGGTACTAAAGACTATCACAAAGGATCATCAAATCATTTGTGGATCTAGTTTAGATCATAGACAAGTCCAGCAACTGGATCAAAGCAGCAACCTTCTACTTTGCATCCGGGAAAGATGCAGTTCGATAGTTGCTGTCAAGTCTATGAAATAAACAAATGACTAAAACACAAATGAAATGAATAAACAAGTTCTTCCCCAGCGGAGTCGCCAATTTGTTGTGGGGAAAAATGCCTATGCAGGACGATCCTATCCACCTAAGGTGTGACAGTACCTTAGCAACAAACGAATACAGCTACACTGGTTTCTTCCTTTATGAAATATGAAAGAGAGGAGATCGATAGACTTACCGTTGTCTTCCGTTTGTCCCTCGATCTAGATCCTCTTCCCTTTGGGTGTTCACAGCTACTTGCCTCCTCGCTTGCTCAAGAGAACAGCTGCTTGATTCCCACGAGATCACAAGAGAACATCTTCCTGTGACAAGAGAACAGCTACTTGCGACAAGAGAAAAACACAACACAAAGGAAAATATACATATTCATAAATGATTCAGGATTAGAAGTAAATCAAATACTCTAATGCAATCATACAAATACACTAGTATATAGGAGAAAACCAAGATAGCTTTATTGATTGATAACAGGGTTCAGGAAGAGATACAACCCAAAGGGCTCCAATCCAGCATCTCCTTCCCAGCAGAATGGAAGTCCTTCTTCAGCTCCCTTCAAAGCATTAAGCACCCAATGTTTCCAGTCCCAAACCAACAGCAATTCTTTGCAATAACCAAATTCCAGCCTACAGATCTCATGGAGGAGAGATCTATATATAGTTATTTTGGAGAGAGGATGAGTCAGCATGAGAAGTGACTAGTGTCCTCTCCTTCTCTCAGTTCTTGAGTCCACTTGGAGGTTCTTGCTTCCACTTGGAGATTTGGAACCTCTTACTCATCACCAGTCGAATTCCCTGATACAAGTGTCATTTTGGAAGCTTCCTGGGCATTGACACATTGAGGAATGAGCCTGCCACTTGTCCAATTACGCTCAGCGCAGGTAGCCTTTGTTGGAGTTGACATTCAACGCAGGTAGACAGTGGAGCAGTTGACATTCAGCGCAGATGCTCAGTGGAGCAGTTGACATGATCTAGAATTGGCTTGTTTTTGAGTGTTTTAAGGTGGAGAACTTCTGTGAATTGCTATGGTTAGCTGGCCTTGTTCCTCTAGGGGTAGGAACAACATTTTTAGGGACTTTGGATCCCTTGATTATGGACATTTCATGCTCAATGCTGTAAGGCACAAAAATGTCTATAACACCAGGGGCTAGTTTCACCTCCTGCGCAGTCTCCATGGGCCTCGGTCAGTGCGCTTTGACTGAGATCCTCATTGCTCCACGCTGGCTACTAAATTCCACTATTCAGAGGTGTTTTTGACCACTGTTTTTGCACATCTATCATGGATTTTGTTACACTCAACCCTCCACGATGTTTTTCGCATGCCGAACCTCTCAACATCACGAGGGAGTTTTTTGATCTCTTATTGAATTCATGTATGATGGTGAAGGTGAAGTAGACTGGCCTGACTACTTAGAAAAATTCTATGTATTCCTTGAGAATGCTGAAGGGGCCAATCCGCTGCTTTCATACACACTTCATGAATCCCCACAACGGTGGTGCTACAGTTTGCCTGTTGACAGTGTGCACTCACTCGATTAGTTCTGTGATCTCATTGAATCTACTTTCCATAATTTTGATCTAGAACCTCTTGAAAAAAAACTATTACAACAACGAAAGGCCCTGCATGAATCAACTATGGATTTTTGGCAGCGCTTCCATGTTTTGCAGTTTGAAGCTTTGAAAAACCAAATGAAATTTCCTTATCTTTGGGATAGATTCGAGTACTATCTTAACAAATTAGTCCATCCCAAGAAGGAGTTTGAGCCCAAGCCTCGTTTAGCATAGTTTAGTGATGGATCTATGCAATCAAAGATGGACATGGTTGTTGTCATAAGCAACTTTCTGCCATCCCCTCATCAAATAGCTTCACCACTGTAGAGTGATGTGGGAAAACAAGCACACACATTTGTTCAACTGTCACAATGTCCCAACATCACTTCGCTTAATTTTCACGCAAATTTGGTTGTGACTCCATTGAGCTGTCACATGCACTTTGTACCTCAACCTCCGTCTTCGTACTTGGATGATCCTCCAGATGATATTGTCTTGTGTTCTTCCATTCCAGACTCTACACTTGTTGTGAACGAGGATCAATCCATTGACGGAGTTGGTGTTGCACAACCAACATGCGCTGTCATTCATGAAGAGTGTGACTAGGAGCTTGAGCATCAACACTCGGTGAAGGATGACTCCTTTATGTTCGAGCCTCCTCTGTTCTTTCCTGACATCTTTGGTGAACCTGCCATCCATGATTTCGCATGTGTATCTCTGTCTACAGATGCACCCATTGTTGATCATTAACAGGACACAACGGATGTTAGTCCATCATCCGACAACAGAGAAGACCAAATATTCATTGAAAATCCACTTGATTTTTCATATGCTTTTTTCGGAAACACAGAGGGTGAATTTTCCCGCTTCTCATCTACTCCTCTATTTGATTCATCAGACGATGAGGATGCCGCTGAAATCATTGACTTTTTTTAATCGTAATTGTTGTGATCTATTTTCTCCCGTATTCGATCACGATGATGATTCTATCATAGTTGATTCTTCCAAGCGACCTGTTTATGATGATCTATCAATCGACGAAGTCGAAACTCCCCAGAATGTCGAGGCCCTTCAGCCTGAGCTGATGGTTATGTTAGGCCCTCGTTGTCCTAAGGTTGGTTTCACTTCTGATCAAGAAATTGTTGAAACACCCAAGGATCCTCATCACTCATCTATATGCATTAAAGATCAATCCCACACACAGATCATACTTCCTCCAGTCAAACTACATGATCCTATCACTCATGCATTGGAGGAGTCTTGCATTGCAAGCACACATGCACGACACAAGTTTTCTTTGTTTCTTTTGTTTTCTTGCATGTCACAGTCAAGAGTATGCATATGCTTCATAGCTGCACATAATGTTGCATAGCACTGTGACAAGTCCACGGATTGCATGTCATGCACTTGCACTCACTTATGTTCCATGGACACATTTAAACTTGGAGTGTGTTTGTCTTCATTGTTATATCTTTCTTGTTTGTTGGTTAGTAAAACCGTGTTTCTGGCGGACCATACCTTCATCAACATGGGTCAACCAATGTGTCAGTGGATGCATTGGAATTATCACTTCACATGATTGGGCCCATGCACCGTTAGCTTAGGAGTAGGAGTAGTGTTTTCTTTTGGTTGTTTTCTTGCACGATTTTTTTCTTACTTACCTCACATGTTTGTTTGTTTTCTTGCTTGTTTTCTTTCCACTTTTCTTTCGCATTTACTTCTGCTTTTTCTTTGTTTTGTGTTTTTTGGCTTATTTTGTGCTCGTAGGTTAGTTTCGCATGAAACCATGTGTGACTCTTGAAACAAGATGGGTAAAGTATAAGAGGACTTGTGCAGTTATCAATACTTGGTTATCTGTTATCTTACCTCTGTATGAAGAACTTGTTACCTTTAGTCCATGATACGTCAATGGGAAATACGTATTGTTCAAAGTGAACCTTGGTGAAAACACAAACTCTTGCGCGTTAACTAGCGTCACCTACTCTAGTCAGTTGTTTTTGGGTTAACCCTTGGAAGCTCAGTCAAGTAGAGAAAGGTGAGGGGGGAAACCTTAACAAGCACATCAGAGGTATATAATAAACTACTTCTCTTAAGGAACAACCTCTTTTGTTTTCAATAAGTCGAGATCCCTCTTTCACCTATGAAATGAATAAGTGTTATGCACAGTTATGAAAATGAAAATGAAAAGTGAAAATTATTGAAAAATGAAAAATGAATAAGGTGAAAGGAGAGAAAGGCTTCCTGTGCAGAGAGGTGATGCAAGTAACTCCACCGGGGTACTGACCAGGCTCATTGGTAGCAGAGCGATGCTTGTGTTCTTGCGTGACTCCGCCAGGGTACTGTCCAGGTCTGCTGGCAGCGGAGCAACACCAGAGATGAAACTAAGACTCTGATGACTATACTGCTTGTGCACCAATATACCCCTCATCCCCAATCGAAACAACTGTGTTGACTTGGCTTGGAATGTGTGTCGATTGACCAAGAGCTTGGCAGATGCTACATCTTACAATCAAGCAAGTGTGGAAACCAAGATGAAAAAAGAACTGAACAATACTTCCGAAGGTGTTAGACTTGCTTTTCACGAACAAGGTCCATTCAGAGAGCTGGAGTTCTACTAGTGTGTCGCCAAGTGTTGTAGCGGCTACAAACACCCTCCAAAATTTTGCCTTAGCTTCATTTTGGAGCCTCCCTACCAACCATCCTCAAAAACATGTCTTGCATCGTTAAGTACATGAGTTTCAAGGGTTTTCTAGCAACAAGACAACCTATGCATGATAGCTTGTTGCATTCCCCTCATAGGATGCTTCCCCAGATTTGGTCCAACAGCTGGTTGAGCAGCTCCCTCAAGAAATTGTGCAATTATGGAGGGGAACTAGCCTTCCCTCTAGAAATTGCGCAAATCTGATTGGCAGCTAGCTGGGCTCAGAAATTGTGCAATCCCTTTAGGCAGCCATCCCATCTCCCTCCCAGAAATGTGCAAATTTCTCCCTCAAGAAAGCAGACTATTGCATGTGCCATTGGGTTGACCGGCTCCACCCGAGACTGGAAAACTTGACTTGCATGCATGGCCTACTATTTCCTGAAATAGGGAAAAGAACATGAAAAAAGCATCCCTAGATTTAGGGAGCTATTTTTAGCAGTTGGAGTTTACATGCAAAGATCGTTTTAGAAACTTTCCTCTAAGTGTCGCTTTTTCCTAGATTGTTGGAAATAATACTGAGAGGGGGGGGTGAATCAGTATTATCAGATCAGATAAAACTTTTCAATTTCATACTCAGAAACATATACGCGACTTCAGTTAAGTGAACCCGCGTGTACACGCGACTGTGTCTAAAGCAACTAGCGTATATGCAGAGATCTTATGATTCAGTTAATCTTATCTTCAGTAAATGCATCAGGATATTATTAAGCATATTAACAGTAAACAGATGCAGTATAACAGAATAGATCATCACACAAAAGCCACACACATGAACACCATGATATAAGGTGGAAACCCAATGTGGGTGAAAACCACCTGCTGCAATTTGTCTCTTTCTTCTTTAATGAGAAACTTCTTTTACAATGTACTGGTGCAGTCCTTTACCAGCACGCAGGCTACAACCTGCAGAGGGCTACAACCCTCTCTCGTTTTCCAACTACTTTTGGAAGGGAGCTACAACCCCCTCAGCTCTTGTACTAGCTGATCCATTTACTAGTACGTAGGTGCTGACCCTACAACCTTCAGGGACCACGTTTCATACATTTTCATACTGGATCCAAGAGTACAAAGCAAACATTACCGCAATACAATCATCAACTTATACTTGCATCATAATTCATTAAACAACCCAATACCGAATCACTGAAACCCTGTCATCAAGAACACAGAACCCAAACCAGAATCTAGAACTCTGCAACAACCACCAGAATCAGCAGCAACCTGAAATATTAACACTTATCATGCATACGCTACTTCACTGTACCAAAACCGCGTGTATACGCGCTTTCTCCAAAGGCAACCCGCGTGCAGATCTAGAAATGATTACTTCTGCCTTTGCTGTCAGATCCGACCCTTGCCAAGCGTCCCGAACAGATAACCAGCAATACCAGATCTTCTCACTGCGTCAGACACCCACAATCCATGCTCCTTTGCCTAGTGATCTTCTCCTTATATAGCCTTAGGCCTTGTTCAATACCAAGAGCCAAAACCATAGAAACACAATACCATCAACCTCGAAACTAGGGATCAACACGTCCGTCGAGACATAATGGTCCGAAACCATAGGCACAACTTCCAAGGACTAACCGCCATGGACCAAAGGTACTTTTCCACATACACGCGCTTTTTCTGAAGCCAACCTGCGTGTACACGCGACTTGGTCTTAACAAACCTGCGTGTATGAACTTCCTTGGCAAGCTGTACTAGGATCTGTCTTCTGATTAAGTTGCCATCTCCTGTACCAACTTCTGAGCATCTGTACCAACCTCTGAGTGAGTTGCCATCAAGGACAACACTTGAATCATAATGCCAACAATCTCCCCCTTTGGACTTGATGGCAACCACCACACCAAGTCACTCTCCCCCTTTGACATCAAGGGCAAAGGGTGGACCAAGATATTCTCTTCTTTGGTATACCCTCTCCTGTCCATACTGCTGTCCATACTCCCCCTGAGTACATGCTGAAATCTCCAAATGTGCTCCCCCTTTGTGTATGCCAAAGTGTACCAATCTATCCATCCTGCTCTTGCTGAATTGTGCTGTTCATGCTCCCCTTGACTGTAGGCAAGATCTGCAAAAGATGTTCTTCAAGAAGAACAAAGACTTATACATCATAGAAGACCTTCCTATCACCAAAAGACTCAACATACATTCATCACCCAACCTAGTGGGGATATACCAATATTGACTCATCCACCTAACCATGTGAAGATACATGATAATACATGAACATTTCATCATTCATCCCAGGCATAGTGGGGAAACCAACATAGGCCGTTACATGACCTTGACATCATAAAAGAGATACATGACATAGTGATGAAATATCTAGACCAAGACTTATGAAAGCCACCAACAGCATCATGATCTGTACCATAAGCATCAGCCTGCAATACCATTCCTAAACAGTAAGATGTATCATTTAGCTTCATAGACTTTATCAACACCTTCTAACCATAATGCCAACAATGCATTATTTGAAGAATATTCTCCCCCTGAGTGTAAGCCAACCATGTCTGAACCATTTCCTGAGTCTGTTCTGCTCCCCCTGAGCCTGAGCCAACCATGACTGAACCTGGGTCTGTTCTGCTGCCCTTTCTCCATATACGCGACTTTGCAGCCTGTAACTCGCGTATATACGCGACTTGTCTTCATTATATAAGCGTATGCAGGATGGAATACTGAATTTCACTTTCAGATTCCCCTGTGTCTGTTATGTCAGCTGACTGAGTTATCCCACACCTTTCTGTCTCTGTCTTCTTCAATTCCTGCAACTGTGATGATGTATGGTCCTTTTGTCTTGAATTTTGAAATCTGCTCCTGCATTCCCTTGCTTTATGCCCATAGTTGTTGCATGTATAGCACCTTATATTTTTCATGTTCCTTCTATCACAATCAATTGCTTTGTGTCCATATGCATTGCAGGCAAAGCAATACCCTCTGAAGTACCTGGGATGCGATGATCTTTCTTGAACCATTCTACTTCTGCATCTGGCTGCAACATGTCCAAGATTATGACATACATAACATTCAACATTATTCAGCGGAGGAAATAATCGTCTATCACGTCCATAGTTAGGAGTAAAGGATCTTCCTTGAGGAATTTCTTTCCTTGGTTGTTCCTTGAGCATTTCAGATTTCTCATTAGAGTTTCTTGTCTCACCTTGTGAACTAGATTCACCTTCAACATATTCATGAAAACCAAGACCAGTCTTGATAGCAGGAGATCTTTGACTATTAAGAATATCATCCAAGACTTTAGAACTATCTTGAAATCGTAAAAGCTTATCCTTTTCTTCTAGTTTACCTTTCAAGATATTTACCTCAACTTGATGTTGTTCTTCCTTTTTCAGATACTTCTTCCTTAGGTCTTCTTCAACTTTTCTCCCTTCTTCCACTTGTCGCTTTAGTTTGATCACTTCATGTTCTTGATCTTCAAGATCTTCTTTTAGAGAGAGGATCTTTGATTCAAGTCTCTGAATAGTTGTGCTCTGATCTTTTGCTATATCCTGCAATTTCTCCCTTACCCTGGTTTCTGTCTCCAATAGTTCTTTTAGTTTGGCAACTTCTTCAGTTTCTGCATTCGTCTCTTCATGTGCCATGAGACTTTTAATATCCTCGCTATTATTGGATGAAGCATTCTTCTTCTTATGTGCCATGAGACTTCTAATATCCTCACTATCATTTAATGAACTTTTAATATGGGTATAATAGCTTCTACCATCTTCTTCATATATCTTTTCTTTGTTATGAGGACATCTAGCAGCATAGTGACCAACTCTACCACATAGAAAACATTTGAAAGGTAGCTTATCTTTGAACCGTCCAGATCCCCGTTCAAGATTCTTGACAAAATTTACCTCATCTTCTTCCTCTGACACTTCGAATGCGGCCTCTGGTGGTACCTCTTGTCGCATTTCAAAAGCAGTTAAGATCCCGTGAAGCTGTGACATGGTAATTTTCCGCACATTCTCCTTTTCTTCTATGGCAGATACTTTAGAATCAAATTTAGTAGACAGAGATCTCAAAACCTTTTGAACTAAGACAACTTCCTCAAATTCTTCACCCAGATCCCTCATACAATTCACAATCTCATCCATACGCAGGAAATAATTAGCTACGCTTTCATTACTTCGCATCTTAAGAGTTTCATATCGGATTCTGAGAGTTTGAAGCTTTGCTATTTTTACCTGATCATCTCCTTCGTAGCTTGTAACGATTTTGTCCCATATTTCCTTAGCTGATTTGAGATGCATGATCTTCATAAATTCTGATTGAGTCAAAGTACTCAATAGGACAGTAACTACTTTGGCATTGAGCTCATATTGCTTTTTCTCTGCTCGATCTGTAGGAGTTGCTGATGGGAATTTGTATCCTCCTTCTACGATTCCCCAAACTTCTGCTCCAAGCGACTGTAGATATGCAGTGGTTCTTATCTTCCAGTGAGTAAAATTGTTCCCGTCAAAGACTGGTGGCCTGATGTGTGCCTCTCTTTCTGGATTAGCCATTTGATGGATCTTTTCCTTCAAGCGATCAAGCTTTCTTTGAAGGACCTGCTCCGATACCAATTGTTGGAAATAATACTGAGAGGGGGGGGTGAATCAGTATTATCAGATCAGATAAAACTTTTCAATTTCATACTCAGAAACATATACGCGACTTCAGTTAAGTGAACCCGCGTGTACACGCGACTGTGTCTAAAGCAACTAGCGTATATGCAGAGATCTTATGATTCAGTTAATCTTATCTTCAGTAAATGCATCAGGATATTATTAAGCATATTAACAGTAAACAGATGCAGTATAACAGAATAGATCATCACACAAAAGCCACACACATGAACACCATGATATAAGGTGGAAACCCAATGTGGGTGAAAACCACCTGCTGCAATTTGTCTCTTTCTTCTTTAATGAGAAACTTCTTTTACAATGTACTGGTGCAGTCCTTTACCAGCACGCAGGCTACAACCTGCAGAGGGCTACAACCCTCTCTCGTTTTCCAACTACTTTTGGAAGGGAGCTACAACCCCCTCAGCTCTTGTACTAGCTGATCCATTTACTAGTACGTAGGTGCTGACCCTACAACCTTCAGGGACCACGTTTCATACATTTTCATACTGGATCCAAGAGTACAAAGCAAACATTACCGCAATACAATCATCAACTTATACTTGCATCATAATTCATTAAACAACCCAATACCGAATCACTGAAACCCTGTCATCAAGAACACATAACCCAAACCAGAATCTAGAACTCTGCAACAACCACCAGAATCAGCAGCAACCTGAAATATTAACACTTATCATGCATACGCTACTTCACTGTACCAAAACCGCGTGTATACGCGCTTTCTCCAAAGGCAACCCGCGTGCAGATCTAGAAATGATTACTTCTACCTTTGCTGTCAGATCCGACCCTTGCCAAGCGTCCCGAACAGATAACCAGCAATACCAGATCTTCTCACTGCGTCAGACACCCACAATCCATGCTCCTTTGCCTAGTGATCTTCTCCTTATATAGCCTTAGGCCTTGTTCAATACCAAGAGCCAAAACCATAGAAACACAATACCATCAACCTCGAAACTAGGGATCAACACGTCCGTCGAGACATAATGGTCCGAAACCATAGGCACAACTTCCAAGGACTAACCGCCATGGACCAAAGGTACTTTTCCACATACACGCGCTTTTTCTGAAGCCAACCTGCGTGTACACGCGACTTGGTCTTAACAAACCTGCGTGTATGAACTTCCTTGGCAAGCTGTACTAGGATCTGTCTTCTGATTAAGTTGCCATCTCCTGTACCAACTTCTGAGCATCTGTACCAACCTCTGAGTGAGTTGCCATCAAGGACAACACTTGAATCATAATGCCAACATAGATTTGTGCATGCGCATCATGAGCATCAAACTTATTTATTCGACGCTTCAGAGCTCAGTTCTTCACATTGATCTTGGAGCTCTGACATCCCACAACACATCCAGGAGTCTTTGACACATCTAGCTCAACTATTTCTAGGTAAGTCCGCTTAACTTGTCTTTTGTAGCATTTATGTCGCTTTTTGTGTTTTGGCTTGTGTGAGTGTTGTCTGCTTGATTTCTGTGAATGCTTATTGTCATTTACATGCATATTAGCTTGTACTAGCACCGTTTCAGTTTTCATTAGCATCTCACTACTCTCGCATGCATGACACTGTTTTGCACGAATGGTCACCGATTCGGCAACTTGCTTCACACACATGCATGTTGTTCCATTTTCTAAATCTTCCATTCACTATTTGCATGTAAGATAATTCACTTCTGCTTACACTCAATATCGCCATGCATTCACATCCAAATTTTCTTTCAGTTTCCCGTCGGTAGGTCTAGGCAAGCTTGCCTCGGACTCTGCCTCACCAAGACAACATTGCAAAATTCTGGGAGGGAAGGTTCTGCCTTCCTCCCAGAAAATGTGCATTTCTACCTAGTGACTTTCCTCCAGTCTTGTATTGCGCAATTCTGAGAGGCAATGACTATTGGCCCAGAAAATTGCGCAATGCAGTCACTGGGCTTGGAACCCCTGCTAGTGAAAATTTCATATTGTGCAATCCCAGCATCCAGCAGGCCAGTTAGGATTGTGCATTGTGCAATTCCAGCAGTCAACTAGCCTTCCAGCAGTCCAGACTGCCTTTTGCGTAGTTCTGGCAGCCAGTCTCCCGGCCTCCCAGGAAAAATTGCATAATCCTTGCCAGTTATTGATGATTTCTCTAGATGCACTTGGGTATACTTCTTAAAACTCAAGAGTGAGGTATTTAACATGTTCTTGGCCTTTAAGGCCTTTTTTCAGAAGCAATCTAGACATCAAATTCTTAAGCTAAGATCTAATAATGGTGGAGAATATGTTAACAACAAATTCATAAACTTTTGCACTGAGCATGGAATTCAATTGCAACATATTGTTCCATATACTCCACAACAAAATGGTGTAGTTGGAAGGAAGAATCACACCTTAAAAGAAATGGATAATTGTATGCTTCAATCCAAAAGACTTAGTCTTAAATTTTGGGCAAAAGCAATTAACTATGAAAATTACATAGTAAATCACACTCCTACTAAGGTTTTAAATAATATCACTCTAGAAGAAGCATGGAGCTCAATTAAACTAGATGTAAGTCACTTTCATGTTTTTGGAAGTGAAGCATGGGCCCATATTCCAGATGAGAAACATAAAGCCTTATAACCTAAGAGTAAAAAATTTATTTTTGTTGGATATTCTGAAGATGTCAAAGGATATAGACTTCTTCAACCTAAATCCAAAAGTGTTATCATTAGAAGAGATGTAAATTTTGTTGAAAATATATCAACCTATGAGCCTAGTTCGGTGGATGTGCCACCTCTCTCTATCCCTTCTACTTCTGAAAATATTTCTTCTTCAGATGATGAAAACGAGGATGGCAATCCTCCCCCACCTTCTCAGAATCCTCCTTCAGCTCCTCATCTTCCAAAATGGGTATGTGCTACTCGGGATGTAGCGGGTGCTCTTGTAGGTGATCCTATAGATCAATGTCGTTCACATTCTCAGTTTGATAGAGCCTCTTCTTTATTGGCTCAAAGATACATGGGTCCTTGTTCCTCTTCTAAAGGGATGAAAACTTGTTAGATGAAAATGGGTTTACAGAACCAAGTTTGGACCAGATGGAAAATTTGATAAACATAAAGGTCATCTTGTTGCTAAGGGTGTTTCACAAGTTGAAGGAATTGGCCATACTAAAACCTTCTCCCTTGTTGCCAAAATGAACTCTATCCACCTTTTTCTTTCCTTTGCTACCTCTTTCAAATGGGAAGTCCATCCGATGGATGTCAAATCTGCCTTCTTGCATGGGGACTTGCATGAAGAAATCTATATGGAACAACATCCTAGCTTTATACAAACAGACTCCAGCCTTGTATGTCGACTTAAGAAATGGATTTATTCTCTCAAGTAAGCTCTTCGGGCTTGGTATGCCAAAATGGATAACTTTCTTTTAAATACTGGATTTTTTAGGTGTCATTTAGACAATACTGTCTACACCAAGAAAGTGGGTAAGTCTCTTATCATTCTTGTTCTTTATGTTGACAATCTTATCCTAACTAGTAGTGATCCCAACCTTATAAACCATGTGAATTCTAGACTTAAAAAGTAGTTTGAAATGATAGACTTAGGAAAATTGCATTATTTTCTTGGTCTTCAAGTCTTGCAATCCAAAGAAGGTATTTCCCTTTCCCAGTCCAAGTATTCCTGTGATCTTCTACGCCAATTTCACATGGAATACTGTAAGCCAACCCATTCTCCCTTTCATTCTAGAGCCAAACTTTCAGTCACTTGTACTTCCCTTAATGTTGATGTTACCTTATGCTGTCAACTTGTTGGAAAAATTTTGTATCTGACCCATACTTGTCCTAGCCATTCCTTTATTGTTGGCCTTATTTCTCGGTTTATGCAAAACCCACATGGAATTAATTGGAAAGAAGCTAAAATAATACTTCATTATTTTTGAGGTACAATTCAGTTTGGGATTCATTACAGTGCAAAAACATCTCCTCTATTGGTTGGTTTCACTGATTCCAATTCGGCTGGTGACCCTAATGATTAGAAGTCTACTGCAGGTTATGTCTCCACTCTTGGTTCTGGACCTATTACATTGGATTGCAAGAAACAAAGTTCCATTTCTCTTTCTCCAGCAAAAGTAGAGTATCATGGCGCCGCCAAAGCTAGTAAGGAAGCCCTGTGGCTTCGTTAGATCCTGTCAAAGTTTGGTTTTCAGCAGCAACATCCAACTACAATTTGGTGTGATAATCAAAGTGACATTCAAATATGCAAAGATCTAGTCCAACATCAGCACAACAAACACATTGAACTACACATACATTTTATTAGAAATATCATTCATGACCATGTTCTTGAAGTACAATATTGTTCAATCGATGATCAAGTTGCAAACATCTTTACAAAGGCTCTCACAGAGGCGAAGTTTACTAAACTTCGATTTATGGTTGGAGTTCAAGAAGTTGTCACTAAGGGGGGATAGGCTCTAATGCCTCATTCCTTCTCCTATTGTGTCAGATTGTACATCCTTCAATCCTATCCCAAGTTGTTCTTAAGGAGGGATGTTAGGATATTCTGACACATAGGAAATAGTTAAGTATAACTTGGTCTAGTGCATAGCTAGGTAAAGAGTGTTTCTTTAATATGTAATTTTTGTAACTTACAATCCGACGATCACGATATGTTATATAAATGAAGTGATCTGACAGTTCATTCTCTCCTCACTATTACCGACACTTGATCCGTGGCTTAACACTTGATTGGTCCATGATATCTATTTAAAGAGCATGGAGGGTCATTTGTAAGGTGTCAGTTCATGAGAGAAGATTATGTAAATTTTATTTCCTTTACATTAATAAATTTCCTAAAGTGGCCACGTTGGCTCAGGCCATCAACTGTTTCCCTCTTTGAGGGTTTTAACCACGTTAAGAATACTAGTGTACCGATACGTCATCTGTTTGTGAGCGGTGTCCTTTGGTATTCTATTTAAGGAACTTACCCTGTAAATTCCTACATAGAAAAGGAGGCACCTATTCTACTGAAAACTTCCAGTGGGAAGGAAGAAGGAACACAACCAGGAGTTACAAAAAAATTCCAACCCACATTCAATCTTGAGAAGGAGATTGAAAATAAAAATTCTTGTTCCTCTAACTTAGCTTCTAAAGCAGCCTAATTATAAAGCTTAAATCTCTCAATTCATGCATCCACCTACCTCAGCACCAACTTATGATAGTTTAAACCTCCAAGAGGAAAGGCCAATGGCTATTTTTGGTCTGAATGTGGAAGAGTTGGATCCTTCTACTGCACCCTTCTATGTGACCCTAGTAATCCACGACCTTTTACAGCATAATTTCATGTTGGATTTTGGAGCCTCACACAACCTCATGCCATTAATAGTGATGGAACAACTGGGCTTGGAGATCACTAGATCATACAAGGACTTGTACTCCTTCGAATCTAAGAGAGTTAAGTGCTTAGGGATGATAAAGGATCTGTTGGTAAACCTGGCTTAGATCCCTATGAAGAGTGTGGTAATGGACATAGTGGTGGCCGATATTCCTCCTCGGTTTGGAATGCTCTTATCTATATCTTGGGGTTCCAAGATGGGGGGCTCTATTAAGTTAGACCCGACTTATGCTACTATTCCCACTTTTGGAGGCAAGAAAAGGAGTCTGTAGAGAGAATCCAGGTTTGTGAAAATTGTGACCCCTACTAAAGGCTCAGAAAATTCCCCAGTGCATGGGAAAGAAAGTGACCTCTCCTACCTTTTCTTAGAAGAATATGAGGCCTTCTTAGAGGAAACATTAGTACACTTAGCAAGGTTGTTAGAGCACCAATGCACAAACTAAAATGAAGTATGGAAATTGTACTTCGATAGAGCAAACTCAAAAGAGGGAAATAGAGCTGTAATATTATTGGTATCACCGGAGGGTAGCCTGATACCCCTCTCATTCAAGCTTGAATTTGAGGCGAAAAAAAATGTGTCAGAGTATGAAGCATTGCTCGTTGGGTTACAAATGGCAAAAAATATGAATATTGAATGCTTAATGGTCTATGGAGACTCTGAGCTGGTCGTACGGTAGATCAGAAATCAATGCCAAACCAAACACCCCAGACTGAGGACATACCGGAATGAAGTGTGGGATCTAATTGATAATTTCTTCTTGGCCTTTAATATCCAATTTCTTCCTAGGGAGGGAAACAGGATGGCTGACTCCCTTTCCTTAGCAGCAAGCAGCTTCAAGCCCCCTCAAAATCCGCTCCTTAGATATGAGGTAGAAGTCAGATACAAACCCTCAATACCTGATAAGGTCAAGCATTGGCAGGTATTCAAGGATGACGAGCAGGTAAAAATATTCATAGAATTCGTTGGGGAGTTCACCCTTTCCACCATTGATCAAGAAGAAGAAGAAACAAATCAAGAAGAAACTGCATGGAAATACATAGTGGTTGGGTGCACAATTTTGCAACTGAAAGGGAATACCATCCCTCACGGATTGTCCCCACTGGAATTATTTTTAATAAGGATGACATAGTCTCCAAACCAATGGCCTTGAAGATAGATGATCAAGTAAAAGACTGCGACATCAGATCAAAGAAAGAACACCAAATGATCAATCTATCAAAGGGAACCCCCTTACAATACAGAAAAAGGTATTTAAATCTATTAAATATTTACAAGGATGTATTTGCTTAGTCTTATGAGGATTTGAAAGCATTTAATAATACCATCATTCAACATAATATTCTTTTGAAGAGTGGAATAAGGCCATGCAAACATAAACTCAGGCAGATAAATCCCCTCTTACTCCCATCCATTGAAAAAAAGGTGAGAAAGTTGCTACATTCAAATATAATAGTGCCTTTAAGGTACTATGAATGTGTGCCCAACCTAGTCCCTGTCCAGAAAAAGAGTGGAGAAATAAGGTTTTGTGTTGGTTTCCGAAATCTAAACAGCACATCGCTAAAAGACAACTACTCGCTGCCCAAGATGGATTATATATTGTAGAAGGTGGTTAGCTAAGCCAGAATGTCGATGATGGATGGATTCTCTAGCTACAACTAGGTGGCAGTCCACCCTGAGGATCAAAATAAAATTGCTTTCACCACCCCGTGGGGAACGTTCATGTACGCTCGCATGCCCTTCGACCTTATTAATGCAGGGGCCACATTTCAGAGAGCCATGGACGTAGCTTTCGTAGGGGAGCAAGACAAATTCGTGGTGGTTTATTTAGATGATATCATAGTCTTTTCTAATACTAATGAAGAGTACATCCTCCACTTAAATCTCACCTTTGAGAAATGCAGGGGGTATGGTCTTTCTCTGAATCCTAAGAAATCTCAGTTCTCTCTGAGTGAGAGGAAGCTACTAGGGCGCATAGAAGTGCAGGAGGGTGTGAAGATCGATCCTAAACGAGTCAAGTCCATAAGCCATATTCCTCTGCCCAGGAATAAGAAAGAAGTCCAAGCCTTCTTGGGGAGAATAAATTTCTTAAGAAGGTTCATACCCAACTATGCAGAAATAGTCAAGGGTATTATGAACATGCTCAAGAAGGAAACTGAAATCAAGTGGAGTCCTAACCCTCGAGATTATTTCATTATAATTAAAGAAGCTTTGGGTGAAGCCCCGGTACTGGTTATCCCCGACTATTCAGTGCCTTTCTACATATTTTCTTTTGCCTCTCCACATACTATCACTGTAGTGTTGCTACGGAAAAATAAAGATGGTTACGAACAACCTATCGCCTTCTGCAGCCAAGTCCTAATGGATGCTGAGATGAAATATAACATATTGGAGAAACAAGCCTATGCACTAGTCAAGGCTTTGAAGGTGTTTCACATGTATGTGTTGCAATCGGAAATCACAACATTTGTCCCTACGATAGCAGTCGAGGACATCTTAGAGAAAGGAGATAGTGAAGGAAAAAGGGGTAGATGGATAGCTAAAATACAAGAATATGAGATAGAAATAAAGCCTACCAAGCTCATAAAAGGCCAGGGTTTTGCCAAGGTTTTATCTGAATCCAATGGCCAAGCTTTAGGGATAAACCTAATCACAGAGGAAGGCAGATCAGAGGATCATCAGAGTGGGATTAAAACATTTGAGCGTAAAATCTATGCCAAATATGAGGGGTCACTCTAGTATAAGATCATTCACTATCTCTTATTCTTGAGGTGCCCGCTGGGGCTGGATAAATCCAAATACCGAACTCTGAGATTGCAAGCGCATAAATATATCATATTCAATGTCCTACTCTACTAGAAGGACCCAACAAGGGTATTGCTATTATGTTTTGTGGAGGGTGAAACCCATAAGGTAATTGAACCTTTTCATAGAGGATTTTGTGGAGGACACTTCAGCTGGAAGACCACAACACATAAAATTCTCAAGGAAGGGTTCTATTGGCCGACACTATTTGGGAATGTTCATTCCTAGGTCAGGTCATGCCAAAAGTTCCAAGTGTTTGCTGAGAGGAAAAAGTTTTCTCCTCTCCCCCTGATTCTAGTACATGTGGAAGAACCTTTCAAACATTAGGGACTTGATTTCATAGGAGAAATAAACCCACCATCTAGTGGCCAACACAAGTGGATATTGATTGCCATGGATTACTTCACCAAGTGGGTAGAGGTCATCTGAGCCATAAATTCTACAGAACCAGTGGTAATCAAATTTATGGAGGAGAACATATTGTCTCATTTTGGTAGTCCCTTCAAAATTATCACTGATAATGCTAAGGTCTTAAAATCTTCCAAGTTCACCAGCTTCTGCCATAAGTTCAATATATCCTCAAAGGTAATGGCTTGGCTGAGTCCTCCAACAAAATTGTCGTAAGGGTGCTGAAAAAGACCATCACCAAAAAACAGAGAAACTGGGACTCCCAACTGAAGTTTTCCCTATGGGTCACCAGGTAACTTCTAAAATATCCACAGGGAAATCACCTTTTGAGCTAGTATATGGTAAGGCTACAATCTTCCCGATCCAATTAGCAATGTCGGTAGTGATATTACTATAAGAAGCAAAGGAAGAGCCAAGTGCCTTAAGGCGAAGGATAAATTAGTTGGTCAAGCTTCAAGAGAATAGAGAATACGGGGGGCCAATTTATCAAATTACCAACAAAGGATGAAATCCTTGTTTGACGAAAAGGTTAAGGATCGATTGCTTCAATTAGGAGATTTAGTTTTCCACTGGGACGTCTGACGAGAAGACAAAGGAAAACATGGAAAATTCAACCCGCTATGGTTCGACCCTTTCATGATTGTAGAAGAAATAGGAAATAACACATACATGCTTGAGAATCTAGATGATGAATCTTTGTAACTGCCAGTAAATGGTCAGTTCCTCAAACTTTATTTCCGAAACTAGAGGTACATGTCTCACACCCATTGTAAATACTGGTGTGTGTACTATAATTGTTATATGTAATTTTCAATTTATGTTAAAAATTCCATTTGCACAGAATTATTTTTTGTTGAAAAATGACTCCATGCCCAATGTAAGGAAAGCTACTAGTCTTTAGGTTCTCAGCAACTTGCCAGCAAGGCATTTTCCCCAGTTGGAGCCAATATTCTCACTCACTACATTATGAGTTTTCAGTTGAACAAAGTTTCCAAAGAGTAGTGAATTTTGAAGTCATTTTTCAAGCCATAAGAGCAGTTGAGGCCACATCGGAATCTCTCCATTGCATAGTTCCCAGAACGAGCTTTCCAACGGTATAAGGAAGTCCGAAAATGGCCTTCTGGATCAAAAGATATGGCCTGTTAAAGTTTAGAGGGTCTGTTGTCTCTTAAAGGGAAGGAGAGAAGGATATCAGAGGTTCGGGCTCATCGCAAATCGCAAATTGGGGCTTACTGAGGCAGCCCCAAAGAGTAAGACATCCAAATTTGCGATCAATCGATTGCCGATATCATAAATTGCATATCGGTGATCACAGGCGCAAAGGGGTGGCACACAGGCACTTGGCCATGGAAATCGCCAATAGCTGACATTGTAAATCTCAATCGGTGGATCCAGGCTCCAAGTTTATCGATGATCGGAGGCTCTAGTCTTATTAGTGATCAGCGGGTCAGCAAGGGACCGAGGTACCACTCTAAAACATTGCAATGTCGCGATTTTGTGATAATAGCGTTAAATCGTTGGGGAAGGCCAAAATCATTTAACAAAGGAAATCCATGAAAAACTAAGGGCAGACAGCCCCTTTCTCTCTCCTCCAGGAGGGGGCATGTGGTGCAATACCATTGGTCCATATGATGACATGGAAGCTGACATCACAATGACATGATAGTACGGAGGACACGTGGCATGAACATTTGGCATTTTCAGAGGTCCTAAGAGGGGATTTTTGGGTGACACATGTGACCACTGACAGGGTGCCACATGGCAGTGATGACGTCATCCATAGCAATTGCATATCGGCAATCGTACAAGTCAAGTGCCTCCTCCACTGTACTCCCTTCTGATGTTGCGATTGCGATATGCGGGAACCCCCCAGATGTGATGTTTTATAAAACAGAGTTAAAAAAGTTGTCAAGTCCGTCCCTTTTTCAAAGGCCACATATCTATTAGTATCCCCCCATCTATGGACGGTCCAGGTCAACTCCGCCCAGATCAACAACTGCTAGGCCTTTTTGGACCCCCCCACCATGTTTCCCTTTATCAACAAGGTGGGGGGGTCAGAAAAGTGATTTCCTTGCTAATCCCCTCCACTACGTATCCATCTCATATCATTTCGCACCCCCCCTCACTTACCACTTACCGCTCTCGATCCCCTCTGTAAAACCCACTCATCCTCACATTCTCTCCCATATTTCAATTGTGATACCTTGGGTGGAACCAATCCCACAGATCGACGATCACAAGGTTCAAGGAAAGGTACTAAAAGAAAAATTTGTAAGTCGACGGTATGCGAGATTTCATGTATTAAAGGAAAAAGGCTCCGGACAAGATTTTAAAGGGCTCTAGCACCCTTGGGCTAAGCCCTCGGTTCCAGCCCACCTAGTCATATGAAGAAAATTACGAAAATGAGCTAAAGTGAAAGGGGATAAGGGGGATCGAGACTTGTTTGTTTCACAATGTTTTTTACAGCAAAAGGGCCGCATGGGAAAGTCCTCCATATTGCCACCAAGAGAGCATCACCAAGTATATCAGGATACCGATAGTGTAGGATAGGGCTTTAAAGTCATGATGGGTCAGCAGCTATGGCTTTAAAGAAAACTGGTGGTGCATTCAAACCCGACATGGGTTGATCCATAAAAGCCCATTGTGACACGGAACTAGGGTTAGCGCTGACAGGAGTTAAAAAGGACTTGGTGGATTGGGAAGACTTGATTACCCGACATGGTCTCCCATACAGAGGGGAAACAAGGTACCATCGAGGGGTCCTTTGTTTCGGTACTACAACATGAAATGGATAACAACCATTCCCAACTTTAAAGGTAGAATGGTTCAAGAAGTAAAGGCAAAAGCGACGGGAGTCGACTGAGTAGCATAGGAGGCCATATCGTGAGCACAATCCAACCTAAAGCAACGAAGATCACAGGGATGGGCATGAAGATATATTCTTATCCTGTTCATTTGATTTTGACTGAATTGTTGTCCTATAATGTGCCTCCCTTCAATGAGGCAATTAATTCTGTAATGTTCTTGGGCCACATAGCCATCCTTGGCTGAGACAGCTAATCAACCTGACAGCTAAGACCCGACCTAAGATTTTTGATGTAATGAATTATCAAGGCTTCTCCTCTCCTGATAAATAAGAGGAAGGAAGACTTAAGAAAGGTTCAAAAATTCTAAAGAAAACACTACATGTTATTTTCAGACTATATGGCTTTGTAATACATATTTTTCAGAATATCAAGGAAATGGTGGTGATTCCCCCTTCAAGTATTACAATATGTTATCCCTCTGTTAAACCCATTTTATGTTCATGTTTCTTCTCTGAATTCATGCAAGTATAGCCGCTATAAATATTTCAAACTTCCTCACAAATTCATTTGTATCAATATGTTAATGAAAGTGCCTGTGACTATATCACAGATTCATTTTTATCGACATTGTTAATGCTTGTGCCTGTATGGATTATTGAAACTATCTTTAAAGCTGCGCTACATGAATCATAGCATTCAATGCCTCCTTTATCCATTATATCTGCTTGTAACTTAAATAAGCACAGAAATTCTTAATGCCTCAAGCTCTATGTGTTAAGTGTAGAATTCTTGAATCCTTATGCTCTATATGATGAGTTACTTCTTCTCCTTACCCTCTATCATTGGTCTACAAAAGCTTATTAAATTGTAAGTCCTTGAACTACTCGACATCCACTATTTTATGCATATTTTTGAGATTTGTATATGTGAAGAAGGACCAAAAAGTCATGTTTTACTCCTTTATGTGAATGAACCAACCCATTATGTATACATATAGAATGTAAGTGAGGTCTCCATTTACTGAGAATCATTTGAGAC
This sequence comes from Pinus tabuliformis, assembly GCA_031772625.1. Classification (NCBI taxonomy): domain Eukaryota; kingdom Viridiplantae; phylum Streptophyta; class Pinopsida; order Pinales; family Pinaceae; genus Pinus; species Pinus tabuliformis. Next base: position 1,855,471,095 of record CM062816.1, read on the forward strand.
ACTACAAAATTTAAATGTGCCCAAGCACTGGTCTTGTAAGCAATTTGAAGCTGTCTCTGGGAGCTATAACAACCCCTAAACTGAAGGCATCTAAGGAAGTGAAGACAGGATTTAACATGATTCAAGTTGAAGAAATTGAAGATGCACATGGAGATTATGTTTCTGTTTTGGATAAGGAATGGGAAATGGCAAAAATGGGAATGGGGAATGGTTCACATGCTTAGGCAGAATCACGAAGGGATACAACAAATTCAAGTGATAATAACCAGACAATGGATCTGCCTAATAGTTATCATGAAAATCATTCTAAATCTACACTGTTAGAGGAAGCAAGCAATGACAATGAATTTGGCATGCCCACTCGAAATGAGATGGAAGTGTACCTTTTGATTGTTCACATCCTGTAGTTCCTATCAGCATGTGAAAAGGGGATGATACAGGGGTTTGAACTTTGAGAAATTTTTATGCAAAGCCTAATGTTAACTATGAAACCTAGGCTATGAAATCAATCAAGGGAATATTAGTTGGTGAACCACAAACTGATAGGTCAAGGAAGACAACATTAAGCAAACATGGTGTACATGATTGTGACAGGAATCTGCCTAATGGTGTTCAGTTGTCCTTGCTGATTTAAGTGGTTCTTTGTAGAATAATTATGAGTATTGTGTTAAGGTCATTCATTGGTTGGAACACAACGATCATATTCATAAACATTTCTGTAAAAAATTCCTGACATGGTTCCACTTGCGAGCAACATCTCAAGGGCGGAGAATTGTCAGGGTTTTTTTTGACACCATGTTAGATGATTCAACTAACTTGGCTGGATAGTTGGATGATATTGTCTCAGAACGTATATGCAATAATGAATTCGGCATGCCCACTCGAAATGAGATGGAATTTGTACCTTTTGATTGTTCACATCCTTTGGTTGCATTGTCCATCGAGTACAAAACATAGAAGCTGAGTTTGCATTCTGATTCATATCATTTATTAGGACTAATTGAATATAAATTGATCTCAAGGAAAGTTATTTATCTATTCTTCTAACCCCTTATTCTTGTGTAGTATCATCTAATATTCAACAATGGTCAAAATAAAGCACAAGATCTTCATATTCACAAATTTTTAGCCAAATGACCAACCTAAATGCCAAAAAAATTATCCTCTATGTTTCTATTTTGGCAATATTATGTGTAATGCTTGGGCCCGAGAAAAGGGTTTTAATGGCACATCTGAATGTCCCAACAACAATCGGCCGTCTTACCACAATCCTTATTGTGAAAAAAATTAGGGTTGTGAGTCTGCTAAGCTAGAACAATGTAAACTTTGAAACGAGAACTGATACTGTTACCCGTTTCGTAGAGATAGCAAAAAAATGACCCGATTTTCAAAAGTGGAGATGTAGAATACACATGTTTTTTTTAGAACATGGTTTTTGGAACTTTAATTTTTTTTCATGTTCAAGTATGAAATCAAGTTTTAGAATGGTAGTGATTTTCATGTTGATTTTAAAAAGTGAGTATTCTGCATCACACCCTTTTTTTAAAAGACCTATTTTTTGACTTTTAATTTTCTAGTGTGTGAAATGTAAAAAATTATTTTCTAAATTTGATAGTTTTTGAAGTCGTCATTTTATTCATATTTTCTTGTTCTCTATCTTAATTTTTTTTTTTTTAGGGGGGGTTTTATTGTTTTGCGTTTTTAAATTAGAAAGTCGATAGTTTGAATTTTAGATAATCTACATATTTATACATCCTTAATTAATTTTTCAATCCACATGAAATAATTGTTTCTAAAAAACAACATTTTTTAACAATGGACATAAAAATAACCATTTTTAACATAAATATAACAAAAAAACTAAACGTTTTGATAATTTTTTGCTAGAATTAACATGTCAAAATCACAATTTTTATACAAAAATATTAACTAAAAATAGTCAAATAATAGTTTTTTTTATGAATTTCATGTCAAAAAAATAATAATAACTACTTTTTTTTTCAAAAAATAATAATTAACTTAAAAATCAATGCGAAAATCACAGTTGTGCTCTCTCTCTTTCACATACCAGACTCTTGATGGAAATTTCACCTCTTTTGAACTTTTCCAATCTGAGATTAGCTTCTTATCACTTAAAGCACTTGAAATATTTGTAGGCATGAGCTCAGGTGGAGTTCGTTCACCAATGTTTTTTGAAGATACACCTTTAAGACTCTTTGGTCCAGAAAGATTCACAGAAATTTTCCTTGATGCCATTTTCCTAAAAAAAAACACATAAATTAGTAAATAAAAAAAACATATTAACTTAAATTAACAACAAAAATATACCATAAATTTTTTATTTGTATAATCAGAATTGCCCAGCCACCTCTAACGGGCAGGCGGGTCGATGGGCGAGCGGGAGGTCAGGTGAGGGATAATGAGACTAAGTGCACAATTAGTCAAGTATGGGCGAGCCCCTACCCATGCACCCCCCACAACCCCATGACGACTACATTGAAGCCCCGGCCCCATTAACTTATTCCTCTCACGAGAGATCTCTTGTCTGGATTCACTACACATTAATAATTAAAGTAACACGCCTGATCCAATCTCCGAAAATGATGATGATGACAAATCCCTCGATATGATTACCAAGTTATTGTACTCCCTGCATCCATCAAATCTGTGTTTTCTCTATGTTTTGCTCGCCAACTCTGTATTTCTTCGTGGTCCATCCTTTGCATGCCACGCTAGATGTTTGTTTTCAGCTAAATTTTATGTTTGAACGAAGCTTCCTAAGCTTTCCCCACTCCCCGACCCCCTCCCCTTCCCTCACCCTACCCCCTACCGTCCCCCCACACTCCCGTGCCCCATCCCCCCTCACCCCCGCCCCCCCCCCCCATCCCTCCAAACCCCCGCCCCCCCCCCCCCATCCCTCCAAACCCCCTACACCCCCCAACCCCTCCCCGCGGCCGCCCCGCCCACCCCCCCAACCCCCGCCCAACTGTACCCTTCCCCAGCCCCCAGCCACCCCTACCCCCGTGCCCTACCCCTACCCCCTCGTGAAGGAATTAGTCAAAAGAATTGAGAGAGATAAGTTTCAAAGAGCATACCAAACCAGACTTCATTTATTTAATGGACAACCCTGGGATGCTAGAGGAAATTGAAGTCATCACGAAAAATTCCAGCCAAAGAAAAGTTAAAGCAAAGGGTTAAAGACCTCCTAGATAGGAGTTAGGGAATATTTTGTTCTTCGGGAGTCTCATGCAGGAGCATCGGCAAGCTTTTATAAATTTTATTACATATTACTATTTCTTTTTAGGAAGTTTGATTACTCATGTAATGATTTTACTTTTGTAATAATTAGTTGGACTCTAGAAACATTATCGTTGAATATTATGGATTAGGCTAGAGAAAAGAATTGCCTTGCTTTTGATTTTTCCAAATTAGTTACTAAAATAATGGGTTTTATCCACTTATTATGGATCTTGATCCTATTTTAGATTTAGAATGATTTTTATAAATTAGTAAGTATGTGGAGAACTATAGGAGCATTGGAAGTATGAGTGTAAGAACAAGAGAAAGTTAATTATTTCCATTATGAATCCTCTCTTGATTCATAGAAGGAAAAACTATCTTACTGTAATATTCCAAGTAAATTTGATGCATATTCCAAGTAACCATTTTGATCGTCTAAAAATTTGTATGTGAGTGTGGGAGAGGTGTAAATGATAATGAGGATAATATTATATTGTAAATATTATGATCTTTAATGAATATTATATATGAGTTTTTGGTGCAATTGTTGTGTGAGTTTTAAAATTTGTGGATTAGAAATTACAGTTTGTTGCAACTTGCATCAATTGACCTCATTGCTAGCAATGTAGAAAACAAATTTGATATAAATATTTGAACTAATAGTTTTAATATAGATCATCCTCATAGACAACTACATTTAGAATAAAACACTTAGTGAGATTGTCATAAGTTGAATCCAAAAGCCAATAATCATAGTTGTCAACATTTTAAAGATGCTATCGTTCAAACTTCTGAAAGAAAATATAGAGTTGACATTGGTCAATGAAATTTTTTTCACTTATTTAGATCTTAAAACTTAGTTTTAGTAAATTCACTTGGTTAATAATGGATGTTTGGCACTAGCGTCATAAACAATTTACAAGAGAGGATGACAACAATTTACAAGAGAGGATGACAACACTAAAAAATAATGAAAATGAATGGCATAAAGCTCAGAAAACCCGTCAAAATTAGAACTCATTGATTACCGACTCTATGCACGTGGGAAAACCACCACCACCACCAAATGAGCCAACAACATCCTCACTACCTCCTCAACACACCATACGGGAATCACATATAGTTAGTCTTAATCATTAACAAACAAAAAAAACGAAAATTAAACTAAATCTCAACTAAAAATTAATCTAATATCTCTTTCAATAAGAAAACTAATTACGTATGCATAAAATTATTTTATGGATCCTTTAAAGGTTTTAATCATATTCCTAAATCGATATCTTGAATTATTGCTGTGACCAGCTTTGCTTCTCTGGGCCGCCTATAATTAAGTAATTGTGTCAGCTTAATTGGCCGTATTTTTATTGAAAATATATTGTTTAATTATTAAAAAAATTAATGGTAAAATATTAGGGTGATAAACCATGTTGTTGGACTTCTGTTATCCGCATTTCACACAACAACACTTAAGTCTAATGACTCTATTATATTTTACAAAAAAATTACAAAATTTCCTCCTTTTTTATCAACTCTATTATATTTTACAAAATACAGTATTATATTTTAGAAAATTGAGAAAGTAAAATAAATAACCAAGTTCTTCAATTTGATTGCTTAGATACACAAAATATATATATATATATATATATATATATAAAATCATTCCCAGAATAATATATCATAAATGACATGTAAAGAAATATGTTTTGCAAATGAGAAAATATATCAACCATGTATTTGTGCAGAAGTGGCATAATATAATATTGTCTCTAGCGTAATGATATGACACTCAGGGCAAACAAAAACTTCAACACATCTCTTAGACATAGACATATCTTATCGTACTATATTATTGGGTATGAAGGTCAAAATATAACTACTTATAATCAAAGTTAAAAATCATAGATAAATAAAGGGACTTCATATACTTGATTTCTGAATTTATAATTAATTTAAGAAAAAAAAAAAAAACACAAGCAAGTTAACACATATTTCATATTTGTAACCACTTACGTTTTATTTCAAAAAAAACTATATAACTTTTGTGAGAAAAATAATTTAGTTCTAAAATGCCCGATCAATATTCTCCCCATAAGTGCCTGGTTCAATGTGCGCCATTCTCGCCATTAACACTGCAATTTATACATTTTAAAGGATCTTTCCCAGGTGTTAAGATATTTTTGCATTTTCTGTATAGTAAAATTGATATATTCAATAACGAACTTCAGAAATACGATGGAATTCAAGCCAGGATCATTGTTGGTAGTTTCCCGATGTGACATTTTGCATGCGCGTAGATTGGAGGGGGGCGTTCACACTGCAGAATCCATGAAAAATGGAGCAGTAGATAAATGTCTGTGTTCGGACTATACGTGCTAATGGTGTGGCTATGGAAGTAACAGATGGACGCCCACAAATGAAAAATCTCATAACAAAGCTGAAGAGTTTACACAATCTGTATGAGTGAGAGCCGGTGGATGAGAATACAATCTCCAAGCTCAGTAATGATCCCCATTTTATTGCCATGATCCTTCAACAAATGTGTGTAATGGAATGATCGATGGTCTTCCAAGTATTCCTGAGTTTGAATTAGCTCTACCCAACTCCGAGCCAATGACTCGAAAAACGCGGTGAAACCAACGACTGACTGCAAGTTTGATCGTGATGGTGGAGGGCTCGGAGGATCTGACCCAGACTGGGCGAGTGATGGTGGAGGGCTCGCAGGATCTGACCCAGACTGGGCGAGTCTAGCGGTTAGGATCTTTAGGAATACTCTAAACGAAAATGAAAAAGCCGTATGAATTATTGCTGTGACCAGCTTTGTTTATTTGGGCCGCCCCTCCCCCCACCGGTCGGGGGGGGCGGGGCGGCCCGGGGTGTCTCTGCGCGCGCGCAGCGCCACCCCCGGGCCGCCCCGCCCCGCCCGATCGGCGGCGGGTCGATTCCCGGAATCGACCCACCGCCGGTCGTGCGGGGCGGGGCGGCCCGGGGGTGGCGCTGGCGTCTTGATATCAAGCAGACAGAAGCATGATCCATAGAACGTAAGCGAGGAGTCGGGAGATCCATAGCCACACCATTAGCACGTATAGTCCGAACACAGACATTTATCTACTGCTCCATTTTTCATGGATTCTGCAGTGTGAACGCCCCCCTCCAATCTACGCGCATGCAAAATGTCACATCCGGAAACTACCAACAATGATCCTGGCTTGAATTCCATCGTATTTCTGAAGTTCGTTATTGAATATATCAATTTTACTATACAGAAAATGCAAAAATATCTTAACGCCTGGGAAAGATCCTTTAAAATGTATAAATTGCAGTGTTAATGGCGAGAATGGCGCACATTGAACCAGGCACTTATGGGGAGAATATTGATCGGGCATTTTAGAACAAAATTATTTTTCTCACAAAAGTTATATAGTTTTTTTTGAAATAAAACGTAAGTGGTTACAAATATGAAATATTTGTTAACTTGCTTGTGTTTTTTTTTTTTTTTCTTAAATTAATTATAAATTCAGAAATCTAAGTATATGAACTCCCTTTATTTATCTATGATTTTTAACTTTGATTATAAGTAGTTATATTTTGACCTTCATACCCAATAATATAGTACGATAAGATATGTCTATGTCTAAGAGATGTGTTGAAGTTTTTGTTTGCCCCGAGTGTCATATCATTACGCTAGAGACAATATTATATTATGCCACTTCCGCACAAATACATGGTTGATATATTTTCTCATTTGCAAAACATATTTCTTTACATGTCATTTATGATATATTATTCTGGGAATGATTTTATAAATATATATATATTGTGTATCTAAGCAATCAAATTGAAGAACTTGGTTATTTATTTTACTTTCTCAATTTTCTAAAATATAATAGTGTATTTTGTAAAATATAATAGAGTTGATAAAAAAGGAGGAAATTTTGTAATTTTTTTGTAAAATATAATAGAGTCATTAGACTTAAGTGTTGTTGTGTGAAATGCGGATAACAGAAGGCCAACAACATGGTTTATCACCCTAATATTTTACCACTAATTTTTTTAATAATTAAACAATATATTTTCAATAAAAATACGGCCAATTAGGCTAACACAATTACTTAATTATAGGCGGCCCAGAGAAGCAAAGCTGGTCACAGCAATAATTCAAGATATCGATTTAGGAATATGATTAAAACCTTTAAAGGATCCATAAAATAATTTTATGCATATGTAATTAGTTTTCTTATTGAAAGAGATATTAGATTAATTTTTAGTTGAGGTTTAGTTTAATTTTCGTTTTTTTTGTTTGTTAATGATTAAGACTAACTATATGTGATTCCCGTATGGTGTGTAGAGGAGGTAGTGAGGATGTTGTTGGCTCATTTGGTGGTGGTGGTGGTTTTCCCACGTGCATAGAGTCGGTAATCAATGAGTTCTAATTTTGACGGGTTTTCTGAGCTTTATGCCATTCATTTTCATTATTTTTTAGTGTTGTCATCCTCTCTTGTAAATTGTTGTCATCCTCTCTTGTAAATTGTTTATGACGCCAACGCCAAACATCCATTATTAACCAAGTGAATTTACTAAAACTAAGTTTTAAGATCTAAATAAGTGAAATTTTTTTCATTGACCAATGTCAACTCTATATTTTCTTTCAGAAGTTTGAACAATAGCATCTTTAAAATGTTGACAACTATGATTATTGGCTTTTGGATTCAACTTATGACAATCTCACTAAGTGTTTTATTCTAAATGTAGTTGTCTATGAGGATGATCTATATTAAAACTATTAGTTCAAATATTTATATCAAATTTGTTTTCTACATTGCTAGCAATGAGGTCAATTGATGCAAGTTGCAACAAACTGTAAATTCTAATCCACAAATTTTAAAACTCACACAACAATTGCACCAAAAACTCATATATAATATTCATTAAAGATCATAATATTTACAATATAATATTATCCTCATTATCATTTACACCTCTCCCACACTCACATACAAATTTTTAGACGATCAAAATGGTTACTTGGAATATGCATCAAATTTACTTGGAATATTACAGTAAGATAGTTTTTCCTTCTATGAATCAAGAGAGGATTCATAATGGAAATAATTAACTTTCTCTTGTTCTTACACTCATACTTCCAATGCTCCTATAGTTCTCCACATACTTACTAATTTATAAAAATCATTCTAAATCTAAAATAGGATCAAGATCCATAATAAGTGGATAAAACCCATTATTTTAGTAACTAATTTGGAAAAATCAAAAGCAAGGCAATTCTTTTCTCTAGCCTAATCCATAATATTCAACGATAATGTTTCTAGAGTCCAACTAATTATTACAAAAGTAAAATCATTACATGAGTAATCAAACTTCCTAAAAAGAAATAGTAATATGTAATAAAATTTATAAAAGCTTGCCGATGCTCCTGCATGAGACTCCCGAAGAACAAAATATTCTCGGACTCCTATCTAGGAGGTCTTTAACCCTTTGCTTTAACTTTTCTTTGGCTGGAATTTTTCGTGATGACTTCAATTTCCTCTAGCATCCCAGGGTTGTCCATTAAATAAATGAAGTTTGGTTTGGTATGCTCTTTGAAACTTATCTCTCTCAATTCTTTTGACTAATTCCTTCACGAACCTCTTTGGAAGGAGCCAAACCTATACAATTGAAACCATCTTTCCTGCGCATGAAACAAACATGTCATAATTAATTTGAAAGTTTTCCTTTATAGTTTGCAAAATACTTGCTTTGCTGATCGCTTCCATTTCTCGTCCAAAATATTCTGCATTATGGGGGGGGGGGGTGGGCCGCGGTCGGGGAGGGGGCCGAGGATGGGCGGGGTGGGGAGGGGGCAGGGGGGGAATGCGGGGGGTAGGGGTAGGGGGTGGGGTGGGGTAGGGGGTAAGGGGGGTGGGGGGTAGGGGGGTAACGGGGGTAGGCGGTAGGGGTGGGGGGTGTAGGGGTAGGGGTAGGGCGGGGGGGTAAGGGGGGTGCAGGGGGAGTGGGTGGGCAGGGGGGTAGGGTAGGGGGTTGGGGGGGGGGGGGGGGTAAGGGGTAGGGCAGGGGGCGGGGGTAGGGTAGGGGGTGGCAGGGGGTTGGTGGGGGGGTTGGCAGGGGGGGGGTAAGGGTAGGGGGTAGCAGGGGGTAAGGGTAGGGGGTGGGAGGGGGGCAGGGGGGGAGGGGGGGCCGGCCGGGGGGGTAGTGGGGTGTAGGGGTTGGGGGGGGGTAGGGTAAGGGTAGGGGGGTGGCGGGGGGTGGTGGGTAAGGTAAGGGTGGGGGGTTGGGGAAGGTAGGGGGTATGGGTAAGGGTAGGGTGGAGGGGGGTAGGGCGCGAGGCCCATGGGGTCGGCGTTAAGGAAGGGGGGGAGGAGTTGAGATTGGAGGGGAATGGGAGTTAGGGGGTGGGCTTATGGGGAGGAGAGTTGTGGGGTAGGGAAGGAAGAGTTGGGGAAATGGTGCATGGGTGGGTGAGTTGGGGGTAGCAAGGGCTGGCGCATGGGTAGGGCAGAAGGGGGAAGAGGGCATGGGTGAATGAGAAAGATCGGTAATGGGTTGGGGGAAGAGGGCACGACGACGGCCTACCCACGGTTATTGGGTGATTGAGTTTGAATAATTGTTAAGACAGTTTATATAACTGATGTATGCATCGTATCTTCAAATAAAATTAATGTTTTCCATATTTTGTTAAATGAGAAGTTATGAAGCATTTTTATGTTGTTGGATTATGTCTTAAGTATGATAAATTTTATTGTTTAAATATCTACAATGCAATATCAAATTAGAGATATAATGTCTGTTTTATTCAGTATACAAATAAAGACTTTTGAATTCATTCAGTGATATAATTTGTTCATAATGTCATGTTTTTTTAGTTTTATAGTTGAAAAAATTTCAATTTCTTTTGTATCTAACATGTTGTGGTTGAAAACATGTTAAATTTATACTTAGGAAAGAAAAATGATATTCTACCAGAAACATTAATGTGTTTTTTCCTTAAAATTTAACTTTGTTTGAGACATAAAAAATTGGTTTTATTAGCATTTTTTAAAAAGTTTGAAAATTGACCCTTAAAAAAAAATCATTATTCCAGTATCAACACTTTCGTTTTGAAGCTATATTTTGCGCGAAAATTTCGTAGTAAATTTCGTAGTCACTGCCGTTTTTAAAACACGTTCAAAATTGACACCTAAAAAAAAAAACATCGTTCCAGTATACACACTTTTCGTTTTTAGCACTGTTTTTGATGTTTTTTTGGGGTTTTTTGGCCAGAGTTCCCGTTTTGAGTTTATAGTTCCCGTTTCAAAGTTTACATTGTTCTAGTCAACTCCAGTGACTAGGGTGTAAATTCAAGTTTGACCCCTAAACTAAAGGCATCTAAGGAAGTGAAGACATGATTTAAATTGAATCAAGCTGCAAAACCTAAAGATGCACATGGAGATTTTGTTTCTGTTCTGGATGAGGAACGAGAAATGGCTGAAATGGGCATGGGGAATGGTTCACATGCTCATGCAGAATCACAAAGGGATTCAACAAATTCAAGTGATAATAATTAGACAATGGATCTACCTAAAAGTTATCATGAAAATCATTCCAAAGCTACATTGTTAGAGGAAGAAAGCAATGATAATGAATTCGGCATGCCCACTCGAAATGAGATGGAACTTGTACCTCTTGAATGTTCACATATTATAGTTCATATCATCATGTGCAAAGGGGACAATACAGGGGTTGGAACTATGAGAAATTCTCATGCAAAGCCTAATGTTAACTCTAAAAATTGGGTTGTGAAAGCAATCAAGGAAGTCCCAGGTGGTGGACCACAAACTGGCAAGTCAAGGAAGAGAGCATTCATGAAGTAAATCTATAGGTATAAGGGGCAACTCCACGATGGGTAGTGTCTCAAAATACATAAAAATAAACTAAGAAACCTCAGCAATTTCCAATTTTCTGTCATGGAACTCCTGGCAGTACAAACCTAAAATCATTAAAAACTAAAAACAACTGTTTCTGAAGGCTACCCACTCCATTTTGAAATTTACCTGCAGAGTGCCCAGTGGATTCATCCAAGATCTTGCCATTTGAAATTTACCTGCACAGTGCCCAATAGATTCATCCAAGATCCTGGACGACATAAGTCCTTGCCACTCCCATGTGACATCGCAGAGCAGGCATGTCTTTGACATCATAGGGCAGTGTTCCAGAAAACCTACATAAGTCGCTATTCATATGGTTTCAAGGAGGGAATATAGGTATTGTTTCATTTATAAAGAGAGCTTTGATCCAACAATGGAAAACATTTTAATCGTCGAACATTAGATCATACGGAGCATAGTAAGGCAGGGAAGACAAGAAGACAGTTGATTTCAAAAAGAAATGCCTTCTGGCGTAATTAAAACAATTGGATGGCCAATATACTTTTATTCTTTTTTACTTTATATCCACATTTGAATACGACTCATCACCCATCCCATTCCATCACATTCCATGGTAAGGACACATCAAAAGAGAACAAGCAAAATATTTCCACAATCTAGATTTACACATATTGAATCACAGGAAAAGGAAAGAAGGGAAATCTAGTGTTTTCTTTGCATTGTATAAACTTATAATCAATATACAGAGTTGATAGTAGAAAAAAAACCTGTATACCCATGATAATCAATACAAATAATAACAATAAGCCGCACTTTTTACAGTCTTTCGCAAATCATCCTTGCTTTGGATGACGAAGAAAAAATGAACAAGGCTCTATAAACTATAATAAATAAGATACTAGTACTGCATAATTTTTTATAGTTATATGAAGATGCTTCTCGGATCAAGATCATCCTTTGGATGAAGGTTTGAATGCCACAACTTCTTGATTATTCTTCTTGGATTAAAGGTATTGGAGGATGAAATTTTTCATCATGCAGTGCTACTTCTCTAGTCATGGACGTTAGACCACAAGACATGCGGGACTCAACTTTCCCTCCTAACCATTAGACCACATCCATAGGACTTGCTGATTGGTTTTCCCAAAAAAAAACAATGTGACTTTGCACCATGAAGGCGAGAACAAATTTAGAAACCCATATTTCTTAATTTTTAAGATCGTGAAGCCTTTGCATATACTCAGGAACATATACTAAATCATAAATGATGGCCATCCTTCCTGGATTTAAAACCCTTACCACTTCTTGGAGTGTTTTTATTCGCTTGGCTACCACGATAGAGCTCTTAAGCCCGAATTGTTTGCTCATTGTGTGAAAAAATTCGATGGAGACCACCACGTTGAAGAATTTTTCCATGAACAATAGATTCTGAGTGTCCCTGCTTCTGCAAGTAACATATTATTGGACTCCTTCAATGATCCTCATTCTCAGAGTGGATGACAATGATTTTTGATCTTCGAGCCAGAGATACATTCCCACTACCCGCATGCTACTGCCTTCTTTCTTTAGGTGCATTGCTGCAACATTCATAAGAATCCCACGCCTGCATACGATGTCCAGAGCGGTCTTCACATTGCACTAATTTCCTACAATGCATGCTATTCTCTGCGACATCTTCTAGCGAAGGGTCACATCAGAATACCAGATATATGCCACCGTGAAAAAGAAACAAACGACCACCAAAGCCATCAAATAACCACCAAAACTGACTGCGAAGCTACAAAATTGAATGGGGAAGAAGGGGAAAGATTTGACCAGGAAGTGACATATTTGGCCAGAGTAGGTCATAAATAAAAAAGAAGAAACAGTGAGCACAGAGCCCTGGAGTAGAGTTAAAACTAGTAAATGCCCAGTGCTTTCCTTCGTCGAAAAACTTGAATGGTAGCCACCAAAGCCTACGGAATAATAACTCCAAAGTATAGAGCCCAACTCAAATAAATCTAATTTCTTTCGAGTTAATTAAAAGTTGAACACACACATCAAGTTTTGGAGCTTTAATGGGACAACACAACAGATGCTAGCCGCATAGGAACCCAAACCCAAAGTTTGAGCTAAATTTTTTTATTATGAGCTTGAATTTCTTTTGTACAAATTAAAATTAAATGACATAAAAAAGCAGATCTTATATCTCAAGCAGTGACATAATAAAAACACCACATTAATAAATAAAGTTCACATAGAAAAATTATTAAATAATTCTTAAGTCCCATTTAATTTTAATTTTAATTTTTTTTTAATAATTTAAGGGATATGAAAGATGATATTTGAAGAGCCAATATATAAAAGGTATTATTAATTTTAGGTACCAAATTTTAATATATATATATGAAAATTAGCATTGTATGATTTTTATAGCAAAAAAGTTACAATTTTGCATATGTCAATGACATTCTTATAATATAAATAAATCAAATGCTTGTATATATCAGCTTGATATTTCACATACATAACCATAGCCACACCCTAAAACCAAACTTATATATATCTTGTATAATCATCGAAAAATCATTTCAAAAACACGAGCCTAGAAAATATTTTTTAGTGGAAAAATCCCAAATCATCCATATGCAATGTTCCAAAGCATGATGCTAATAAGAGAAGTCAACTCCAATCTCTGATAACCATCCTAGGTGGAAACCGATGACAAAATTGATAGCAAATTTCAATCCATCCCAAATGCAGCACCACTTGTTACCTTGGGTTCTTCCAAAAACCATTGAGCATTGAAACACATAAAGCCCAAGATGAATTAATTTAAAAGAACATTTTACTAATGCTTATTATTTTTTTTAACTCTGTAACCTTGGAATTTATAACTTATTTTTCTAACAAGGATTTTGTATGCTATCTATCATGAGTACGAATAATATGTTTAAAAACAAAAAATCTAAGGACGTAGGAGGGTTCTTATAGATTCAAGAATCAATAATTTGTTAGCATATTTGGTACTAATATAATTATTAATGTAACATACCCCCTACTAGCCATAGCCCCGAATAAGTGTAGAAGGAGGTAGTTACTATGATGACCCAACCTCCAATGTCTCATTATGGAAATGGGGTCTAAATTTTTCGTTCTTTTTCAACTGCTTTAGAACTTAAAATGGATAACATCGTTGGGTTCGTCTCATCTAGATTTTTCCAACAATATAAATTTTGTTCCAATCTAGTTTCCGATTAAAGTCTTTGGCAATTAAATAGTGCCACATCATCAAGTGTGCCATGTGGTCCCCATGTCACTGTCAAATTACATGCCACCTCATGCCAATTGGAAGCTACCGACCCACTCATACTAGGTCATGTATAACCACATTCTATGGTCCCCACAATCCACTATAAAATAGTATATATGTATATACGCTTTACGTATGCATGTCCATGCCCTCTATGGCCACATCACCCCATTGAATAAAGCCCTCGTAGGTTCCCATCCTATTCCCCACCAAAACTGGTTGTTTCCTCAAGGCTATGTGGCATAACACATCTCACTATGGGACTTGGTCTCCTCCTTTTCCTATAAGTAGACTCAATCGCACCACACGACGCTCATACCCACTAGGATGGGCCCACATGCCACGTCACCCTCAAACTTAAATTTCAAGCATTCTACCATGTGCTCTTTCCAAAATATCTGGGGAACAAGGTCGGGGGTGATGTTATCAGTCTTGAACATCGAGGTGACATCATCTTGTGTCACACCTTCCACATAGACTAGTTCCCATGTAATCTTTGAACCCCTGACATTCATGGTTTTCCCATTATATGAAATTTGGAGCGATTTTCCACCTTATTAAGATGCACACCCATTTATAGGCCCACCATGCCACATTACCCAGACATTCTAATCTTGACAAGGCTTGCCTAGCCGTCTACCAAAACCTTTAGGGAGAAGTCCCAAATTCATTTGACGACTATGAACATTCACCCTTCAATGACCCATATTTCTCTTACTTAAGAACTTGGTCACTACGCCCAGTCACACCCAGTAATAGGGTCGAAGAGGGTTAATCCTTTTCCTTTCAACATCGAGTGTTTTGGACTTAAAAGGAATTTTAGCCTTGTGCTTATGCTTGGACCTTTGTTAAGGTTATTGTCGCATAATCTATGGATATATGTGGGTATAAGTAGGCCCTTTTAGGGCTGTCCCTTCTGAATTTTTTGCAAGAACTCGACCCAACTTACCCCGTGGCCTGCAAGTGTGTGTGTGTGTATGCTAATCTTCCCGGACTTACAATTTGGAACCCAAGGACTACTGACCTCACCATTTTCATGGGGCCATTCAACCAATTAATATAGGTCGACAATTGATCCTGATCTGTTCACTTCAAATATGCATCCATAATTGCATTTAAAATGGAATGTAACCATAATATGCATACACATAAAAGAAGTAGAAATAAATGTAAACCATGATAAGCAAAGACACAAACAACTTGATAGCGAAGTTCACCAAGGGTGGGCTATGTCTTTGGACCCTGCTCAATGTGGGGAGGCCTCTTTCATTAATCTTCAGCGAAATAAAATTACATGCATGTACAAAAGACACCTTATACCTCCACTTTCAGGGATAGCCTGAAAAATGCACACCTATGCTAAAGAAAATGACTAAACCATTGAATTCCTAGAAAAAAATTGTGAAAATTGACTTAAACCACTTTCTGATTAGGTCAAAATTTGCGCCCCCGGGAATCTCAAAGATTCTCCAAATATCCCTTCTCGTGGGTTAACTAGAATTCAACTGCTCAGATGAATAATCTGATCATATCATCGTGTTCTTGGTGAAAAACTAAGAAAAATGAGTATAAAGTCAACCTGGTTCTGAAACTGTCAAATTCGAGCCTTAAGGGAATATTTTAGATTCCTGCATCAAGGTTCCACCCTCAACAACACGTCTCTTGAAAATCCGCTACTCAGATCAGAAAACCATCTGCACCATTAGACTCCTGGCGAAATTATGAGTAATCTGAGTATAAAGTTGGCATAATTATGATATTGTGAAAATTCGCCTCCAAGGGAATCTCTTAGATTCTTGTAGAGTCTTAGTGGAATATTCCAAAGAATATTCTAGGGAATCTTTTCTTGAAATTCATGAATGGGCGAGTCCCCTAGCGAACGGTTCGGACAATGCACGGTTCCACTAGTGCCTCACTAAAATTATGCCACGTGCCCTCACTCCCAGTTCCCTTCAGCGTTTTGGAAATACTGAGAGGGGGGTGAATCAGAGTTTCTTTTCAATTGTTATTTTTACTAGTTAAATCAATTATTTAGAACACAAAATGAACAATAGGAATAAATGCTTTTATTAAATAAACCAGGTACAATATATATAGGACTCCAATCCGTTGCCAAGCACCAACTTGGTCTTTTATGAGGCTCCAACCTCTAGGGCACCAACCCTGTCTTGTCAAGGCACCAACCTTGGATTTAGGAGCACCAACTCCAGGGACACCAATCCTTTCAATTCTGAGGCACCAACCCCAAGGGTTTTGACCCTATCTTATCAAGGCACCAATATTGTCTTGTTCGAGGCTCCAACCTTCAAGGCACCAACCCTCCGGGTTCCAACCCACTGCTATATTTTGTTTAGATATGTTTGATAGTAATTCACTGATCCAAAAATATTCTTCACTGAATTCTGTCAACCTACATCATCACTTCTATATTCATGACAACCTGTCTTCATATGAAGGAGCCTTCACAACTCTTCATATTGCCCAAACAGAGTCTGCAGAAGTTACCTCATGATGATTTTAAATAGCCATCATGATTTCCAACAATGTCTCCAAGATCTGCTGATGCTTTTCAACATGATATCTTTGATAGGTTGCACTAAGCCCTCAATGTTTGCACAAAGATAATTCTTTGTTTTCAACCCTCTATTCTTTACTGTTGTGGTAACTATTTCAGGAGTGACTGCTTCTCACTGTTCTTACTGTCATGATATCTTACTTCCAAGAAACAAACTCACAAATGCTTCAATGCTTGTGTTGTCTACTGCTCCCTTCAAACGTTGACAGATGAAACTTTATTTTCCCTTCATAGAACTGTTATGTACTTGATTAATTCATCATAGGTCTGAGCCTTTCAAATATTAACCCAATCAAAATAATCGCTCATCCTTCGGCTTCTTTCCTGTTGGACCTTTGACTTTCTTCCTGCTTGCTCAATCTTTGGCTTCCTCTGTTCCTTCAAGTTTGCAAGTTGTGAACTGTTACTTCTTCTCTCTGTAGTTGTTGGCGGATTACATACTTAAGGTGAGGTTTTATAACTTGTATTTATATGGGTTTCCCCAATACTCAAAAGACACGTTCATTTGAAAGGAGAGACCGACTTATGGATATTCATCCAATTACTCAAAAACCTATTTTATTTACGGAAGATTTTATAGGAGAGACCGTACCCAAATAAGTCCCACATCCATGTCATCAATCACAATCGCAACTTTCGGAGGTCCTGCAATCGCAAAAATTAACATCATCGATGTAACATCACCGATATTCATACTGCTGATGAAAGACACGATATAATATTAAACCATCGTCAATAGATCTGTCGGGTCCACAGCTAATATCGCAATTGACGGTCGGGTTCACAAGACTTATCGCAATTGGCGGTCGGGTTCACAAGTCTTATCGCAATCGGCGGTCTGGTGGTGACAACCCTTATGATTTACGTAACTTCCTCGATACCTAGATGCGATATTACATAAAGGTATATTTTATGGAGCTATCGGGTCTATGTATTATATCGCAATCAATGTTTTGACATCCCTTTGAAACCTGCGTTTCTTGTGGATGCGATATTTCATTAAGTCATGCTATAATGGTGCAACGGGTCTTACTCTTGGCATATGCGATAGATCTACATTGTATTGGCTCGTCGCTCCTGTGGTTTCTCTTTATGCCTATGACTTCTGATACACTACCTCGATAGCTCTTCTCTGCTTCGATAGCTCTTCTCTGCTCCGATAGCTCTTCTTCCTGTAGCACTTCTTTGATGGCTTTCGATGAACTCTTCCTACTCCTGTTGCTTCACGGATCTGCTCTGATTGGCTTCAAATCATTATTTACTATCCAAAATATTTCCATATTGACATCAATGACATTCTAGATCAACAATCTCCCCCTTTTTCATTGGTGGCAATATTATTCTTCTCTCCCCCTTTGACATCAATGGTAAAGGAATGCACAAGGACTCCCCCTATCAAACTGCTCCCCTGTCAAACTGCTTTCCCTATCATGTGGCATCTTAAGAATCAATTTAGTGTGATGCTAAAGCAATAACCCTAGTCTTTTGACAGAGATGTTCAAATGCTTATCTTTTTTTATATGCTTCCAACTGCTCTTGCTTCAAGCTTCATTCTGAGATGTATCTGTTTGTTTGAAGGTTGCCTCTATTTGTGTCCATAATTTACCTGTTCTCACATCAAATCCTTGAGTCAAAATATTCAACTTTTGTAATAACAAAAACATATTTGCTTATTAGCATTAGATGGCCTTTTTCTGCTCTAATTTCTATTTAGAGATCAAGTGGAAAATACCTTTAACAACAGTCCATTAGATAGATAGGCGATCATGTTCTTTCAAAGGAGTGTTCCTAAGAAATGATCTATCAAAGAATTATTGTTAATATGGCTCATCAACGATTTCATAAGGACCCTTTCATGGATAGCTTCTGCAATAATGATCAAGAATCACAAGCTCCCCCTAACAGTATGCATGGTCTCTTTTTGGCAGAATCCCATCATCAAACACTTGGAATATCAAGGATATCTTCATCAAGTCAACAACATGTGTTGTTGGCTGGAGAGTTTAGGAGATTTTCGGATTGTATTTGCTTCCTTCTCCATACTTGTGTAATTCTCTTCTCTGGCATGGTTTTAACTTGTGTAGGATCCCTAGTTAAGTTACAATCACATGCCATATGACCAATGTTATGATACTTGAAGCATTTTATGTTGTTCATGAATAAGAATTCATGATTTCTTCCTACTTGATTGCTTCTCGGAGATTGTCGGGGACCATAATGTCTATCTTGGTGGTATGCCCTACAATCTTTTTCCATGTGTCCAAATTTTGTACAATAATAACAATAACCAACAAATATACTTTGGTACCTAGGAGAAGAAGGTTTCCCCGATGTACTTATGAAGTCTTTCTGCCTTGAGATCCTTTTATTATAACCATTGCTTCTTGCATCCTTGACAACATCTTCATGTCTTCTTGTAATATGATTTCCTTCATTGTTGCCTTGACTCTTATCCTTGCCTTTTTTGGAACTAGGAGCATCAACATTTCTTTCTGGCTTCCTCACAGCCTTGTTGTTTGAAGCATTATCATTCTTGCTTGAGAATTCTCCTTCATAGCCAAGACTTGATTTATCAAATGGGGATCTTTGATGGCTGAGCATGTCATCCAAGGCTTGAGAGCTCTTCAAAAAATTGTCAATCCCTTCAACCTTTTTCTTGAGGGAGACAATCTCTTCTTCCAATCTTTCGCAATCATTATTCTTCTTAGCAAGTTGTTTCTCAAAATCATTCTTGATACGTATTGCTTCATTTGCTTCTGTTTTAAGGGAGATGATATCTGATTTCATTTTGAATGTTTCTTCATTTTCCTTAGCTAAATTTCTCTCCATTTATTCCATTATCCTTGTAGCTTTACATGTTTCAGCCTTGAGAAGGTTGAGATCAGGTTTTAGTTTGAATATTTCTTCATCCTTTCCTTTTAGTTGGCATATCATGGTATTTTTCTCCTTTTATACTTCATCAACTTGTCCTTCTATGATTACCAATGCTCCCATTGTATTTTCAGTTCCTTGTGCTTGTTTCCTTGTTTCTTCTAGTTGTGATCTAAGTGAGGAGACCTCTTCCTTGTATTGACCAATCTCTTCTTCAAGTTTGTTCAAGCTCTTGTGCCTTTGTTCAAGGTGGCTTGACGAGTTATTTTCCTGTTTCTTTGCTTTATCCAATTGATTTGTCATGGATATGACTTCTTCATGATGCTTTCGTTTTCTTTGATGAAATTCCTTCTTAAGCTGGGCAAGCTCTTCATCGCTTTCTTGTACTTGAAGCTTGACAAGGTCAAATTTCTTCCTTGTTTAGTCTAGGTCACCAGCTAGTGATTTCTTCTTAAGTTCCTCATTTTCCTTTTTCAAACTGATAATATCTTCCATGGAAGCCATAAGTTTAGTGAGGAGATATTCTTCAAAATCTTTTTCATTCTCTTCAGCTTCTAGGTCTTCTTTAGCCTTGATGTTATCATTCTCATTTTCAGCTTCTATGGTGGGTTCTAGATTTCCTTCTTGGTTTCCATCATCTTCTTGACTAGTGGTCATGGTCAATGCTCCTTTTGAGTGAAGGTCATGAATTTTGTCCCATATACCCTTTGCTGATGAACATTTTCTAAATTGTTCTTTATAGAGTCTGGTAGCCCATTCAAGATTTCCTTAATTTCTTTTTCATTATACTCCTTGGATTCCCCATCCATCATGTTATCAACAATCATTGATTTAAAAATTTTAGTGCCTTGAGTCTTTAAGAAAT
Organism: Pinus tabuliformis; assembly: GCA_031772625.1. Taxonomy (NCBI): domain Eukaryota; kingdom Viridiplantae; phylum Streptophyta; class Pinopsida; order Pinales; family Pinaceae; genus Pinus; species Pinus tabuliformis. The sequence continues at coordinate 1,855,491,818 of CM062816.1, forward strand.
TCCTCATTCTTGCTTCCCATATATCAAAGTTTCCATTGAACCATGGAGCCTTTACAAATTGATTGATTTCAACTTCGATGGTTGAGGGAGACACATATTTAGGAGGATTGGAGACTTTCTTCCTTGGCTTTGCCATTTTTGTTTTAAATGATCAATCTTCAAATTGTTAGGATTTGAGTGAAGGTACTGGCTCTAATACCAATTGTTGGGAATCATGATTGTCATTAGACCAAAACCCACAAGTGTTAGTCAACGAACGCATCGCCAGAGATAAGGATCCCTGAGAGGTGGTTAGTCCATGTCATGAAATAGACGGGGAGTGCTGGTTTATCTAATGTCCAACATAGCGACACCGCTTAAATATATGTAGGTTGGGAAAACTTATCAAAGTTCGCCACCTGTGGCCCATTGATAACACTCTAGATTTGTTATCGGCCAACTCAGGTTCAAACCCATGGCAAGTTATTTTATCACTATTGTGGTTGGCAGTTGTGTTATGAGGAATTTTGCATCTATGGATAAATACTAATTCCCTAAGTAGGTAGCTATACCTAGAACAATATATTTAAAGCACTTATCCTTTTTCTATAGATGATAAATAAGACAAGGGAAAAAAAGGACCGACTTGTTCTTTTTCTTTCCTTTTGTCTCCTTTGTATGGTTCCCGTCGCTCCTCTTTTAACTTAATTCACTCAGAAAGTACCTGCAAGCATAAACAGAAGAAAGAGAACCAATTAAAGCAAGAGATCTATCGAATATAAGTAAATGGAATCAGATACATTCACTCATATAAACATCATATATCAAGATAAGCATATGAAAAAAGGTGTAAACAACTTTATTAAGTAGAAGGAAGAATTACAACCATGAAGTCCGATCCATTTTCACTCTTCCAGCTTGGGTTCCAACCAACATCACATCAATAGCACAACACTTCGGTAGCATAACAATACTTTCTTATAATCTCAATCCTCACACCAACAATATCTCCTTACAAATTCTCAAATTCCAGCCCCTGATCACTTAGATGAGTGCTCAATTTATAGGCAAATGGAGGAGGTTTGGTCATAAATGAGGATATTGAATGGCCTTCCAAACTTAGAGTTAGTTTCCATGGAGGAAGGGATGAGAGGATAGGAGGTTACTTAACTCATTCCCTATCCAATTTCGAGCTCATAGGAGATGATAAGTGTGGGAATATTCTAGATGGCTCCAGAAGATAAGAATATTCCCGAAACCTTATGTGAATTTCACTCAATCTTGCCCAGCACAGGTCAAAGTGGGCCTAAGTGCTCTGGAAAACACCCTGACATGGGCCTACCTACACTAAAGCACACTTAACCCTGTCCAAGGCCGCGTTGGTCCCTCAAGGAGGCACTTTTGGAGGGATTCAGCCCAAGAAACTCTTAGGGAAGGAGGCATTCAAAGTTTTGACTTGTCTATGGCATGTAGCAACTGAATTAGGGTTTGATGAGCCCCAATGGTACTGATATGAATGATGGGAGTGATGTGTCCAAATGGATCTGTAATAGCTACCCCCTAAAGCATGAAGTCAAAAAATGTTAATGTCAAGTGATATACTTTACGATGTGATGAGGAGGTTCTGAAGTGGATGATGAACTACATCGATTACAATACATAATATCATGATATTTTGATTTTTTTCATGAATTTTCGAGGGAAGGCATACCCATGCTTAGAATATAAACTTTCATTACAAGTACATAGACAATCGTCTACAGATATAGACCCATGATATGATGACCATCAATGTAAAGCCATTGTACAGATGATTTAGTACAGTTCCTGAAATCGTAGCCTGGATGGATGAAACTAGATCTGAGGTCTTCTATCTCATTCAGTGATTCACTCAGGTACGAGTCTAACCGTGCGAATATGTGATTTGGAGTCGAACATGGGAATACACCGTCTGATTACCAGCCAATGATGTAAGCTATTAACAGACGTGAGAGAAATCATCGATAATGATAATGATCCTCAAGGTACTATAGTACATTCTACATGGTGTGAATGGATGTTTTGATGTTGAACACCATACAAAGTCTTTTAGTCAAAGGCCAGTGATGTCAACCAATCGCCGGAAGTGAGAAAATTGCCATTGATGTATGCAAGCCTCAAGGTACTAGAAGGGTGTTTCTAAGTCAACTTCTTGGATAATGTGCTAATGTCGACAAGAAGTGACTCGTTGCAAGAGGGCCTTGATGTATCCCACATTAATGACACGAAACGAGTGCAATGATTTTTGGAGATGGAATGTGACTGACGACATAAGGTTCAGAAATGACGGTCATGAAAATGAAGGTTTATGAGTATTGCAAAGGATGAATTTAAATTGAGTGACTTCTCTTGAACATGTCGGTGACACTGAATGGATTGGCAACATTGACCCAAAACAAAGTAATGGATGGTATGATAGACCAAGGTATGATGACCATCAAGTAGATTACCCAACCCAAAAAGTCACAATGATGAAGTGAAAGTGTCATGTTCAAGAGCGACCTGCTGCCATAAATCGGTTTACCCCTTTTCCCATTTTCCCCAGTCATTGCTGACCAATACCTCTTTATTTTTATCAAGCTTGAGGAGGATAACATATGATTGTTGTATAATTCCACCCTTCGGGTGAATCCATCGCTATGTGATGTTTTAACGAGCCTAGCGAAGGTGAAACTCGGTCTTGTCATGATGGACAAGTTTGTCGCTATTTGATGTTTTAGCGATTCTAATGACAATGATAACTCAGTCCTTTTTATGTTTAGAGAGTTTGAAAAGGGACAAAAAGAAAACTCCATAAGTTATTTTTCGTATATTTGTCTCTCAAGTCCGAAAAAGCATAAAACAATACAAGAGAGAACCTATTGACTATGTTCGATCAACGTATTCCTTTTTCGTAAATAATCTATCTCAGCTCAAAAAAGGGTTAAACTTATACTGAGTAGATGTCATTTCCAATCTGTTAACAAGCTGAAAAGGACAAGCGCTCAATAATATTTTCATATTTAGAGAGTCTGAAAGGAGCTTAAAGAGGACTTCAAGGGTTTCCTTTTTCAATGTTTAGCAGAGCTCGAAAAAGAGATAAAATTATGCTCTATGGTCAAAGTACAATTCACGATCGTGCATGTCAAATTTTGTAAGTCAGTGGTAAATCTGTTCAAAGCAACACCAAATGGATTAAACATACTTGTTTCATTGGTAAAAATAGGTAAATACTAAAGTTTACTCATTTAATGCTCATGAAATAAACATAAAAACAATAATTTACCATGTTATTTTCACCATTTTATATTTACCATTCAGTTTGTGCTCTAACCCTGTTTTTTACCTCGATCTTCAGTAGTTGATTGCGAGAGATTCTGCAGATCATTTATCATGCCGTCCAAACCAAGTAGGAGATCTGCCCCTCCTCTTTATTTTCATGTCATTCTTTTACTATTTCATGCAAGTTTTTAGGGTTTTTAGGGCCCCTGGGGTTTGAATTTTTCGCCCTGGGATCAACGCAGGATTGCATGTCAAAAACTGTGCTGGGAAGCACCCATACAGAAGGAATTATACATTGTAGTGCAGTGTCTCCTTGTCTGGGTTGCGCTGGGTGAGTTTCACAAACTTGTTTCACCAAATTGACCCAAAATTTCTTTAGTTTTTGCATGAAAAGGATCCTAACTAAGCTTATGGTTTGATTTCAGGCTTTCATCGGATCAAAATGTTTATTACTTGGCGAGAAAGAGAGCATGAAGAACAAGACATGGTTGCCCTAAATGATCTGAATACAGTTGAGGCCCTAAAAAATTGTGGGTTGCTCAAATACTTTAGGTTGTCTAGAATGAGGCAATAATCAGAACTATCGCAGTTCCTAGTTCATGCATGGGATCTGACAGATCAGAATTTTCACATAAGGGACAAAGTGGTCCCTATTACCATCGATGATTTTTACTTTCTTATAGGGTTGTCGAGACGTGGTGCCCCCATATCAAGTTCTTCCCATGGAGGGGAGTCAGTGAGGGATTATGTTCGACAATTCTGCCGGCTATGTACATAGCCTAGCAAGGACAGAAAGATAATCATCAAAGATATTCGTGATTTTCCTTTGAGAACAATCCTTTTCACCATCGCAAAGTTGGTAGGCATTGTGACACTTCATCTGACGAATAGATCATATGTGCAGTATGAACTTGAGTGTCTTGAGCCAACTTTATTCAATTGGTGCGATGCAGTACTTTCTTCACTGAAAGAGAAACTGAAAAAGGTAAAGAGAGGTAAGACCAAGAATTTTATCTATGGATCACTCTTAATTGCTTTTACCTTAGAGAGAATTCCATTGATGCAACCCCAACTATAACACTGGGTATAGCTAGTCCTAGAGATCCACATATACATCGGTGAGTCGAATTGATGTCTATACATGCTAGTCAGTTAATGATTACATTTTCCATTGCATTCTTCACTTGGCTCGATCGACAACACATTGTCATCGAGGAGAATCCATACTCAAGGATGGATTTTTGTGGAGATCCAGAGTTGAGTTTACCAGTGGGCACTCAATGGGGTGCTATAGGTAAATTGTTTTTGACGAAAATGCTTTTTGATTTTTAAGTTTCTACATGTTTTTGTGTTTTGATGTTCCAAGACTAAACTAAAATCATTCTCATGCATGCAGATGTGGGTATTGTTTGACCTATGAGGCACCAACAGGAGGTAGGTGGGCCAGCACGGAGAAATGTTGGGAGAGTAGTTCTCCAGGATTTGGATTTGGTCGAGACACTGACAGAGCTGCAGGATCATGTAGAGGGATCAACCCTTGGTGTTCCGGATGTTCGGATCGAGGAGTTACCTATAAGGATGCAACGCCATACTATTGGTGTTCTAGGCCGTTGGATGCAGCTCTTGTGCATGATAGTTCAGGCTGTGACCTGTTATCATGAGCATCACTAGGTCTACTTAGGATGTTTTTTGCATGCATTTTGAGTTTTAGGTCAGATGACCAAAAATGTCTTGGACACAAATTTTGTAAAAAATTTAAAACATCTATCTAATTTACCTTCAGAGTTTTTATATATATGGTTATGTGTAATCCTATTCAAATAATGATGTGAATTGAAAATTTTCTTTTACATGTGTCGCAAATGTCTGTTTAACACATAGTTCCCTAATGAATCGGTTAATGTGTTAAAGTTTCTTGAAATATGTTGACATTGAATGTATTCAAAATGTCGCTCCAAAGTACAAACTCTAAGGAACATATGAAGAATTGTTGCATTTCATATGGTATAAACATTTGCGAGTCGCAGTATGACGAGTTGTGAGTCCAGCCTAATGATGATTCGGCGGATGCCAAGTGAAATGGCATCAGAGACAAGTTCAATCAATGCACTATACTCAGCGATATTGTTCATCGATCGACTGATATGAATCCCTTGAAAACTCACCAACTCGCCACTTAGAGTGAAAATGGCCCATGCTGCAGAAGATAGGTTTTGCGTACTACGACTAGCACCATCGGTGTAACCAACAAATGGTTCCAAGAGTTCCGACGTCTGCAACAAATGAAAAGCAGATTACTTAACCACATAAAAAGCTCTAAAAGACACACTGACACACACACATGCAATTAAAGCATATATACAGTGATTTTTACTGCACTCAATTAATCATAGTAACGTTTGAGATACAACCCATTTCGGGGCTATGACAATGGAATTCCATCATAATCCACCAACTCGTAGGCACCTTTTGCCAAAACACGCTTGAAAATATAAGGACCCACCCAAAGCGATTCAAATTTTCCTGCTCCTAGTTTATCAACTTCCTAATTGTAAAGCAAGATGATGTCTCCTTCTCAGAAAATGTGAGGCTTGACATTTCTATCATATTGCTCCTTGATTCATTTCTTATGCGCTTCGTTAGCCAATGTGGCTTCACAACGGGTTTCATCCAGATGGATAAGTTCTAAGAAACATGCTTCTTCTTCAGAAGTGTTGGATAACAGGTCAATTTCGAGTTTGAGAGATGAAATTTCACATTGTATCGACAAGATTTCCTCCAGACCATACACCAATTGAAAGGGTGTGAATCTAGTTTCATTTCTCATTGAGGTTCGATATGCCCACAAGGCAGAGTACAAGATTAAATGCCAGTTCGTTTATGAACCCCTATCATTCTTTGAAGCATTTGCTTCAAGACTTTGTTGATGGCCTCAACTTGTCCATTCACTTGTGGATAATAAGGAGTAGAACTATCATGTGAAAGTTCTAACTTGGCAGTTAACTCAACCATCATGTGATTGCAAAAATGCGACCCGTAATCTGTAACTATAGCCTGTGGTACACTAAACTGGGCAACCACGTGGTTGAAAAATAAAAGAGAAGTCGTCTCGCCATTGTTGTTTAATGTTGGCATCGTCTCGGCCCATTTTGTGAAATAGTCAACGACAACTATAATGTACCCATGCCCCCTGGCCAAGGTGGGGTTACATGTCATGAAGTCAATGCCCCATTTGGCGAATGGTCCAGTAGCGACGACAGGATGCAACGGTGCAGGTGGTAATCTAGCTTTACGGTCATAGATTTGGCACGCGTGACAACCTTTGAAAATAATTATACAATCTTTGAATATGGAAGGCAAAAAGTAACCAGCACGAAGAATTCTCTGTGTGGTAGCATAACCAGATAAGTTTCCACCACAAGCACCTGAATGGAAATCATTCAAAACTTTATCGACTTCCTCATGAGTGAGGCACCTTCGAAAAATCGTATTGATACCACAACGATAAAGAGTGTCACCAACAATAAGATAATCTTTGGCTTGGTATCGAATACGTCGTTGTTGCGAGTGAGAGGTATCAGGCCAGAAAGTTTGGGTCTAGAGATAAATCAGTATATCTCCATACCACGTGTCAAACGACGAAATTAGGAACAGAGACTCATCCAGAATTGATGGTTCTGATGTTAAATCAATGGTATTCGAGGGAAGGTCGCAAAGAAGCTCTGCGAAGACTAGATATTTCTTTGATTTGGATTTGAGAATTCCAAATCAAATTCCTGCAAAATGACTACCCATTTTGAGTATTTGCCCCCCAACAATTGATGTGACAAAATATATGTCATAGGGTTGCAATCAGAAATGATAGTGGTCTTTCGGAGCAGGATGTAGTGGCAAAATCTTTATATATCTTGAACAACAACCAGAGTTAACTTTTCGACATAAGAGTACTTGAATTCTCTATCATTGAGATTGCAGCTCAAATAATATATCAGATGTTCAATCCCAACTTCTTCTTGGACTAAAACCATTCCTATGGTTGTATCTATAGCGGCGAGATACATGAAGTAGTCGTTTTGATAATTCGGGGAATACATTAATGAGGCTCTAATTAAGGTATCTTTAAGAGCATCAAAGGGAGCTTGCGCAACCTAGTCCCAATGGAAGGGTATCCCCTTTTTCAATAAACGAGTAAATCCTTTAGCCATTTCAGCATAATTGGGAATGAACCTTCTCAAAAAGTTAGCCTTCCCTTAGAGTCTCTTTAACTGTAGTAAATTTGAAGGTGGAGGCAAGTCAAGAGTTGCTTGAACCTTAAGTGGATCAAGTCAAATTCCCTCCTTAGACACTACAAATCCAAGAAAACAACCAGAACCAACAAAAAACACACATTTGTGTGGATTGAGTCATATTTTGTAGTGTCGACATTGTAAAAATATAGCTCTCAAATGTTGTGGGTGATCAGACCGCTTTTGTGAATGAGCAAGTAAATCATCAAGGTATGGTTGAACAATATGTTTGATGTCATGGAAGGCATAATTCATTACCCTTTGAAATATTGCCCCTGCATTCTTCAAACCAAAAGGGAGTTTCCTATATGCGAATGTGCTCCATGGACAACTAAAAGCAGTTTTAGATTGGTCCTCTAGACGGATATTGATCTGATTATAGCCGGAAAAGCCATCCATAAATGAGAATATTTCACATCCGTCACATTCATCAATAATCTGGTCAATAAAATGAGTGGGATAATTGTCTTTTGGACAAGCCTGATTAACATCCCTATAATCGACGCACACTCGTATTGTCCCTTATTTCTTCATGACAGGAACAATATTGGAAACCCAATCAGTAAGAGTAACAAGATAAATGAAACCAGCATGAAAAAGTTTTTCAACCTCTATTTTAATAGCAGCAGTGTTCTTTGGATGAACATGACGGAGGCGTTGTCACACTGGTTTGACATCAGGATACATTTTGATTTCATGTTCAACTATACTAGAGTCAATTCCTGGCATCTCCTCATATAACTATGCAAATATATATCGAAATTCACGAAAGGGAGCACGGTAAATATCAAGTTCTGATAGAGAACAATATTTTCCAACATGAATGTTTTCTACAATGTTAGGTTTGGTCAAAATATTGATATAAATAGTTTCTTCTATATTTGATAGGTTTCGCTCAGAATCTACTGTATCTCTGAAAACAGAATTCGAAAGGAAATTGATAACTGAAGGGTCGTTAAGTTCATTTGAATAATCTTCTATGTGATCTAGAAGATGGGAACGATGATGATAATCTTCACATGGTTCTCCTTCCATCATCATTGATTGGATGATTCCTTCACCAGTAGAAAATATACGTGAAAAAGGATCGGAGGAAGTACCATATTCTAATGAATTATCTACCCATACAATTGACGAAAATGGATTTGGGTTCGCCGCACAAGCCAAAAATATTGATTGCTATGCTAGCTTGATAGGGCTTAGTGGCATGATTTCATTACAACTATCAACTTCAAAGCTATTGGTAATCTTCCTTAAGTCAGATGAAGTGGAAGATATCATTTTGCAAGTCTCAACTTTTGCCACTTCTGACAAGTTTGATGGTGACGGTAGTGAAAAGGTACCCATTAGGGAAGGATTTTTAAGGAGATCTACACTAATGTTTTGAAGAGATAGTGGGGATCCGTGTACCAAATGAATGCTTCCAGTAGCCTGTGAACTAGAGGCGAAGGAGGTGATTTGGTCGATAACCGTGATTCCACCCTTATGAGGGAATGCAATCGTACGAAAATATGTTGAAACCACAACAACCATATCATAAACCCACAGTCTTCCGAGCAAAATGTTGTATTCAAGGGGTCCGTCAACAACCTAAACTTTAACAATTAATGTTTTGCCTCCTAGTTTGATTTGCATATTACTCAATATTCCACAAGGCGTATATGTGCGATCGTTAAAATATTTTAACGTTGTTGGTGAATGTGACAAAGGCAGTGAGCCAAGTGTTTTCCAGCAATTCATGGACATAATACAAGTAGATGCCCCCTTGTCAATAATGGTTCGATGAGAAAGCTTATTCAAAGCATTTACTTGAATCAAGAATGCTAATTGTGCTAGTAATTGTGGCGTATAACCTGCATGGTTGAAAACCACAAGATTGGAATCAGTTGGATCGATTCCACCAATTATTGATAACAAATCCTTCTTTTGGGAGGGATAGTTCTGAAGCGCCTAGAGTGTCAACATAGCAGAAGGTGACTGAGCCAAATCTTCTACTATGTTATAGTTTTGTGTAGCTCGAGCTCGAGGTTTAAATGTCGATTTATGTACAACTCCCTTAGGTGGTTTTATTGTTAACTCTGGTGCAATAGGTGGTGGAATAGGATCATTTGAAGTTGAAGTCAAAGAGTTAGGTTGATCAGCCTAGTTATTTGACGATGATGGTTGATTTCCATAATCTTTACTTGGTGTTGACAAAAAAACTTCAATTTTAGGCTTAGAGGCAAATATCATAAGCACTTGGGAAGTGGAAGCATGGTATATAACAACCATATTTGTCTCCAGTTTTGGAAAAGGATCAGTCAATACCGCGGATGTATTAGAAGTATTCAGAAGCTTTGAGACTTCGGATTGGTGAGGACAATCTCATGTAAAATGTTCATCATTATAGATCAAACACGGGTAACGGGGTTTCCTAGCCGAAGGAGAGGAATCAGATGATTTCTCTTGAGGGGAATTATTTTGTTTCTTCTTGTTTTTCCCCTTCTTCTTACTTCCTGGTTGCTTTTCATTCTTGCCTTTGTCAGATGACACGACATTGATTTCGGAAGTAAGAGTGTTATTAGGCGCATTTGTAGTTTTATTAGAAATGGAAAGTATTTGACGAGATGGTCTACCTAACATTTGTGTGCTCGAAGAACCAATCACACCGTCACTGGCATGAGAGTCCTTACTCGATGGTGGAGGAGGAACAGTGAAAGCTGGTTGGGGTGCATTCAGGATCTTGTCATAGAGCGTGCCAGACTATGTATAAATCAAGTCCAAATATTGGGCATGAGAAATTACTTGCTCTTCAGTGACAACTCCACATTTTGCCACATCCTCAGTGATAGATGGCAACAAGGATTTTATAAACCACTCATCCAAAAGCTGATCAAGAACATAATTTTTAACCATTCGATGACGATGACGCCACTCATAAATATGATCAGAGATATGAGTAACGGTAGTCTATTTAAAGTTGGTTAATAGTTCCATTCTCGTTTCACATCATATGGGTAACTGGAAGTGGATTAAAAAAGTGGTAGCTAAGGCAATGAAGTTATCAAAAGAAGCTCGTGGTAACTCAATGTACCACTTCACAACCGGACTAGTAAGCGTTCTATGGAAAAGACATAGTCTAACTAAATCATCATTCAAGGAGTTTGATGAACACCATAAATGAAAATTCATGACATGGTTGGATGGGTCTTCTCCAGGGTTTCCATTTAATTTGGAATATCGAAAGGTAATTTATGATGAATCACCGACCACCAAGGTGCATAATGAATTGGGTCATTGGTGAGCCAGTTTAGATCTTGTAATTCAAATGTCGCAACGAAAGGCAACTGTCTATTGAGGTCAAGTTGAGCATATCCAGGGTAAGATGGGATTGCCTGGCAATAGGCCTTTGCATACCAGCATAAGGCATCTGCTACTGGTAACCTTGATAAGTGTAAGTTTGTTGAGAAAATCTGACATAAGGTTGTTGTTTAGCACTGTGATACATTTGTTGTTGTCCAAACCCAGCATATGCTTGTTGACTAGGACCTGGATAAGCTTGCTGCTGACCAAACCCAGCATAGGCTTGTTGACCAAGCCCAGGTTGAGGTTGGTATTGCTGGAATTGCTGCTGTTGATATTGGGGCTGCCAAGGCTGTTGAAGCAATTGTTGTTGTTGTTGATACAATGTTTTTTTATTTAACGGTTGTTTCCCACCAATGTAAGGTTGACTGGGTTGTGAATACAATAAACTAGTGTAAGTCTGAGTCATTCCTGTAAAAGGTAAACTAGCCTAAAGTTGTTGGGCTCCAGACACAAGTGGTTGTTGTAAAACTACCTGAGAAGGCTAGATCTATATACCTGAAACTTGGGGGTCTGAGGTTGAAGGGCCAGCTTGCACAGGTTGAGATAAAACAATCTGAGCTTGTGATTGCAGTAAAGTTGCAACGACAGGTGTTGTAGGTGTGGATGAGATAGATTGCATAGGTTGTGATGGATACACAAGCCTAGGTTGAACAAACATGGTTGGTTGCCATTGATAGACAATCATTCTAGGCTGACCTAAAGACGACGACATACCGACATATGGTTGCCCCATAGAAAATGGAGGATAAGGAGAATGTGCATATTTCTCTCCATATGGGGGTAGTCCAGTGTAAAGAGGATACATAGGATGGTAGCCAGATGAACCAGCTTGATGTGAACTTGATGGGTCCAGCTGTTCGGTATTTGTTAATGAGGAACCATATAAAATTTCACTAGACAATTGTGAAGACCAAGGGCTAGAAGAAACACCTGAATGGGTTCCCAATAAAGATTGGTAACCTGATGGGACAAATGAAACACCATACAAGTGTGACTAAGGTGTTGTAGTAAACATCGAAGAAGTTGTGAGAGAAGATTCTGCCATAGCTGTAACAGATGGTACGGTTTGGGATGTTGACTCTACCATAGTCAAATGTCCAAATAAATTTCCTAACAAATCAATGGGTGTCTGAAAGTAATCAAGATCAAAAGGAGAAGTAAAATGAGGAGTATGAGGATACAGATAAAGTCCAGTTCCAAAATGGAATGGAGTTCTGGGTGATTCTACCTCAGGTTCCTCTTCTATCAAAATCAAACCAGGTGGAAGAATTTCACCATCTGGTTTGTAATAGATTTTTGGTACTTATTGCTGAGATAAAGAGGAAGTCTCGATAGTTACGGATGTATGAGGATGTACCGGTAGATCTTCTTCTGGTAAGGTAACAACTTTTGATTGTTCATGTTATCACCCCAAGAAACTCACCTAGGTTGTATATCAGTGATGCTCGGGAACATTACAAACTCAACAATTTTTTGTTGGATAAAATGATGGATGAATGAAAGAAATGCTGCATATTCAAGCCAGATAACCACTCCTATTATGATTTACCCTAGACATGGGTGAACACCCCCAACTACAAGGCTTTTAACCACCAATTACTCATAGCTTAAGGATAAGATGATGATGGAGAAGATTGACCACACTAGTAGATGCACAGGACACTGTGATGGCCGGCTGCAACCAGTTAGGAGGTCTGTAAATCTATTATCTAATACACAGACAGGATGACAGCTCTTTGGTATTCAACAACAGACACCAGCAAGAAATTTCAATGATACAACTAAATTCTAACATAGAGGCGGGATGATGGCCCCTCTGATGCTAAACATTCACAGACCATCAAACACATGCAAAGCAGACACAACCTAGAACATAGAAGAAGTGAAAAGTGAGCAAGTAACAGAAAAAGAAACTTGTATTGATTGGAGATGGAGACCAGACACTGCAGGTCACATAGCAGTTATAGTCTCCAGAAGTTGAAACTCACAGCAAACTCACACTCAGCTAACACTCATCAAACTAATTACATCGGTTTTCTCAGTATATATAGAGTTTGTCTACAAAAAATCTCTGCTAGAGTATGCATGGAGGTGTCTTAATGGATCACCAACCACATTTATAATTTGATATGGGTTTTCTGATTCATTCTGATTGTTTTAATGGATGAAGATGGCCTTCTGCTGTTCTGCTGTACTTCTCAAGCAGGTGGAGTGGAATTCCATAACTGATAAATGTGCTGATATGCTCGAGGCTGGTCCTTTTTTTCCTTCAGCCATTCTGTCTTTAAATGCAGTTGGTGGGGAGTAATGGCGCAGATAGATAACCATCGTTGGATCACAGAGAACAACGGCGGAGATCGACTTGGAGGAAAATTTCAGGAGGAAATGGGAGCGAACAGACGAGAGCCGTCAGATCACTGGCGGATAGATCCGACAGCGGGGAAGCGATCGCAGTATCACATTGACGGAAGCCATGGGCATAGCCTTAACACAAATGGTTGCGATATGCGATAGCGATCACATTGCATCGCAACATAACATCACATCGCAACATCGCAACGTGGAGGGAGACAAAGGGCAGAGCCAAAAACACACACATAGATGCGATATGCGATAGCGATCAAATCGCATCGCAATATCGCATCGGAGAAGACACGGAGCGTAACGGAGAAAGTAGGGCACGGATGCGATTTGCGATAGCGATCAGATCGCATCGCAATATCGCATCGGCGGAAGACAAAGGGTGAAAGGAGGCAGCGGGGCTATATAATTTATGAAGGCAAGTAGTTATAAAGGGTTAATACTTTAGCGCCGGGGATTAAACGGGTTATTGGGGCTTATGAGGTTTATAAACATGAATGCCCAGGAGCTAGGAAAACAAGGGCTTTAGGTACTTTAGATGAAAATGATAGAATTTTATAGAGAAACAGAAATAACAGGGATTTAGAGAGTGTAAAAGAAACGAAGGGGGAAGGAAGAAAACACCGTTGCCAGCACCCATTTTAACACAAATCAACCACCAGTTCTGAACTCAACCTTTTAATCAGTAAGTCTATAGCAGGGCTAACACTGGCTCCTTCTGTGGACGAGATCCTCCCTGTGAGGTCTCAAGAACCTGTAGACCACTGCCTTCCTAGCTAAAAATACATTAGGCAAAATTACTAGTGTTCCATTGGGCATGGAGTCAACTTCGCCTGCAAAAACTGATAACAATAAAATATTTACAACTTTTAAGGCCATAGACCTTAAACAATATAGATTTTCAGAAAACGCCCATTGACTGGGCCATAAAAAAATGCTTCACCTCCCATACTTTTAAGTATGAAGGTATTGTCTCCTTGAATTTGTGAAATGATGAAAGGACCTTTCCAGAAAGCGTCAAATTTCCCATGATTGCCTTTCTTTTCCTTCAGTGCATCCCATTTTAAGACCAAGTCACCAATTTGAAAACTATTTGTTTTTGCCTTCTTGTCAAAGGCTTCCTTGGTCTTTCTTTGATGTGCTGCAGCTTTCTCAACCAACTGTTCTCTAATCTGATGCAATTCTGTCAAATCAGTGATTCTGTTTGCCATATCATCTTCAGCATCTTTCTCTTCTTGAAGGAATTTTGCCAGAGGGAGGGTAAGTTGAATTGGAAATACAACCTCAGTGCCATATACCAGCTTGAATGGAGAAATCCCTGTAGATCTCTTAATGGTCACTCTTTCAGCCCACAGTGCATACTTGAGCTTTGAATCCCAGTTCCTTTTATTGTCTTCTAACAGTTTTTTGATTATCCTGATCAGGATTTTATTAGAGGATTCCGCTAGACCATTTCCTTGTGGATAATAAGAGGTGGAATGAACTAGTTTAATGCCCATTGCATCACACATTTCCACCAACTCCTTTGCTCTGAAGGCTGCTGCATTATCTATGACTAATTTGTGTGGACAACCAAATCTGCTGAAGATATTATCTGTTAAAAACTTCATGACCACATTATGATCAGCCTTCCTTGTAGGGACTGCTTCAATCCATTTGGTAAAATAATCCGTGGCAACTAATATCCACCTGTGCTGGCCACTAGAATGCGGATTGATTTCACCAATGAAATCCAAACCCCACTGCTGAAAAGGTCCTTTTGCAATTATTGGCTTCAGGGGCAGGGATTTCAGCTGCTGCTTCCCTTCAAATCTTTGGCACCTGTCGCAAGCTTTAACAAAAACCAATACATCAGAAAATAATGTGGGCCAATAGTACCTAGCTCTGAGAATTTTCTGAGCTGTAGTTTTCCAATAATGATGCCCTCTACACTCGCTGGAGTGAAACTGCTGCATGACTTCTCTTCACTTCTCTTTGTCCAGACACCTTAGGAATATCTCGGATGGATCCATCCAATAGAGTAGGGTATTATTGATGCAATATTTTGCTGCCCTGAGTTTTAACGTTCTAGCTTGACTTGTGCTTAAGCTCGAAGGGATTTCTAGCTTCAACCAAAAACCAATTATTACAGCATATCAATTACATGAAGCTAGATTCTCGGCCACCGACTGTTTTTTTCTTGTTTCAGCTGCGCTTTCCTCTTCCTGTACTTGACCATCTTCTGCAATCGTGCCCAGGAGATCAATGTTTAAATGTTTGCAATTTTCTTCAGCCAACAACTTGGCAAGCCCCTGACCTCTTACCAGCTTGGTGGGCCTCAAGTCTATGTTAAACTCAATCATTTTTGCAATCCACTTAGCCCTTCTTCCATCAGCATCAGGTTGTGTTAGGACGTCTTTAATTGCAGCCGAAGGCACATATGCAATTATCTTTGAATGCAAGAAATAAAATCTGAAAGCTTTTAAGGATTTAATAAGAGCATATGCATGTTTCTCTATAATTTCATACCTTAGTTCAGCATCCCTCAAATTCTTGCTAAAAAATGCCACTGGATGGTCTGAACCTTCTTCATCTTGCTGCAACAGAATGACTGCAATGGTATCCTCAGAGGCAAATGAAAATAGGTGAAACTCCTTACTATAGTCAGGACTTATTAATGTGGGAGCTTCCATAATAGCCTTCTTGATGAACTCAAAAGATTTTCTTGCTGCTTCAGTCCATTTTACCTCTGATTCTTTTCTCAACATGGAGGTAACATGCTTTACTAGCTCAGCAAAATGAGGAATGAACCTTCTTACAAAGTTAATTTTGCCCAGAAAAGATTGAATATCTTTCTTTGATCTCGGTACAGTCAAAATTTGAATTGCCTTGACTCTTTCTAGGTCAATTTGAACACCTGCAGCAGACACAATATGTCATAACAACTTGCCTTCATGTAAGGCAAATTGTGATTTCTTTGGATTGACTGAAATCCCAAACTCCCTGCACTTTAAAA
The DNA here is from genome assembly GCA_031772625.1 of Pinus tabuliformis. Taxonomy (NCBI): domain Eukaryota; kingdom Viridiplantae; phylum Streptophyta; class Pinopsida; order Pinales; family Pinaceae; genus Pinus; species Pinus tabuliformis. Next base: position 1,855,508,084 of record CM062816.1, read on the forward strand.
ACACTTTTTTCAAATGCTGTAAGTGATCATGATGGCTGCTGGAATAAACAGTTATATCATCAATGTAGATGAGGACAAATTTGTCCTTCTCTCCCACAAACGCTATATCCATATCCCTCTGAAAAGTGGCTCCAGCATTCATCAATCCGAATGGAATTATGGCATACATGAAAGTACCCCAAGGAGTGGTAAATGTAGTCTTTTCTTGATCATCTGGGTGCACAACAATCTGATTAAAGCCTGAAAATCCATCTATGAAAGACATTACTTTGGTTCCTGAGACCTTTTGCAGCAAATGCTCCATCTTTGGCAAAGGATAATTGTCTTTTTTTGAGCATTTGTTCAAATTTCTAAAATCAACGCACAGTCTGATTTCTCCATTCTTCTTCCTTACCACCACCAAATTAGCTACCCATTTAGAATACCTGAGGGGCACTATGATCTTGGCAGCCAGTAATTTTTTAATTTCTTTTTCAATTAATGGAAGAAGCATTGGGTTTATTGGCCTCAGCCTCTGTTTAAAAGGAATTGAATCTTTCTCAAGACGGATTTTGTGCTGGATTATGTTCTCGTCATATGTTTTCAGATCACTATATTCCCAAGCAAACACATCAGCAAATTGCCTCATTAATTTGCAGTATTTAGAACTTTGGTCAGCTGACAAACGAGTGGACAAATTCACATACCTAGGCTGACCTGGGCTTCCTATATCATGCTTACAAACTGCAGATTGATCTTCTTTTTGAGCAGATTTGTAAGGCACATCATTTTGGTCAAACAGTCTCTCAAGAGGAATTAAACCTTTAGGAATATGGTTACTAGGAAGCTGGACAATATTACTTTTGCCAATCTTACTTCTAAGCTGGGACTGGGGATTTTCTAACAAGGCATCATTTTCTTGGTCAATTTGCATCTCAGAAAACTCATCAATGAATTGAAGAAATCTGTTAATCTCACCATCATCATCAAAAACTTCTAATGCAGGACATTGTCAGGCAGGGATGGTCTATATTTCATTTGTACTTCATACACTAGTTTGGGATGCATTGGGGGATTAAATAAACTAGCAGAAACAACAAGGGAATCAACGAGCTGATTTTGGCTTCTAGGAATATATGAGATACAGAAAAAATTGAAAGAATCTCTCATACTCCATACCTCATCTCTGTATGCTTTTAGCCTTGGGTGCTTTTCTTGAAATGTTCTATTGACTTGCTGGATTATCAAATCAACGTCTCCAAACACCTTCAAGTTCTTGATTCCTCTGTCTTTCGCTGCATTGAGGCCCAATAGCAGTGCTTCATATTCTGCTATATTTTTCGTCACTTGAAAAACTAGCTTAAAAGATAGCTATATGCTTTCTTGTTGTGGAGATACTAGCACCACCCCTGCTCCTGCAATATCCTTGGTACATGCTCCATCAAAGAACATCTCCCAAATTTGACTTCCTTGCTCTTGCTCAGCCTGAATAATTGGTTTCCTGATTTGCATCAAGGCCTTTTGAGATTCATCTATTTGGAGAATACATGCTCCAAAATCAGTGTCCACTGCATATATATGATGATTTGTAGGATTCTTCTCATCACTGATGATGTATGCCAATTGTGCTTCTCTATATAACCTCCTGCTTTCTCCTCCAAATACTGGGACAGTCGCATAAGATAGGTCATTCTATAATGTCCCACCTAGTCTCTTAATCCATCCTCTAGACAACAGCATGCCAAACTTAGGAGGGACATTTGCCACCACAATATCCATCATCATACTCTTCATATGCAGTTGGGTAAGGGTAATGGCTAGATCCTTAATTAATCCAAGAAATTTCACCTTCCTTGAATCAAAAGAAAATAAATCATGATAGGGTCTAGTGATATCAAGGCCTAACTCTTCCATGATAGTATTAGGCATTAAATTGTGGTTGGCCCCTGTGTCTAGTAGACAATTGTGGAGGATTTTATCATGGATGGTTAATGAAACATAGAAAGATGGAAAATTATTATCAGCAGGTTGAATCATGGGGCTAAGCACAACAACAAGCTTGTCATCTTGCAAATTGACTGAGTCAATGGAGGTTTGTTTGGTCTCTAGCTCAAGGGCTTCGAGGATAGGCTTTCTAAATAATTTACTCCTCACCAACTCAACCAGAGGCACAAATATCTTAAATTTTTGGACCTCTAACTCAAAGCTGAAAGAAGAAAATGATTTATCAACAATTTTTACCTCTTGAACTAGAGCTTTGAGGGTGACAGGATCAGATGCTGGTCTTCTTTGCCTGATCCTCTGCGGTTCTGCTTGGACGGCAGCACTTTGTGCAGGATCCTCCTTGGCATTTTTTACATTAGATCTTAGGTTATATCTCTGCTGTTGTTCACCAGATTGCAGAACAGCACCCCTGTCCCACATCTGACTGTTTTGCTCTTGCAGCAATGACTCTTCATATTCAGCCAATGTTAAAAATGCAGCGCTACCTTTATCTTCCATGCAGTGAATTTCATCTTCATCCTCTTCAAATTGTTGCTCCTCCATGACTACATTCTAGAAAGGAGCCTTAACATTCTGATCTTCTTTTGACTCTTCACCCCTTTGCATTATTTGTAACTGATCATTTACTCTTCTGAATGGATTTGGATTTCTTGGAACAAATGTGTTCTGCTGCCTTGTTTTTCCTGAATTCTGGTCAACCTTAAGCTTAGAAATTTCAGCATCCAACGACTCTATCACTTTATACGAGATGTTTTGGATTGAATGGGAATCTTTATTTGGACTGAGATTCAAAGGGGAACTAACTGAACAAGGGGCTGAACTAATCTTTGAAAGTTTCTGCTTATTAACAGTGCTGACTTGCAAGTCTTCAAGCTGTAATTCTTCAGCTACAATTCTATCTTTCAGAGATGAATTAGATTTCTTAGGCTTACCTGATCCTGATGCCCCTTTTTGTGAAGCTTTCTTCAATTTAGTAGTCCTTTCAGGTTCATGTACTGGTTCAGCCAGAGATTTCTGAGGATTTCTTCGAGTGTGTCTCATAAACTAAGCCAGAACTTCAATATGGAGTCGCCAGACAGATGATTACAACAGAAATACTGTGTTCAAACTTTGTCTGTCATCAAAGCTTGAAACTATGTCATTCTCCTAGGGAAGCTGAGCTTCGATTCTCCTCTCCCCGGCAACGACGCTAATTAATGTTATCACCCCAAGAAACTCACCTAGGTTGTATATCAGTGATGCTCGGGAACATTACAAACTCAACAATTGTTTTTGGATAAAATGATGGATGAATGAAAGAAATGCTGCATATTCAAGCCAGATAACCACTCCTATTATGATTTACCCTAGACATGGGTGAACACCCCCAAACTACAAGGCTTTTAACCACCAATTACTCACAGCTTAAGGATAAGGTGATGATGGAGAAGACTGACCACACCAGCAGATGCACAGGACACTGTGATGGCCGGCTGCAACCAGTTAGGAGGTCTGTAAATCTATTATCTAATACGTAGATAGGATGACAGCTCTCTAGTATTCAACAACATACACCTGCAAGCAATTTCAATGATACAACTAAATTCTAACATAGAGGCGGGATGATGGCCCCTCTGATGCTAAACATTCATAGACCATCAAACACATGCAAAGTAGACACAGCCTAGAACATAGAAGAAGTGAAAAGTGAGCAAGTAATAGCAAAAGAAACTTGTATTGATTGGAGATGGGGACCAGACGTTGCAGGTCACATAGCAGTTACAGTCTCCATAAGTTGAAACTCACAGTAAACTCACACTCAACTAACACTCATCAAATTGATTACATCGTTTCTCTCAGTATATATAGAGTTTGTCTACAAAAAATCTCTGCTAGAGTATGCGTGGAGGTGTCTTAATGGATCACCAATCACATTTATAATTTGATATGGGTTTTCTGATTCATTCTAATTGTTTTAATGGATGAAGATGGCCTTCTATTGTTCTGCTGTACTTCTCAAGCAGGTGGAGTGGAATTCCATAACTGATAAATGTGTTGATCTGCTCGACGATGGTCCTTTTTGTCCTTCAGCCATTCTGTCTTTAAATGCAGTTGGTGGGGAGTAATGGCGCAGATAGATAACCATCGTTGGATCACAGAGAACAATGGCGGAGATCGACTTGGAGGAAAATTTTAGGAGGAAATGGGAACGAACAGACGAGAGCCGTCAGATCACTAGCGGACAGATCTGACAGCAGGGAAGCGATCGCAGTATCGCATTGACGGAAGCCAAGGGCATAGCCTTAACACAAATGGTTGCGATATGAGATAGCGATCACATCGCATCGCAACATAACATCACATCGCAACATCACAACGCAGAGGGAGACAAAGGGCGGAGCCAAAAACACACACATAGATGCGATATGCGATAGCGATCAGATCGCATCGCAATATCGCATCAGAGAAGACACGGAGCGTAACGGAGAAAGCAGGGCACAGATGCGATTTGCGATAGCGATCAGATCGCATCGGCAGAAGACAAAGGGTGAAAGGAGGCGGCCGGGGCTATATAATTTATGAAGGAAGGTAGTTATAAAGGGTTAATACTTTAGCGCTGGGGATTAAATGGGTTATTGGGGCTTATGAGGTTTATAAACATGAATGCCCGGGAGCTAGGAAAACCAGGGCTTTAGGTACTTTAAATGAAAATGACAGAATTTTATAGAGAAACAGAAATAACAGGGATTTAGAGAGTGTAAAAGAAACGAAGGGGGAAGGAAGAAAATACCGCTGCCAGCACCCGTTTTAGCACAAATCAACCACCAGTTCTGAACTCAACCTTTTAATCAGTAAGTCTATAGCAGGGCTAACAGTTCAACCTCAAGATCCAAATTTTTTGGTTAAATAACATGTCTAGGTTGGGATTCGTGAATAACTTCTGGTTCAGAAGTAACTTCTGATTGAATAGTGATAGGTTCAGGATGAACTTCTAGTTGAACTGATTTGGGTTTAGAAGTAATTTCTTGTTGAAAAACTTCAGATTGAGAATCAACTTGTTGTTGAAAAACTTGGGTTACCGATTCACTAGATTCAATTCTAGTTTCCTCAGGTAATTGTGGAGATTCCACTTCAGTAACAAATGTACCAGTAATTGGAGACTGCAAAAGCCGGAGCTACGAAAGATGAACCCTACAGCCGCCGCCGCCGCAGCACCCTCGGCCTCCGTTTGGCCTCGGCTCACGGCCGTTGAAGGGGCAGATCCATTCCAGATAAGAAGGCCGGAGACGAATCAGGCATTGAGCAGAGTTACGGAGCCGAAACCCAACTGCGAAGATGCAGCCGCTGTCGCCTCCCTGTCCTCGGCCGCCGCTTGGCCTCTGCGTGGACCTGATGCTGAAAGGAGGGCTCGACTCAGGATCTATTGGAGGCGTGAACCCGAGTTGAAGCTCCATGCGGAGGTTGAGCCGAAGGAAAAGGCGAATGTCCATGCGTTGAGCTCAGGAGCGCATAGCCATGGCAGCTCTGGCCCCTCCATTGATCAGGGGCCTCTCCACAGATTGGTCGCCCTTCCCTTTGCAGCAGATCCGAGTTGGAGCAAAAGATACCTCAGGCAGAAGATCTCTTCTCTCCTGCTGCCTCCTTTGCGTCAAGAGATGGGAGACTCAAAAGATTCTGGCCCCGTGCTGCTCCAGAAATCTTTTGAAAATTCCTCTGCCCCCTTTCAGGTTCAAATAGCACAGATCTTTGGCAAGACCATTCTGCAATGGGTAAACCCTACAGATCTGGTGCAGAACCTCAAAGCAAATCTGGAGCACAGACTTGGGATCCCCTCAGCCCTACAGAGACTTATTTTCCAAGGTAAACAGCTCGAAGATCCTCTTCCTCTCTCTTTTTACAGCATAAAAAGCAACAGTTCTTTAGTGTTTTCCTTTCGCTTGAGAGGTGGAGCTGCAGGGCAATCCTCTTCTGCTCCTCCATACTCCTACAAAGCTGCAGTCCGCTCTGAGATACCCGCAACCCCGGAACCTCCCAAACCCAAGCCTTTTTTGGTTGACAAATTGGAGGAGGTTCCCTCTGTTGAGATCTCCTACTCTGACCTTGCAGACGACACCCAAAAATTTGTTGAAAGGGCCATCATCTGCAGATTCAATGGGCTCTGGCCACGCTCAAAGGATCTTTATGACTGGATCAATGACAACTGGACTGACCGTTGTAAGGTTTATTTCTATGCAAAGGGATATTTTATAGTGTTGTTCGATAACCCCGAGCACTACGAAAACACCTTAGAAGAAGGCCCTTGGTTCATGGGTTCAGCAGGCCTCTTCTTAACTCCATGGTTCCCAGACTTTGACCCAGCTTCCGCAGTCATCACTAAAGCCCCTGTATGGATCAGACTTCCAAATCTCCCAATACATCTGTGGCGCACAGAAGTATACAGGCAAATAGGCAACACCTTGGGTTGCTTTTTAATGGGAGATTACAAGAGGGAACAACAAGGTCTCTATACATATGCTAGAGTATGTGTGGAGCTAGATTTAAGCAAGGGATTGCCAGAGCAAATCAATCTCAAGATCAATGACTCTGTTTGGACCCAGTTTCTAGATTACGAAAACACTGCCTTCCGATGCCACCATTGCCACCTAACAGGGCACCTGCAGAACTCCTGCCCATCGCTGACAGCAAGAACGAAAAAGGGCATATTCGCAAAATCCAAACCCAAGCGTTGGGCTCCCTGTCCACTGCCGCCAGCTGGGAGCTCTAGCTCCCCAAGTATGGAGGATGAGGAAAGCGATTCAGAACCGGACCAAGCGCCTCAGCCGATGGTTCCGCCCACGGATACTATGGAGCACACCCATGTCACAGCAATCTCCCAGAAACGCGCCCATGAGACTTCCTCCTCTGAATCGGAAAAGGAGTTCCCGAAGATAGAGAATTCCAGTCTTCAAGTTGTTCTAGCTCATTCTCCCCATGATGGCTGGACAAAAGTCAACAAAAAGAAAGGGAAAAAACACTGTGTTGTAGTTTCTGACCCTCTGGGGTAAAAGTCTGTTAGTCAGTCTTTGCTCTCAAATTATTTGATGTAGCTCTGAAATTGAATCTTTCCTCCGGGACCGAGGTTGATGGATCCATCATTTCCGGTCTGCCGGTCTCTTGCTTCTCCTGATTGTACTATATTTTACTTAATAGATTTAGTCTTTATCGAAAAAAAAAAACAAATGTACCAGTAATTTTAGAAGTAATTGGGGTCACAACACTTACCGGAATAGGTGTTTCTGGTAATTCAGATGAAGAAACAGATGTTTGTGAAGTACTGGATCTAGTCAAATGAGACCGCTTTGACCGGATGGGTGTAGCTTCAGGTGGTAAAGACGGTTTACTTGCTGCTCTCCGCGAATGACAGGGTAAGGGTTGATTTTCCTCCACGACTTCTGATTGATTTTATTACAAAAAAGAAATAAACAAAAAGGGGTAAGTTAGGCAAAAATATTTACCAAGCAATTGTGAACTGAAAAATACCTCTTGGCGAACCAAGAAGTACGGGCAGGAAATCTCCCCGAATGTTGTGTTCGGTGTATCACAGTGTACAAGGTGGCCGACTCGATTACCTAAGGATGGATAGAAACCTAGTGTTGTCCTCCCATATATACCCAAAAGTACATGGAGGCCCAATCCGTATTAGCATTGTCTAATGCGAAACCGCACAGTGAGAGCATTCCCATATACTTTATGTATTGTAACACCGCCCTATATACCCGAAGGTCCGTGGACAAGCTACGATATACTCACATACATGGAATGAGGTATCACACTTGGAATGTATCACATACAAGTTAGCGACAGCTGCTATGTTTTACGACGCCAGAACACGTCTCTAGCCTAGAACCTCTAAATGTTTTGCGTTAGGTGACAATGCTCCATTAGGTTAATTGATGTTAATTTTAAGTTGATATTGATTAAGAATTTTCATTTCAGGGTTTGCCATGTGATGTATTTTGAATTCCTAGAATGCAACTAATATGATAAGCATCATTTTAATTCAATTTTGACAATGAAAACCTTAGCTAGTAGGGAAAGAGCAATCAGATTTTTGTAATCAAAGAAGAAAGAACACATCTAATGCAATTTTCCTAAACCATTCCTATGAGTACACACAAAATTTTCAATTCACAATGTAAGTTTCTCTTTTCAATTCCCTTAATTTTGTGATGAACAAAAAGAGACTAATGCACATACAATCAATCAATCTTTTTGCAAGAACGAAGACTTTACGACAATTCTGTTTCGAAAGAAATGAATACTTTTATGACACTTTCTTTTGAACAAAGATGAATCGACTATAAGCTAACTTTGACAATGCATTGATAATGATAAGGAAATAATTTAAGAAACACTAAACAATCAAGGACAAACTAGGGTTGGCAAAGGAAACACAAATTGATTTTAGAGACACAAGCATCATTGACCTTTCAACAAGCAGAAACAGAAGAATATTTGGAAAAAAATCAACTCAAACGAGGGATTTTTGTCCTAAGGAGGATCAACGCAGCCTTGAATGGGAGACAGTGTGCTTCAGAGCACTGTCCTCAAGCCAAGGGTGCTCTGTAGCACTCTGTCTCTAGACCAAACCTGTGCTGGTGCTAGAGAGGCCATCCTAGGGGCTTACAAGCACAATTTTCACCAAAAAACACTTCAAAAAGGTTGAAACAAGATCAATGGAGGAAAGTAAGGTTTACTAGAGTGTACTAGGATGAAGGTAAAATACCCGGAGTGAAGATCGTTCCCCAGTGGAGTCGCCAATTTGTTATGAGGAATTTTGCATCTACGGATAAATACTAATTCCCTAGGTAGGTAGTTATACCTAGAACAACAGATTTAAAGTGCTTATCCTTTTTCTATAGATGATAAATAAGACAAGGGAAACAAAGGACCTACTTGTTCTTTTGCTTTCCTTTTGTCTCCTTTGTATGGTTCCCGTCGCTCCTCTTCAAACTTAACTCGCTTAAAAAGTACCTGCAAGCATAAATAGAAGATAGAGAACCAATCAAAGCAAGAGATCTATCAGCTATAAGTAAATGGAATCGGATACATTCACACATATAAACATCATATATCAAGATAAGCATATGGAAAAAGGTGTAAATAGCTTTATTAAGTAGAAGGAGGAATTACAACCATGAAGTCCGATCCATTGTCACTCTTCCAGCTTGGGTTCCAACCAACATCACATCAATAACATAGCACTCTGGCAGCATAACAATACTTGCTTATAATCTCAATCCTCACACCAACAATATATCCTTACAAATTCTCAAAGTCCAGCCCCTGATCACTTAGATGAGTGCTCAATTTACAGGCAAATGGAGGAGGTTTGGTCATAAATGAGGGTATGGAATGGCCTTCCAAACTTAGAGTTAGTTTCCATGGAGGAAGGGATGAGAGGATAGGAGGTTACCTAACTCATTCCATATCCAATTTTGAGATCATAGGAGATGATAAGTGTGGGAATATTCTAGATGGATCCAGAAGATAAGAATATTCCCAAAACATTATGTGAATTTCGCTCAAGCTCGCCCAGCGTAGGTCAAAGTGGGCCTAAGTGCTTTGGAAAGCACCCTGACATGGGCCTACTTGCACTGAAGCACACTTACCCCTATCCAAGGCTGTGCTGGTCCCTCAAGGAGGCATTTTTGGAGGTATTCAGGCCAAGAAACTCTTAGGGAAGGAGGCATTCAAAGTGTTGACTTGTATAGGGCATGTAGCAACTAATTAGGGTTTGATGAGCCCCAATGGTACTAATCTCAATGATGGGAGTGATGTGCCCAAATGGATCTATAATAGGTTGGTGTTATTTGGAGGCCATCGTTAAACATTTTGAGGTGTCATATACCACCATCGACAGATCTGCCAATGACGCCGTCGGTCGGGTTCGATACCTGTCAGTGTTTATATATATATATATATATATATATATATATATATTCCCTCTGCCGGGTTGGTTGATGGGGTTTCACTGCTCATCGGTCGATGGGGTTTCACTCCTCATCGGTCGACGGGGTTTTACTACCCATCGATCGACGATCTGTATTTGATTTTTTGTTTTTGTTTTTTCTATTATTATTATAATAGCCCCAACAGTTCAAATCCCACCAAAATTTTTGGGGCTAATTAGAAAAATTAATCAAAAGAAAAATTGGTCGCCACCAAATTTCGTGAAGGTGCAAAATGTTACCTAGTTAAGAAAACTGACAAGTTACTCACTGGGTGCCATGTGGTGCATTCTGATTCATCTGTACTGCTAACTGGGTCGCTAACTATGCTATTTACATCACCTACCGTGTCATCTTCTGATTGGTTGCTCGTCGACCATACCACCATGTCAGCTTGTTGATTTTAGCAGACATACGACTGACATCAACATCCATATGGTTGACATTAGTATCCGTACTGTTGATGTCAGCACCACATCATCATTCATGTGGGTCTTGCTTGCAAACTTTTTAACTATTTCTTAAAAACTTCAGCGGGCCATAACTTTCTCATACGATGTCGGATTGAGGTGTCATTCATTCTGTTGGATTCATAATGACGATATCTTTGATTTGAGATTGTTTTCACTACATTTCAAGGACTTTGAAAATTTATCCTTTTAGGATCCTCCTGGATCATTCCTCCCCATTGAGGAGATTTTGGTCTAATATAGACATATTTGGGAACTTCAATCCCAATCTTATATGTTGATAAACTAGGGCTCTTTAACCCCTAAAATAGTTGTTTCATACTTTTTTCATACCCTAAAAGAACATGGTCATCTGATTACATCATTCCCCAAAAGTTCCACCTGAAAAACCATCTAGAATTGGCCTAAACTGGACCATATTGACTGCTCCACTGTCAAGGTACGATGCATACTGAGTTCTAAACTAGCCAAGTGTGATCCATACTAATGAGGCCTTCTATAGGGTGTGATGAGCAAGGATGGACAAATGTCCGGGACATTTTGCTAAGTGGATGGTCAAAGAATCTTCTAGAAACTTCCCCTCTGACACTTGCCTCTCTAAATTCACCCCAAAGATGAGTAAGAGATCTAAACTTCAGTTATCTCCCCTCTTGTGGAACCAAATGTAACAAGTGGAATGACACTAATCAAACCCCAGAGATGACTCACACCCTTGCACACATCTATAAATGGATCCCCCATCTAAGAGATCCAGAGGCTGGAATATTGTGAATTGCAAGTAGGTGCTGATAGTTTGAGGAAAGAGCATTGTATTGTTGGTGTGATCTTGCTATTTCATGAGATGAAGAGGGCTTGATGCTGGATCAGACAACTGGGTTGTAATTATCCCTTCTATTTAATAAAGTTCTTCGAGTTTTCTTCCATATAATTGTGCAATTGTGAATGTTATTATTTGTGAATGCCATTGTATGTTCATTATATTTCTGATTCCGTAATGATTATGATATAATAGATCAAGATGCTTTGACGGTTCTTTGTTACTGTGTTTCTACAAGTACTCTCCAAGTGGGATAGGTACAGAGAGGAGTTGCGAGTTCTGTCAAGGGGGAGAGAGATCAAGCAAGGAGTTAAGCGGAAGATCCAGGTTGGTTCCTTTGTCTTTCTCTTATCTATTATACATAGAAGAAATCATGAATTGCTTTAAACTATTATTTCTAGGACAACTGCCAAACCTAGAGGGCTAGTCGATCGAAAAGACACTAGTTTTCCCAGAAACAAATTGGCGACTCCACTGGGGGATCAAATAGATGTTTGTTTGTTGTTATTGTTTGTTTTATAAACTATAGACGGAGCCTGAAGTCAGCCAGGTAGCCTTCGAACTACTCTTGCTTTGCAATTGCATAGTAGATGAATGCTGCTTTAGTCAATCTTTAGTTTAGTTTATGAATTAAACATTTGACTTACAAGCATTCTAGATGCCCTTTTGGTAGCTCAGTAACCTCTCAAGACATTCCTCTGTACTTTTCTCTTTACTGTCCATCATAGCTCAGCTTAACTCACTAAAATCAGCTGCAAATTTGAGCCAAAACCCATTTCATTTGCGCTCCCTGGCCCATCGCACTGTCTGTCACTGTGAACCATTATGAATAGCACTTCCCGAGTGTAGCAGGTGTGATGCATCCGTGTTTCTGTGAAGCCCAGGTACAATGACTGATTGAACCTATTTCCATTCTTGAAATTTGGGGTTTTTGTCCTTGTTTTTAGTTCTGTTTAGTTGATTTGCTGCCTATGAACAATGCCTCCTTACTGAACCTTCCTTGCATCGCATAGATCAGCCTCCATTGATTAGGATTAGTAAATATTTTTATGTATTTTTCCATCATTTACAATCCTTTGTCGAAAAGTTGCTTAAATCGATCTGTCGTTTTGGTACAAAAAGTGTCGTAACTGTCGTTTTGTGTCAAAAAGAGAAGTGTTGTTGAGTCTTCCTTCCCTGGATAGTCGATTGAACTTTTGGTCATGTATTTGATTTGATTTGTTGATATTTGAAGTGTCGAAATCATTTTCTATTCGAAATTGAAAAGTGTCGTTTAGTCTTCCTTTCTATTTTGAAAAAAAAAATGTCGAAAATGTCCTTTGAAAGAAATATTTTAGATCTTTGCTATATTTAGTTTTCTTTTTTGGGCATTTTTCACATTAAAGAGAATGAAAACAAATACATGCATTTGCATTTGCATTTAGTTTGTGTGCGAAAAATGATTTAGGAAAATGCACTAGTGTGCGCTCTTCGCTCTTTGTTTGAAAGAATTGTAATCTTCTTTTCCTAGGAGCTAGGATTTTCATTGCTCAAAATAAACAATGATTGTTTATCATTGTAGATTGCATTTTTAGGAATTTCAAATTAACATCATGCAGTGAACCATTGAAAGGAAAACTTAGGGGGCATGCACCCTTATCTATTTGGCGGACGAACCTAGCTGAAAAGATAGGTTTCCCTGTAGGTTATGTGATTGGTTGTTAGGTCCCTATAATACTAGTGATTACCCCATTACTATTGTAGTTGTATCCCTTATTAATATTGTTGAGCCCCTATTGTCCCCATATTTTATTGTACCCCATAGAATCTCTCTATTAGGGTCCCACCCTAACCCCCTTATTTATGTAGTAGGATCGAGTCATAGTTATAGTTAAGTAAGGAGTCAATAAAGCCCATATTAATAATTGTAAGTGGTTAACCCGCAATTAATGACGGGACCACAATTAGTTGCAAATGGGCCATGATATTAGATAGATGGTATTAATAAGAACCATGGTATTGATCCATGGTATTGCATGTATGAGTCATATATAAAGGATAGAGAGTCCCTGCAAGGAGCATCGTGTCTTATTTTGTAATCGAGCTCTGCTCTATTGGAGGTTGCCCCCTCGAAGAGGCAAGTGAACATTGCTTTCTGAATAATAAAATACTTGCTGTTGTTTCTCACTATTCTATGTTCTAGGTATATTTCTTCACATATTCTGTATTTTGGTATCATCTTGCAGGTTAAGAGCATAACAAGTGGTATTAGAGCTCTTTCCAGGGCCGGTGGGATCTCCAATTCTTAGCAATTTTTTTTTTTTTGGCTAGAGACGTGCTCCGACATCTTTAAACCACGGGATCTGTCATTGAGCGCATAAACCTGTGGATTTGGGGAGGCATGCATGCAGGAAATAAAAGAGGTGGTCACGCTTGTTGGACTCCCTTGTAACCCCTATGGGTACCCCTTCGAGTAGTAGCGCATTAGATAGAAATGTGCACGGACTGTCTTCCAAGTACCCTCTGGGTATATCGAAAGCCCCCTAGCTCCTTTGAAACCTCGCCATAGATAAACCATCGACCGTCTTGCTGCTACAGTACACCGAGAACAACACTCGGAGAGATTACTCGCCCGTACGATAAGGTAGTTGGGTTGTACGACTAAGGGTACGGTTGATCCTCCTTAGTTAGAGCCTTGAAACATTGGGCCGAGTACTACTGTCAGACCCTTATGTAAATTGCGATTTGTAGCACCTGACACTCCTCGAGACCATAGTTCCCTTTTCTATCTCGGGATCACGTATAATCTCTGCCAGATCAGATCTCACAAGTGGGGTTGCAGCAGCAGCAGACATCAGTCCCGCAGTTTTGAGTTAGCGGACCAGCCTTTCCAATCCATCAGATCCACAGCAGCAATCGGTGCCGCCTCTCAGAGTTATCTGATCAGCCATTCAGATCTCTCAGATCCACCAGATCTGAGTAGTTGTGTGGGGTTCCTATACCGGGGCGTGATTTTCGCAAGACTTTTGGTAGCATTGACATTTTGGGGATTCGGCTACTGCAGTATTCCTAAGCAAGGAGTAAAACTCCGTTAGGAGTTTTCAGAAAAATAAATAAATAAATAAATAAATAGATAAATAAATAAATAAATAAATAAATGTCTGAGACCCCCTGGGGCGCTTATTGGTGATCTAGCCCATAAGAATCAGGACAACGAGCTGAGCAAGGTGGTACCACTCAATTGTTAGTGAAAAAAATTCGGGCGGTCCCAAATTTCAAGTACATCGGATCGGTGCATGGTAGAAACTAGAGCTCAAGCTATGGCCAATGAGAAGATAGACAAACTTGAACAATCCTTGCAAGCCATCCAAGCTCAGCTTGACAAACTAACTGACACACTCTCTAAGGGCAAGGAGGAAGCCCACAAGGAGGCGTATATTGGCAATGGACACAATGAGGGTGAGTCTAGCTGCTCTCTTCACCTCTGAGGCACCCACCAACAATCCCGCCCGCGACCTCCCAAGCTGGATATGCATAAATTTGATGGTTCTCACCTGGCCGCATGGATAGCACAAATGGAGCAGTATTTCAATCTGCATAACATCTTAGATAATGAAACTTAGCTTATGGTGAGGAGAATATACTTGGACAATGAAAGATGGCAATGGTGGGAATGGCATCGACGTTGCAATGGAAGTTTTATTACTTGGGCCACCTTCAAAAAAGCTCTTACAGAGCGCTTTGACCAGGAATCTTCTTTTCTGGGTCGTCTCACTAAGCTCCGACAGACTGGCACAATGGATGAATATGCTACAGCCTTTGAAGCCTTAGCTTTCCGCACTAGGGATCTCTCAGATGCGTTCTACACGGAATGTTTTACCAGCGGTCTTAAAGAGGCCATATAAGCCCACGTCCGACTACACCACCCTCCCACATGGTCGGAGGCTTTCAAGGTAGCTCGTAACGTGGAACGTGCATTAGCAGCCCAAGCCATTCACCCAAATTTCACCGCCAAGGGTCGCCCCCCACAGGCTCACAACACGACTCAAACACTTAAGGTTCAAAAGGTGTCACCTAGATAAATGGCCGAAAGAAGAAAACAGGGATTATGTTACTACTGTAATGAAAAATACTCCCCAGGTCATAAATGCAAGGAGCCTAAATTTTTTCAAATTGATGCCACTGATTGCAGCTCCTCGGAGGAAGCCCCACCACTTGAGGAACCGACGGAGGTAGAAGAGGACAACCATAAGGACAATTTCCCTGACGAACCAGTTATTTCGCTGCACGCTTTGGCAGGGATTTCTTCACCTCAAACTCTCAAAATCAGAGGTTTTATTAAACATCACCCAGTAGTAGTCTTGATTGATAGTGGAACTACACATAATTTCATCCATCAAAAAGTCGCGGAAGCAGTGCATTGTTTTGTACGAGCAGTTTCTAACTTCCAAGTCCAAATTGTGGATGGGGGAACAATGAAATGTGAAGGCTGCTGTGAAAATGTCAAACTTCAAATGGGGGATTATCAGTTGAAGACCCACATGTTTGCCATACACATGGGAGGGTGTGACATTGTCCTCGGTGCTGAATGGCTTCGCACTCTTGGGCCAATCACAATGGATTTCTAGGAGTTATATATGAGCTTTAAGCAGAACAACTCCACACATACCCTCCGTGGACTCCAGGTGGGAGCTCCCTCTATCATCAGCTCACATAGGATGGAAAAATTGCTAAAAAAGGGCCATCATGGAGTTATAGCTCAATTTAATGCCATCCAGGCCATCGAACCCAATTCTTTGCCGATTCATCCTGAGATGCAATAGATTTTAAATAACCATATGCCAGTCTTTGACAAGCTTCATGAGCTTCCACCCTCGCGAGGGGAACATGATCATAGCATCACCTTGGTTCCAGGGGCCCAACCCCCAAATGTGCACCCATACAGATATCCGTTCACCCAAAAGAATGAAATAGAAAAAATAATCAAGGAACTTTTGGAAGCAGGTGTCATTCGTCCCAACATTAGTCCTTATTCATCACTGGTGGTCATGCTGCTCAAGAAAGATGGGGAATGGTGGATGTGTCCAGACTTCAGGGCCCTCAATAAGTTGACAATCAAAGATAAATTTCCCATCCCTGTTGTTGATGATTTGCTAGATGAACTCAATGGAGCTCAATTCTTTACTAAGTTGGATCTTTGCTCAGGCTACTACCAAATTCGCATGAAGGAAGATGACATTCCAAAGACTGCTTTCAGAACTCATGAAGGACATTATGAGTTCCTGGTCATGCCATTCGTTCTTTGTAATGCCCCATCTACTTTTCAGAGCCTTATGAACCACCTTCTCAAACCATATCTCAGTAAATTTGTCCTTGTCTTCTTTGATGACATCCTCATCTATAGTTGCACTTGGGCCACACATCTTCAGCATGTAGATCTGCTCTTGCAACTGCTCCGCAAGCATAAATTATTTGTTAAGATTTCCAAATGTTCTTTTGGCATGGCTGAAGTTGAGTATTTGGGCCACATTGTGGGGCATGAAGGTGTCAAGGTGGACCCCAAAAGATCCAGGCAATGCAGGATTCGCATCAAC
Organism: Pinus tabuliformis; assembly: GCA_031772625.1. NCBI lineage: Eukaryota > Viridiplantae > Streptophyta > Pinopsida > Pinales > Pinaceae > Pinus > Pinus tabuliformis. The sequence continues at coordinate 1,855,524,897 of CM062816.1, forward strand.
CTAAGACCTTGAAGAGCATGAGAGGATTTTTGGGTCTCACAGGCTATTAACGCAAATTTTTCCGCAATTATGGTCGCATTGTGAAGCCCCTCACTCAACTCCTCAAGAAAAATTCATTCTTCTGGAATGATGATGCACAACAGGAATTTACAGCTCTAAAAAATTCCATGTGTTCCACTCCAGTCTTAGCACTACCTGATTTCACCAAATCTTTTGTCATTGAATGTGATGCTTCGGGTACAGGTATTGGGGCAGTCTTAATGCAGGAAGGTCAACCCTTGGCCTTCACAAGCCAACAACTAAGTGGGAGGAATCTGGGACAATCTACCTATGAGAAGGAAATGATGGCCATCTTACATGCAGTAGATACCTGGTGACCTTACTTACTAGGGCGACGTTTCCAAATCCGCACAGACCATCACAGTCTTAAATATTTTTTGGAGCAACGCCTATCCTCCCAAAAACAAAATAAATGGCTCGCCAAATTGCTGGGATATGATTATGAGATCATTTACAAGTAAGGGCACGAAAATAGTGTAGCAGATGCATTATCTCGCCAATTTGAGGAGGAAAGTACCTCGCTCGCAATTTCCCTTCCCATTCCAGAATGGATTAAAGAGGCTCGCAGGGAATGGTTTTCACATCCCTGGCTCTCCCAACTCATTACTCAATTGCAGGCGGATCCAAATTCCACCAAGGGCTACTCGTGGCAGGATGAGATTCTTCGCTACAAGGATAGAGTCGTAATATCACCAACATCCACCCTCAAAAGCCACATTTTGGCAGAATTGCACTCATCCCCCATTGCAGGACATTCAGGCTTTTAGAAGACATATGCTCGCATTAGAAGATCATTTTTTTGGACAGGCATGAAAAAGGACATCCTTACTTTTGTAGCGGAATGCGATGTCTGTCAACGCCACAAAGGGGAGATAGTTAAAGCACCAGGCACATTACAACCGTTGCCCATCCCGACATCTATATGGACGGAGGTTTCTATGGATTTCATTACAGGTCTTCCAAAGTCAGGAAACAAGTCAGTCATCATGGTGGTTTTGGACCGACTTTCTATGTATGCTCATTTCTGCGCCCTACCCCACCCGTTTACACTGACTTTGGTCGCTCAATCTTTCATGGATCAGATCCTCAAATTGCATGGCATGCCCACTTCTATTGTGTCTGATCGTGACCCGATCTTCACCAGTAATTTTTGACAGGAACTCTTCAGGCTACAAGGCACCCAACTAAAACTCAGTACTTCCTATCATCCACAAACGAATGGTCAAACTGAAGCCATCAACAAATGTCTGGAAACATATCTTAGGTGTTTCACTTCAAAAAAGCAACATCTATGGGTACAGTGGTTGCCTCTAGCTGAATGGTGGTATAACACCAACTATCATGCCACCACCAAAGTGACTCCCTATGAAGCAGTTTATGGTCAACTCCCTCCTTCCCCTACTTCTTATATCAAGGGGTGCTCCAAGGTACAAGCAGTGGATCAACTCCTACAAAACCGCACAACCATGCTCGCCCATCTTAGAGAGAATCTTCATCAAGCTCAAAACCACATGAAGCAACAGGTAGATCAAAATCACTTAGAGCGCCAATTTCAAGAAGGGGATCAGGTATTTTTGAGGCTGCAACCATATAAGCAAACTTCACTCAAAGACAAGGGTTGTCATAAACTATCTCCAAAATTCTACGGACCATATCAAGTACTTCAGCGCATTGGAGAAGTGGCCTACAAGCTAGCTTTGCCACCCACTGCAAAACTCCATCCAGTTTTCCATGTATCATGCCTCAAGAAAGTGATTGGGAACAATTGCAGAATTCAAACCAGTCTACCTGAATTGGATGAAGAAGGGTCAATCTGGCTCCAACCTGAACAGGTCCTAGACACACGAGAATGACACCTACGTGGCCGCATGATTAGGGAAGTCCTCGTCAAGTGGAAAGACACCTCTTCGGAAGATGCAACCTGGGAACCAGCCACTATTCTTCAGTAGTTTCCGCAGCTTCAGCCTTGAGGACAAGGCTATTCTTAAGGGGGAGGGCATGTTAGGATCCCACCCTAACCCGCTTATTTATGTAGTAGGATCAAGTCATAGTTATAGTTAAGTAAGGAGTCAATAAAGCCCATATTAATAATTGTAAGTGGTTAACTCGCAATTAATGACGGGACCACAGTTAGTTGCAAATGGGCCATGGTATTAGATAGATGGTATTAATAAGAACCATGGCATTGATCCATGGTATTGCATGTATGAGTCATATATAAAGGATAGAGTCTCCCTACGAGGAGCATCGTGTCTTATTTTGTAATCGAGCTCTGCTCTATTGGAGGTTGCCCCCTTGAAGAGGCAAGTGAACATTGCTTTCTGAATAATAAAATACTTGTTGTTGTTTCTCACTATTCTATGTTCTAGGTATATTTCTTCGCATATTTTGTATTCTGGTATCGTCTTGTAGGTTAAGAGCATAACACTCTCTATTGTTATTTTTGTGGCTTTATATTATTATTGTTAGGTCGGTTGGGTTATATTGTGACTCCATAGACTCCTATATATAGAAAGGAGGTTTTGTCATTTGAATTATCCAATAATTGTTCATTTGTGTAATGTAAAGGAGGTTGCCCCCTTGAAGAGGCTGAATTCTAAGGCGTTGATCTCTCTTTTCTATCTTTTTGTGAGCTAGTTTCATAACATTTGGTGTCAGAGCTTTGGATTCTAGGGTTTCGCTTCTCCAAATAAGTCATCGTGGAATTTTCACTATAAATTTTTTATGTGACGTTTCAGAAGCGGAAAAAAAACCCATTTGAGACGAAATTGCACTGAACCTTGGGTCCAAATTTCAGATCTTTTTGCACTATATTTGCGGAGATGTGATCTGAGGAAGTTGGTCTTTTTGCAGACTCCTAAATTACATTCCAAACAAGTGACCTGGGGAAAACCGTCATAACTTTCTCTCTGAGCATCGGATTGAGATTTTATAAGAAGGTATAGAAAGAGGACGGAATGTAGTTTCTTGTAGATATTTTTCAATGCCATAGGTTGAAACAGTGACACGTGGCACTTCATACAAGTTTGATCTTCTGGAAAGGTCTATAATTAGGTCATCTTGGGAGGTTGTGCATAACTCTTTCTTGGAGAACCCAATTTGGATAAGACTGGTGGCATTGGAAAGAGGACACAGAGGGCTACTACAAATCGAAATTTCAAAATTGGATGATCTGAAATTATAGAGATACATCAGATTCAATATCAAGCTCCTACAAATTGAAAAAAGGTGTGTAGTTTTTCTAAATTTTTGCTTAAGCTTGGTTTGAAAAATTAGTTTGAAGGAATTGAAAGGGCATATTAAAGCATTATTATCAGTAATTGATGCCCCGAGGAAAGAAAATGAAAACACCTAGTAAGCAACCTGAAAGCTCTAGCATGACTCATGAAGAAGAGGGAGAAATGCAACATGATATATCAAAATTACGAGACCAAGTGAAACAAGTGTCACTTGCACAAAAAGCAGCAGAATCTAATATGAAAGATGTAGAAGTTAAGATGGATGGTTTAAAGAAAGGTGTAGAAGCTAAGATGGATTGTTTAAAGAAAGGTGTAGAAGCTAAGATGGATGGCATGGAAGCTAAGATGAATGGTATGGATGCTAAAATGGATGGCATGGATGATAAGATGGAAGAATTGAAGATAAATATGAATAAGTTGCTACAATAAATGGTCACTAATGGTGAAAGGGTAGTAAAGGAAACTCATGATGAGAAAAAAAAAATGTTAATCATGATTCCATAGACTCTAATGTTGGATCGAAGACCCACCATATTCCAAAAATCGATATGAGGAAGTTTGATGGCAAGGATCCCGCAACATGGATATTATAGATGGAGAATTTTTTTTATCTCAATAATGTGCAAAACACACAAAAGGTACGTATTGCAACTTTATATTTAGAACCAAATCAGTTTGTATGGTATCAATGGCTTTTCTCTCGTAAAAAAATTATCACTTGGGAAATTTTTATGGAAGAATTGATAGCACATTATGAGGATACAAAAAGCAACACTTTTTTTAGCCAATTGATAAGTCTCAAACAAAAGGGTTCAATAATTGAGCATATTGAAGAGTTCCAAAAATTGAACATAAGGGTAAAAAATATTCCAGAGGAGCATATGATTGATGTGTTCATAGGGACTCTAAAGGATAATATCCAACATGATGTTTGCCTTTGGGAACCTAATTCATTAGAGAAGGCATTCAGGTTAGCAAGAAAATGGAAAGCAAAATTATGGCAACCAGGAAGCATACCAGTCACAACTATAAAGATGGAAGTGTTATTACCCCTAGCCTTCCACAACCTATAAGGTTGACACCACAACAATTGGAAGAAAAAGGAGCAAAGGGGCTTTGTTGCAGTTGTGATAGCAAATACACTAAAGGTCATAAGTGTGCTGAGAAGAAATTATTCTACATAGATTGTGAAGAGGAAGAAGAAAAGGAGCAAGAAAGGTCAAAGGAAGAGGATATACTCCAGGAACAAAGCCTAGATAAAGAATAAATGAATCCGACTATATCTTGTAACGCATTGGCTGGAATTACCACTCCTCAAACCATCAAGATAGAAGGACAAATCAAAAAGAAAAAGGTAATAGTGTTGATTGATTCAGGAAGTACCCACAATTTTATTCATTGTAAGGTAGCAAAAGAATTGAATTGCTTCATATCAAGCTATTCATGGGAGAATATGTGTTGAATAGCCCAATGCTTTCCATTCCAATGGGAGGTGCTGATGTTGTACTAGGAGTCCAATGGCTACAATCCTTGGGTACAATAGCTTTTAATTTTCAAGAACTTTTCATGAAATTTTCTTCCGAAGGAAAGGAAGTTGAATTAAGGGGTATTGCAGGGAAACCAGGAAAGATAATCAGCTCTAATGATATGACAAAGCTTCTAAAATAGGAACAAAAAGGTGTAATTGCTCAATTATGTTCGGTAAATGTTTCCACATCAGAATCATCTATTTCTCCAGATCTCAAAAACGTCTTGGAAAATCATTCCAAGGTATTTGAGACTCCCAAAGGTCTCCCACCTATTCGTGATCATGATCATGCTATTCATTTTATTCCAAGAAGTGTTCCTCCAAACATCAGGCCGTACAGATATCCCTATGCCAAAAAGAGTGAAATTGAACGTATGGTTGCAGAAATGCTAGAGGCTAGTATAATTCAACCTAGTCAAAGTTCTTTCTCTGCTCCAGTAGTATTGGTGCACAAGAAGGATGAATCATGGCGCATGTGTCCGGATTATAGGGAGCTCAACAAGCTCACTATTAAAGATAAGTTTCCCATTCCTGTCATTGATTAATTACTGGATGAATTGCATGGATCAATTTACTTCACCAAGTTGGATCTTTGTTTAGGATATCATCAAATCAGAATGAAGACTGAAGACATTCCGAAAGCAGCATTTAGTACTCATGAGGGTCATTATGAATTTTTGGTCATGCCTTTTGGCCTTACCAATGCACCTTCTACATTTCAAGGTTTGACGAATTCCATTTTCAAACCCTTCCTTTTAAAATTTGTGTTAGTATTTTTTGATGATATACTAATCTACAACAAGTCTTGGAAGGATCATGTTGAACATGTTGACAGGGTGCTACAACTATTGGAGGAGAAACAATTATATGCAAAAATATCAAAATGCTTCTTTGGAGTACAAGAGGTGGAATATTTGGGTCATATTGTATCTCATGAAGGAGTTAAGGTAGACCCTAGCAAAATTAAAGCCATTAAGGAATGGAAAATCCCCACATCCATAAAGCATCTGCGAGGATTTCTCTTGTTGACAAGGTATTATCGCAAGTTTGTTAAGAATTATGGGAGAATAGCAGCACCTCTAACAACATTATTGAAGAAAGATGCATTTTCATGGAATCCAGAAGCAACAAAGGCCTTCGAACATCTTAAAGAGGCAATGTGCCAAGCACCGGTCTTAGCTACACCATACTTCACAAAAACCTTTATTGTGGAATGTGATGCTTCAGGAAATGGAATTGGTGCTGTTTTAATGTAAGATGAAAGACCCATTGCTTTTGAAAGTCATCTAATCAAGGGAAAGTTTTTACACAAAGCTATTTATGAGAATAAATGTTGGAAATACTACATGCACTTAAGAAATGGATACCCTACCTAATGGGAAGACGCTTCAAGGTAAAAACGGATCATGATAGCCTTAAATAATTTCTAGAACAAAGATTATCCTCTGAAGAGAAACAAAAGTGGGTCACAAAGATGTTGGGTTATGACTTTGAAATCATCTACAAAAAAGGGAAGCAAAATGTGGTGGCAGATGCACTCTCAAGAAAGGATGAGGATGTGGAAGCATTGTTGTGCTCCATTTCTATTATCCAACCAGATTGGATAAACGAAGCAAGGGGGGAATGGAAGAATGATGAAGAAGTATGGGCACTTATTCAAAAGGTACAACAAGATTCCAGTACATCTGATACATTTAGCTGACAAAATGATTCGTTAGGTACAAAGATCACATATACCTCTGTAAGAATTCGCAACTCAAACAAAAAATTCTTATTCAATTGCACACTTCTCCCTTAGGAGGGCACTCAGGATTTTTAAAAAATTACCACAGGGTTAAGAAGGAATTTTTTTGGGATGGCCTTAAATCGGATATTCAAAAGTTTGTGGAGGAATCTTTGGTTTGCCAACAAAATAAAGTTGAAACAATTAAGACCCCGGGTCTATTACAACCTTTATCCATTCCCAGCCAACGTTGGGAGGAGGTTTCAATGGATTTTATCACAGGTTTACCCAAGTCTGAGGGAAAGAGTGTCATCATGGTGGTAGTTGAAAGACCTACCAAGTATGCACACTTTTGTGCATTATCACATCCATTTAAAGCCAGTACAGTTTCTACTGCATTTATGGAAACAATTCAAAAGCTACATGGAAACCCAAAGATTATTGTAAGTGACAGAGATACCATTTTCACTGGAAAATTCTGGACAGAATTATTTTCTTGTCTGGGTACTCAGTTAGCTCATAGCTCATCTTATCATCCTCAATCTGATGGGAAAACTGAGATAGTAAACAAATGTTTGGAAGGATATATTCATTGCTTTGTCACTTATAAATAGAAACAATGGGTCAAATGGTTGCCTCTGGTTGAATGGTGGTATAACACTTCCTTCCATACAACAACAAAAATGACCCCATTTATGGCACTTTATGGATATCAGCCAACATCCATCACATCATATTTAAGAGAAAATTCTAAGGTTCAAGCAGTGGAACATCACATTGAACATCAACAACAAGTCCTCCAACTCTTAAAGGATGACCTCGTGTTGGCACATAATAGAATGAAACAATAGGCAGAACAACATCGCAGCGAACGAAGTTTTGATGTAGGTGATTGGGTATTCCTACGGCTACAACCATATAAACAAATGTCCCTCAAGCAAGCTAAGAAGGATAATAAATTATCACCAAAGTATTATGGTCCGTACAAGGTGTTGCAAAAGATTGGTACTATGGCATACAAATTGGAGCTTCCTGCAACATCTCGAGTGCACCCAATTTTCCATGTTTCATGTTTAAAGAAGGTTATAGGCGACAAGTTCATAGTTTAAACAATATTGCCAGAACTTGACGAGGAAGGAAAAATTATATTGGAACTGGAAGCAGTCACAGAAACAAGAACTCGACAGCTACGAAATCGATCAATTTCGGAGTATCTCATCAAGTGGAAGAACTTATCCGCTGAAGATTCCACATGGGAGGATGAGAATTTGATACATAAGCATCCAGAACTACTCAAGTGTTGAGGACAACACTTTTTGAAGGAGAGGGGCATGTTAGGTCCCTATAATACTAGTGATTACCCCATTACTATTGTAGTTGTATCCCTTATTAATATTGTTGAGCCCCTATTGTCCCCATATTTTACTGTACCCCATAGAATCTCTCTATTATTATTTTTGTGGCTTTATATTATTATTGTTAGGTCGGCTGGGTTATATTGTGACTCCATAGACTCCTATATATAGAAAGGAGGTTTTTCATTTGAATTATCCAAGAATTGTTCATTTGTGTAATGTAAAGGAGGTTTCCCCCTCGAAGAGGCTGAATTCTAAGACGTTGATCTCTCTTTTCTATCTTTTTTTGAGCTGGTTTCATAACATTTGTCTGAGACACCATTCACCTTTGTCTGTGCCATAGACGAAGCCCAAGAAGTGTTTTGTCTACTCTGTGGACAAAACCATCCTCCCGTGTGAATTTCCCTGTAAGTGAAGTGATTGGTCCGACACACCATTCACCTTTGTCTATTTTGCGGACAAAGCCAAGGAAGTGTTTTGTCTGCTCTGTGGACAAAACAATCCTGCTTAACCACAGTGATTTCCATAGGGTTACTAGAGACTCTCCTTTTCATCATGCTGGGGGCATGCAAACCTTTTTCGTTTTCATTTTCTAGCTTTTTAGCTTTTTAACTTTTTAGTTTTGTCTTTTCTAGCTTTTTGTTTTGTCATTTTTTAAGCTTGCATAAAAAGAAAAACTAAAAACCAAGCATATGTTTGTTCGTTTCAAGCTTGTAAAAACAATGAAACCCACACCGAGCATAGTTCCCCCATGGTTCAAGCTCATTAAAAAATGAACCCGCCTTTAGTAAATAACCTCTGTGATTGCCATGTTATCAGCCTTTTGAGCCTTGGTTGTGTACCTCCCATCACCTCCATTCTTTTGGTTGATCATATGCTTCCACTTGGTTGTTTACTAGAGGAACAGTTGCGACGAGTGGTCCTGTTAGCCAACCTCTTCCTAGAAATCACCATTTTTGAGAAGTTCCAACTTACCCGAAACCAGTTGCTACCCTAAACACCACTCGTTCCTCAAAAAACGAGCCTTCTTTAAACCCTTTTCAGACTCGTTAAATATGAAAATATTGTCTAGTGATTGGCCTTTCCAGCACGTTAAAGTGATTGGAAGAGCCATCCCTCTTGTATATTTTAATATTTTTCGGACTTGAGGGATTATCTCACGAAAAAGTTCGAGCGCATGTCTTTTTCGGCTAGTTAAAGTGATCGAAAAGTCATCCCTTTTGTATTATTTTAACCTTTTTCAAACTTAAGGGATTTTCATACGAACCTTAAACTCGAGTTTGTTGTTAAACTCGTTAAAACAATAGCGACAAACTCGTCCAGGCGAGAAAAAGTTTCATTTTCGTCCCTTTTCAAACTCTCTAAACATGAAAAGGACCGAGTTATCTTTGTCGTTAAACTCGTTAAAACAATAGCGACAAACTTGTCCACCTAGACAAGAACGAGTTTCACTGTCGCTAGACTCGTTAAAACATAGCGACAGGTTTTCCCGAAGGGAAAATTATAGAACAAGCACATGTTATCCTCCTCAAGCTTGAAAAAAATAAAGAGGTACTGGTCAGCAATGACTGGGGAGAAAGGGAAGAAAACGTGAAAAATTTATGGTAGCAGGTCGCTCGTGAACATGAAACTTTCACTCCATCACCATGATTGAGTCGGGTTGGGTTATTCTATTCACCGGTCACTTCACCATTGGTCTTTCACACCATCCATTTTTGGGGTTAACGCTACCAATCCATCTCAGTGTCACCGATATGTTCAAGAGAAGTCATTTAGTTTAGAATTCACCATCCAGTTAATGCCTCATCCACTGCAATACCTTCAACCTCCATTTTTCATGACTGCCATTCCTAAACCTTGTGTTGTCAGATCGTTTTCTCCTCCAGAATATCATTTGCTTCGTTTCGTGTTGTAGATGTGGGATACATCAAGGCCCTCCTACGACGAGTCACTTCTTATTGACATCAGCTCATTATTGAATAAGTTGACTTAGAAACAACCCTTTCAGTGCTTTGAAGCTTGCATGCCTCAATGGCAAGTTTCTCACTTCCGGTGACAGGGTGACATCAATGGCCTTCGAGCGAAATATTTTGCATGGTGTTTGACATAAGATCATATATGCACACCACGTGAATTGTACTGTAGTACCTTGAGGGTCATTATCATTATCGGTGATTCCTCTCGTGTCTGTTAACAGCTAACATTATTGGCTGGTAATCAGGCGATGTTTTTCCATGTTCAAATTTAGAACATCTTTTCACATGGATTAACTTGTACATCGGGTGAAGATTGAACGAGTTTGAAGACCCCGGATCTAGTTTCATCCATCCAGGCTGCAATATATTCAGCAATATAAAGACATCAAATGTACACAGAAGCTGCACAGATGGTCATCCAAGCCAGGGATGATGACTCTACATATGAAGAATCACCAATTTGCAAATGCAGACGATTATCTGTTCTATGTACATGAAATGAATTTATAAAGCTAAGCATGGGAATTCCCACCTCAGCTAGATCATGAAAATTATATTATGATGATGTATTGTATTGTATCTTATACAGGTCACCTTCTAGTTACGAAACCTCAGATCCTCATGATAAAGCATTTCACTCGACATCAAAGATTTACGACTTCATGCTTTAGGGGGCAACTGTTATAGACATATTTGGGCACTTCAACCCCAATCTCATATGTCGATAAAATAGGGCTCTTTAACCCCTAAAAGATTTGTTTAATACCCTAAAAGAACATGGTCATCTGATTACATCATTCCCCAAAAGTTCCACCTAAAAAACCATCCAGAATTGGCCTAAACTGGACCATACTGACTGCTCCACTGTCAAGGTGCGATGCATACTGACTTCTACACTATCCAAGTGTGATGCATACTGATGAGGCCTTCTATAGGGTGCGATGAGCGAGGATGGACAAATGTTTGAGATAGTTTACTAAGTGGATGCTCATAGAATCTTCTAGAAACTTCCCCTCTGACACTTGCCTCTCTGAATTTGCCCCAAAGATGAGTAATAGATCTAAACTTTAGTTATCTCCCCTCTTGTGGAACCAAATGTAACAAGTGGAATGACACTAATGAAACCCAAGAGATGACTCACACCCTTGCACACATCTATAAATGGATCCCCCATCTAAGAGATCCAGAGGCTCGAACTTGCTACCATTCCTTCATCTGCACAACAAGTGCACTGTCAAGCCACATTTCCTTCTCCTTCACCTTTGTACTTCAAATCCATAAGTGACGAATCAACACATGCATTCTATGCAAACCTTTAGTACATGCTTTGTAAATTGTATACAAGACCATTCATGACTTCAACAACCCCCATACTTTCCAAGAGTTGATAACGCACTTTTTGGTCAAGTGTAAATCAAAATCACAACAGAAACAAATTACCAAGCTATCAACAAAAGGAAAAAAACATCATCATGTTGCATTCGTAAGTGATGGAAAATGCTTCATCACGTTTACAATCATTTCACAACATGTGATTTACAAAATGCAACCATGACAAGCTAATATATCTAATAGAACCATCTCTCACTCAACAAAGTGAATGGTTCATTTCCTTGTGGTTGATTCACTTATTGAACATCTTCACCATTTGGTTCCTTCATAGGTACTTTATGGTCATGGAGTATATGACATGTGGCTCTTTGATGTCCATCCTTGTTGTAGTGGCTACAATTATTCTTTCTCCTCCAAAATTTCTGGATCATCTTGGAACACTTATTCCTGGTACACCTCTGATGAGGAGAAATTCCTATGGAATCCTCACTATCACTAGAATGTGATGAGGTACTCCCATCATCTGTTGTTGATTGGTCACTGGTTGTCCTAGAGCATTCTCCAACCTCCTTTCTGAGATATCCAAGTCCTGCATAGCAAGGCAATTCCTGCACTTTTATGGGATTTACAATGCCCTAGCCATTAATGTCGAGGCCCATTCCTTGATACCCCATCTTCTTCAATAATTTTGATCGAATTCTTTTAGTATGTTTCTCAAAAGCAGCAAAATCATAATCATAAAAAGGACATGAAGTTGAAGAATCACTTTTTACCTCAGGCTTGTTATGCTGCAACCTTTCCAAGGCATCCTCCTTGGCTTGTAACTGACGTTGTAATCTCAGTTTCTCCTCCTATGCTTCTTGTAGGAGTTTCCTTAGTTCAACATTCTCTGCCCAAATTCTCTTGTTGATCTCCTCAAGTTCTTGGAGCCATGCAGTCTTTTGTGCCCTTCTCATCTCTGGCACAATATCTGCTGAAATCTTTGTCTCATCACCTGAAGCGGAACCTTTGCCAATAGGTCCATCTTCTACAATCCAAAGAGCTAAAATCTTCATCTCATCACTTGAGTCTGATGCTAGGTCAATTGGTCCAACACCTAAAAATCCTGCAGCTATGATCTTCTCGTCATCCTTTGATTCAAAATCTTGGTCTTGATGCACAATTGCAACTATCTTATGCTACTCCTTCCTGCCATTTCTCTCTGGCCTCATGTTGGGAACAGGTCCCCTGAGGTCAATTTTGGGATTAAAAGCCCAAATTTTGGGGCTAAAGGCCCAAGTTTTGTATAAAGAATGTAAAGTCTCCGCATTTTGTGGTCGCGGAGCACGAAGATGTAAATAGTCAAAAAGGGTTTCCACCCTTAGTTTATATAGTTTGTGTCAGCTTGATGAGATCTTCCCTTGGTCAATGGGCCATGGGAATGTATAAAAAGGGAGTCTTAGAAGAGTCTAAGGCAGTAGTTTGGTAGAGTTCTAAGTAAGTTTTTGGGTCTGTGAGAGATAAGACTGAAGAGTCTTAGTGTAGGTAGAGGCTCTATAGCTAAGTACGCAGAGGCCTAGGGTGGAAGTTTGCAGCTGAGTGCACGGACCCCTGCAGTTGTGTTCACAGGGAAGTTAGAGTATGTACTAGAGATCTGAACAACCAATAGAGAATTATTCTGGAGATATTTGTGTATGAGTTTTTTTACTTATGTTATGAATGTTTTCTATTATGTTATGTTGAATACTAGGTTTATGAGTTAATGTTATATTGATGCGCGAATCTATGTATTTTACTTTGTTATAATAATGCAAGTAAGAATATCTATTTATGTGAAGATAATCATAATTCATGTTGAAGTTAACCGATACTTAAGCTAATCAGGGTAGACGCAGAAGTAAGGATAATTACAGAGGCACACAAGTGTATGAATTGACTATTTAGGGTCCGTGAAGGATGAACGGAGACTTTCGCAGAGGATTAAAGGACGAATAAGAGAAGTCCATTGATAAGCCCTAAAGGGCTTATAGGTCTGTGCGAAGGAAGGGTTAGGGTATAAAACCGACATCACAACCATCTCAGGGTGCGGAAACTTGGTTCCTGCATCCCCCCATATTGCTTCGAGTAAGACTTCAGTCCACGCTCCGGGGATTGATGCTGAAAGGGCCATTAGTGTAGGGATTTTCTTGGCTAACTAACGTTGAACTTGGGTCAGGGCCCATCAAGCCAACAAATGGTTCCGTTGTTGGGACCGAGATTTGCATAACGAGATGTGTGATGTCGCATCATTGGAATCCAACTAAGAAAGAGATCAAAGATTGGTTGGATAGAAAGATCCATGAATTCGCGGTGCAAGAGAACAGGAATCCGCGATTGATGAAAGAAAAATGGTTGGACAGATACATGTACACAGAAATACACTTGATTTTTTTCTTTTCCTTCCTAGTCGAGCTGTATGAGTGGATCATGAAATTGGTAGATGACCAAGGAAGGTGGAGGCATGGTGGTTTAATAGTCTGGACCCCAGAATTAGTACGAAGAATAGAAGCCTTTGAAGATAAGATCGCGTGCGCTTTCAATCATTGGCTTGATCGTATCATAGGAGGGTTCATGACAGAGTTCACGGTCGATACCTCGGTTAGTTACAATGAAAAAGAGCACCGCTTCTTCAAGGGTCCATGAGATAAGTATTTAAAATCATTAAATTCATGGATTAAGATGCTCTTGTGTGAAAAGCGGGTTATGCAGCTACCTTGATGTTTGGGGCAACGCGAAGTGGAAGGACATTCAGGAACAAGGGAAGAACAGGCCCTGAATATAGCCCACTAATTGAACCCCCTCTATGTAATGACGAGGAAGCAACACAGGCATCTTCGCAGAGCATTGTTCAATTGATAAAGCAAGGGTTCTCGTGAATACCTCATCCACCCACACCACCTCCATCTTCACCTCTGCCGCATATGGCTTCGCCTACACCACCACCTCTGCCGCATATGGCTTCGCCTACACCACCACCTCTGCCCCTAGTCAATGTGGCAAACTCCTTAAAGCTACCTGTGTTCAAGGGAATAGGAAATGAAGATCCATACCAGTTTTGGTTAGTCGCAAAGGTTGTATGGGAAGCTCAGGGTATCACGGATGATCAAATGAAGAAAGCAACGTTGGTTAGTGCTTTGCAGGACTGCACACTAACATGGTACATTAAGTACTACACTGATAATCTGATGTCCATGTTGGAAGATATCCAGATTGCGTTGAATAAGGAATTCAGTAGACCAAAGTCTGAGGCACAATCAATTGTGGGATTCAAAGAGATCATGATGAAACTTGGTGAGACACCCCGGGATTTTGATTGGAGATTGAAGTGTACGATATACAAGGCTAACATGAACCTGACTGATGGGCAGCACCATGAATGGTTTGTGGCTTTGCTCCTACCTCATCTAAGGGTTGTGCTATCACAAGAGAAGATTGGGACGCAGGTGGAAGCTTTGGAAATCGGGATGACATTGCATGAGACACCAATGCAAGATTCTAATCTGGGGGTTAAGTAGATTCATGCACCATTGCAGAACCTTTGCATAGAAATGCAAAGTCTGAAGAAAGATAGAACAGCTTGGCCCGAGGCACGCAAAGAAGTTTGGTGCCTGAAGTGCAAAAGCCAGGGGCATGACAAATATCACTGCCCATATTTCAAAAATTATGTTGCAACAGTGGGGCCAATGCCTCTAAGGTCGGAAGCTCTAGCAGGCCAAGTCTAGGACCTGCACGATGATGTGCTATCTGTCAGACAGCTGGAAAACATGTGACAGACAATTGCCATTTTCTGCAAAAATTCGTACAGACACCGCAACAGCTCTTCTGTAACTTCTGTCAATCAGTGGGTCATGATGAGTGCAATTGCTGTAGTTATGAATTAATGATGGATAGAACACCTGCATACAGGGTGCAGGCAGAAACGTGACCTTTAGACTAGGGTGCTGGAGGAGTGCAAGGTGAGTATCAGGGGCGCAGATGAGGCCGAGGTGGAGGAGGACCTGGTAGAGGTCAAGGGAAGGTTATTTATTACAATTGTGGGGGACTAGGGCACTACAAGTGAGATTTCCCGAATTTGACACATCTGTCATTCTGCTATTGTACTCAGTTTGACCATGCAATGGAGGATTGCCCTATATTTTTGGCTAAGATACACGAAAAGGGGGCGTAGCCTCAGCAGCTGACTCAGAACCTGCAAATGATGAGGGTTGAGCCTCACGAGGAAAATCCTAAGGTAAATATTATGTTGCAGAGTGGAGCAACGACTAGTGAAGATAAGGGGAAGCAGCTTGAAGAAGGTGAGTGGGTCCACAAAGCACCAGAAAAGGAGACCGGGTTTGATCTAGAACACGCAAAAGAAATGTTTATGGAAGAGAAGAAAAGCTTTGCTGAGGCCTCTACCTTAGGGAGTTAGGAGAAGCCGACTGAAGAAATGGACCCATCCATGATTACCACGTTCTTGGAGACCTGCATGAAACTGCTACACAATAGTAAGGCTGTGAAGGGACTGTAGGAGCTAATCAATAGGTGTGCTGGGAAGGAAAATGCTACTGATGGACTGTGTGTAGTCAGAAAGATTGGCAGGAATAAGACGATAATGGGGCGTGAGATGAGGTTTACTGCACAGATAGGCGAATATGAGATGGATCAAGTTATTTTAGATTTGGGTTAGATGTGAATGTTTTGTTGAAATAGACGTGGGAGAGAATGGGGAGACCCACACTACAGTGGTCTCCAATTCAGGTAAGGATGGTGAATCAGCAGAAAATCATCCCAATGGGGAGGCTGCAGGGGTAACGGTTGATATTGTGGGTGTGAGCACAGTAGTTGATTTTGAAGTGATAGAGATTGTGGATAACAACAATCCATACCTCGCGCTCCTTAGGATTGAGTGGGCCATTGACATGAATGGGGTAATCAATTTGAAGAAGTAGAAGATGATATTTGAGAAGAAATCACTCCGTGTAGTGGTGCCACTGGATCTTGTAGAAGGACCGCGCTATACTGAACTGGTCCACGATTATGAAAGTAATGACAAT
The DNA here is from genome assembly GCA_031772625.1 of Pinus tabuliformis. Lineage (NCBI taxonomy): Eukaryota > Viridiplantae > Streptophyta > Pinopsida > Pinales > Pinaceae > Pinus > Pinus tabuliformis. The sequence continues at coordinate 1,855,541,164 of CM062816.1, forward strand.
TTGGACCAGATTTACTATATAACGCCGTGAGATCAAGATTGGGTGAATCCGATAGTAGACAGATGTATTGCATGGGACTGCGAAAGTTCCTGCACATCAGATTCAAACGAAGAACTGGAGCACTGGCAGAGTTGACTGCATGAAGTATCTACGCTGCATTGTAATATGGTGACCAAGTCATTGCGTTGTGTATCATCAGAGGTAAGAAATTTGCCTTACTATGATGGTTTAACTGATGTTGATCACTTTTTGCATGCACTTGAGAGAGAAGTGCTAGAGAAACATCGCTTCTAGGCCCTGGACTGGGCACTGCGCATTACACTTGCGAGATGGTGGGGCACACACAAGGAATTTTTTTATGATTGGAACGTATACAGAAAAATGATGAGAGTGCGGTTTGGTCACCCACAAGTGTGGCTAACAGAAAATTATGATGGGAGGAATGATCTATGCGACCATTTTGCCAAATGGACTGAAGTGTATGGAGTGAAGACTCAGCCAGAGTGGGTCCATCTATTTTGTCATACCTTGGATGTTATACCAATGAATTGGTACTTGGAGACAGTGTTGGAAATAATACTGAGAGGGGGGGGAGGGGGGGGGGGTGAATCAGTATTATCAGATCAATCAAACTTTTCAATTTCATACTCAGAAACATATACGCTACTTCAATTAAGTGAACCCGCGTGTACACGCTACTGTGTCTAATGAAACTCGCGTATATCCAGAGATCTTATAATTCAGTTAGCTTAATCTTCAGTAAATGCATCAGATCATTATTAAGCATATTAACAGTAAACAGGTGCAGAATAATAGAACAGAACATCACACAAGAGCCACACACATGAACACAAAGATATAAGGTGGAAACCCAATGTGGGTGAAAACCACCTGCTGCAAGTCATCTCAATCTTCTTCTTAATAAGAAAATCCTTTTACAATATTTGTACTGGTGCAGTCTTATACCAGTACGGGAGCTACAACCCCCTTTGCTCTTGTACTAGCCGATCCATTTACTAGTACGCAGGCTGCTACCTGCTACAATGCTCCAAAGATCTCCTTTAGCTTTTGTACTAGCTTAGATACTAGTACGTAGGTGCTTGCCTACAATCTTCTCACCTCCAGGTACCACGTTTCATCAATTTTCAGACTGGATACACTGAAGCACAACACATAATCTGTAAGGCCACTTTTCATCCAATTTTCATACTGGACCCATAACTATCATTGAAGCTCAAAACAATCATCAAACTCTGAATCACTGAAACCCTGTTAACAACAGTCACCAGAACACAGAGCAGACACAGAACTCTGTAATAACCATCAGATCCATCTGCAACTTCAAATATCAAGCTTTACAATGTATACGCTACTTCGATGAATCAAACCCGCGTGTATACGCGCTTTTACCAAAGACAACCCGCGTACAGATCTAAAAATAATTTCTCATAACTTGCAGCTGTACCAGACATCAGTCATACTCATAACACTTATAGAACAATACATGCGTCAGTATGTAGATCTAGAATAAGCATCATAAAGATAGTTCATTTCAAACCATTTGATCCCGATCTCTCCTTAGATCTAGTTCTCCATCAACCGGTGAGATCTCTCCTTAGCTCAGATCAAGCAATGCATCATCAACCCATAACCCTGCATACTGGATCTAATGCTTCATCAGATATTCAAGACATTTCAGATACCCTTGCCTAATGATTTCCTTCCCCTTATATAGTCTTAGGCCTTGTTAAATACCAAGAGCCAAAACCATAGAAATCCAATACCATCAACTTCAAAACTAGGGATCAACACGTCCGCCGAGACGCCAAGGTCCAAAACCATAGGCACAACTTCCGAGGAATAACTGCCATGGACCAAAGGTACTTTTCCACATACACGCTCGTTTGCTGAAGCCAACCTGCGTGTACACGCGACTTGGGCTTAATGAACCTGCGTGTATGAACTTTCTCTTCTTCTTATAGTCTGATCATCAATTCCTTGCTGTTGACCTTCTGTACTATGATTTGTCATCAGTGAGGTTTGCCATCAAGGACAACACTTATCTCATAATGCCAACAATCTCCCCCTTTGGACTTGATGGCAAAGCTAACTTGTCACACTTAGAACTATCATCTGATTCCTTTGAGCTGTCCTCCATCAGTCACATCTGATATCTCTTCTGAAGATTCATCATCTGATTCCTTCGAGCTGTCCTCCATCAGTCACATCTGATATCTCTTCTGAAGATTCACCCAGTTATACATAAGTGAGATATTCTTCTATGAGAGGGTTGCCATCAAGTACAACACATGCATCATAATGCCAACAATCTCCCCCTTTGGACTTGATGGCAACAACACCAAATCACTCTCCCCCTTTGACATCAAGGGCAAAGGGTGGACCAAGATATTCTCTTCCTTTGCTGAATCATTCCACTGTCCATACTCCCCCTGAGTACCTGCTGAAATCTCTGAATAATCTCCCCCTTTGTATATGCCAAGGTGTACCAATCTGTCCATGCTCCCTCTGAGTACATGCTGAATCTCTGTACCGCTGAAGTGTGTTGTTCATGCTCTTCCTGACTGTAGGCAAGATCTACAAAAGATGTTCTTCAAGAAGAACATGACTCTATACATCATAAAAGACCTTCCTATCACCAAAGACTCATACATACATCCATCTCTCAACTAAGTGAGGATATACAAACATTGACTCATCTACCCAACCAAGTGGGGATACATCAAAAGTTTACATATGACAACCAATCATATTGCATCAATCATCCCAGGCATAGTGGGGAAACCAAAATAGGCCGTTACATGACCTTGACACCATGAAAGAGATACCATAAAAGAGATACATGACATAGAGACAACAGATCTAGACCAAGACTTATGAAAACTGATATTGCCAGCATCTTATCAATCACCATTCAGATCAGCAACCAAGAGATCCTTTTGTTCTTCCTCTGACTTTGTTTCACTTGAAATCAACAACAACTTGTGAACTAGAACCAAAGGCTTCTAAGATAATGCCAACAATGCATCATTGGAAGATTATCTGCTCCCCCTGAACCTGTGCCAGATGATCTCTGTCAGACCTATATCAGACTTTCTGCAACCAACATCTGTCACTGCTGATTTCCTTAAAAACTCCATATACGCGTCTGTATACACATAAACAAGCGTATATACGCGGATATCCCTTACGCAACACGCGTACACCATATACGCGACTATCCCCTTGTAAAGCGGCGTATGCACGCGGATATCCTTTAAACAACACGCGTACACAAATTTCCATATCAGCAACCTGTAAATGTCCTGTAGAGAATAGGTCATCAACCTATAACAAGGTATGTCTGCATCAATTCATCCCTTTGAACAGAATTCAGAGTCATTCATGTTGTATCATGTGTGAAACCACCATAGCCATTTCATGAAGCTCTTCATGATCCAAGTATCATTACTTGGGAACATATGCATCAATTAACATATGTAAGTATAAACCTATCATCATATAGATAAGAACTCATCACCATGTCTCCAATAAAGCAACTTTGAGTAGTCATCCATGTATCAGCATTATGTATCTTGAGCTCAAGCTCATTTGACAAAACTTCTTGATATCATCAACAGCAACAATCCTTATCCACAAGAGTGCCTGCATCATAACTGTATGATTTTTATGCATATGACAACAGCAGTATATGAGTGACCCATCATCAAGTGAGGAAGATGTATATTCAAGCTTTGTACTTCTCCTTGTCCTTATGAAGATCACCATGTAAGCACCATATATGCATCATCAAAGAATCATCCATAAATCTGATCTGAACATCAACTATGTAACTCCAAGAATCAAATGAGAGTTTATCATAGACAACTCACAATAGCAAGATATATCATTTAGCCATATAAGAATCATCACCAAGGATTATTAACCATAATGCCAACAATGAATTACTAAAGGCATATGCTCCCCCTCAACTAGTGCCATCTGTTAGATCTGATCATGCATATATCAGCAATAAGCATCAAAACATCATCATCCTCAAGTTAGGATCAAAACACTTCTAGACATCATACAAGTAACAAAAAATTTCCACACATCCTCAACAGACTGTAACCAATAGAGCAAATAATAGACTGAATCATATCAGATCCTTTTTCTGATCCTGTCCCCACTGCTTTTCCTCAAACTGACATATACGCGACTTTGCAGTGTTTAACTCGCGTATATACGCGACTTCCCTTTAAGGAACTTGCGTATGAGATTCAGGACACTGAAGTTTTACACTTTCAGCTCCCTCTGAGTCTGATATGTCTGTGCTGTGCTGTGTCTCAGTACATTGTGCTGACTGTACTTCCTTCTTCCTCCATATCTTCAAGTGTGATGAGGTTTTCTTCTTTTGGTGTGATGTCCATCCTTTGTTCCTGCATTCCTTTGCTATATGTCCAAGCTTGTTACATGCATAACATCTAACATGTTTCATATTCCTCTTGTAGCAATCAGCAGCTTTGTGACCAAACATATTGCAAGCAAAGCAATATCCATTAAAGTACCTTGAGTGTGATGATCTTTCTGCATGATGGTCTTGAACCCTTCTTCTTCTACATCTAGCTGCAACATGTCCAAGATTATGATATACATAACATTCAACATTATTCATAGGAGGAGTAAAAGATTTTCTTTGAGGAGTCTCTTTCCTTGATTGTTGATGGGGTTGACCTTTCATCTCCTTGTTGATCATTTTAAATTTCTCTTTAGAGTTCCTTGCCTCACCTTGTGAACTAGATTCACCTTCAACAGATTCATGAAAACCAAGACCGGTCTTGATAGCAGGAGACCTTTGACTACTAAGAATATCATCCAAGACTTTAGAACTATCTTGAAATCGTAAAAGCTTATCCTTTTCTTCTAGTTTACCTTTCAAGATATTTACCTCAACCTGAAGCTGTTCTTCCTTTTCAAGAGATTGCTTTTTCAAATCTTCTTCATCTTTCCTTCCTTCTTCCATTTGTTCCCTTAGTTTGAGAATCTCCTTTTCTTGTTCTGCATTCAGATCCTGCTGCATTTGACGAACTCGGAAGGCACATTCTAGTTGAGATTTTAAGCTGATGACTTCATTTTCTTGTTTTTCAATTGCTTGATGTAGATCTTCATTTTGCTTCCTTGATTCTTCAAGATCTCCCTTTAGTGAGAGGATTGTAGCTTCAAGATTTTCATAGTAGCTGGATCTATCTTTGAGTTTCTTGATGGTTGTGCTTCTTTCGTTGACTTCTTTTCTTAATGATGTCACTTCATGCTGCAATTTTTGACATTGGTCTTCCTTGTCCTTGAGTAGCTTTCTTACCTTGTTTCCTTCTTCTAGTTGGGCCTTTAGTTTGGTAACTTCTTCTTTGAAAGCACATTCCCTTTTGTTCAATAGATCTTGTTGATCTTTAACTTTGTCTGTAAGCCTTCTAAATACTACCTCTATTTGATACTTTTCTTGCTCACCTATAAAAGCATGTTCAGTAGTTTCACTATCACTTCCATCACTTTCACAAGGAAATATAGCAGGAACATCAGAGGATAACATATTCATACCTGATAATGATTCTGAATCTGATTCTGAATCTGAAGAGCCTCTTATACCTAATCCCCAATCAATTCTCCCACTGTCATAGTCCTTCTGAGATGTTTTCTTCTTCTTATGAGCTTTCTTCTTAAGCTTCTTTCCCATTGTTCCATGGATCTCCTTCAAGCGATCAAGCTTCTATCAAAGGACCTGCTCTGATACCAATTGTTGGAAATAATACTGAGAGGGGGGGGGGGGGGGGGTGAATCAGTATTATCAGATCAATCAAACTTTTCAATTTCATACTCAGAAACATATACGCTACTTCAATTAAGTGAACCCGCGTGTACACGCTACTGTGTCTAATGAAACTCGCGTATATCCAGAGATCTTATAATTCAGTTAGCTTAATCTTCAGTAAATGCATCAGATCATTATTAAGCATATTAACAGTAAACAGGTGCAGAATAACAGAACAGAACATCACACAAGAGCCACACACATGAACACAAAGATATAAGGTGGAAACCCAATGTGGGTGAAAACCACCTGCTGCAAGTCATCTCAATCTTCTTCTTAATAAGAAAATCCTTTTACAATATTTGTACTGGTGCAGTCTTATACCAGTACGGGAGCTACAACCCCCTTTGCTCTTGTACTAGCCGATCCATTTACTAGTACGCAGGCTGCTACCTGCTACAATGCTCCAAAGATCTCCTTTAGCTTTTGTACTAGCTTAGATACTAGTACGTAGGTGCTTGCCTACAATCTTCTCACCTCCAGGTACCACGTTTCATCAATTTTCAGACTGGATACACTGAAGCACAACACATAATATGTAAGGCCACTTTTCATCCAATTTTCATACTGGACCCATAACTATCATTGAAGCTCAAAACAATCATCAAACTCTGAATCACTGAAACCCTGTTAACAACAGTCACCAGAACACAGAGCAGACACAGAACTCTGTAATAACCATCAGATCCATCTGCAACTTCAAATATCAAGCTTTACAATGTATACGCTACTTCGATGAATCAAACCCGCGTGTATACGCGCTTTTACCAAAGACAACCCGCGTACAGATCTAAAAATAATTTCTCATAACTTGCAGATGTACCAGACATTAGTCATACTCATAACACTTATAGAACAATACATGCGTCAGTATGTAGATCTAGAATAAGCATCATAAAGATAGTTCATTTCAAACCATTTGATCCCGATCTCTCCTTAGATCTAGTTCTCCATCAACCGGTGAGATCTCTCCTTAGCTCAGATCAAGCAATGCATCATCAACCCATAACCCTGCATACTGGATCTAATGCTTCATCAGATATTCAAGACATTTCAGATACCCTTGCCTAATGATTTCCTTCCCCTTATATAGCCTTAGGCCTTGTTAAATACCAAGAGCCAAAACCATAGAAATCCAATACCATCAACTTCAAAACTAGGGATCAACACGTCCGCCGAGACTCCAAGGTCCAAAACCATAGGCACAACTTCCGAGGAATAACTGCCATGGACCAAAGGTACTTTTCCACATACACGCTCGTTTGCTGAAGCCAACCTGCGTGTACACGCGACTTGGGCTTAATGAACCTGCGTGTATGAACTTTCTCTTCTTCTTATAGTCTGATCATCAATTCCTTGCTGCTGACCTTTTGTACTATGATTTGTCATCAGTGAGGTTTGCCATCAAGGACAACACTTATCTCATAATGCCAACAATCTCCCCCTTTGGACTTGATGGCAAAGCTAACTTGTCACACTTAGAACTATCATCTGATTCCTTTGAGCTGTCCTCCATCAGTCACATCTGATATCTCTTCTGAAGATTCATCATCTGATTCCTTCGAGCTGTCCTCCATCAGTCACATCTGATATCTCTTCTGAAGATTCACCCAGTTATACATAAGTGAGATATTCTTCTATGAGAGGGTTGCCATCAAGTACAACACATGCATCATAATGCCAACAGACAGAACTCCACCCTGGCACTGAAGAATGGGATGTGTTGCGCCAAGGATTTTTGATGACATTCAGCTTTGAGGATGGGTTTGAATGTATCGACGAAGTATTGTAGGAGGTTAACTCAACGATCTTCAAGATACCGCAAGATCCTCTAGATTTGATTCAACTTGATTAGACTACCCAACTGAGCCATGCACTAGAGTGCTACAATGTACCAGTGGAAGAAGAAGATGAAGACCCGAGGAAGATTAATATTCTAGAGACTGAAGGTCACCGCGAAGTTGAAGGACTGCAGCTAGAGAACCCAGACATAATCAAGCCACTCAAAACTAGACATGTGAACATTGGCACGGAGGTAGAGCTGAAGTTTGCAAAGATTGGGGACTACTGGGACTGTTAGGATTCAAGGAAACTCTCCTAGGTTGTAGCTCGGAGATGCCTGGTAACATATAAATTCAACTATTGTTGCAAGGTTTAATGGAAGGAATGATGGTTTGGTTCAAGCCAGATAACCACTTCTACTTTGTTTCACTCTAGACATGCATGAACACCCTCAGACTACAAGGCTTTAGACCACCAATCAGCTGCAACTAGTACAGAAACCTGCAAATATAATCTATTAATGTGAAGACAGGATGATAGCTCTCCTGCATTAGATAGAAAGAAACCTGAGCAACCTATTCAATGATGCATTCAAGATTCTAACATAGAGATAAGATGACAGTTATCTAGTGCTAAAATTCAACAGATCAAGAACACAACATATCAGGTACAAGCTTAGAACAGAGGAAAATGGATAGTGAGCAGTTAACAGCAAAAGAAGCTTGTATTTGCTGAAAATGAAGATGAGACGTTGCAAGTGACAAAATTTCTATAGTATCCAAAAGTTGAACCTTACATCAAATGCCAACCTTGATTACATCTTTCTTCTGGGTATTTATAAGTTTACATTACAATGGCACTTGGCCGTGTAGGTATGGAGGGGTCATAATTGACCACCAACTGCATTTAACCGCTGGATGGAGTCTTTGAATGAAGTTGCTTGTTTCAGTGGGTGAATCCGATCTGTTCAAGTCCTGTGCTTTCCTTTAGGCAGTTGGAGTGCTCATACCGGTGGAGTCCATGACTAATAAATTCAGTTATAGAGTCGTGCTGTGTCCTTTTCCCCTTTGGCCATGCTTTCGGTTTAACGTGGTTTTTGGAGATATCACTATAATTGATGCTGGTAGAGCTAGTCATCTCCTTCTTCGGGAAACAGAATGGTCATAGGATGTGGAATGCATGGGTACATGGACAGTTGGGATGAGAGAGAAGGATGACCGTCGGATCAGGGAAATGAACGGCGGAGATGGCTCAGCGGAGGCTATCGGTCGAGGTGGGAGTGGGGTATGTTAGGGCCGTTGGATCTTCAGTGGATAGATCAGACAGTCATCGAGTGATAGAGTTGTACGGGTGTTTAATGGGCAAGGGCGATTCGGTCGGGCGGTAATGGTTTATCGCACCGCTTTCAGGCGCTGAGTGGTAAATGCCTAGGGCCGAGCAATTCCATTCGATGATTGACACGTAGCAGCGGATGAGAGAGAAAAACTGCTCTCATCGCGTGCTATTGCTCGATCAAGCTGCCAACGCGATGTATGTGAAGACCGTCAGATCTTGGCGGAGGTGATCTAACGATGGAGAGTGGTAGAGCGGGTCGCCTTTATCGGGTGTGATGGGAGCCATTGGATCGGCGGGGGTGATCAATGGCGGGGATGCGGCGTGATGAGTTACGAACGCGCGAAGACATATGGTAGGGTTTTATGGGGGCTTTGGGGTTTTGCGCTTGGGGCTGAGGCCAAGGGAATTTTGTCAGGTTTTAGAAGGTTTGTTTAGGAAATGAGAAAGATTAAAGGTGAGAGGGGTGAGGAAAAAGGGAAAGTGACCAATGTAAGCTCCCTTTTGGACACAACCCATCAGACCAGATCTCTTTCCAGCATTAGAAAATCAGCGCTGCATAGCAGAGCTAACACTGGCTCCTTCTGGGGATGAAAGCCTCCCTGTGAGGTTTCAAGAACCGTAGACCACTGCCTTTCATACAAAAACAAGATCAAAAATATTTCCTAGTGTTCCATTAGGGATGGAGTCTAATTAAGCCTATACTATGACTTGAAAAATGAACATATTTACAATGCTGAGGCCTAAAGGCCTTAATTAACATAAACTTTCAAAAACCGCCCATTGACTGGGCCATCAAAAACTGTTTCTCCTTCCATACTTTGCAGCATGAAAGTGTTGTTCCCCTGGACCTGAGCAATGACAAAAGGTCCAGTCCACAGAGCATCGAACTTCCCATGATTGCCTTTCTTTTCCTTCAGCGCATCCCATTTAAGAACCAAGTCTCCAATTAGAAAATTTTCAATCTTTTCCTTTCTGTCAAAGGCTTCCTTGATCCTCTTTTGATGAGCTGCAGACTTTTCAATCAATTGTTCTCTGATTTGATGCACTTCAGCCAAGTCACTAATCCTCTTTGCCATGTCATTTTCCTCATTCTGCTCTTCCTGTAAGAACTTGGCCACAGGGAGGGTCAACTAGATTGGGAATACAACCTTAGTGCCATATACCAGCTTGAATGGAGAATTCCCTGTGGATTTCTTGGTGGTCACCCTGTCAGCCCACAATGCAAACTTCATTTTGGAATCCCAGTTCCTTTTGTTGTCTTCCATCAGCTTTTTGATTATCCTTATCAGGCTCTTATTGGATGATTATGTCGGACCATTACCTTGAGAGTAATATGATGTGGAATGCACTAGCTTAATGCCCATTGAGCCACACATGTCCACCAATTCTTTTGCCCTGAAGCCTGCTGCATTGTCTATAACCAATTTGTGTGGATAACCAAAACTGGTGAAAATATTTTCTGTCAAGAACTTCATGACAACATGGCGATCAGATTTCTTAGTAGGGATGACCTCAATCCATTTAGTGAAGTAATCAGTGGCTACTAAGATCCATTTGCGCTGGCCACTAGAATGTGGATTAATTTCCCCTATGAAATCCAAGCCCCACTGCTGGAAAGGGCCAGTAGCATGTATTGGCTTCAAGGGTAAGGAATTCAACTGTTGTTTTCCTTCAAACCTCTGGCATTTGTCACAGGACCTTACAAATCAAAAGACATCAGAAAACAGAGTGGGCCAATAATACCCAGCTCTGAGGATCTTGTGGGCTGTGGTTTTCCAATAGTGATGTCCTCCACAGATGCTAGAATGAAACTGATGCATGACCTCCACAGATTGTTCTTTGTCCAGACATCTTAAAAGGATTCCAGATGGATCCCTCCAATAAAGCAAGTTTTCATGAATACAGAACTTGGCTGCTTTTAGCTTAACGGCCCTGGCTTGGCTCGAACTAAGGCCTGGAGGAACTTCTAGTTTCAACAGAAAGTGAGCTATTTTATCATATCATTCACATGAAGCTATATTTTTAGCCAACAACCAATCATGTCCTTGTGCTGCTTTTTCTGTCTGTCCATCCTCTGAATTTGTACCCATGCAGTTTATGTCAAGAATTTTGCAATTTTCTTCAGCCATCAACTTGGCAAGGCCCTGGCCCTTGAAAAGCTTGGTGGGCTTCAATTCTATGCTGAATTCAATAAGCTTTGCAATCCATTTAGCCCTTCTTCCATCAACATCTGGTTGCTTTAGGACATCCTTTACTAAAGCAGAGGGCACATATGCAATTAACTTGGAGTGCAGAATGTAGATTCAGAAAGCCTTTAAAGATTTGATAAGAACATAAGCCCATTTTCGATAATATCATACCTTAGTTCAGCATCCCTTAAGGTTTTGCTGAAAAATGCCACTGGATGCTCTGAATCCCCATCATCTCTCTACAATAAAACTGCTACAAGGGTGTCACCAGAAGCAAAGGAGAAGATATGGAACTCCTTGTTATAGTCTGGGCTGATCAAAGTGGGAGCTTCCATAATATCTCTTTTGATGGCTTTAAAAGATCTTCTTGCTGCATCAGTCCATTTGATCTTTGATCCATTTTTCAGCATAGAGTGATGTGCTTTACCAATTTTGCAAAATTAGGAATAAACCTCACAAAATTTATTTTTCCCAGAAAGGATTGGATGTCCTTTTTTGATCTTGGGACAGACAAGGTTTGTATTGCTTTTACTCTCTCTGGGTCAATCTTGACACCTGCAGTAGAAACAATGTGTCCTAGAAGCTTGCCCTCTTCTAAAGCAAATTGTGACTTCTTAGGATTCACTGATATCCCAAACCTTCTGCACTTCAGAAACACTTTCTTCAAATGATACAAATGATCTTGATGGCTACTGGAGTATACTGTTATATCATCCAGGTAGACAAGGACAAACTTATCCTTTTCTCCTACAAACGCTATATCCATGGCTCTCTAAAAGGTAGCCCCAACATTCATTATCCCAAAGGGCATCTTAGAGTACATAAAAGTGCCCCAAGGAGTGGTGAAAGAAGTCTTTTCTTGGTCATCTGGATGTACAACAACTTGGTTATACCCTGAAAATCCATCCAGGAAAGACATAACTTTGGCTCCTGAAACTTTCTGTAGCAAATGTTCCATCTTTGGCATGGGATAGTTGTCCTTTCTTGAACATTTGTTCAGGTTCCTAAAATCAACACACAACTTGATTTCTCCACTTTTCTTCCTCACCACTACCAAGTTGGCTACCCACTTTGAATATCTCAGAGGAACTATGATTTTGGTAGCCAACAACTTCTTGATTTCTTTTTCAATCAGAGGGAGGAGCAAAGGATTTATGGGTCTCAGCTTTTGTTTGAAAGGAATGGTGTCTTTCTCCAATGGAATCTTATGTTGGATGATATTTTTGTCATAAGTTTTAAGGTCACTATATTCCCAGGCAAAGACATCAACAAATTGCTTCATTAAGGTGCAGTACTTAGAACTTTGGGCAGCAGACAAATGGGTGGACATATTTATATACTTTGGATGATCTGGGCTCCCTATGTTATGCCTATGGACTGCAAACTAATTTTCTTTTTGGGCAATCTTATGAGGCACATTGTTATGGTCAAATAGCTTCTCTAGAGGCACTAGCCCTTTAGGTATATGATTGCTAGGCAACTGTACAATGCTGTCTTGGCCAATTTTGTTCCTTAGCTGGGGCTGGGGACATTCCTCCAAGGTTTCATTCTCTTGATCAATTTGCATTTCAGAGAATTCATCAATGACTTGTAGAAACCTAGTTACTTCATCATCATCCTAAAAAACTTTCCAGTGTTGAACATTATCAGGCAAGGATGGTTTATATTTTACCTGGACTTGATAAGCCAATCTAGGGGGCATGGGAGGGATGAACATGCTAGTAGACACAACAAGGGAATCAGCAAGCTGATTTTTAACTCTAGGAATATATGAGATACAAAAGCTATTAAAAGATTCTTTGAGTCTCCATACCTCATCTCTGTATGATTTCAGCCTGGGGTGCCTTGCTTTGAATGTCTTGTTCACTTGTTGAATGATGAGATCAACATATCCAAACACCTTTATGTCTCTGATTCTCATGTATTTGGCAGCGTTTAAGCCCAATATCAGAGCCTCATACTTTGCTATATTGTTGGTGACCTGAAAAGTCAGTTTAAATGACAGATGTGTGCTTTCTTGGTTTAGAGACACCAGGACCACTCCTACTCCTGCAGTTTCCTTAGAACATGCCCCATCAAAGAACATATCCCAAGCCTGTGTCCCCTCCTCTTCCATGGCTTGGCATACTGGTTTCTTGAGCTACACCGGTGCCCTATAGGATTCTTCAATTTGGAGAATACATGCTCCAAAATCAGTGTCCACAACGTAAATGGGATGATTAGTGGGATTCTTCTCATCACTGATGATATAGGCCAGTTGAGCTTCCCCGTATAGTCTTCTACTTTCTCCTCCAAAAACTGGGACAGTAGCATAAGACAAGTCATTTTGCAATGTCCCACCCAACCTCTTAATCCACCCTCTGGAAAGTAGCATACCAAACTTAGGGGGGACATCTACTACCACAATATCCATCATCATGCTCTTCATGGGCAGCTGAGTTAGGGTGATAGCTAAGTCTTTAATTAACCCTAGACATTTTACCTTCCTCGAATCAAAGGAGAACAAGTCATGATAAGGTCTGGTTTTATCAAGGCCTAACTCTTCCATGCATGGAAAATTTTAGGGGCGAATTTTCGCCCTTAGGTGAAATTAAGTGGTTTTAAATTTTTAGTGGGCGAATATTTTGTATCATAGTACATTTTTACAAATCGCCTCAAATAGCCCACCTTATTTTAAGGGAGAGGGTAAAAAAGGTAAATTTAGCCCTTGAAATTAGGAGTTTTACAACCTTCCATTCGCCCTAATTTTCAAGAATAGGTTTTATTTAAGTGAATCTTATGGGTCAAACATTTTACAAATCGCCTCAAATAACCCACCTTATTTTAAGAGAGAGGGTAAAAAAGGTAAATTTAGCCCTTGAAATTAGGAGTTACAACCTTCCATTTGCCCTAATTTTCAAGAATAGGTTTTATTTAAGTGAATATTATGGGCCAAATACCATATTTATAAAAGAGGTATGGTAAATTAATAAAAATATAAATAAATGAGAGGTATGGTAAATAAATAAAAATATAAATAAACTAGACATATGGTAAATAAATAAAACCTCTTTTTATATTTAGTCCATAACTCTCTTTCTATTTATGAAGGCTAAAAAAAGAGGTTCTATTTAATTGAATCCTATGGGCCAAATACCATATTTGTAAAAGAGTTATGGTAAATTAATAAAAATACAAATAAACGAGAGGTATGGTAAACAAATAAAACATTTTTTTATATCTACTCCATAAGTCACCTTATATTTACGAACACTAAAAAATGTGTTATATTTAGGTGGAACCTATGGGCAAAATACTATGGGCCAAATGCCATGGGCTAGATTATTATTAATACCATGCAAAAAAAACATTACTAACCCTAATATTAGTATTAATAAAAATAAAAATGGCACATGGTATTGACCCATGGTATTCACGTGGAATGTAGCCTATTTAAATGGGGGAATTAAACCAGCTTAGATCCATCTTTACTCTGGATCTACTAAACCCTGAGAGGGATCAAATATTGTGATATGCAAACTAGCATAGAGTGAAAAAATATTTGATCCCTCTTGGGGCTTGGTGGATCAAGAGTAAAAATGAATTTTGTAATTTAATGTGTGTTAAACATTTTAAATTGGTTAAAATAAAAAATAAAATAAAAATCAATTATTAATTTTATTAATTTTTATAAATTACTAATAGTAATTTTTAAGCTCCAAGTTTGTGATAACCCATGGTAATACCATGGTATTCATGTGAGCATAGACTATTTAAAGGGGAAATTCTATCATCTTAGATCCATCTTAATTCTGGGTCTACCAAGTGCTCAGAGGGATAAATAGATTTCATTCCCCTAAGAGTGGTAGCTGTGGAGTTAAGATGGATATAGGTTGGTTTTTATGATAATGAAGATATTAAATAGACTTAGGAAATTATATTGTAAAAACATCTAAAGGTGAGTGGTTAAAGCTACATTTAGTCACTTCACAAAATTTAGTAAAAAATACCAATATCTCCATTAATATTGGTTTTTAACTTTTTCTGATTTAACAAAAAAAATTCAAAACAATTAAACCTTATCACTCTTTCCGCATCACCCTCGCAGAAGCTTTCTCACCATTTTTCAAACATTTTCAATATGATATCTTCATGAAAAAGTTTAGGTAGTGATGTTGGATTAGTTGTTTGAAAAATAAGCTGCTTTGTACAACCTTTCATCTTATGTGTTATTCTTAGTTTGTCCTAATGATCTGTAGGGGTTGGAGCCACTGCACCATATTTTCCTAAAAGGTGGAGATTGTTCACCAAAAAGGAAATTAATCTACATGTTACAATGCTGTTAAAAAATGACCTATGAGGGTAGTGAATTATGCTAATAAGCAATTTAGATTGGGAGAAATGTAACTAGATTTTATTATTTAATTGAAGATTTCCAATTAAAATAATAATAAATCTACATTTATATATTTATATATTGATTGGAAGGATTCTCACAATGGTCACTTCTTTCAATTAGATCCCCTTCAAGCCTTTGGGATACCTAATACTTTCTTATATAATATAGTTGAGGCTTGCTACTTGTTGGCGTGTTGGGGTAAACAAACTTGATGGGTTTTTTTATTTATTTTTCAGTTGGAGTCTATGGAATAAGAAAGAAATTTGATAACTTGAGAAAAGTGGTAGCTTGAAAAAAGTTGTAGAGAAAAGATTAATCTCTCCTACCTTGAAAGAACTCGTTGTCAATATCAACACCTACAAGAACTTTGTTGTGGAATATTATCAAAACTAATAGAAGGATATGAAAGAGTGTATTGTAAGAACCTTGACAAACACAGCCACTGAAACTTGGAACATTGTTTGTAGGAAGAGAAAATTATGTTTCTTTTTTCCAAACATGTATGTTAGTATATTACGGTTTAATGAATATGTTTTCTTATTATCATATATGGTTTCATACTTTAACAAAACATTCGCCAAGACTTCACAATGTTTTATTATTTAGTAAAAGATTTGCCAAGATCTTACAAGATTTTATAATTCAGTGAAAGATTCTCCATCACTGTACAAGATAATATAATCTGGTGAGAGATTCGCCAAAAAAATTATATATACATATTATATTATGGATAAAATTGCCTCCCATTTTTCCTATGTATCATGGGGATTAGCCCATTTATTATACATATAAATTTAGGGTGGTTCTTAAAATTTTCCCTGCTTCCACGACAGCTTTGGGCATCAGATTATGGCTGGCACCTATGTCCAGCAGGCAGTTATGGAGGATTTTGTCATGAATGGTCAAGGAGACATAAAATGATGGGGAATTGTCATCAACAAGTTTAGTCATTGGGCTAAGCACAACTGTAGGTTTATCATCTTATAAATTCACATAGTCATTGGATGTTTGTGAGGCTTTCAGCTCAAGGGAATCAAGGATGGGCTTCTTAAAGACCTCACTCTTTACAAGTTCTATCAGAGTCATAGAAATTTTTAACTTCTGGACTTCTTATTCAAAACTAAAAGGGGAAGGAGACTTGTTAAGGTCTCTCACCTCTTGAGCCAGTGTTTTGAGGATGATGGGATTGGTTGTTGGTCGCTTCTGGTTGCTGATCTGTTGCTTTGTGGGGACAACAACTCTTTGGGAATGATTTTCTTTGACATTACTCGTTCTTTACCTCAAGTTATATCTTTGTTGGTCTTCAGTTTGTAGAACAGCTTCTCTGTCCCACTCTTGACTGGTCTAGTCCCTGAGTAATGACTCCTTGTAGGCAGCTAATGTCAAAAAGGCAGCACTGCCCTTATCTTCCATGCAGTGAATCTCATCCTCTTCATCAAACTGCTCCTCCTCCATGACTACATTCTGGAAAGGAGTCTTAACCCTTTGTTCTTCACTGGCCTCTTTGCCCCTCTGAATGATCTGCAATTTTTCATTTTCTCTTCTGAATGGATTTGGATTTCTAGGAGCAAATGTATTAGGAAGCCTTGCTTTCCCAGAACTCTGCTCAACCTTCAGTTTGGATATTTCAGTAGCCAATGACTCTATCATTTTAGTCATTTTGTCTATTTTGGGTTTTGAAGATGAAGAAGAAGAGGAAGACTCACCTCTCTGCCTCCTTCTATCAGCATGTCCTTTGAGTTTCTCTGTAGCCATGATATTGGATTCCACCTCCAAGGTTGCATCTTGCATTTCAGCTAGAGAGGCACATCTTCTCTCTCTTAACAACAGGTAGAAATTAGAATCAAAGGCATTGGCATAGGTGAGTTTGGCAGAGGTGGGGGTAGGCTTCACTTTGGCTGGTATCTTGCTATACATACGATTGAATATTTTATTAAATTCAGACAATGACTCCCCATTTTCCCTTTTCAGGTTACCAAACTCAGTATGGTAGTATAGCAGGTCTTTCTTATCTCCCAAATGCTTTAAAAACACATCATCTAAAGCTTCAATGTCTGCTATAGACCTAGGAGTCAGTTCTTTGAACCACTTTCTAGCCTCTCCATCAAGGCTTTGGACAAATACTCTCATCCACACATCATCTTCACTGATATCTAGGTTATCGGGATAGCTGTAAAAGGACTCAAGGTGTTCTTCAGCTGTTACTCACTCTGTACCAGTGAACTTAGTCATGTATTTATGATATTCTCTTACAGGCATGGCATTCAAAGGAATAGGTAGGACCAGGGGTCCATACCTAGCAACTATGATTTTTTCCATTTTGGTGGGTGCTTGTGGGCCTCCCATGACCGGGGTATATGGAAGGGTGCTGGTAGTTTGAAAGGTAGGGAGTTGAGAAATGACTGACAGGGCTAAAGGAATCTGATGGACTGGAAGGGAGGCTTCCTTTGGATTGAGATCCAAAGGGTAACTTATTGAACAAGGAGCTTTATGAATCTTTGAGAGTATTTCTTCATTGATAGTGCTAGGCTCTATATTTTCGACATGTGCATGCTCAGTTACAAGCCTTTCTTGCAGAGATACATAAGATTGTTTAGGCTTACCTGATCCTGATGCTCCTTTTCGTGATGTCTTTCTCTGCTTGACAATCTTCTCAGGGTCAAGTACTGGGTCAGCTGGTGATTTTTGAGGATTTCTTCGAGTATGTCTCACAAACTGAGCCAGAACTATGATGTGGAGTCGCCAAAAGGTTAGTCCTCCAGTAGAGTCGCCAGATAGATGATTACAACAAAAAATGTGTCCAGATTTTGTCTATCATCAAAGCTGGATCTATGTCATTCTCCCAGGGAAGCTGAGCTTCAATCTCCTCTCCCCGGCAATGGCGCCAATTATGTTAGGATTCTAGGAAACTCTCCTAGGTTTTAGCTCGGAGATGCCTAGTAACATATAAATTCAACTATTGTTGCAAGGTTTAATGGAAGGAATGATGGTTTGGTTCAATCCAAATAACCACTTCTACTTTGTTTCACTCTAGACATGCATGAACACCCTCAGACTACAAGGTTTTAGACCACCAATGCTCACAGTTTTAGATATTAGATGAATATGGAGAATACTAACCACACCAGCAGATACACAAGACCATGTGATGGCCAACTTCAACTAGTACAAAAAACTACAAATCTAATCTACTAATGCAAGGACAGGATGATAGCTCTCCTGCATTAGATAGAAAGAAACCTGAGCAACCTATTCAGTGATGCATTCAAGATTCTAACACAGAGATACGATGACGGTTATCTAGTACTAAACATCAAGAGATCAACACAACGTATCAGGTACAAGCTTAGAAAATAGGAAAATGGACAGTGAGCAGTTAAAAACAAAAGAAGCTTGTATTTGCTGAAAATGAAGATGAGACGCTGCAAGTGACAAAATGTCTACAGTCTCCAGAAGTTGAACCTTACATCAAATACCAACCTTGGTTACATCCTTCTTCTGGGTATTTATAAGTTTACATTATAATGGCACCTAGCCCGAACGTATGGAGGGGTCATAATTGACTACCAACTACATTTAACCACCTGATGGAGTCTCTGAACGAAGTTGCTTGTTTTAGTGGGTGAATCCAATCTGTTCAGGTGCTGTGCTGTCCTTTAGGCGATTGGAGTGCTCGTACTGGTGGAGTACATGACTGATAAATTTAGTTACAGAGTTGTGCTGTGTCCTTTTCTCCTTTGGCCATGCTTTAGGTTTAATGAATTTGTTGGAGAGATTACTGTAACTGATGTTGGCAGAGCTAGTCATCTCCTTCTTCGGGCAAAAAAATGATCATAGGACATGGAATGCATGGGTAGATGGATAGTTGGGATGAGAGAGAAGGATGACTGTCGGATCGGGGAAATGAACAGTGGAGATGGCTCGGTGGAGGCTATCGGTCGAGGTGGGAGCGAGGTGTGTTAGGGCCGTTGGATCTTTAGTGGATAGATCGGACGGTCATTGGGTGACGGAGTTGCACGGGCGTTTAACGGGCAAGGGTGATTTGGTCGGGCGGTAATGGTTTATCGCACCGCTTTCAGGTGCTGAGTGGTAAATGCCTGGGGCCGAGCAATTCCATTCAATGATCGACACATAGTAGCGGATGAGAGAGAAAAACTGCTCTCATCGTGTGCTATCGCTCGATCAAGTTGCCAACGTGATGAATGTGAAGACCGTCAGATCTTGGCGGAGGTGATTTGACGGTGGAGAGTGGTAGAGCGGGTCGCCTTTATTGGGTGCGACAAGAGTTGTTGGATCGGCGGGGGTGATCAACGACGGGGATGCGACGTGATAAGTTACGAACGTGTGAAGACATATGGTAGGGTTTTATGGGGGCTTTTGGGTTTTGTGCTTGGGGCTGAGGCCAAGGGAATTTTGTCGAGTTTTAGAAGGTTTGTTTAGGAAACGAGAAAGATTAAAGGTGAGAGGGGTGAGGAAAAATGGAAAGTTACCAATGTGAGCTCCCTTTTGGACACAACCCATCAGACCAGATCCCTTTCCAGCATTAGAAAATCAGTGCTGCATAGTAGAGCTAATAGGGACGATGCGACAGTAGATAAGGTTGTAGAATTACTCCGCGAATATCAGAATCTGTTCCCCATGAAATCTTTAGATTTGAAAGGGATAATAGGAGACTTGGGTGTCATGAAGATCACAATAAAATTGGACACGAAGTCAGTTAAGCAAAGACCTTACCACCTCAATCCGAAGTATAAAGAGAGGGTCCATTTGGAGTTGGATAAAATGCTTGCAGTAGCTATCATTGAACTAGTCGGGGAGTCTAATTAGGTAAGCCCAATGGTATTTCAGGACAAGAAATAGAAGGATGAGATATGGATATGTGTAGATCTCTGAAAGTTGAATGAAACCTGTGTGCATGATCCCTTCCCAACTCCATTCACCGACGAGGTGTTGGATAATGTTGGTAGCCAAGAAGCATATTTGTTTACTGATGGGTTCTCAGGGTACCATCAGATCAAGATCGCGCCAGAGGATAGGTGTAAGACGACCTTCATGACTGAATGGGGATGCTTCTAGTGTACTGTGATGCCTTTTGGGCTAAAGAACATGTTGGCAATCTTCTCGCACGTAGTCATCGCAACGTTCAAAGATTTCATTCACAAGTTTCTGGTGGTATAATTTGACAATTGGGCAGTGTTTGGACTGGTAAAGCACCATGTAGAAATTTTGCGCTTGATGCTAGATACATGCCAGAGGTACCAGATTACACTCAATCTAAAGAAATGTTTGTTCCGCGTCCCTTTTGGGATCTTGCTGGGTCACGTGGTATGCAGATAAGGCTTGATGGTAGACCCGATGAAGTTCGCGGTTATAATCAATTTGGACGATCAAGAAGTGTGAAACAACTGCGTGCAACGTTGGGGCATACACGATACTATAAAAAGTCCATCAAAAGCTATGCCCAGATCGTTGCGCTGATGGAGAAACTATTAAAACAGGATGCTACATTCTGTTGGAATGAGGAATGTCATAAGAGCTTGTATGTGCTCAAAGAGAAGATGGTCACTGCGCCGATCCTAGTCTTCTTGGATTAGAAGGAGTTTCATGTGCATGTGGACACGTCATGTATTGCACTGGGAGCAGTACTGACATAGGCTGGTGAGGGAGAATTGGATCATCCCATAGCGTTCGCAAGTAGGAAGCTATCTAAAGCTGAGAAGAATTATTCAACGACAGAGCACGAAGGTCTGGCTATGGTATATGTGCTCTAGAAGTTTAGGCACTACTTTCTAGGCAGACACTTTAAGATGTATACAGACCATTCTACATTGAAGTACTTGGTGAACAAGCCTGTGTTGGGGGGGAAATATGTAGATGGTTGTTGTTGTTTCAAGAATATGATTTTGAAGTTATTGTGAAGCTAGGACGATTGAATGCTGGGCTAGATCATCTGTTGCGCATTGAAATAGGAGAGGAGCCTACTAATTTGGAGGAAGGACTACCTGATGCACAGCTCTTTACGGTGTGCATGGTGAACAATCAATTTGAAGATATTATACACTTCCTGGTGACGCGAACTACTCTAGAAGGATATATTAGCCAACAAAAGAAGGAATTGGTGGTGCACGTGCCATACTTTTATGTCATTGCAGGACACTTGTACAAAATGGGATCAGATGAAATACTGCGACGTTATGTGCCAGAATTTGAATGAAGCAGCATCCTCATTGAGGCTCATGGAGGAGCTGCAGGAGGACATTATATGAGTAAAGCAATAGCGCAGAAGATTCTATGCGCTGGGTTGTGGTGGCCGACATTGCATAAGGATTCAAAGTGTATTTTAGGGCATGCGATGCATGCCAAAGGACTGGAAAACCATCGGGGAGGGATGAGTTGTCATTGAATCTGCAAATATCATTACAACCCTTCGAGAAGTGGGAAATTAACTTTGTGGGACCAATTCAGCCTCCAGGAAAGAAGACGGGTGTGCAGTACATCATCATCGCGACTGAGTAGTTAACCAGATGGGCAATGGCGTAACCTGTGAAGGATTGTACAAGTGCAACAGTAGCAAAATTCATATTTGAGTATGTGCTGACAAGGTTTAGCTGTCTAAAAAATTTAATGACCGACTGTGGTACGCATTTTCTTAATGAGAAGATCAACACGATGATAGAGGAATTTCAGGTTTACCATCAGAAGAGCACGCCATATCACCCACAGGCTAATGGAATGGTAGAAGCATTTAATAAGATTCTAGAGAACATGTTGATGAAGGTTTGCAATACACAAAGAAACGACTGGGATGTGCATGTACCCGCGGTGCTATGGGCTTATAAATCAACTTGTAATAAGTTGATTGGACAAATACCTTTCAGGCTGGTTTATGGCATTGAAGTTATGATGCCAATGGAATACATTGTACCTAGTCTATGCATCATGATGTTCACAGGAATGGTTGATCGTGGAGCCATGGAAGAAAGGCTCGCACAACTGGCAGAACTGGAAGAATATAGGTTTCTGGTTGGATTACATCAGCAAGTTCAAAAGGAACACAAAAAGGCATGGCACGATCGACATATCAAATTGCACATCTTCATGGTAAATAATTTAGTGTTATTATATGATGGCAAGTTTGATAAATTTCCAAGAAAATTTTGGGTGCATTGGCTGGGGCCCTATGTCATCAAGGAGACTACTGATGGTGGAGTAGTTTAGTTGGTAAATTTGAATGGAGAGTCATTCCTAGGGAGGGTGAATGGTAGCTGATTGAAGACATACACCAGGGATTTGGCCAGCTGACTATATGGTGGAAGCACAGTGTTAGCACTCCAGGTAGCTGAAAGGAGGCGAGGGACTATAAACTACATTGCCTGGTTTGTAGATTTGCGTGATTGGGGTACTGCGTGGAATGGAGGATTGTCATAGTGTACTGCAGCCAGAAAGTGATCGTTATGGTCACTGTTCATGACTTGACAGTGGTAAAATGGCTAAATAGAGTGAGGGGGTGGAAATTAAGTTGGAATTTTCAAAAGCAAGATCTTTGAAAATCTGCGCCACTCTTGCATTTATGAACCGATTTTGGGGGGAACGGTTGGATTCAAATTCGAAATTGCCTATAAATTACAGATGGCCGACCAATGAAAAACACTTGGAATTTTGAGAATTGAGGTGTTGAGCTATCAGGTGCGCATGAACCTTGATTATTTCGAGGCTTTGGTAGTGAGTGCAGTGTTTGAGAAATTGCTGAAGGAGACTCAAGAGCTTTTAATTGGCATTATGTCAGCACCCATGGAGACTGCAAGTGTTGGGGAAGCCATGGCAGCTGAAGGAGCTTCCCTGGAGGTAGCGAGTGCAGAGGTACCTGTAGAAGTACCCAAATCGCCAAGGTCACCTAGGCCAAGGCCTACGCCACCCAAAGAAGGTCCCAAGATGAAGAAGGATAAGCAGAAAGCAACACAGTCGGTGTGTGAGTCGCCAAGGAAACACCAGAAGAAAGACAAGGCTACTGCATAAGAGAAGGCCAAGGTAGTAGACCTGGAACCTGACGAGGACATAAAGGATGTTGGTGTGGGCGTAGAAGACGTTGACACGGGTACACAAGGCGTTGACGTTGAGGGGGCAGACCCTATCTCCAATCTAACACCATATATCCCTTTGCACTGAGGCAAGGTGAAGGTACCAAAGGACATTGACAAGAACAAAATCACATTGTTCACCCCGTTGCTGCCAAACAAAATCACATTTGAAGGACTGCGCTTGGCGTGTATCCCCCTTTTGAAGCTGGACGACTGGGATTTAGTAGATACAGAGCGTTTCCGCACTTGGCGACTGATACATTCATGCACCGCGTCTTCTATAAAGACTCTGGTGTGACCGCGCTAGAGCCAAGACCAAGATTGTTGAACCTGCTATGGGTATCACATTACAACCGCATGCCCATAACTTTGATAGTGATCAAGCAACTGTTATGCTTGGTGCACGATGGGTGCCTGTGGTTAGGAGTTTCGATACCAATCACTTACATGTTGATCCATAGGATCAGCTTGCTCCTGCACTCAGGTGTGAACCCGACCATGGCATTTGGCGGAAAGTTGGGTGAGCGCGACCTCACCGAACGAATGAAGAACAAGTTTAAGCTTGCCAATAAGCCATGTGGCTACTCCATCTCTAGCATAACCGATCCTGCTGTTAAAGTATCCACTCAAATTTTGGCGGGGAAGATTATGAGGAAGTGTCGCGTAGATGAAGTACTGGCACCAGTGGTTTATTTAGCAGCCCAGTGCACGAAGGGCATACAATTTAACTGAGCATGCTACCTCTGCAGCGAGTTCCTTGCGAACTGTCTAGAAGCACAAGATCAAAGCAAGACTTTCCACTATGCATGGCTGCTGCTATCTATTGTACTGGTTGCATGGGACTTACAGGGGGACAGTCAGTTTCCTCTGATTACACCAGAGATGCTAGAAACAACGAAGTTCTCTTTGCTCTGGGCCATGGAGGACCGCCAAAGGATCAAGGATAGTAAGATATTCTAGATTCTCATGGAATCAAGCATTTGCGCCACCATCAACCGCAAGCAGTGGCTCTCACTAACTGTCTTTGAGCAGTTGTCTGACTATGTGGAGTTCAAGGTGAACTTCCACTGTGTGTCCATCAAAGCGTGGAAGGACCCCGCACAGAAATGGTATGATCTTCCATACCTAGCGATGGATGATGCAATCACTGCAGTTCAACAGAGTTGGCTTGTAGAGTTTCGTAAGGCCTCAAACTTATCAGCTGGGACTACTAAGTATGCTGTGAAGCAGAAGAAGGAAGATGCTAGGTTAAAAATGGAGTAGTTGGCCGAAAAACGAAGGAAGGAAGCTGAGGATAAAGCCACAACATAGCGCACAACCAAAACAACGGAAGAAGAGGAGGAGGAAGAGGATGACTATGACTCTAATAGGAGTCAGTAGTCACCTTCTCCATAGACAGACGAGAAGGAGCAGCGCTCAGAGCAAGGAGGAGAGGACCCAGAGACTACTCCATTCTGGTTTAAGTGCACACAGGAGAACGAGAAAGTAGGGCCGCAGAAGAAGTCCAAGGCCAGCAAATCATCATTGGACCTAATAACCTTGATAGAGGGTGATTTGAATGATATCAGTGATATAGTGAGGGACACGACTGTGGAACTGCTCCAGCAGTTTGAGCAGCAGTAGAAACAACCCTTGGTCACCATTCAAATGGGTCTGCACGATCTGTAGATCTAGGTGACTCAAGTGTAGACCACTGTAGGGTGGGGCAGCGCGACGTCAAGCAATTTTTCATCGGGAATCTCAGATACAACAGAGATGGTTCGTACAATGGATCCTCGAGCTATGAACTATCGGATGGAGCATTGACCATAGAAGTAGAGGTTGATAGGGCCAATGCCAGCGCCATCAAACAAGTCAGGTTAAAATTGGTCGCGCTTCCAAGTGAAGCCCTTCACACCCTGCTAGATGGTGTGATCACATAAATAAGAGCTCGAGAACAATGCGCTTTGAATGTTATCAGTGAGCAGAAGGTGAACAATGCACAGATGTTCACCGAAAAAATCATCCACGATTGATCTTCTTAAGAAGATCACAAAAAATAATGAGTGCACAAGAACTGTGGTGGTTGAGGCATGCCGAACTGTTCCAGAGTTGAACATCCCTGAAGATGCATCAGTCGACGCAAGGATCCGAAAGCTCACTGCAGGTGTGCGCGAGGCACGAACAAAGTTGGCTAAGGTTCAGTTTGAGTTGAACCTTAAGATCATGGAACTTGAGTTGAGGGCCCAGCCCTCGACTCCACGATAAGTCAGAGAGAAACGCGCAACTGTTGTAAAAGATGTTGTTGCAGCTATTGAAACCGCAGTGAAGGATTGCACTACGCTCTTTGAGCAGGCACTCAAAGTAGTGACTAATATGTAGGAAGATCCCAACCTGAAAAGACTAAAAACTGAGGCATGGGAGTTGTAGTAGAAGTATGATGAGGTCAAAGTGATGACAAGCATAATCGCCATCACACAGAGGTTGGAAAAGTTGCAGGAAGCGAAAGCATTAAAGGAACAGGTGGATGCAACTCAGCGCAAGGAGGCAGTACTGAAGGCTAGATTGGGGCCTTGGCTGGAGGAAGCCTATGTACTCACTTCCTCCATTGAAGGGAAATTAGCCAGTCTGTAGGTGACACAACATAAAATACAGGTAGATAGCGTAGAACCAACGATGGAACAACTAGTCAAGTAGGTTAAGCAGGTAGCGACGCAGTGTACTGCCAAGGTTGTAGTCGTATCGGTGGAACTCAGAGGTCTTTGCGATAAGATCTCTAAACTGGCCAAGTGACCCGGGATGAGTCACCAGATTTGTGTTGGGGGCCTCTTGGGAATGGTTCCCCTGGGGTTAATTTTGGGGTTAAAAGCCCAAGTTTTGGGGCTAAAGGCCCAATATTTGAGGCTAAAGGACCAAGTTTTGTATAAAGAATGTAAAGTCTCCGCATTTTGTGGTCGCAGAGCATGAATATGAAAACAGTCAAAAAGGGTTTCTGCCCTTAGTTTAGATAGTTTGTGTCGGCTTGATGAGATCCGCCCTTGGTCTACAGGCCATGGGAATGTATAGAAAGGGAGTATTAGAAGAGTCTAAGGCAGTAGTTCGGTAGAGTTATAAGTAAGTTTGTGGGTCTGTGAGAGCTAAAAGAGAAGAGTCTTAGTGTAGATAGAGGGTCTCCAATTGAGTGCACATAGGCTTAAGGTAGAATCCTGCAACTGAGTGCACAGACCCCTGTAGTTGTGTGCACAGGGAAGTTAGAGTTTGTACTGGAGATCTGAACCACCAATAAAGATAATTATTCTTGAGATATCTGTGTATGATTTATTTTACTTCTATTATGAATGTTTGTGATTATATTAAGTTGAATATTGGGTTTATGATTTAATGCTATATTGATGCGCAAATATATGTATTTTACTTTGTCATATGAACGCAAGTAAGAATATCTATTTACGCAAAGATAATCATAATGCATGTTGAAGTTAACCGGTACTTAAGCTAATCGGGGTAGACACAGAAGTAAGGATAATTACAGAGGCATGTAAGCATCTGAATTGACTATTTAGGGTCCGTGAAGGAGAATCAGAGACTTTCTCAGAGGATTCAAGGACAAATAAGAGATGTCCATTGACAAGCCCTAAAGGGATTATAGGTCTGCCTGAAGGAAGGGTTAGGGTATAAAACCAACATCAAACCATCTTAGGGTGCAGAAACTTGGTTCCTGCATACCCCATACTACTTCGAGTGAGACTTTAGTCCGTGCTCTGCGGATTGATGCTGAAAGGGCTAGTAGTGTAGGGATTTTCTTGGCTAACTAATGTTGAACCTAGGTCAGGATCCATAGATCCAACACCTCAATTCCAGATGCAGTTTCCAGTAATGTTCCTCGTCATGCCCTTCTTTCTCACAATGAGTACAAGAGGGTTTTTCTTCTCTCCTCTTAGTTGTTGCTTCCCTCTTTGGATGGTCATCTTGCTCATGCTTCCCCCTGATTTCAACATGTGCAACCTTCACACTAGCTTCATCAAGAGTTTTAGGTTCAAATAATAACAATGAATGACACAAATAACCATGCAATGAGCCAATGTATTTCATCAATGTTTGAGGAGAGTCCAGTGGAACATTTAATGGTAATGCGTGTTTCATAAATTCTTCTGTAAAATTTTGAACATTTTGACCTTTACTGTGTTTCAAATGTTGTCATTCCATCATGTCCTTCATAATGTAGCCAAATGGGTAAAATTGTCCTCTTAAAGAAGAAACAAACTCAGACCAAGATGAAAGAAATTTACAACTATTCTTACCACCTTTATGCAACTTTCCTTCCCATCATACAAGAGTAGTGCCACTCAATTGAAGGGATGCTAGCTAGATGTTGGCCTCATATTCTTTGATTTGTTGTATGATACTTCAATCTCTATGATCCAATTTTCTAGCTTTTCTGCATTAGCTCCTCCACTAAAGGTAAGAAAATCAAACTTGACATCGAGCTTGAAAAATGGATTTTATGAGCTTTTCTACCTTTAGAATGATGAGAATAGGAAGAAGAAGAACTTTCACTAGAAGATGGAGAGGGAGGTTCAGGAGGCTCTTCTCCTCCTCCTTCATGATTCACCGAGGCATGATCATCTAGTCCTTCCTTCTTCTCTAGTTTCGCCATTGTCTTCTCATACTTTGCAAACAATTTGCCCACTTTTTCTTCCATGGTGTAGAAATCCTTACGATAATTTCTCTCTTCCTCCAATCAAGCATCTTCATCTGCCATTTTCCTTCTTCGTGTTGCACACCCTGCTTCTGGATCAAAGGACTTAAGTTTTCCTTCACCTCTTTGGAGCTTTTCCTTGGTTATCATACACTTGCAATTCACATCAACAAGAAAACTGCTCTGATACCAAACTTGATCCTGATCTTTTCACTTCAAAGATGAATACATAATTTCATTTAAAAGGGAATGTTACCATAAGATGCATACACATAAAAGAAGCAAAAATAAATGTCAACCATGAGAAGCAAAGACACAAACAAGTTGATAAGAAAGTTCACTCAGGGTGGGATGTTTCCGGGCCCTACTCAAAGTGGGGATACCTTTTTCATTAATATTCATTGCAATCAAATTAGATGCATGTACAAGAGACACCTTATACCTCCACTTATGGGAATGGCATGAAAATGCACACCTCTGCTAAAGAAAATTACTGCACCATTGAATTCCTCGCGGAAAATCATGAAAAATGACTATAAACTCGACCCCTTTCTGCTTCGGTCAAAAGTTGGACCCCCCCGAATCTTAAAGATTCCTTCTCGTGGGTTGACTAGAATTTGGCTGCTCAAATGAAGAATCTGATCACATCATCATGTTCTTGGCGAAAAACTAAGAAAAATGAGTATAAGTTCAACTTGGTTATGAAATTGTCAAATTCAGACCTCCATGGAATATTTCAGATTCCATGTAGATTCATATGTCAAGGTTTCACCTTCATGGTTCTGCCATCAATAGTATGTCTCTGGAAAATCTGCTGCTAAAATCATTAAACCATATGCACCATGAGACTCCTAGAGAATTTCTAAGTAATTTGAATATAAAGTTGGCATAATCTTGATACTGTGAAAATTCGCCTCCAAGGGAACCTTTTAGATTCTTGTAGAATCTCGGTGGAATATTCCAAAGAATATTCTCTAGATTATCTTCTTGAAATTCGTGCCTGGGCAGGTCCCCCGATGCATAGTTTCAGCATTGCACAGTTCCATCAACGCCTCACTGAAATTATTCCACACAACCTCTCTCCCAGTGCCCTTCGGCAACATTGCTTAAATATATGTACATGGGTGGACTTATTAATGTGTGTTACCTATGGCCCATTGGTAACACTTCGGATTTGGTACCGGATGACCCGGGTTCAAACTCATGGAAATTTATTTTATAACTATTTTGGTTGGTGGTTGGGGTTATTTGGAGGTTGTTGTTAAACGTTTTGAGGTGTTATATAGCACGACCGACGAATTGGACGACGACCTCGCCAGGTGGGTCTGACACCCGCTGATGTTTTTGTAGAAATGAATGTGTAGATTCAATATTTCTCATGAAATTTGCTAAATCACAAGACTTGATGCCACTTTACTGATCTGCGGAAGTTAATTCACCATTTAAAATAAGAATCATAAACATGCAAAAGGAAACATCACACATGCATAGAGATTTATCTAGGGGAAAGCAATTGCTCAAAACCCCTTACTATCTATATTGCATTAATGAGAGAATATAGAAGAAAGACAATGCTTGCTCAAGCCTGAGCACACCCTGCAAGTGTATAGTCTATCCCTCTGCTTGACTAACTCAACGTGGCCCAACACATAGCCAATTTCAAGCCTTCCCAAGCTCCTACTTCCTTGCATTGTACCTTTGGGAAATTGCCCCTATTTTTTAGGAATTTCACACCAAGGAATTGTGCAATAGCCTTAGGTCCATCTTTGACTACATGCAATACCTGTGCACATGGGAATATGCTACAACTGATAGTACACTACCTTGAAATATCCATCTCAATCGGGTAACTGTAATTCTTAGAATGCAAAAATTATTTTGGGTTGATTGATCAGTTAACTAGTTGATCACTAAGTGTGTTTGAAGTTCCACTTCCACAACTTGACCTCCAATAGTTCTTCTGAAATTTAGAACTAGTTAAACTGACAATAACTCAAAGTAACTGTAATAGATTTCTACAAATTAGAAATCAATCATGTAGAACTGAACTCAAGCTTCTCCAACTCGAGTTTACTGAGTTAACTAAGTGATAAGATCCATTTCACCCCAATTAACTACCTCCAAGTATTCTACTGAAATAGAAATTCAAATTTTAATCTAGTTTGACCAAGGCAAAGTCAAAACTAGATTTTCTTGCTTCATTTTCAACATGATCTCTCAGCAAGAAATGGATTATCAGATACCCAAATCTTGCTTCTACGGAACATGAATTTTCCTCTTAACAAAGCCTTTGTCAAAATGTCTGCATCTTGTTCCTTTGTCAGAATGTACTACAACAACATAATCTACCTCTAAACACAATCCCGTAGATTGTGACACCATATATCAATATGCTTGGATCGGTCATGAAATACATGATTCTCAGGGAGTTTTATATAAATCTAATTATCATATTAAATCACAGTAGGATCCACCATTTGAGCAAATAACCCAAAAATATTTTTTCACATCTAGATTGCCTCACATGTAGCTTGAATTGCAGCCATGTACTCTGCTTCTGTTTAGATGAGTTCCATAAATCTCTACTTCTTGTTGTACCAAGAAACTGTTGCTGACCCAACACTGAAAATTCCTCCTGATGTTCTCTTACTGTCTAATGGATTCCCCACCCAATCTGCATCCCTGAGTACTTACAACTTCACTTCCTATGTCCGTCTGTACCAAATAACAAACTGAGTAGTACCTCTGAGGTATCCCAGCACATGCTATGCTACCTCCCAATATAGTATGGTTGGCTAAACCATTGCTTGAATAATTTGGTTAATATGTTTGGTTGTGTGTTCACCAAATACATAAGTGAACCCACAAACTGCCTGTAAATGGTAGCCTCCACTATTTCACTTGAAGTATCATCCTCTTTCCTCCAGTTTCCTACTAGAGAAGTCTCCATGGGTTTGCAGCTGTCCATGCAAAACCTTTGAAGTATCTTGCTGGCATACTTACCTTGAGAGACAAATAGTCCTCCATCACCTTGCCATACTTCCAATCCAAGAAAGTAATGCAAGAGTCCCATGTTCTTCATTGAGAATTCTCTTGCAAGATCCTCTTTGAAAGATTTTATCAACTTCTCATCACCGGTTAAAATTAAATCATCGACATATAGCACAATAATCAATAATTTACCTTCAACCATAATGTGATAAAGGTTTACATCTACTTCACTTTTGGTGAAGCCCAACCCAGTGAGATATTTTTCATTCCTCGTGTACCAATCACGAGGTGATTTCTTGAGTCCATACAATGCTCAATTGAATTTTGAAACATGTGACTCTCTTTTGAAGGTATCAAACCCCTTCGGCTGCTCAATATATACCTCCTCCTCAATAACTCCATTGAGGAATATTGTCTTCACATCGATCTAGTGGATCTTCCACCCCATCTATGCTGACAGTGATAGAATTGACCTAATGGATGAGTACCTTGCTACTGGAGCAAAGGTCTCCTCATATTCAATTCCCTCAACCTAAGAGAACCCCTTGGCCACAAATTTGGCCTTGTGGCTCTTTATGATTTCGCCTGTTGCATGCTTTACCTTGAAAATTCATATCAAACCAATCATTAATTTGTGTGCTGCTAGTGGGACCACTTCCCAAACACTGTTTCTGACAATGGAATCATATTCATGTACCATAGCATCAACCCATATATGTTTCTCTACAAATTCCTCGAATGGGGATGCTTCAGTCTCTACAAGCTCACTCATTAGAGCCATGTAGCCAATGTACCAATTCAGTGACCTCCTCTTCCTGTGCTATGATGTGGGTGCTCCCACATTCTCTCTAGAATCCTGCAATAATTTTTTAGTTTCCTTTGTTCACCTCCTTCCTACTCTGGATGTATTTGCTTGAGTGGATGTCTCCACTCTCTGTTCCTCTGCTTGTGGCTGCTCTACAACTTCCCGAGGTTATTCCTTGGATCCAAAAGCTCCAAATCACGATGCAACTGAAGCTCCCTCTCAAGAGAACACCTCATCGCCTTCTCCTCCTCAAATTCCACATCCCTTCTAACCATTGTCATCTTGAGGGATGGAAAGTACACACGTAGTTATGAGGTGTTTTTGTGTACCCCACAAATATGCCCAACTCTACTATCGACTCTAGATTTTTCCTTTCTTCCTTGGAAACATGAGAGTAAACTGATGATCCAAAGATATTGAAGTGTGAAACATTTGGTTTGTTCCCTAAAAAAGCTTCATCTGGTGTACTCATGCCAAGAATCCTGTGAGGAATTTAGTTATGAAAATAGACCGTTGTGTTGCATGCTTCAACCGACAAGTGTAGTGGTAGGCCTTGGTCATGCAACATTGCCCATGCTACTCCCACAATACTTTTGTTCTTCCTCTCATCCACCCCATTCTGTTGTCGGTTATGGGGTGTTGTCAACACCTATCGAATGCCTTCATTAGCGCATAAACTTTTAAACTCATTCGACACATACTCACCTTCATTATCACTCTTAGGATAACAAGTGCTGGCACAACTACCAAGTTTCGTGATGAACTTGGTCAAGTTGGTGTTACTGTGACAAGTGCTTTAAATTCAACGAATTTGGAGAATGTGTGGTCTTTGTTTTGCATGTAGTAGATCCAACACTTCTGTGAGAAATCATCTACAAATATAAAATAATACCTGTGCTTGGTAGTGGAGTTTGTCGAGAAAGTTCCATAGACATCAGGATGAATCCTTTCAAGGAATGCATGTGCCTTGTTGTCTTGATCATTGAAGGTGGATTTGTGTACTTCCCCATCATACACCATTTACATGTATCCCACTACTCTAGTGCTCCTTTGGGGAGGTCTATAGAAATCTGCTACATGATCTTCAAAGCGCCATGATGCAAATGGCCAAGTATTCTATGCCATATTTCACTGACATCTCGGCTCTACACCTTCTCTGCTTTTGTGCTCATTGTCGCATAATATTCCACATCTAATTTGTAGAGGCTCTTCACTTGAACCCCGAGCTGCTTCACTTGTCCTGTGGCGATGTGTCTCAGGAAATGTTTCCCTTTGCTGAATATAACATCATAACCATGCTCTTCCAACACAGCTACCGAAACTAGATTCTTCTTTAGACCCGGTATAAACATCACATCCTTGAGCCTTAGAGGGGAGCCAGAATCCCTCTGAAAATTAATTGTATCGATACCAGTTGTACTATACCTTCCATCATCTCCCATCTCGATGTGCATCTGGAGATCCTTCTCCTCCAAGTCATTGAAAAATTATTTGTTCCCCATCATGTGGAATGAGGCACCACTATCCAGATACCAAAAACTACCCATCATTGTGCTTGACATGCATGCACTGAGGGTAAAATCAAGCTCAACTTTGAAGCTAAGGCTTCACCTGTTGTTCCTCCTGTAGTCTTCTTTCTTGCATTGTGTGGACACTTCGTTGCATAGTGCCTGAATTCGTGACAGTGAAAGCACTTGATTCTGGAAAAGTATCTCTTCTTGCTCCCTTGACTCGAATATGATTTGGATTGGGAAACTTTTCCCTTTCCCTTTATTTTCCTTTCCAACCAAGGCACAGTTCTCCTCATCCTCACCCTTGGATGAGGTCTCATATATATTGTTCTACCTTATCTCCTCTTGTACCAAATTAGAACAAAAGAGTTCCCAATTTGGTAGCTTCTCCATCCAGTTCATTGAAACCTTGTAGTTGTGCCAGCTCTTGGGAAGGCCTAGGAGGGCTAGGCTCATCAAATCATCCTTTTCTACAGTAATGCCAAATTGACCAAGTTCATCATGACAGTGTGTGAACCTACTCAAGTACTGTGGAATGGTCTCGTTCCTTTGCATCTTGATATTTTGAAGCTTGTCCTTGAGTGCCAATTCTTGTGCTCACTAATATTCTAGAACAAATTTGTCAGTTCTTGCCACATTTCATACAAAGTCTCTTTCATGTAGATATTGGATACAACATGGTCTCATACTCCTTCCAATATGATCCTCCTCGCCTTGGCAACACACTTCTTCCAATCTGCTAGATTCAATGCATCAACTGTTGTTGGTTTCAGAATATCATTATAAATGAATTCCTTCAACTTGTTATCCTCTAGTATTGCATCCATGTGATCCTTCCATGTAACATAATTCGAGCTTCCCACAAGGGCATATTTGAACCTTAGTCCATTGAAAACCATCTTCTCAGTCCAGAAGAAAACTTGCAACCTGATCTGCAACCTCGAACCTCCTGCAATGACAACTTCGAAATCTTTGCTTAGAGCGATTCTAGGTCTGATACCATGTAGAAATTAATGTGTATATTAAATACTTTTGATCAAAATTTTCTAAATCATGAGACTTGAAGCTACTCTACTAATCTACAAAATTTAATTCACCATCTAAAACAAGAATCATAGACATGCAAAAGGAAACATCACACATGCACATAGATTTATCTAGGGGAAAGAAACTGCTCAAAACCCCTTACTATCTATATTACTTTAATTAGAGAATAGAGAAGAAATACAATGCTTTCTCAAGCTTGAGCACACCCTGCAAGTGTATAATCTATCCCTCTGCTTGCCTGACTGAACCTGGCCCAATACATAGCCAATTTCAAGCCTTCCCAAGCTCCTATTTCCTTGCGTTGTAACCTTGGGAAATTTCCCCTATTTTTTAGGAATTTCACACCAAGGAATTTTGCAATAGCCTTAGGTCCATATATAACTTAATGCACCACCTATACACATGGGAATATGCTACAACTGATAATACACTGCCTTGGAATCTCCATCTCAACTAGCCAACTTGAATTCTCTGCATGCAACAATTATTTTGGGTTGATTGATCAATTGACTAGTTGATCATTGAGTGTGGTTGAAGTTCCACTTCCACAACTTGACCTCCACTAGTTCTTCTGACAGTTAGCACTAATTAAATTGGCAATAACTCATATTAACAGAAATATATTGCTACAAATTAGAAATCAATCATGTAGAACTGAACTCAAGCTTCTCCAAATCAAATTTACTGAGTTAACTGAGTGACAACAGATATGTCACCTCAGTTAACTACCTCCAAGTATTCTGCTGAAATAGAAATTCAAATTGTAATCTAGTTTGACCAAGGCAAAGTCAAAAGCTAGATTTTCTTGCTGCATATATATATATATATATATATATATATATATATATATATATATATATATATATATATATATATATATATATATATATATATCTATATATATATATATATATATATATATATATATATATATATATACATATACACACATATACACACATATATACACATATATATACATATATACACATATATATACATATACATATACACATACACATACACATACACATACACATACACATACACATACACATACACATACACATACACACACACACACACACACACACACACACACACACGGATATCTATATATATATATATATATATATATATATATATATATAAACTCCCTTCGTTGGGCTAACCGAAGATCTCTATTTTGTTTATTATTATTATTATTATTATTATTATTATAGCACCAATGGTTCAAATTCACGTCGAAATTTTTGGGGGTTATTAGACAAATTAATCAGGCGACAATTTGGTCACCACCAACTATCGTGAAGGTGGAAAATGTCACCTAGTTAAGAAAATTGGAAAGTTGCTGACTAGGCATTCCATGGAATATTATGATTCATTTGTATTGCTGACTGGGTTGCTAACATCATACCAACGTCACTTGCCACATGTTGTCTTTTGATTGGCTACTCACTGACCATACCTCCATGTTACCTTGCGGACGTCAGCAATTTTACAACTAAAATTATCATCAGTACGACTGATGTCATCATCCATACTGCTGATGTCAGTGCCACATCATCATCCATGTAGGTCTTACCTGCAAAATTTTTAGTCGTTTCCTAAAAACTTCAACGAATCATAACTATGTCATACGATGTCGAATTGAGGTGTCATTCATGTCATTCGATTTAAAATGGTGAGCTCTTCGATTTGAGTTTGGTTTCACTACATTTTAAGGATTTTGAAAATTTGGCCTTTTAGGATCCTCCTGGATCAATAACCTTCCACACACATGTTATATAGACCAATCCATAGCCTCAAGATTAATTACAAGAATAAACCATTTCTAAAGGAAAACATTCAAGAGCATTTCTACACAGGAATTCACATTTCATATTGTTAACATGAGCCATTGTTTAACATAGTGAATAGATATACCAACAGGTCCAAGAGAAAAATTATTCATTAACATAGATTTCAATCTCCTCATGCTCATGAATTTTGAGGTTACTTTCAAGAACAGAATATCAATAGGAAAATGAATCATTACATAATTTTGTACATAATATAGTGACATTACTTATTCATACAGGAAATAACACTCCTCAACATTAACTTAGCATTGATTCAACACAATAAACAGAGACATAATTCTCATAATCACAAAACATAAGAGTATACTTATCTTATAAAAGATATGGAAATTGAGAGTGGGACTCTAACTCTCCACCCAACCATAGACAAGCTACAACCATAGTTTCTT
The DNA here is from genome assembly GCA_031772625.1 of Pinus tabuliformis. NCBI lineage: Eukaryota > Viridiplantae > Streptophyta > Pinopsida > Pinales > Pinaceae > Pinus > Pinus tabuliformis. The sequence continues at coordinate 1,855,578,072 of CM062816.1, forward strand.
GTAGTTGTCACTCTCGAACTAGATTTTGGTTCTTGAGGTGGAGTGATTTCGAGGGGAAAATTTAGCCAATATGGACAACTAAAATTAGATGTCACAAGGCCACTCTACCTTCATCCACTACCCTCACAAGCTTCCACTAAATATTTCTAGATTCTTTAGACAAAATTAACATCCATGGAGGATACCACAACATAGAGAGTCTCAACTCACTTTCAGGAGAAGAGAATCCACATCAAGTAAAGTTCATCCATGTATAAGCCACTGATGGGAAAAGAATTCACCTCTCCAGGTGGTTCATCAATGAGTCAAGCACAAAAGCTTAAGCCCCAAGGTAACTCTTGGTGGTTCATCAACCCTCACAAGCACCTGTGTGTCTATTCCCAATCCAATAGGTTCATTAATCCACAAGCTTCTAGTGGGTTCTTTAGCCTTACAGGCAAGCCACTACTCTTTAAAATATTTTCACCCATTAAGCCTATGCGAGAGTTATTTAGATGGTTACTTTCTCCATATATTTATTTATATGGATCTTGACCACTGCTCTCTTTGTGTTTTCACCTATGCCCTTGGAACAATTTTTCCCACGATGCTCTACCCAATTTCTCCACTGTGTATGTGTTTTTTTTCCAAAAGGAGTTATCCTCCATTCACTATATATGTGCTTCCCTTCCTTTTTTTCTCTACAACCCATGTGTGCGTTCTTCAGCCTGTCACCAGTGATCAAATATTCTCTTACAAGTTGTTAGGGTGTCAAGTCAAATTTTTGTCATTTCAGCGAGTCTTCAAATAGAAATTTGGTCACCGGTTTTTGTGTCTAGGTCACTGTTGCTCCCTTAAATTACTCATGCTCTTCATCACTCATCATGGTCATTTTATTCTTCAAGGTATATTATCTTCATTTTAAGTGTCTTGGGTCATGAAATGGTTAAATTCCTCATTTTAGGTCATGGTCTAGGGTTTCACTCCATGTGTCATCATGATGCCATATGTAAAAAAAAAACATGTCCATCATGTGAGTCAGTGGGTAAAGGGATTTAGCATATTAGGGAAATAAAAATAAAGGTAAAGGTAATGTTTTATTTCAAATAAAACAAAGTTGCAGTACACTACCTCGTCTCATCATTTCTCTCAGGGACAATTTTTCTTCAAAATATGTTTCTGACCAAACGAAGAAGAATTTTACAAAAGTGAAAGAGGTTTTTCTTAAATATAGGCCAAGGAACAAAAACCTCCTTCAGTTTATGTACATGTGTTATGATTTGAGAGACATGCCCAAACTACACTTGCTATAGGAGAGTTGCTGCACTTCTGGACAATTTGACTTTAAGACAATTTTTCATGTATTTGGAGCAGGTGCTTGCGGTGCTTAAGGACTCTATTATGTATCAGACATCTTGATCATTCCAATGATAACTTAATATAGTGATTTGGATTATTGGAAGGCATCCAAAAGTGCGATGGAAGTTGGCGTTGTGCTTTTGTCAGAGACATGCTGTGTTTTTGGAGTGACCTTAGGAAAATCAATTTTTATCCTTGATGGAGTGTCCAAATTACATTCTTGAGGAGTCCATCTTTTAGCATACTTCAATAGATTTCCAATGAGCTATCAAGTTCTCAATTCAGAGTAGTTTAAGGCCTCCAAAAGAAGGTTGCAATTTGGCATTATTCTTTTGTGAACTGCACTATGCTTCTGGAGGTGGTGTTGTGCTTCCATGAACTGTGCTACGCTTCTGCTAACTGCACTGTGCTTGTGACATAGTAGCCCAAAAATCAACCAAACTCACCCAAATTTAGAATTTGAGCTTGCATTCCTACTTCTTGCTATTCTAATCCTATTCACAAGTAAGTATCATCCTTTTACTCACCTTTTTCCTTTGGCAAGATAAATGCTAATGCAAGTTTTCTTCATCTAGGGTTTAGGTGAAATTTTCATGCTGCAAGCACTAGTGTAACTGATGGATTTGGTTAGTTATGACATTGAAAACATGTAAATTTTTCACCTCATACCTCTGTACATGTATAAATCACCCTATCATTCACTAATCAACTCATCTACCCTCAGATTACCTCACCTTTACACAAATCGTGGCTCATACCTATCATTTTGGGCAAATTTCCTAGCAAGATTGTTTTTTGAATTCTCCTACTCAACTCTCTCTCTCTCATTTCACTCCTATAAAACTTCCTAAGTTTTCTACCACCCCTATCCATCTCCCAAAATTCCCCTATCATCATCTCTCTTCCCTAACTCCCTCATTTCATCATTTCCTTCCTTGAGCTAGAAAATAGTCAGCGTAAGACTAAACAACTGATCATGGAGAAAGAGCAATCTAAGGTGCTGCAACAAGGAGGTAAAGGTAAAGCAATGTTAGATCCAGGTGAACATGATGAATAGGAAAAAAAAGTTGCAAAGAAGAAACCAAGGACCAAAGGACTCAAAAGGGCATTGAAGGAGGAGAAAGAACATAACCTACTAGATGAAGACTTAGACATTGAAGACAGAATTGCCTTGGAGATCAATGAAGATAGAGAGTATTGGCTAAGTAAGGTCAATGACCACGTATAATCCCTTCTTTACAAGGCCAATATGGATAATCATCTATTGAGACACATGGCCCATCATTATCAGGCCAGAAACATGATATGCAACATCAAGCTCAAGTAGTTGAAAAATAAGCTAAAGGAAACCCTAAAGGACAAAAATGAGAGGGATAACTTGGAGATTCTTGATGAAGCATTCATGAGGGCTTGAACTACCATATTTTTCACTTCATGACCAATTTTGAAGGTTTTCTGAGCATTTTTGGTTTTTTTAGAATTTTGGTGCCAAATTCAAAAATTGGGCTAGTCACAGAAGCGTAGTGCCTTGGCGTTGTGCTTTTTCCTTAGAGATCCAAATGAAAAGTGGCTTACATTTTTTGAAATATAATGACCTCCTCTCAAAACCCATTTCATCATATTTCTTAGACAAGGCTCAAATTTTGAGAAAAAGGAGAAAAATGGGTCAAAAATCATCATTCTGCCACTCTTTTTGACAGGTGTTGCACTTCTAGCTACACCTTGGGGGAATGAATTTTTGGAGGCCTTCCCATTGGTAATTTTAAAATATTCAAGGTGTTATGTAAAATATAAAGGAAAATATAGTTGACCATTCTCTCAAATCACAATTTGGACTTCAGGAAGGCACCTTAAAGTGGGCTCAATGTTGGTGTTGCGCTTGTGCAGATTTCTGAGTTTTTATTTAAAATTTCACTTTGTAATTTCCTAGTTTTTTAGTTTGACTTGTTCAAAGTGATTCAGTAGTTCAAGGATTATATTACGTAATCACGAATAAATAGACATGATAGGTTGTTTTTATGGTTAATTAGGCCTCATAAAGGAAGCAAAACTCAAAACGAAGTCTAAGAGAAGAGTTTGTATTTGACCTTCTCACTCTCACCTGTTAGTTGGGAGAATCTTGGAAAATGTTTCACCACTTAGGAATTTGACTCTTGAAGGTGGGGAAGCTATTTGATTGAGTCTATATGTATCATTTTTCATTCAGAGAGAAGGGTTGGACTTTTGTGGAGAAGTATTGCATGTTTATGTTCTCTTCAGCTAATACAGGAACAGTTGTAGTTGTCTTTCAGGAACTCTAGTTTAGCGAGTCTATGGTGTTTGTTTACTCTTTCTATCAGTTTATAATGGATAAATCATCTCTCTTTACATGCTTGATCTTATTCCTATGAATTTCCTTGCAGTTATATAGACAAGAATCTTGAATTTAAGAGTTGTTTATGTGCAATTCATACTTGTGTTTCCTTTCTTCTAAAGCTAATGAATTCATGCTTTCACATGCTCATTAGTTTCTTTTAAGCTCACAAATCTATACTACATTGACAAACACTCCAATTTCACAATAACACACTGATATCTAGCTCCTATTTATACTTGTCTCTGCATACTTGAAGCCTAGACCTAATTACCTACTCAAAACCCTAGTTCAACAAATCTTAAAACTTAAATTCACAAGAACTAAAAAAAAACATATATATCTAGCCTAATACTTGTCTCTTCACATATATTCATTCACAAATCCTTTGAGGGATCCCTCTCTGGCTTAGTAGGGCTAGTTATTGAGCTGAACGTGGTTTGAGGTTACCTCTTTCGATCTCCTCCTCAGCCTAGGAAATTGTAGAGGATAACATGCGTGAAAAAAAAGAGGGGTGTTTCCTCTACTTAGAATAGGCATTCTTGACTTTTCTTTCCCCCTCATAGACTTAATTTTGTGCCTACCTAATAGACCAAAAATCTGTCGTTTTCCACAATGGCACACAGTCAACTGCCTTGACAACCATCCCATGCTTGTCTTTAATGTTTTGTCCTCTTATTACTTGTTGTTAGAGCTAAAGGACACTATGTATGTACATCATTTTTCTAGTTAATTTATGGCACATTCATCCCATTTAAATCACTCAGCCAACCCAAGGCTGATATTTAAAACAACCAATCTCTCAAGCAATCTCCTTCCTCAAGCAATCTGGAATTTGTGTCCCTTTCTCTCATCCCTTTAAATTAATTAAAATTATTTACAATGAGGTTATATTAACCAAGGGATGTCACTCTTTACATTATAAAATACACTAAATTCTACAACATTAGATGAAATTGTTTTTCAGATTTGTGTGGCAGAATAAGTGTGTGCAATAAAAAATATAAGTGTGTTGTGATGTTCCACACTTCTGCATGCATTCTATCTCTGTGCATTTCTCCCACATACCTTAGTGAAATAATCTTTCATTATGCGAAGTGCAAAGGTTTCCTTATAAACATGGTACTCTAGATCTTTCATGACACATCAATCCCACATAATGCATGCCATCTTCCTCCACAATGAATTATTGATCCATATCTCTGTATTCTGAATTTTTCTTCCATAATGTTTCGTACTTCTGCATGCATTCTCCCTCTACACAATTCTCCCACACACCTTCCTTCTGCACAATACTAATTCTTAAATTATTGAAGCCAACAAAACTACATCTTAGTTCAAAACACATTAGCACATCTCTCAAAGAAAATATTGTTGAAACAAATAACTCCACTATTCTCCCTCCAAATTTGTATAAGGCCCTTCACATTATCAAATGAATTAAACACTAGATATCGTACTTCCGCATAGTGTGTTATTAAGGCTATATCTCTTTATTAATCAAATAATTAGTGTTGAACAAAGGATTACCATAAGACATTAGTGTTTATAATATATTATATTACGTAACCATTCTAATGATAAAAGGTAATGTAAAAATTGTTAAAATAATTTATTATTAGAGCATGCAAGAAAAGACAAGTGTGCATCACAACCATCTATGGAAAACTTGTGCTGAGATAGAAATGTTTTTGAAGATGCATGCACTTCGAGTGATGGATATTGATTACACTATGAATGAGTTCACACTTAGCATTGAAGAATTAATTAATGCTTAGTTGTACTATTAATATCTATTCAATGAATCGATACACAATGACATTATCACTTACGTGATTAATGGAATTTACTATGATGCATTGTGTAATGATTATTGGCTGCAAACTTATCAATAAAATTGTATCTATCAATATTATAAAATACTCTTTTAAAAATTTATTCTGTTAATCGACGCGTAATCAACACATTGTTTAAGTGCTTAATAGCTTAAACACTATTTTTTAAAAACACAAGAATACGCACAGGTTTCCACAACCAGTATGCCTCATAGAAAATTGAAGCGATGTGCAGATCTCCTTTGTACACTTATATTTGTATATTTATTTTCACAATGGAAGCTTCCTCCTCGTCTTCACACTCCACACATGTATAATGATTATTGGTCATAAACATATCAAGAAGAATGTATTTATTGATATTATAAAATAGTCTTTTCGAAATTTATGGAGTGAATCGACATGTAATCAAAATACTTGTTTTCTTTGCACACTTCTTGAACACATTACCTTGTTTGCTGACAAAAATTTAGCGACTATTGGGTATAGAAGAATAATTGATATGTAATAAGGACATTGTAAAACCCTAATTAATATTTAATTCTATGATTTCTAAATATATTTTAAGATATTAATAGCAGGTACTATTGATACCATAAGCATCTGTAGCAGAGTAATGATAAAATCATTATATGTTTAGATCTTATGTGAATTCAAGTATATTGAATTTTGCTAATGGTTTTTATTTCTTGATTCTTGTTTATTCGTGCTACAGAATATTCACATTTTTACATTGTTTAGAGTATGATTAAATTGTAACAGATACCTCTAGTCATGTTATTTGTCCAAATTGTAACAAAATCACAATGAATATAATAAAGAATCTACTGTTATTTGTCCAAATTGCATGAATTACGGACTTTGTTCTCATTCCATGTATTTCAGTTACTGCTTACTAATTTTCCTATTAACAACAAAACATGAATCTTAGAATGATTTAATCAATTAATACCACATCTTTGCACTCCACAAATTGCAATGTGAGGCATAACGATTGCACTATTATCCTTAGTTAAGTTTTTAATATTCAATAATTTGTGTTCCAGAAAATTTGTATGTGCAGATGGGTATCGATACGAAAGTGTAAAAAAGAATGAATGAAGGTTATGTCACACATACTTCCACTCTGTTAGAATGGAAATTGGTAGCGGAGCAATGTTTATGCATGGATTCATTGAATAAATGCTGAAAATAATATTTTATAATATTGATCAGTTTTTTAAAAAGAAATAATCATTATATAATTTCAATTTACCGAATAAATGGTTATGTTTACCGCAAAGGGAAATAGAAAAATATGCAAATTAAGTTATGGAAATATTTTAAAATTAGGGAAATATTTTTTGGTCTGCAAAAAATTGGGAAAATAATATTTTAAACCCAAAGTAGAGAAATGGCTAAATCAACAACGATCTACATTAACATAAGGTATAGCCAATGGATTAAAGAGATGCATATAGATAAATTTCATGAATGGAAATTAAATGTTGCTTATATAGAAAATATGATTATATGTTATTCATTTTCGAATTTGATGACGAACTAAGGTGGAATGCTTATATGCTTTGGTTTCAGTATTTTTTGTTATTATTAGCTCCTATTATGTAACTTTTCTTTTGCAGTCTGTGACTATTCATTTAAATAATTTCTTTTGGAACTAAGTCCTAGTTAATTGCAATGCAAGGCTAAGTGGGTTGTTGGTGTGATTAGCTGATATGCTATTTTGTTTAATTTAGAATATTTATTTAGTTTATCTCATTCATATCATTATTATATTCATATCTTTAATGTTTTTTGGTAAAAAACAAGATGCCACGCAAATGAGGTAGAGTGAGGCATGGAGTTGGTGAATGAGCAGAGTCAAGTCAATGCCATCATGAGAGCATTGGTTAGGGGGACATTATAGATCCTAGATCTGTCAATATATCTTATTTTAATGACTCTACATTTGAGTAACACGACATTGGTAATGATCTTGCATATCTCAAAATTCTTTTGGAAGGATTCCTAAGAAATCAACATGATGAACACAATATTATTATCTCATTCATGAATGATCTCCAACGTAACTAGTGGTAGAAACATGTACACTGTGAGTTTCAGCTTCCACCGTCAACAGGTTTAGAAACAAAGAATCTTGTTCCATAAATACCCCTCATAGTTAATAGCTTTTGGGTATGTATCGATCCTAAAAGTTTTTTGGATCTATGTTTATTTTCCTTTTTTGGCAGTGAAGAAACTTTTCATTAAATTGTTATTGACACTGTAATCCTCTTTTTTTTTCATAAATTAATACTTAGTTTCATTTACAATTGCTTCTAAACTGATACTTTATTTAAAATTTGATGAGATGACCATTTATCTCTGTGTACTTGAATTCATTTTTAGTCTTTAATATCTTATGATTCACACTTTATTTATCTTTAGCGACTGCTTCGATGGATTACAAATATTTTTTGTTTCGCATATTGCACAACATCGTGATCAAATGTTTAAAAAGGAAAAAAAAGGTTTAAAATGAAAGCTTCTTCTGGATTAGTAGCGATCTCAATTATAACAATGTCAGGGAACTCAATAACAAAATAGCCATTCACAAAATTAACTTAGATTTGTGTGCACTACGGGGGAAGAAAACACAATTCGATATAGTCCATGCTCCTTAACAAACTCCTCCACCCTTAATTTCTGCATACAAACTTTCTACCGCACTTCCCCCACAGCCTTTCTCCTTTCTCCAAAAATTAATTACAAAGAGTAATTTAGCATTAACTATTGCAAAATGAAATATGGATTTTTTCAAAATGCTTTGAAAAATAAAACCCATAATTTAATGTATTATGAGATCCTATTTTCAACTTTAGCAAAATAATTTATTACATCATAAGTCCCTGTTGTTTTTAGAAATTGATAAAAACGTATTATTAAATTAATTTGATTTGGTCATAAAGTTAAAGTTAAATTTGATTTGTTCATAGTCAATGTTTCATTGTGAGGAGCTTTCCTTGTGTGAAGCGACTTGGTTTGAGTGAAACATCATTGCCTTTTAGCCAATTGAAAGCAATGTTAAAATACACGAACAAATAGATAAATATTTCTAAACACATGTTTATTTGGATATTTTATATCAATTTATTTAATTAAATAAATACAAATTTTGATGAACTGTATTATTAAAATTTGGAAAACCGCAAAATATCTAAACAATATATGCAAAGTGTGACAAAGCCTTTATTATGCTTCATCCACATTATCACATATATGCATTACGAAAATTACAATGTCAAGTATAACCATTTCATTATTAAAACAATATAAGCACAATTACAAAAACTAATTGTGAAGATAAAGTAATTGCTAGTTTTGTTTTACCATTATTGTTGAACAAGAAAATGTGTATCAAATAATGTAAAAGTTGATGATTTGCAGTTTGCAAAAGAAACATAAGGAGGAGGAATTTGATTTTAAATATTTTATTGAGTATTTTGCGACGTTTTATCTATTGTGTGAATTTGAGTGGGCTAATATATTTTATGCATGGATTTTTTGGTTGTGCAAACTTTGAAATCTCCACACTTACTTTGTATCAAGACTGAAGTCTAAATATTGGCACCGAATATGTCACATGTAGAAATATATATGAACATATGGGACATTGTGTGGTAAATTCTTTATTCCTTGCTTCACATAGTTATTTTCCTACACATCTGTTTCGGTATATGGACAAAATCTATGCAGAGATTGTCGCAATAATTGTGTTTGAGAGTGCACTAGAAAGTGTATGCAAAGAGAGCATGTGTGAAGTAAGGAACACAAATAGCTCTACACATGCTACCTTTGCATTTTTTGATAAACACACATCAGTTACAATGTAAATTATAGTTGCAATGTTCAATTTCAGAAACTGCTAATGTCTAATCCATTCAGAATAGTAAAATTTTTCAATTTGATTTTCAAATTTAGTTTTTTGATAGCAGAGATTCATTGTGTGTAGATTTCTTTGTGCGGAGCTTACAATGAAGGATTTCATTGTGTAGAGGAATATTATAATAGTTTTGGAATGCTAGTTTTAACTTACCGTATAATGGTAGAAACTATATCGAGTCACAAATTGTTACTTAATTGACTTATTTGTACGATGGTTCGTATATCCATTTTCCCTCGCAACATTTCTTCCTCACAAGGATTGAAAACACAGTTCATTTAATATTGGATAATATGAGTTCAATTAATAAACGTGAAATCACTAATGCACTTAGTATTCGGTAAACATCAATACCAAGGTTTGTTCACTCTATTTTTGTGGCGAAAATTGACCGACAGAAAAATAAGTTAATAGAGCAAATTTCCTGAATACACATTATTCATTGAATAATTAAAAAACGACTTGTATTTATTACCATGAGAGTTTTAGTTAATCAAAATAGAATGAGATTTGGGATATTAATGGAACAACATGTTGATATCGATTTCTAAAGTGCATTAAACAGAGCAATCATGAAATGTAATCATTTCAATTGGACTATCTTGAGTTGGAATTTAAGAAAAATAGATATGATTTAAAGTAATTGATAACATAACAATATTTACTGATTACAAACTAGGAAAATTAGTACTAGCCAAATTGATGATGGTCATTGGTTAATGAATACCATTGAAATTGATAGTAGTTAAATGTCCTTTCAAAACTTTGATCTCAATTCGTGATTTACATGACTTATCACCTTTGACGCATTATATGTAGGCTTGTTGGCTCTGAACTAGTTTCTAATAGCTTTAGGAAAGAAATTTTCCAATGTTTATCTTGTTGTAGACTCGTTAGTATTGAATTCTCCATTAAAAGTTCTAGGAAACTGACGTGCTTTGTTTCTTCTGAAATTGATAAGTGTTTTCAGGATTTGCTTTATCATTTGTATATTTGTTTTTGAATTGTATACCAAAAATGAAACTAATGGCCCTAAGAAACAATGGCAGAAGAGGTATATGTAGAGAGCCAAGATATCTTAATGCTTAACCAAGATATGTTAATGTTTAACAAACATAGTTTAAAGCTAATGGATAAGATATTGGAGGTTCCAAAAATTCTTAGGCAACTTGAAGATGAACTAGACATTGTAAGAACATTTTTAGAAGATCTCTTGCAAAACATTAATGGAGCAATCAAACCTCCATTTTTGCAGCATAATTGGCAGAAGCATTAACCTCTAAGAGCAATGGTTGATTAATAAAGAACTATTTACCAAATTTTGCCACTTGCTCAACCAATTTTGAAAGTCAGTATATGTTAAAGAATATATATTGTAATCTTATGGGCACAATAAAAAAAACATATTGGAACATTATGGAATATACACATATGTATACATGAAAAATATTTTCTAAGTTATGGCATAGTCTTGGTTATTCGTTTTACAAATTTGATAAATCAATAAAATAGTGTAAGAAATCACATTGGAAAGAAGCACACACAACATAGGACAATGAAAAACATAGTAAATAATGTTAGTAAATAACATAGTACAAACATCAATAGTTGATAGTGTGGGTGAAGTGGGGGCGAGGGGGGGTTAGGAGAGCATTATGCGGAGTATGAACAAAAAAGAGACTAGGTGGGTGGGAGAAAAAATATTCCTCTACACAATGTATCAACATAAAAAATTCTATGAACTGCGTAAAAGAAAATTCTGGAATATTGTTGAATATATGCATATGTATACATACAAAGTATTTTGTAAGTGATGTAGTACTCTTCCATAGGTCATTTCTTCAAAGAAACATTTGATTTTTGTATGATAATGGTTCGTTTAGAAATTTGTTTAAATTTTACGTGACAAACACTTTTTGATAGAAATTAGCTATAATAACAAGTTATTATAAATATGTAAATGTATTACAAACAAATGGAAATGCATTTTCTAATATTGTTTGATTAGTTCTAGGATTTACAATTTTGATAAATTAATAAAACAATTTCTGATTTCAAGCTTTTGTGATCCATATTGAATAATTAAGAAAGAAAAAAATCGGTGGAAATCACATAGGAGAATTTTTGTCAACGTGTTTCAAACCATCCTGTGTGGTTTATCTTCAGGAAAAGATCAAGAGGAAAATCATGGCACCAACTTAAATAGATAGAAATGTAGAGACGCTTAGTTAAGGTAATGGTTATAATAAATGACTAGTTTATCTCTCTCTCTCTCTCTCTCTCTCTCTCTCTCTCTCTCTCTATATATATATATATATATATCAATTATTAGGATCAAATTATATTAAATAAAATATAATAATAGGTTATGGTTCAAAATATAGTTGAATAAATAGAGTAAAAATAATCATAATTTCAAAGTCAAACCTCAAACAAGGTGCGAAGTCCAAAAAATAATAAAAGGAGTCAACACCCTATTAATAAATAATAATATAATAAATGGAGCCAAGGCCCTATTAATAAATAATAATAATTTATTGAAAAAACATAATTAAAAAATATTCACTCAATGTAAATAAAAACAAACTAAAAATAATATAAATAAAATCCAAACTAAAAATAATAAAAATAAGAAAGACTAATGAATCAAGGTCAAACATAAAATAAGGGCCTAAGGCCCTACAAATAATTCAAGGAGCCAAGAAAAATTAAAATAATCAAAGACTACACTTGAACTCTAAAATATTGTGACCAACATGATAACAAGTTGTGGAAATACACAGATTAGGTCTGATAATAATTTTATGTTTCATTATCAGTTGAGATGAGCTATGCTAGGGTTGTTGCCTACAAACCCTGAATCATGCCTGAAGTGATGTTTTCTCCCTGATTGGTCGGCTTGTCATTTGACACGTTGTTGACAGTGAGGAATGTGCATGCTTGTGGGGAGGGGAGAGATCCCCTCCTATAGGAATATTGTTGTTGGGGAATCAGGTGCTTAAGGCATAGCAATGACTGCAGGCAGTCTAGATGGAGGTGGTAAGGGCACCCCAGTTTTGGGTGCTTAATGGAAAGCACAGATGAGAGGCCAATTCCTCCTGAGAGCAGTCAAAACGCTGAGAGTTGTAATCCCTAATAACAAATTGGAGACGTACAGAAAGTTTATGAAAGATCATGCTTTGATCTGCAATTTTATCGGGGTTTCGCCCATTAAACGGGATTTGGTGAAATGGATTCAACTCAAATGGCATCCAAAAGGACATATTGAACTAAAGCTGGGTGTTATAAGCTTTTTCACCATGATTTTTACCAGTTTGGAAGATAAGGAGAGGGTTTTTGAAAATGGGCCTTATTTTTTCTATAATGTTGGGCTCTTCATATGCCATTGGGAAGAGTGCTACAACCTGAACCAAGAGAAATTCATGGCAACCCCAGTGTGGGTTCGGTTATTTTCTTTTCCGGTAGATTTTTGGGATCCAGAAATACTGGAAGGAATCGGGAACTCTATAGGGAGCTTTGTGAAAGTTGCAGATTCAACCCACCGAGGAAGGTATACTTCCTATGCCATGATTTGTGTATACATGAATATAACAGAGCTGCTACTAGAATTTATTGAGCTAGAATACCAAGATGAGCTATGGCAACAACCCCTAGATTACGACCACATTCCCTTTCGGTGCCGAGGATGCCATGAGTATGGACATCTGTATCGTGACTGCCCATTGAACCAGCCAGAACTCCAGGAGTTTCAAGTAGCCAAAGGCTCAACCAAGCCTTGGGAAGATGCAAAGGGTTTCCAGGAAGTCCAAAGGAAAAAGTGCAATCTATAGAACCCCCAGACTTCGACTTAGCCACAACCCCGAAAAGGCCTGAATAATACCAACAAATATGTTGTTATGACAGAGGAAGGAGAAACCCTAGGAGAATCGATTAGTCAACCAAGCAAGGGAAATCAAACAAATCCGTAGAAGGGAGGAAACAAAACCAAAAGAAAGGTAGAAGATGAATCGTAGGAGAAAGAAGCCCTGACCCATTCAATTGTTGGGGCCTTCGTTTTGATTTTGAAAAGATTTTGATTATTTGGCTTGCCAAAGGACGAGGAGGAAACGAGTGGTGGCAGCAATGATTAGGTTGCGTGAGGACAATTGGACAGTAAAGCAAGAACAGGAAGTTATAGAGGGGTTGTGAAAAAACAACAGTAGAAGACAGAGGCAACCAAGCGGATAGGAAGGAGGAGTGGCAGCCGAGGGAAAGAGAAGCTGAGTGGGAACTAGCAATCCAGGTGGCAGGGGAAATACAAAAGGAGAAGGCCCGTAAGGAAGAGGGTTTGGTTGGTTGGTTATTGTTGTTGGAATTGCAGATGGGATAGTTGGTTGTGGCAGGACAAAACTAGAATGCAGGGACATGGCTAACGAGGACCCCTGAGTTAGAGAATGAGCCTATGATTCTATAAATGGGTATTCCTTGTAATCATCTGTGGCGAATGTCAATATTTCATGTTATAGTCTACTACTGAATTAATATGAAGTAAAGTCCAAACTGGTTGCTTAGCATGATGCGTATGGTTGTTCATGATTTGGTGACCCATTTAAAATTTTAAATATCTTGTAAGATTCATGCATGTGGTAGTTTCTTAGTATTGGATGGTACGTTGTTATCTTGTTTATGTATGTGATGCTACTTATATATTAACGGTTGACACATCCTTGATTCCATGACAAACCCTTCTTAGTTCTGGTCACGGCACGCCTTGGGTGAGACTCCTTACCCCTTGGGTAGGGTGAAAATATGGCGTTGTCCTAGGCTATAATGATCCATTGTTGGCTCTCCGTGCTTTAACCTAAGGTCTTCTCCCCTGATGAATATTTTGTGCCAACACCAATGGAACAAACTAACATGGAGATTTATGGACATAAGGAGGATCTCAATACAGAGGAACATGTTATGCGAAGGTTGTTGAATGAATGGCTCCATCTGGATGAAAGGTTCATCCCAGAGGATCAAAAGCTACTATACAGAGAGACCTTTCAATAGAATAAATGCAAACAAGGGGCGATAACTATAGACCAGCCTGACCAATTGGGTTCCCAACTAAGTCAGGGGGTTGATCCAAGTCTCCATGGAAAATGAGAGAAAAAACGAGGAAGAAATAATTTGCATGAATCCATTCAGATGGTAGGCGAGATGTTGGTTAAATCGGGAAGGGTGGTACCACTATCTACAGTGTTCCACCAACTTAACAAATATTATCAATGATAATTACATCCTGCAATGTATGAGGCCTCAATAATAGAGGAAAACATTGGTGCCTGAAATATAGGCTCAAAAGAGATAAACCAAGTATCATGATGATTCAAGAAACTAAAATTTCGAAAGCCAGACTAAAGGATATTGTCAAGGGTTTTAAACCCCAATATGAGGTAGTAACTCAAGATGCCAGGGAAGTACTGGGGGTCTAGCCATTCTTTGGGCCCTACTTTCTCGAGTTTATGGGCCTCACATTCCAGGAGAAAAAGGGGTTTTTCTTCAAAACCTCGGTAAAATTAGAAGGGTATATCTAGAAGAAATATGGATTGTGGGTGGAGACTTCAACATAATCCCATCTCTTGATGACAAAAAAGAGGGTATCGACTGACTAGATGTAGACACGAAGGCATTCAGATATACCATCTCAGACCCACACCTAGTGGACATGAAAACGAACAATGGAATCTACACTTGGAATAACATGAGGGGGGCGCACATCAGATTACCTCACGCCTAGATTGCTTCATGATCTCTAAGAAGGTGATCAGTTGTGACATTTTCTTGAGGCCTCTATCCTTTCTTACATGGGATCAAACCATTGACTGATCAAATTGTAGATTGACTTCAAAATCAACTGTAAGAACCTCCCCTTCATATTTGAATCCTTTTGGTTAAGGGACTCCACACTAATGAAGAAAGTTGAAAGCTGGTAGGAAGAAAGTGATGTGAAAGGAAGAAATTACATGCATACTTTCCAGCTTAAGCTGGAGAATCTCAAGAATCAGATTAGGAAATTGAATCAGGAAGAGTTTGGTCACATCATGAAAGACCAACATTAGTTGAACAATAAAATCAAATAAATTCAACAGAAGATCATCAATCACGGAAGATCTAAAGAACTAGTGGAGGAGGAAGGGAGAGTAGTTGACAAGCTAGAAGAAAGACGAAAACAAGAAGAGATCTTGTGGAACCATAAATAAATAGTTTAATGGATTTGAGAAGGGGAACGAAACACCCGCTTCTTCCACAAAGCCATGATTCAACATCGAAAACACAACATGACTTTCTCTCTTAAAGATGAAGCGAGGAATATATTGGTTCAACACAAGGAAATGGAATATTTAATAGACAATCACTTCCAATTCTTGCTCTCTAAACCTACTCAGGATAGATCAGAGGCCATCTAGAGAATCGCATGTAACATCCCTCAGCTTATATTCAGAGATCAAAACCTTGCCATCATGCAGGAAGTTACTTTGGAGGAAATAAAGGATGTTGTCAAGGGCATGGAAAAAACTAAAGCTCATGGATCAGATGGCTTCATGACTGAATTTTACCAAGCTTCTTGGATTTTCATTAGGAAATATATCCTGGAAGTGGTGGAGGAATCACATCGTAACTAAAAGTTGTGTCCTATCCTTAATGCTACTTTCATTGCTTTAATTCCTAAAACGTCTAAATCCAAAGATCCCCAAGGGTTTCAATCAATCATGCTATGTAATATCATATATAAGGTTATTTCCATGGTCATTGTTAAGTGCCTGAAGCCCATGCTCCCAAACCTTATCTCTCTTGAAAAAATAAGCTTTGTGAATAAAAGATATCTTGCATGATTTTATGGAAGCCTCAGTTACCCTGATTAGTAATGCCAATTCTTGCATTTTCTTTTTCAACACTCTAGTGAACACCCAACCCTTTTTGGCTTGGGTGTTGGGCTTTGGAATTGGGTCCCTTCCCACCAAATATATTGGCATGTCATTGGCATTTAACTCCTTAAAAACCTCCCCCTGGAAGCCTCTGCTCCAAAAGATTCAACTGAAGCTTAGCAACTGGGATTTTAGGAACTTCAATTTAGGTGCTTGAACTGTCCTCTTAAATTTTTTTCTTCAATCCATTCTGATTTACCAGCTCTCAAGGATGACTGCTCCAAAGACTTCTTGTGTAAAGATGATTGAAAATTTAATAAAAATATTATGGGGAGGGCTACATCAGTTGAATAAATGGTCATTAGTTTCTTGGTCTAATCTCACAAAGCCTAAGATGGAGGGGGGCCTTGGTCTCCGAAACCCTTACTCCTTGAATCAAGTTATGGGAGTTAAAATCTGGTGGCGACAGATAAAAGGAGGCCCAGAATTATGGAAACAAATCTAGACCAAAAAATATGGTATGTCTATATGGACTGAAGATATCCTTAAATATCGAGATCCCCCAAAGGTTCTTCAATATGGAACCTGGCAGCACAGAATAGTGATCTCATATTAGAACATTTTTTTTGGGAAATCATAAACGGAAGAACAACCCTGTTCTAGTAGGACTCTTAGAAACTAAGAGAAGGGATGTTTGGTAGACAAGATCTGGGTGAACTCTTCCTGTATACAAATAGATCAAACTTTTGTACTGTTGACCAATTTCGGAAAGCCACTCCAGCAGGAAACAAATGGAGACAATGGAAAGAACCCAGGGACTAGCCAAACCCTCCCAATTTAGAGCAATGGAAGCAACTGGATTGAGAGCTACAATCTAGGAAGCTCACAATTTAGGAAGGAATAGATATCCTCAAGTGGGGATACAACACAAGGGGTATTTTCAATATCAAGGAAGCTTACAACCTCCAGGCTGGCTGGGGTCAAAATCATCTTAATCCAATTTGGAATAATATCTAGAATGGTGGTTTGTGGACAAAAGTAGCTTACTTTCTATGGTTGTGTGCAAAGGTTTAATACTCACTTGGGATCAACTTTAGAAGGGATGTATTCGTGGACCTTCCTATTGTTTCTTATGTGGACACTACAATTAGGATCTAGAACACCTCCTAAACTTGTGTGCTTTTGTTGATCAAAAGTGGAGATAGTTAGAGGACCTTTTTGGTCGTCTTAATAGAGACCATAAAAGCATTAAAGAAACTATTCTCCTATGGCATACAGGGGTTTTCTCAAGTCTAGTTCTTAATAGAGCTTGGGGATTAGCTCTTGGATTCCTTCTCTAGACTATATGGTGTTAGTGTCAATTAGTTCAGCCTATTACCAGTGATCAAATATTCTCTTACAAGTTGTTGTTAGGGTGTCAAGTAAAATTTTTGTCATTTCAGCCAGTCTTCAAATAACAATTTTGTCACTGGTTGTTGTGTCTAGGTAACTGCTACTCCCTTCACTTACTCATGGTCTTCATTACTCATCATGGTCATTGTATTCTTCGAGGTATCATATCTTCATTTAAATTTCTTGGGTCATGACATGGTTAAATTCCTTAGTTTAGGTCATGGTCTAGGGTTTCACTCCATGTGTCGTCATGATACCATATGTAAAAAAAAAACATGTCCATCAGTTAATTAAGTGGGTAAATGGAGTTAGCAGCTTAGGGAAATCAAAATAAAGGTAAAAGTAATATTTAATTTCCAATAAGACAATGTTGCAGTACACTACCTTGCCTCATCATTCCTCATAGGGACATATTTGCTTCAATATATGTTTATGACAAAATGGAAAATAGTTGTACAAAATTTAAAGAGGTTTTTGTCCATTATACTCCAAGGAACAAAATACAATTGCTATGGGAGAGTTTTTACACTTCTCAACAGCTTGAATTCAAGACAATTTTTTATGGGTTTAGAGCAGGTTTTGGAAGTTTTTGAGGCCTCTATTACGTAGCCAACATCCTAATCTTTCCAATGGTACCTTCAGATTGTGATTTAGATTAGTGGAAGGAATCCAAAAGTGCTCTACAAGTTGGCACTGTGCTTTTGTTAGAGAAACCCTGAGTTTTTAGAGTGACCTTGGGAAAATCATTTTTTCTCCCTCATGGAGTGTCCAAATTACATGCTTGAGGTGTCCATCTTATAGCAGACTTCACGAGCTTTAAAAAAGCTATCAAACTATCAATTTGGAGCAGCTTAAGGCCTCCAAAGGTGGTTTGGAAGACCGGAGCTGCACTTAGGAACAAAGCGCTGCGCTAAGAAGAACTGTGTTGCGCTTTGGCACTGCGTTCAGGACAGAGTGCCCAAAAATCCTTCAAAAATCTCCCAAATCTCAAATTTTCACTTGCAAGCTTGATTTTATTGACTTCTAATCCAAGGGACAAATCACTCTTCCACTATTTCTTCACTCATTTTCATCAGCTTCCAAAGTTCATATCCACCTTTTTCAAACCTCCTCTATCATTTTGTCAAAATCCACCTTCATATCACTTCATTTCCATTCATACCTCACAGTTTATTTTTCATTCAAATGGAGGTGGGGTCCTCTAGCAAATCAGCAGAGAAAACTCAAGTACCTAAGCCTGAGGTGACTAAAGTGTACAAGAAGGGGAAGAGGCTTGTGTTTTCTTCTCGCAGAGAGAAAGGGGCCAAGCCTTCTTCATCAACAAAGCAGGAATCAACATCAAAAGAGAAAGACACAGTTGAGCATGATTTGAACTAATTTATCTAGAGACAGAGGATCAGACCACAAACATGTGAAGGAGATAGCAATCAATTTGGAAATGCCAAAGTATGTTATATCATTCCTTGAACAAGAAAACAGTCAACTCAAAGCAAAGGAGTTGATCCTCGAAAAGGAAGAAGCCAAGTTATTGCAGCAAGTTGGAAAAGGTAAGGAAATCATGGAATCAAGTGAGCTTGAAGAATCAAAGGGGAGAGGAAAAAGGAAAACACCAAGAACAAGAGGCCTCAAGAAAGCAAGAGGAGCAAGAACAAATTCTGCTAAATGAGGACCTTGTAGAAATTTTGAATAATTTAACACATATTCAACAGAGATTATCCTGATCATGTACTATTGCGGAATACATACACAATACATAAGCTCCTCTACGTTGATCATCAATATAGCAGCATCAATAAAAATAAAACATCAAGAGCATTCACACATTAACACAGTATGTAACCCGAGGAAAGCATCTCGCTAAAAACCCCACACTATGTGTATATTAATGATTGAGACCATGTAACATTACAAAGTACAATGCTTATCACAAGCAATCCAGTACTAGCTCCACCTGTTACACACAATACAGCTAAGATCTGATCTCCAAATCTATTCCACTGCTTGCCTGCCTCCACTGCTCAATACCTGCTCAAGAATTGAATGAGAATGGTCTACCAAACTCGTATGTCACCTCCAAAGAATCACTCACAATGTGTAAGACGTGAGCAGAAGCTACAAACTGGGCAAATACATGAGCAAACTCATTGGCATACTCAATCCCTTGATTGTGCAAGATCTGATGCACAACTATAGTCACAACTGATAGCAATCTGATTCTCTAACACCTGTCCCTGCTGAACTGAACATGCACTGACATGCAACTGAGTTAACTGATGTATTATATAGTTGTATTATGAGTTAATAATTAGTTTAACAACTCATCATTAGTCTATTTGCAGTTAGACTAACTACAACTAGTTTAACCAAGTCAAACTGAACACAACTCCATCAACTCCACAATCAACTCCACCAAACTCAACTGATTGAGTTCTAACTGAAGTCATGCATGCAACAACTCAACTGACTCATAAGAAAAGCGTACTTCCTTCTGACGGTTGCATGGGCCACATCTGTAGCTCAAACTGAAGTGCTCCAAGAGAATAAGATCAAGTTTATAGTCCAAATATTATTATGAGACAATAATATTTGACTTTTCTATTTTTGACAACTAGTCTAAAAATAGACTTTGATCACCCACACTGTGATCACTCACACTGTGGTCACCCACACTATGGTCACCCACACTGTGATCACTCACACTGTGATCAAAAATAGAACTTGCGCCATAATTTTCCTGCGGGCCCACTTAGTGAAGGCGACTCTTTTCACTAAGCTCCATCATCTTGTTGCAATCTCAACACTCCCTCTCAACAAGATATGGATTATCAGCAACCCCTATCCTGCCTCGTTGGTACTCGAATTTGCTCCTGGTGAGAGCCTTCATCAGAATATCAGCATCCTGATCCTCCGTTGGAATGTATGAAAGCAACATGATCCTCCGCTGCACACAATCTCTGATATGATGGTACCTGATGTCAATATGCTTAGATCTATCATGAAATACAGGATTAGCCGAGAGTTTAATGCAACTCTGGTTATCACAGTAAATAACAGTAGGATCCAAATGAGAACCGAACAAACCAACCAGGATCTTCCTCATCCATATAGCCTCGCATGCAACCAAACTTGCTGCCGTATACTCGGCCTCCGCTGAACTGAGTGCCATGGATCTCTGCTTCCTGCTGTACCAAGAAACTACTGTCGATCCAATACTGAAGACCCCTCCTGATGTGCTCTTTCTGTCTGTTGGGCTCCCTGCCCAATCTGCATCCGTGAAGCCACATAGCTTCACCTCATCCTCCTGTCTGTACCACAAACCATATCCCTATGTGCCTCTCAAGTAGCGCAATACATGCTTGCCCGCCTTCCAAAAGAGCTTGGTAGGCTTAACCATAGCTTGTGAAAGCTGGTTAACTGCATAGCATATATCAGGTCGTGTATTGACCAAATACATCAGCGACCCCACCAACTGTCAATAAACAGTGGCATCCACTTCTTCTCCGGAAGTGGCATCCTCCTTCCTCCAACCTCCAGGAAGAGGAGTATCAACAGGCTTGCAGCCATGCATGTTGAACTTCTCTAGTATCTCCCGAGCATACTTGCCCTGAGAAACAAACAGTCCACCACTGCACTGCCATATTTCCAATCCTAGGAAATAGTGAAGGAGGCCCAAGTCCTTCATCTCAAACTCTGTAGCAAGATCCTTCTTGCATGACAGTATCAACAGCCCATCACCCGTTAGAATCAAATCATCAACATACAGTACAATGATAAGCAACTTACCCTCCACCACAATCTGGTATAGGTTAGGATCCGCCTCGCTCTTGGAGAATCCAAGTCCTGTGAAATAGCTGTCTATCCGTGTGTACCAAGCACGTGGTGCTTGCTTCAACCCATACAGCGCTCTCTTGAGCCTGCACACATGCGACTCGCTGCTGAAGACCTCAAAGCCTTCGGGCTGCTCAATGTACACCTCCTCCTCAATGACTCCATTGAGGAACGCAGTCTTCACATCCATCTGATGAATGTGCCATCCCATCTGCGCTGAGAGAGCAAGAATCGTCCGTATGGAAGAATACCTTGCGACAGGTGCAAAGGTCTCCTCATAATCAATCCCCTCTATCTGTGAAAAGCCTCGGGCAACAAATCTTTCCTTGTACTTCTCCACACTCCCGTCAGATGCCTGCTTGACCTTGTAGATCCATCTCGAACCCACCACTGATTTCCCTTCCGGTCTAGGAACAATCTCCCATGCACTGTTTCTGACAATAGAATCATACTCTTCCACCATGGCGTCTACCCATGCGGGATCCTCCACAGCTTCCTCGAAAGAGGATGGCTCAGTCACAACACACTTGCTCATCAGAGCCATGTATCCAGTGTACCGATCAGGTGACTGTCTCTGCCTGCATTGGGCTGTAGGTGGTCCTACAACTTTCTCTGCATCTTGTGCCAGTCGCTCAGCTTCTGTCAAGTGCTTTCACCCTCTGATGGTTGGCGCTGCATGAGTGGTCTCTTCCACTCCATGAACCTCGTCCTGTGGCTGATCCAGGTCCTGAAGCTCATCCTTAGGAACTAATAGCTCCTCATCTGCATGCAAGTGTAGCTCCCTCTCAAGCGAACACTTCATGGCTTTCTCCTCCTGAAATTTTATATCCCGTCGCACAACAGTTTTACCACTGTCTGGCAAATACACACGATAGTTGTGGGGCGTATCAGTGTACCCCACAAATATCCCAACCTCTGCGGTCAGCTCCAACTTCTTCCTGGCATCCTTCATCACATGCATGTAAACGTTAGCACCAAAAATCCTCAAATGAGAAAGATCAGGCTTCTTACCAGAATAAGTCTCCTCAAGTGTACTCATGCCAAGTATCCTATGAGGACAACGGTTCTGCACATAAACTGCTGTATTGCATGCTTCCACCCACAAGTGAAGGGGTAGGCCCTAATCATGCAACATTGCCCGTGCAGCACCCACAATCGTTCTGTTCTTCCGCTCAGCTACCCCGTTCTGCTATGGGTTATGGGGAGCTATGAGCTCTCTACGAATCCCTTCTTCCTTGCAGAAATCCATGAACTCGTTCGAGATGTATTCACCACCATTATCACTCCTAAGAGCCTTCACCTTCTTCCTTGACTCCTTCTCGACCAGTGATTTGAATTCACAGAACTTTGAATATGTCTCGCTCTTCTTCTGCATGAAGAAGATCCAACACTTACGAGAGAAATCATCAACAAAAATCACATAATACCTGTGTTTTTCTGTCGAAGCAACTAAGGAAGGTCCACACACGTCTGTGTGAATTCTCTCAAGGATCGTCGTGGCGCGACTATCCTTCTTGTGAAAGGTGGCTTTCACAAACTTCCCCAAAGTACACCCCTTGCACTGATTTGACTGCGCAAGTGTGCCTTTAGGAAGCCCTGTAGTGATCTGCTGTAGTATCTTCAAGGCTCCATGGTGAAGGTGACCCAATCTCCTGTACCACAACTCGCCATCATCCCGGCTCACCAATCCTTCTGCCTTGCCCGCCATTGCTACGCATCCATCTACATGCAACTGATAAAGGTTCCTCACTTGAACCCCTATCTTCTGGGTCTCACCAATTGTCTTGCTACGCAGGAAAGCCTTTCCCTCGCTGAAAACAACATCATACCCCTTGTCTTCTAACATCGCCACTGAGATGAGATTCTTCGTCAATCCTGGAACATGCATGACTTCCTTCAATACGAAGGGTTTACCAGACTCCCTCTCAAAGGAAATGGTACCAATACCGGTCGCACCGTATCTACCATCATCGCCCATCTCGATGTGCACTCCAAGATCTTTGTCCTCCAGATCAGAGAACAAATCTCTATCTCCCTTCATGTGAAAAGACGCACCACTATCCAAGAACCACATTGATCCCATCACACTTGAAACCAAGCATGCGATCAATGAAAAATCAAGCTCAAACTGTGAGGCTAGAGCCTCTCCTGCTGAAGATCCAGCAACCTGCTTGTTCTTCTTCTTCTGCGAACAATTAGTGGCATAGTGTCCGTGCTGGTGATAGTGAAAACACTTCACCTTGGACATATCCTGCTTCTTGCCTTTCGCACCAGACTGAGAAGCTTTCTTGCTCTTCCCTTTCTTTGCTTTGGCAGCCAAAGCACAATTCTCTTCATCAGATACCTTTGATGAAGATCCATTCTCACCTTTATTGTTTCTGAGTTTATCCTTGAGCGCCAGGTCGCTCTTGCTTTGGAATAACATTTGCAATCCGTTGAAAGGCATTTCAACAACAGTGCTGCAAATTCGAATTCCACCAGCTCCAACTCAACTACCTCGGATCTAAGATTCGTGAGAACACAATATTTCTCGTACAGAGATTGACTGTATGGGCATTCACCGGATATCTCACCTTCCAAAGGAAGGATGAATCCAGAGGCTACCTGGCCCGATTACAGACTCTGCCTGAAGAAATAGAATGTAAACACTTCTTGAATAGTAGATCTGATGATCAATCCTCGCTTGATATCCTGTAAAAATCTCTTCTACAAATCAAGCAGCTCTGATACCATGTAGAAACTTTTTCTACAATTATCTAGCTCGCTCCGATACCATGTAGAAATTTTGAATAATTTAACACATATTCAATAGAGATTATCCTAATCATGTACTATTGCGGAATACGTACACAATACATAAGCTCCTCTATGTTGATCATCAATATAGCAACATTAATAAAAATAAAACATCAAGAGCATTCACACATTAACACAGTATGTAACCCGAGGAAAGCATCTTGCTAAAAACCCCACACTATCTATATATTAATGATTGAGACCATGTAACATTACAAATTACAATGCTTATCACAAGCAATCTAGTACCAGCTCCACCTGTTACACACAATACAGCTAAGATCTGATCTCCAAATCTATTCCACTGCTTGCCTGCCTCCACTGCTCAATACCTGCTCAAGAATTGAATGAGAATGGTCTACCAAACTCGTATGTCACCTCCAAAGAATCACTCACAATGTGTAAGACGTGAGCAGAAGCTACAAACTAGGAAAATACATGAGCAAACTCATTGGCATACTCAATCCCTTGATTGTGCAAGATCTGATGCACAACTATAGCCACAACTGATAGCAATCTGATTCTCTAACACCTGTCCCTGCTGAACTGAACATGCACTGACATGAAACTGAGTTAACTGATGTATTCTATAGTTGTATTATGAGTTAATAATTAGTTTAACAACTCATCATTAGTCTATTTGCAATTAGACTAACTACAACTAGTTTAACCAAGTCAAACTGAACACAACTCCATCAACTCCACAATCAACTCCACCAAACTCAACTGATTGAGTTCTAACTGAAGTCATGCATGCAACAACTCAACTGACTCATAAGAAAAGCGTACTTCCTTCTGACAGTTGCATGGGCCACATCTGTAGCTCAAACTGAAGTGCTCCAAGAGAATAAGATCAAGTTTATAGTCCAAATATTATTATGAGACAATAATATTTGACTTTTCTATTTTTGACAACCAGTCTAAAAATAGACTTTGATCACCCACACTGTGATCACTCACACTGTGGTCCCCCACACTATGCTCACCCACACTGCGATCACTCACACTGTGATAAAAAATAGAACTTGCGCCATAATTTGCCTGTGGGCCCACTTAGTGAAGGCGACTCTTTTCACTAAGCTCCATCAACTTGTTGCAATCTCAACAGACCTTGACCTAGAGGATAGGATTGCCCTTGAGGTTCATCAAGATAAAAAATATTGGCTAAATAGGGTAAATGAACCTTGGATAAGCTCCTTGAGAAGGAAAATAGGGATAATCAGTTGCTCAGACACATGGCACATCACTATCAAGCTTAAAACATGATCGCTAATGTCAAAGTAAAACAACTTGAAAATAAGCTCAAGGAGGCCAAAAAAGACCAAAAGTATGAGGGAAACTTGGAGATGCTTGCTGAAGCATCTATGACGGTTTAACAAACATATTTTTACACCTTCCCTCCAATTTTGAGCAAATTCTGATCATTTTGAGTTTTTTGTGAAATTTTGGTCCAAGTTCAGAAAATCAGCTTCTCCAGTCCTCAGGCCTCTATTTGAGGAAATATCTACAATTTTTGAAATCTATTGTCATCCTCTAAAGACCCATTTTCTCATATTTTGCAGAGGTGGATTAGTTTTGAAGGAAAAGGCAAAAAAGTGGCAAAAAACTAATTCTGGACCATTTTTTGATAGGCATTGTGCTTTTGGAGCGACGTTGGGAGAATGGATTTTGAAGGTCTTCCCATGCTCTAAATTCTGAAATTCAAACTCTTTTGGAAACTAGACTTGAAGTGCGAGTTTACCATTCTCTCAGATTTTAATTTTGACCTTTGGAAGGCACCTACAAATCATCTCAAAGTCGGTGCTGCGCTTCTGCACTTTTCTGTGTTTCAAATTGTAAATTTCAGTGTGTAAATTTCTAGTTTCTAGTTTGACTTAGTCAAAGTCAAGATTCTCTATGTAATGACACTATTTACGAGGGTAGGTGATGTAGGAATGAATAAATTTATATCATAGGTAGTTTTTTATGCTTATTAGGCCTCATAAAAGAAGCAAACTCCTAAAAAAACTCTTCATGAAGTGTTTGAGTTGCACCTTCTCACTCTCACCTATTGGTTGAGAGAATCTTGGAGTCAGTTACTCCACCAAGGAATTTGACTCTTGAAGATGGGAAAGTGATCTAGGAGATTCTATATGTATCATTTCACTTCAGGAGAAGAAGGTGGAACGTTTTGTGAAGGAAGCTTGCATGTAAACATCTTTTCAGCTAATACAAAGACATGTTGCAACTATTTTGAAGGAACTCTAGCCCAGTGCGTTCATGGTGCTTGTACTTCATTCATTTTGTTTTATCATGGTCTAAATATATTTATCTACATTATATCTCTTCTTTCTATGAATTCATTATAATGAAATACTCATAATTCTTGTTTCTCAAGCTCTGTTATCTAGTTTTCATAGTTATGTGCATGTCTTCCTAAGCTAATGAAATCATGTTTATTTATGCTCATTGGTTTCTTAAACACTATATCCTCTATACTACATTGAAAAATACTCAAATTACACCACGGCTTCTAATATCTAGGTCCTTCTTATGTTTCCTCCTACACTCCCACAGCCTAGACCTACTTGTGGCTCCAAACCCTAAGTTCAACAAACCCTAAAAACCAACTTTTCACAAACAAACAAACAAATACACATATATAGCCTAAAATTCATTTTCTTTAAAGTCATATCACTAATAAGAGACTTAGATAGATCCCTCTCATGCTTAGTAGGGCTAGCTATTGCGCTGAAGTGGTTTGAGGTTACCCTTCTCGATTTCCTTTTCAGCCTAGGAGATTATAAGGACTAATATTTTTGGTGTCATTGCTGGGGAACGAAAGATCATATCTTCCCTGGGAAAGTATAGATCTGATTGTTGATGGTGAACAGTGATCAGACAGAAGAAAGGTTGTGCATCTTTCACCCGGCGACTCCAGTGTCGAAGAATCCAAAGGTTCATAATTTTCATGGCGACTCCACTTTTCAAAAACTGGTAGTTTGAAGAACTTCTTGGTGTCTTAATTGTTTTCAAGATGGATTCAACTGCTCGAAGGTATCCTCCTATGAATCGAGCTCATATTCCTGGTTTTACGAATCAAATTCCTTGCATAGATTGGAAAACTAATTTTCCCAAATTCATAGATGGAAACAAGGATGAGGCTATTCTACATCTAATCAAATTTCATTGACATATACATAAGCTTAGGATTAAGTTTCATGAGGATTATTTGATGAAAATGTTTATGGCTACCCTAGAAGGGAAAGCAAGATCATGGTATGAAGGATTGAAGCCATGTAGCTTATTCTCTCTTAAATAATTCCACACAACACTCTTTGAGTTTTATGTAAAATATCATCATTCATTCTTGTTGTTAGAAGATTGTTGTGAATCCTATGAAAACTTCATTCAATACATTGAAGAAACTTTTGGTGATGAAGAATGTCTAGATTATGAGATCATAGAGGCCCTTTATGAATATTCTTCCCAAAAAAAACCAGATATTAGCTGCTTTGATACAAAGGATCATTCACAAGACACATCAACTCCTTCTTTGCTTGAACATGAAACAAATATACATCCTAACAGTGAAGAAGAAATTGGTCCAAGTGAGAATTATGAAATTGCATGTACAAACAAATTAAGCAGTGAACCATCTAATGACAATGATCATCTACTTTTGCAAGGAAATAGTGAACAAGAAGTTGTTTCCCTTGATTCTTGTGGTAGTCAAATTGATAGTCTTCCTGTTGAAGCACATGAGGAATTAAATATACTTGAAGTAGTGGTTGCATTTAAAGTTTTCCATGAGCATCCAAAACCATGTTTTTTGGATGAGAGGTATGAAGATAGTCATCCACTTGTTCTTTCAGATTGTTCTTTCTCTGAGGTTTTATTTCAAGATCAGGTTTGGGAAGACTAAGATGAGGTTTCTGATGAAATGTATGAACAAGGATCTCTAGACATTCACCGCTCATATGTCTCCCCAGCTCATCCATTTTCTGAAGCACTATTTCAAGGGAAGATTCATGCAAATCATAATTTTAAATTGACTAGTGTGAAGGTTTTGGACAATGTAATTATGGCAGAGAATAATCATCAAACATTACAAGCAGATTATGAAGAGGAAAGCAATGATAAAGAAGATGTTGTTTTAGAGCTACTTGCACATGATGATCTTCCTCCAGATTTAGAAAATGAAGACTGTGCTTGATTTCTTATGACTTTCAATATATGCTAATGTTCCAAATTATTATAGACCCTATTGCCAATTTGTTACAGCCATCTGGAAAGATGAATTTTCTTGTATTTATGGATCATGAGCACACATTCAGTGGACACTTATAGTTTCCTAGCTTTTGTTTGTTCTACCTACTCAAGGAAAGTACAAGAAGAATTCAAGTAAGAAGCCACTTGCTGGATTGGTTACACTGGAGGGATCATTACACATGATTGTATATACATATTTAGCAGGTGGGCAGTTATCATTAGGATTTGAAGCCCAACATGAAGGCCCTACAATCCCAATGGTCTGCTGCCATAAGTAAGTTCAGTAAGTATGTTTTTTGTAGTCAAGTTAGTTAGTTTTCAGTTTGAGTTTAGTCTTTGCATGTTGACTCCATTGCCCAATGAATAAGGCTACTTGGTCTACAATGTTCTTGACACCTCCAAAGAGCTGCCATCGCCAGTTGGAGCTAATGTTAGTGTCAGTCAATTCAGCTTGTCACCAGTGTTCAAATATGCTCTTACAAGGTGTTGTTAGGGTGTCAAGTCAATTTTTTGTCATTTCAGTGAGTCTTCAAATAAAAATTTGGTCATTGGCTCATTTCACTTACTCATGGTCTTCATTACTCATCATGGTCATTGTATTCTTCGAGGTATCATATCTTCATTTAAATGGCTTGGGTCATGAAATGGTTAAATTCCTCATTTTAGGTCATGGTCTAGGGTTTCACTCCATGTGTTGTCATGATACCATATGTCAAAAAGAAACATGTCCATCAGTTAATTCAGTGGGTAAATGGAGTTAGACGCTTAGGGAAATCAAAATAAAGGTAAAGATAATATTTAATTTCAAGTAAGACAATGTTACAGTACACTACCTCACCTCATCATTCCTCATAGGGACATATTTGCTTCAAAATATGTTTCTGACAAAATGGAGAATAGTTGTACAAAATTGAAAGAGGTTTTTGTCCATTATAGTCCAAGCAAAAAAAACCTCCTTCCGTTGTTGCACAGGTGTTATGATTTAAAATAAATGCACAAAATAAAATTGCTATAGGAGGGTTGCTGCACTTCTCGACATCTTGACTTCAAGACAGTTTTTTAGGGGTTTGGAGTAGGTTTTGGAAGTTTTTGAGGCCTCTGTTGCATAGCAGATGTTATCACTAAACAAATTTCAAAGGAAAAGGGTAAGGTAAGAAAGATTTGTTCTTGGTTATTGTCATGCTCCTTTCATGCATAAGAAGCACTTGGCAAACTCAGGGTCAGCATACATAAAAGTTCTTTGAAGGCTCAAGCAAGGCAAGAAAGTTTCAAGGCAGATGAGAAGGACATTTCAAGATAAAGAAGCTCAAGACAGTCAAATTTGGCATGTAAGCTGTGTTTTTGAAATTACAAAGCAGTTTCGTAGCGCGCTACGAAACTGCTGTAAGTGATGCCTAATGCACAACAGTTTCGTAGTGCACTACGAAACTGCTGTAGCTACATATTGTGATTTTATGGACCATTTTTGTAAGACAAAGGGAAATATTATTTGAAGAGGAGGGTCTGAAACGGAGCATTCACAAAGTATAAGTGTCTAGCAAAGGCAAAACAAGGAAAGGAAAGACTTTTATGAACTCCAAAGTTTTATGTTATGAAAAGAGCAGTCGACTTCCAAGGGGATTAACAAGCAGTTAAAAACTCATCTCTGAAAAGTGAAAGAGTTTTTCATTCCTAAGATTCTCAAGTACAAAAACCTCTTCCACTTTCTTCAAATCCATTATTATTTGAGAGAAATGAATGATCAAACTTGTGCTACGAAACTGCTGTAGGTGCAGTTTTTTCACAGGCATATTTCTCTGTTTGACACCTGTTTTTCAAAGAAATATTCTGGACGGTAGGAAATGTGTTTCAAAAAACCAAGAGAGGTTTTTGTTAAGCATGTATTGGTTCACAAAAGCCTCCTTCAGTTGTTCAAAATACATTGTTTATGAGAAGTTATGAGCTCTGTCCCAAGACCTATTTTTCAGCCAGAACAGAGCAAGGGACAGTTTCCTAGTTTCTAGGAACAACAAAAGGATGAGTCATCAAGGGCCAACTGGAAGGTTATGGGCTTCATCAAATTCGACTTCATGGAGTTTTATGTGTCAAAAGGAGTTTTTAATGCTTAGATAAGGTTGTTGTAATCATGATAAGGAGTTACACTCCTAGTTGTATTAGGTCTCTACGACTGCTAGTTAGGTGTCATTTGCATTTAATAGTTAGTTTTGAGTGTCATTAGGTGTCAGGTCAGGTAGAATTCGAATTTTCCTCATCCTAGAAGAGGAATCTAAGTTGTGTAAAGAGCTCTATATATAGCAGAAGAGCTGATGTACAAGGGGTTGGAAAATTTTATGGAAAAGCTTGTATTTGGCCTATGTAAGACTCATTTTCAGTAATACATGCTTGACTTTACTTCTCAGGATTCATGAAGGATTTTTTATGTTCAGAATATGTGATGTTGTCCTTTTCTTAATTCTTACAGTGGTATGGATGTATAATCACTCAGAATTCACTGAATGTGCTCTGACTTCCTGTATACATTTATAAACTGTGTGGTCCCATATGAGTTTATGTTCTGAATGTTTAAATGCTGAATGCCCTGACTTCCATGTAGGGTTGAGTTCATTGTTATATTGAGGTGTTGTTGACTCCATAAGCCCAATGGATAGTTTTGTTTAATGTGTTTCCACCATTCATATTTTTCACAATTGTTCTATAAGAGTTAGCCATCTTATCTTTAATCAAAATCATTAATCCATCAAGAGAGAGCCCTCTCAGGTTGAGGAGGCTAAGCCTCAGCCTAAAGTAGGTTGAAATAGTTACTTAGAGTCAACCTGACCAGCAGCCTATCAGGATCTGATTTTGAGATAACAGCAGACATCCTAATCTTTCCAATGGTACCTTCAGCTTGTGATTTGGATTATTAGAAGGCATCCAAAAGTGCTCTACAAGTTGGCGCTGCGTTTTTGTCAGAGAAACCCTAAGTTTTTGGAGTGACCTTGGGAAAATCAATTTTTCTTCCTCATGGAGTGTCAAAATTACATGCTTGAGGTGCCCATCTTATAGTAGACTTCACGAGATTTTCAACGAGCTATAAAGCTCTCAATTGGAGCAGCTTAAGGCCTCCAAATGTGGTTTGCAACACTGGCACTGCGCTTAGGAGGCCGGTGCTGCGCTCAGAAGAATTGCGCTGCACTTTGGCACTGCGCTGCGCACAGGACAGAGTGCCCAAAAATCCTTCAAAACTCTCCCAAATCTCAATTTTTCACTTGCAAGCTTGATTTTATTGACTTCTAATCCAAGGGAAAAATCACTCTTCCACTGTCTCTTCACTCATTTTCATCATCTTCCAAAGTTCATAGCCACCTTTTTCAAACCTCCTCTATCATTTTGTCGAAATCCACCTTCACATCACTTCATTTCCATTCATACCTCATAGTTTATTTTTCATTAAAATGGAGGTGGGGTCCTCTAGCAAATTAGTGGAGAAAACTCAAGTACCTAAGCCCGAGGTGACTAAAGTGTACAAGAAGGGGCAGAGGCTTGTGTTTTCTTCTCACAGCGAGAAAGGGGCCAAGCCTTCTTCATCAACAAAGTAGGAACCGACATCAAAAGAGAAAGACACAGTTGAGCATGAGTTTGAACTAATTGATCCAGAGACTGAGGATCAGACCACAAACATGCAACAGACTATCAAGGATAATGATTACGAGATCAAGGAAATAGAAATCAATTTGGAAAGGGCAAAGTATGTTATATCATTCCTTGAATAGGAAAACAGTCAACTCAAAGCAAAGGAGTTGATCCTAGAAAAGGAAAAAGCCAAGCTATTGCAGCAAGTTGGAAAAGGTAAGGAAATCATGGAATCAAGTGAGCTTGAAGCATCAAAGGGGAGAGGAAAAAGGAAAAGACCAAGAACAAGAGGCCTCAAGAATGCTTTGCATGAGGAGTAAGAACAGATTCTGCTGACTGAGGACCTTGACCTAGAGGATAGGATTGCCCTTGAGGTTCATCAAGATAAAGAATATTGGCTAAATAGGGTAAATGAACAATTGGAGAAGCTCCTTGAGAAGTCAAACATGGATAATCAGTTGCTTAGACACATGACACATCACTATCAAGTTCAAAACGTGATCGTCAATGTCAAAGTAAAGCAACTTGAAAATAAGCTCAAGGAGGCCAAAAAAGACTGAAAGGATGAGGGAAACTTGGATATGCTTGCTGAAGCATCTATGAAGGTTTAAAAAACATATTTTTACACCTTCCCTCCAATTTTGAGCAAATTTTGATCATTTTTAGTTTTTTGAGAAATTTTGGTCCAAGTTCAGAAAATCAGCTGCTCCAGAAGCGCGACACCTTGGCGCTGTGCTTTTTCCTCAGGCCTCCGTTTGAGGAAAGGTCTACATTTTTGGAAAGCTTTTTCCATTTTCTAAAAACCCATTTTCTCATATTTTGTAGAGGTGGCGTAGTTTTGGAGAAAACGGCAGGAAAGTGGCAAAAAACTATCATTCTGGACCATTTTTTGACAGGTGCTATGTTTCAGGAGTGACCTTGGGAGAATGGATTTTGGAAGGTCTTCCCATGCTCCAAATTCAAAAATTCAAACTGTTCTAGAAACTAGACTTGAAGGGAGAGTTGAATATTCTCTCAGATTTTCATTTTGACCCCTGGCAGGCACCTAAAAATCAGCTCAAAGTCGACACTGCGCTTTTTCCATTTTCTATGTTTCAAATTGTAAATTTCACTGTGTAAATTTCTAGTTTCTAGTTTGACTTAGTCAAAGTCGAGATTCTCTATGTAATGGCACTAGTTACGAGGCTAGGTGATGAAGGCATGAATAAATTTACATCATATGTAGTTTTTTTATGTTTATTAGGCCTCATAAAAAAAGCAAACTCCTAAACAAACTCTTCATGAAGTGTTTGAATTTCACCTTCTCACTCTCACTTGTTGGTTGAGAGAATATTTGAGTCAGTTCCTCCACCAAGGAATTCCACTCTTGAAGATGGAAAAGTGGTCTAGGTCAGTCTATATGTATCATTTCACTTCAGGAGAAGAAGGTGGAACTTTTTGTGAAGGAAGCCTGCATGTAATCATCTTTTCAGCTAATACATAGACAGGTTGCAGCTATTTTGAAGGAACTCTAACCCAGTGAGTTCAAGGTGCTTTTACTTCATTCATTTTGTTTTATCATGGTCCAAACATATTTATCTACATTATGTCTCTTCTTTCTATGAATTCCTTATAATAAAATACTCATAATTCTTGTTTTTCAAGCTCTGTTATCTGGTTTTCATAGTTTAATGTATGTCTTCCTAAGCTAATGAAATCATGTTTATTTATGCTCATTAGTTTCTTCCACACTATATCCTCTATACTACACTGAAAAATACTCAAATTACACCACGGATTTTGATATCTATGTCCTTCTTATGTTGCTCCTACACTCCCACAGCCTAGACCTACTTGTGGCTCCAAACCCTAAGTTCAACAAACCCTAAAAACCAATTTTTCACAAACAAACAAACAAATACACATATCTAGCCTAAAATTAATTTTCTTTAAAGTCATATCACTGATAAGAGACTTAGAGAGATCCCTCTCATGCTCAGTAGGGCTAGCTACTGAGCTGAAGTGGTTTGAGGTTACCCTTCTTGATTTCCTTTTTAGCTTAAGAGATTGTAAGGACTAACATATGGAAGGAGAGGAACAAAAGTATTGTAATTCCCTCCTCCCACATCCACCCAAGCAACTGACTAGCCGAAGTAAACATGCGATGAGAGGCCACTATGATATGGTTTGACCTCCTAAGTCACATTAAGGAAGTGGAACCGATAGAAACACACCATAAGAATATCCAACATCATAAACTGAACCCTCAAAGGACAAGTCAACCACTTAGACAACCTGTCCTTGGGTCCCATTGTTGTTTTAGGTCTCTTGGGCAATAGTCGCTCTCATGCTATGAGTAAGGAAGCGACTAGAAACCTAAAGTCACTCTCATAGGCCTGCCTCCCAGTGACTGTGGACCGGAATTTCCAGTGTTGTGCCAACGACCCTGGGATTTAAGCTACCTTTTTAGGCTTAGAGCCCAGGTCACTTCCCAGAATTTATCCATCTCTTCAATTCAGTAAGATAACATGGAAATGATAGTACTAAAGAAAACACTTGTTCAAGACCTTGAGTGGACCCCTACTAGCCATGACAGGAATTTCATCAAACATATTTCAAATGTGTAATCCATAGGTGTAACTCACAGTTCTGAGCATAAGGGTCTCATAATTAGCTGAGAATCGCTAGGAACCATTGATTCCTCTATGCATCAACTGCCATTCCATCCATTAGGTCATAGGTACATTGAATATTCAATTATAAGTAAAAACATGATGAGAGACACACATGGTTGTTGTCATAAAACACATACATAACCAACATAATAGTAGCATAAAATACTCATGAAAGTACAACCATATAGACCACATATAATCCATCAAGGTGCTCATATAAATACAGGGAGAAATAACCTTTCATTAATGATGAAAATCCAAACCTGGGATGGGAATTCCACGTTCCACCTGACCGTAGAATCGTTGAGCCAAATCTCTCTTCAGCCATTCACCCCCTTACCATATTCCAAGCATGAATGTAGGATCTCATATAACACATCAATCAGAACTTAGCTAGGGCTTCCAGAGGCCATCCACCTCAACCCATCAAATAGTGATTCCACCTCATGGTTGAAAATCACAAAACCATCATGAGATTGGTCTTCATCCAAGCCTTCTAGGGATTCTAGAGCGTTTGTTCCAACCAAGGCTTCCTAGGCTAGTAACTCAACCCACAGCTTCCGTTGGGTTTCAAGAGCGTTTTTCCAACCAAGGCTTCCAGGACTAGTAACTCAACCCACCAAGGGCTTCCAGAGCATTTTTCCAACCAAGGATTCCAGGACTAGTAACTCAACCCAAGCTGTTACAAGGCTTCTAGAGTGTTTGTCCAACTAGGACTTCCAGGAACTAATAACTCAACCCAAGCTAAGGAAACATGAGAACCAGCCAAAAGCAAACAATGAAAATAAACCCACAATCACCATGGCTATCTAGGAAATGGAAAGGCTAGGTAATCCACTTTCAATCTAGACAATCCTCCATGCCAATGACATATCACAACCAAGAAACCACATGCATGTGCCATGCATGCCAAAACTAGTGAAGAAATCATACATGCAACTCAGTACCTGCAAGAAAATCCGATGTAACTACTGATCCTAATGCCTCCTTGCGCTTTCCTACTTTTCCTTTTCTTCCTTTCTCCAAAAATCCAAGTATGCCACACCCTCCAAGAGTGGTCCATGAAAAGTCTCAGTGTCCAAGAGTGTGAGAGAGGGAATAATGAGAGAGAGCTCCAACACTGAACTGACCAAAGGTTACCAACTGATCCTTAGAAGCATTTTTATGGGTGAGGCCTCTATTTTCTTCATTTTCCATTATTTTCCTTCATTTTCCTCCTCACATGCAACCTGTGACCTTTCACCTCCCTTTTCTCATAATTTCCATTATTTTCATAAATAAATGTGCCAAAAATTCCAATTTTCCTTTCCAAAGCCTTAACCATTTCCTTTTCCAGTTTTCTTAGCCATAAACAACCAAACGAACACCCCCTAGGATGTCTTGCCCAACATTCATCTTGGAATAAGTGTCCCATCGACCGTGGTTATTGTTTTTAACTTTTATTACATGGAATTTTCACCAGGGCTGTTACAGAACCCTCCACCTTGGGGGACACTGTCCTCAGTGTTCAATCACACGTATACATCAACGACCCATTGAAAGAAGACATACTGCTCATGGATATTTTTCCACAGTTCGATGCAATATTTACAATGAAAGGTCTAATCAAGAGAAAAACATCATTACAACATGACAACATACCACATAGTGGAGCTTTATAGCACATCTCATTATGGTATTTACAATGATCATCCTATTGAGTGCCAACTCATATGTCATCATAACATCATGATAACATAACCACATGATAACATAATAACATGACACCCATACCACATAGTGGAGCTTTATAACATAGCTCATTATGGTATTTACATCCATACACGAGTGTACATATAGCAACATAATCAAAATAAAGATACCAAAACATATGCTAAATCATATACCAAAGCATATATCAAAACATATACTAAACACCATGTCTAAGAATATATCAAAGCATCATATAGCATATATCAAACCATAATAAAGAAAATATCAACCACCATAAAGCAAATACTAAACCATGATAAAGCATATACGAAGCCACCATAAAGAAACTACCAAACCACCATAAGAAAATACCAAACCACCATGTCAAGTTGCTTTGCCTCAATTAGAAAACAAGGAAGGATACATAGCCCACATCTGATCTGCCATCTCCCATGTAGCTTCATCGGTCCCAAAGTGCTTCCATTGCACTTTAACTTTCTCTATTGCTTGGTTCCAAAGCATGAGCATCTTTTTCTGCAATACACATTGAGGCTCTAGCTGGAATTCTCCATCTGGTTCCACCTGCAATACAAACCAGTCAATTACATGATCAACATTTTTAACATACTTATTAACCAATGAGACATGGAAAACATCATGAACTTTCACTATTAGAGGCAGTGCAAGTCAATAGGCTATTGGCCCAATCCTCTCAAAGATACTAAAGGATCCACAAAATTGTGGTGCCAGCTTGGCACATGAGCCAATTTGCAAGGAGCTCTTCTTTGGTTTGATGCGCAAGTACACTTGTTCCCCAACCTAAAATTCCTTGAACAACCTGTTCCTATCTGCATAACTCTTCTTCCTATCTTGTGATACCTTTAGATTCTTCTTGATTACCTGCATTTCTTGTTCCATGTCTACCAATGTATTTGCTCCAATCAATACCCTCTTAACCGGATCACTCCAACTGGTATCTGGTCCTCATTTTTAGAATATACCAGTATATCATCAATGAACACAATAACAAACTTATCCAAATATGGACGCAATACATTATTCATCAAGCACATGAATGTAGTTGGAGCATTAGTTAAGCCAAATGGAACTACAACAAACTCATAATGCCCATACCTAGTCCTGAACGCAGTCTTGTAAATGTCTTCTTCCTTGATGCGTACCTGATGATATCCAGATCTCAAGTCAATCTTTGAGAACAATGTTGCTCCCTTTATTTGATAGAACAAGTCATCACTCCTTAGAAAATGGTACCTATTCTTGATAGTCACTTTGTTCAATTGCCTATAATCAATGCATAATCTGAGATTACCATCTTTCTTCCTCACAAACAAGACCGGTGTGCCCCATGGTGATACACTTGGCCTAATGTATCCTTTGTCCAACATTTCCTTCAACTATAGCTTCAGTTTTACCAACTCAAGTGTGCTCATCCTGTATGGTGCTTTTGATGTTGGAGGT
The DNA here is from genome assembly GCA_031772625.1 of Pinus tabuliformis. NCBI lineage: Eukaryota > Viridiplantae > Streptophyta > Pinopsida > Pinales > Pinaceae > Pinus > Pinus tabuliformis. The sequence goes on from CM062816.1 coordinate 1,855,616,117, forward strand.
GCCCCTACCAATAACTCAATAGAAAAGTCTACCTCTTTGTGAGGTGGCAACTCCGTAATGTCCTTAGGAAATACATCCCCGAACTACTGTAAAACTAGGTACTTGTTCAACATATCTGCATTCTCAACCTCCTTACCCTTATCACTATAAATGTGCATTGCAAATTGTTGAAGTTTCTAATTTTACTTAGTTAGAAACCCTCCAGACACTTTATGTTAGGCCCCTATACTACTAGTGTAACCCCTTATTGTTATTAGTACAAACCCCTTATTATATTGTTGTACCCATGTAGTCCCCATAGAAGCCCACTATTGTTATTATTGTGCCCTTACATTATTATTGTTATATAGGCTCTGATTATATTATGAACCCTTAAACTCCTATATATAGAAAGGAGGTCTTGTCATTTCTATCATCTAAGAATTGTTCATTTGTGTAATGTAAAGGAGGTTGCCCCCTCGAAGAGGTTGATTCCTAAGGCGTTCATCTATATTTTCTATCTTTTTGTGAGCTGGTTTCATAACACTTTATCTGACTTATTCCTACCTACTTGTTATTTTCCTTAACAAGTTATTTTCAATGTAAATATTGAAAATAAACACTAGTGCATGATCAACATATTAAAGATCATCAACTAAAAGAAACACACCATATGACACCATTATTTTTGGAGTAATGTCCCCAGAAAAACCAAATGTGGGAAAACCGATGGAACTATATGAGGGTTTTCTTATTAAGAAATATTAGAGTACAATTTAGGTGCCGAAACTGGCCTACCTAACAGAGAATTTCCTTGGTAGTAATACCTCTCAGTTTGAGACAAATCTCTTGGCTGAAACCTCGGATAAACATTTCAGCAGCTCCTCAGCACAAATCTGCCCTGGAAAACCTAGCATCAGCCTTCCTTGGACTATGTCAGCCCCTCTCTACCCAGCACCTACCCTGCATCACCCCAAATGGGTCTGAATCAGCCTTAGGAGGCCCTGCATCAACCCTCTAGCCCTCTGCATTAGCAACACTGACCTCTCTGAGGCTCTGCGCAACACCTGTCTACCTTTGCATGGCCCTACGTGAGCCCTAGCTGGCTCTGCGTCACTCTCCCTGGCTATTGCTCTACTCTCCTAGCACTATCTCTACCTCTCTATCTCTCTATACTCAATGCCCCTCAGCTGCAAATCTCGATCACTAATTCTATATCTCTTAGCAAACCTACTCTAGAGAATAGAATGACTGATCACTCTGGTGTATTCTCCAAGTGACCCTCAAGCCTCCTCTTATACTTTTCCTGTTGACATATCAACGACCAAGATTAAGTCCCTAATCAACGACTAAGATTAAGTCCCTAATCAACGACTAAGATTAGATCTGACTTGATCCATGTCTTTTGGACCAATCTAACACAGATTCATATTAAAACACATTAATATTTTATTTTGCCTAAGTTTAGACTTAGCGACTCCATTAAAAATATTAATTATTTTAATATCTCCTGATCTATTTAGAATCTGCCGAAACCCTTTCTGGTTATTGGAGATCTCATGTGTCCCAACACCAAATTTCATGGCTAGAGCACATCCGATGCTACCTCAAATCAACACTCCCTCTTAGCAAGGATTGTGCTTTAGAAATACTCCTCACTGAGTATTACGCTGATCATCCAGCATTGGTACCTATGTTGATGCTAGGCCTTCCTACCCAACATCCTCTGCACTATTGCATCCTAAACTACTACCCATTACTGCTTCATCTATATGAAAACTCCCTTTGCATTTGTGCTCTTGTTGGTCCTTTCTCCCAACACTTCATCTGCACTGCACCTCCTCTCATCATGTTGCATCGTGCTACCCACTATTGCACTATAACTCAATTACTGAGAAGTAAGTAACTGATCTCCCAACTGACCTCCCTGTTGGGCTAGAGACACCCACTATTGCTGAAGCTCCCTCTATCACTGACAAGTGCTCCCTCTCTGACCTCTGCATTGCTGCAGCAACTCCTTGCATCTCGTACCTTTGCACACCTCCCTGTGCCATCTTACATTGGTGCAACACTCCTGTGCCTCTTACACTGCTGTAGCCTGCTAGCCTTGTGCTATCTTGGGACTTCTGCACTGTAGCTATCTCTGCTACTCCATACGCATCCGTCTCTACCCACTCAACCAGTCTTGCTACTCCTCGTCGGGGTTCCCTTAGCAAGGACTAATCCAAGAGGCTGGGTACCTCAAGGATCCTACCCCTCATCTCCTGTATTCCACTTGACTACAGCTTGATGTCTCCCCACTTCCACTCAAGTGGTTCCTGTGCACTCATGGCATAGTCATCATCTGACAAAACTTCCTTCTCTGTGCGTGTTGGTGTTGCCTTAGTCTTGGAAGACTCTCCCTTACTCTTCTTCCTTGGACACTGGGTCGCATAATGACCCAACTCCCCATAGTGGAAGCACTTGATCTTGGAGAGATCTTTCTTCTTCCGCTTCTCCTACTTTCCCTCAAATGCTAGGGCCATGTCTTCCTCCTCTTGCTTGACTTTGATCCCCTTACTGCTGCTACCCAACTTTGACTGTCGTCTGATCTCTTCTTAGCGAAGAGCAGCCCACATCTCATCACAAGGTGGGAGTGTCCCTCTGCACAGTATACTCTGGAAAAATACCTCCTGGTCTTCTGAGACTGCATTCAGGGCTATCCTTACCATCAGCTCTTGCTCTGGCATGGCTTCTATAGAATTCAAATGATCTCGGATCTCATTCAGTCCTCCGAGGAAGGTGTCAATAAGTTCTCCATTCTTCATTTGATACGACCTCACTTGATTCTCAAGCAACATTCTTCTTTGCACAAAAGTATGTTGGTACAATTTCTTGAGAGTCTCCCACATTTCATATGTTGTTTCCTTCTCGGCAATGTGTGGTACTACATGGTCCTTGACCCCATCAAGGATGATGCTCTTGGCCATTGCCATTGCCTCTTCATACTTGTCGTTATCATTGGGGTCAACTGGGATAGCTATAACCTTCAAGGTGAAGTTCTTGAGACGATTTCTGTCAAGTACAGATAAGATTTTTTCCTTCAAGATTGCGAAGTTTGACGCTCCGTCCATTCTATTCTGGTCTCTTACTCCATGTAGTGCTATGATGCTCTTCTACTTCACTCCTAGAAGTTCTCTGTTTAACTCCTCTGAGTCTCTACTTCCCATCTGGAAGTTCTCTTCCGGACTCCTTCTGAGTCCTGCTTTCCCTCCTGGAAATCCTTCTGTCGTTGTTGAGATTCCCCCTACTCTGATCGTCTTATGCAACCGTACCATTGATTCGGGTTCCTTGGTTAGAAACCCTCAGTAGTAACTCCCTCCATTTGGCCTTTCTCTGTCAAGTACTGTTCTGACTACAGTACCTCACCAGCTCCACTCTGCAATATTCCCACAGCCTTCTAAACCCCAGTAACCTGAAGGTGAGAGCTCCTATGCTCTACGCAATCTCAACATCAGCAATCCGGCCTCCCCAGCCAACTATGTCAGCCCTCCCAGTTTCTGTGTGGCTTCGCATGAGGCTCCCTTTGCCTTCGTTAGCCTCTGCGTTGCCTCTTCCCGGCTCACCCTTGGCAATGCAGGCACTGCACCATCTTTCCCTTATTGATGCTCTGCTAGAAAAAACTTTTGTCACCTCGGGACAACTGTTTTCTACTGCTATTGCTCCGCTTGGTCTATGTCCTCAGTCCTCCTGTGATCTGCAGACACGCTCTGATACCATGTTGAAGTTTCTAATTTTACTTAGTTAGAAACCCCCCATGCACTTTATTTGATTTATTCCTACCGACTTGTTATTTTCCTTAACAAGTTATTTACAATGTAAACACTGAAAATAAACACTAGTGCATGCTCAACATATTACAGATCAACAACTAAAAGAAACACACCATATGACACCATTATTGTTGGACTATTGTCCTTGAAAAAACCAAATGTGGGAAAATCAGTGCAACTATCTAAGGGTTTTCTTATTAAGAAATACCAGAGTACAATCTGGGTGCCGAAACTGGCCTACCCAATAGAGAATTTCCTTGGCAGTAATACCTCTAAGTCTGAGACAAATCTCCTGGCTGAAACCCCAGATAATCCTTACGGCAGCTCCTTAGCACAAATCTTCCCCAGAAGCCCCATCATCAGCCTTCTCTGGACTGTGTTAGCCCCTCTCTGCCCAGCGCTAGCCTTGCGTCACCTTGGATGGGTCTGCATTAGCCTTAGAAGGCCCCGTGTCAGCCATCTGGCCCTTTGCGTCAGCAACGCTAGCCTCTTTGAGGCTCTGCGCAGCTCCTGGCTACCTCTATGTGGCCCTGCATCACTCTCCCGGGCTATTGCGCTGCTCTCCCGGCACTATCTCTGGCTACCTCTATGTGGCCCTGCATCACTCTCCTGGGCTATTGCGCTGCTCTCCTGACACTATCTTTGCCTCTCTTTATCTCTGTACTCAATGCCCCTCAGCTGCAACTCTCGATCACGAATTCTATCTCTCTTAGCAAACCCCGCTCTAGAGAATAGAATGACTGATCACTCTAGTGTATTCTCCAAGTGACCCTCAAGCCTCCTCTTATACTTTTCCTATTGACATATCAACGGCCGAGTTTAAGTCCCTAATCAATGGCTAAGATTAGATCTAGCTTGATCCATGTCTTTTGGACCAATCTAACACAAATTCATATTAATACACATTAATATTTTATTTTCCCTAATTTTAGACTTAGGGACTCCATTAAAAATATTAATTATTTTAATATCTCCTGATCTGCTTAGAATCTGCCCAAACCCTTTCTGGGTATTAGATATCTCACATGCCCCAACCTCTCCACCAAATGTCATGGCTAGAGCACATCTGATGCTACCCCAAATAAACATGAATAGCTTGCACCCTTTCCCGCAGCTACGCTTTGCTTGCATAGCTTTCACCATCCTAACCGATGTGGCCTTATTCTTACCTTGTAAGACTCTTGGTTCTCCATTTTCATCAACACACTCAATAGATTTGTCATAGTAGTCAACCTTGGTTCTATGTAGATACAACCAATCCATGCCCAATAACATATTGTATGAACCCAATGATAATTTTTTTAAATGTGTTGTTGTAGGCATACCATTTAAGTCAAATGTGCAAGCTCTTACCCAATGATGCACTCGCTTCTTTGTACCTGTAGCTAGCTACACTAACTAAGACTCTATATACAACTCCTTATTCAAACCACACTTATCCACCAAGTTAGGAATAACATAGCTATAGTCAGATCCAAGGTCAATCAAAATAGAAAAAACTTGATCACAAATCTTACCATCCATCTCAATGATAGATGCCTGATGTTCTGCCTGTTTGTTATCCAAAGCTACATAGATATGTGGAATACTATGACCAACATCTCCAATAGTCTTCACCTCTTGTGCATTGTATATTTGAGGTCTACCACCCTGATTCTGCATATAATCTCTCCTACGATGATCTTTGCCACAAGCCCAAGACTTTATAGGCTTCCAACCTCCATCCTTATTCTTTTATTCAGCTCGATGTCCTTGTCCTCTATCTAATTCATTGAACCTCTTAGGTGGTGCAACATTCTCCTTGTTACCTTAATCCTATGGTCTTTCTCACTTCTTGTCCCATTTTCCTTCGTTCTTTACATTACCTCTCCAGCTTAGCTTAGTTTTAGTGTTGCGCTTCGATTGTTCATAGCAATGCTTTAGATTTCGAATGGCCTCCTCCAAAGATCTAGGCTCATCGAACTCAATCCTATCTTTAAATGCAACCGGTAACCCACTAATGAACCTATGAATCTTGGCCTTCTCCTCTGTGTGGTAAGGCACATATGTTAATAACTCCAAGAACTTACTAGTGTACTCATCATCTATCATGGAACCCATCTTTAGTTCATAAAATTATTTTTCCTTGTCATCAAAGTACCTTTTTGACAAGTACTTCTTCTTAAATAGCTGCTCAAACTCACTCCAAGAAAAATCTTCTTCATGAATACACCTGACATTCTTCACATATTCCTACCAAATGTCTGCTTTACCTTTGAGACAGAAGGTATCTAATCTATCTTTCATGTTCTTTGAATAATCATGCAACTTGAAGAACTTCCTCATTCCAAGCAACCATGCTTATGCATCCTGTGATTTCTTCATTTCCCCATCAAAATTAGGTGGCTTCACTTTCTTAAATTCATCCAAAAAGTATCCCCTATCACTCCTCCTATAAGGATGATACCGATGACGATCATAGTTCCTATCTGAAACAAAACTAGAATCATACATGTGTCTGTCCCTTCTCCTCTCTGAAGTGTCCAACAATATTCCATCTCGGATTGTGTCCTTTATATCTTATCGATGAACTCCATGTGATCTACTACCATATGCCCCATTAGTTTTTTTCTCTTGCTCATGATTGATCCAAAGCAGCCCCTATTGCTGCAAATCCGACAAGCTTTGAAGTATGACTTCATTTACCTCTGCTAACTTTTCCTATGACTGTATGATTTTGTCATTATCTGCCTTACAACTCATTATCGATTAATTTAAGCTTCTCAGTGTCATTTCCAGATCAGAAGAGTTCCCAACACCATAATGCTCTTCGGATTCATAGGTAGAGTCTTTGTAGTCAACCATCTTGCTAGCCATTTGAAATTTCTTCCTGCAAGGTATATCATGTCAGCTAAACCAAAAATCACAATAAACCAACGTACCTTAGTATAGCTAAGGGAGGATACCTTTTCTGCAAGATCAACATATTCGTATGATACATGCATAACATAATCATAACAATATATAAAAATAGTACATAAGCATATAACTATGGAACTCTCATTCTAGTTAGGGTCCAGTCATCAATGCATGACCTTAACATGTCACACACTACAACCTCATGCATGAAAACATCCACTACATCATGGTACACTTGACCACATGAAAACATGAAAATGCATAAGAATTACATAACCATACATACCATGACATTATGCATGATGACATAAACTGTAACATTGTATGTGGACCATGCACAACCGCATTGTAGACAATACACTAGCCTACATGCGGATAGTACTCAAGCATGATTATGGGCCATTCCCACACATAACACATATAATCAAGCATAGATGAACAACACTCATTTGTAGCGTCATGTAATGCAATAAACAAGAATGATACATATGACCAAACATACAATAATGTAACCAAGCAACCACATGATACATGTAAGTGATATATAACAACACATCACCAATCATATACTCACAGCGATGCATCCCACAAAAGCACACTAAGTTCCACATGACGACATCACCACAACAATGATAAACACCATGCAATTGTAACAACATATGGAATGAAAGTGTGAGAGACACACATGCAACCTACATTTATGCATGCCCAACACATAACCCATTCAGTCTGAGGGGTGAACTATGCTTTGATACCACTCTGTAACACCCTCCTCCCACATATACCCAAGCAACCAACCAGTCGGGGTAAACATTAGACGAGAGGCCACTATGATATGATTCGACCTCCTAAGTCACATTAAGGAAGTGGAACTGATGGAAACACACCATACAGACATCAAACATCATCAAAAAAACCCTTAGAGGAAAAGTCAACCACTCGGATAGCTGGTCTGTTGGGCCATAGTCACTCTCATGCTATGGGCAAGGGAGCGACCAACAACCTAAAGTCGCTCTCACAGTCCTACCTTCCAGTGACTGTGGACCAAATTTACCACTGTTGTATCATTGACCCAGGGATTTAAGCCACCTTTTTAGGCTCAAAGCCCAGGTCACCACCCATAATTGATCCATCTTTTCAAATCAGTAAGGTAACATGGAAATGATAGTACTAAAGCAAATACTTGTTCAAGACCTTGACTGGACCCCTACTAGCCATGACAGACATTTCATCAAACATATTGCAAATGTGTAATCTACAAGTGTAACTCACAATTATGAGCATAAGAGTCTCATACTTAGCCGAGAATTGCTAATAACCATTGATGCATCAATGCATCAACTGTCATTCCATCCATTAGGTCATAGATACATTGATCATTCAATTATAAGTAAAAACATGATGAGAGCCACACATGGTTGTTGTCATAAAACACATACATAACCAACATAATAGAAATAGAAAATACTCATGAAAGTATAGTCATATAGACCACATATAATCCATCAATATTCTCATATAAATACAAGGAGAAAAAACCTTTCATTAATGATGAAAAATCCAAACCTAGGATGGGACTTCCATGTTCCACCCGACCATAGAATGGCTGAGCCAAATCTATCTTCATCCATTCACCCCCGTGCCATATTCCAAGCATGAATGTGGGATCTCATAGAACACATCAATCAAAACTTATCTAGGGCTTCTAGAGGCCATCCACCTCAACCAATCAAACAATGATTCCACCTCACGGTCGGACATCACAAAACCATCATTAGATTGGTCTCCATCCAAGCCTTCCAGGTCTTCCAGAGAATTTGTTCCAACCGAGGCTTCCAGGACTAGTAACTCAACCCATAGCTGTCGACGGGCTTCCAGAGCATTTGTCCAACCAAGGCTTCCGGGACTAGTAACTCAAACTAAGCCTTTACTAGGCTTCTAGAGCATTTTTCCAACCATGGCTTCTAGGAACTAATAACTCAACCCACTCTAAGGAAACATGAGAACCAACCAAAAACAAAAAATGAAAATTAACCTACAATCACCATGGTTATCCAGGAAATGGAAAGGCTAGGCAATCCACTATCAATCCAGGCAATCCTCCATGCCAATGACATATCACATACAAGAAACCACTTGCATGTGCCATGCATGCCAAAACTAGTGAAGAAATCATACATGCAACTCGATCCCTATAAGAAAATATAATGTAGTTACTAATCTCAATGCCTCCTTGCGCTTTCTTGCTTTTCCTTTGCTTCCTTTCTCCAAAAATCGAAGTATGCCACACCCTCCAAGGGTGCTCCAAGAAAACTCTCAGTGTCCAAGAGTATGAGAGAGAGAATAATGAGACAGAGCTCCAACACTGAACTCACCAAAGGTTACCAACTGATCCTCAAAAGCCTTTTTATGGGTGAGGCCTCCATTTTCTTCATTTTCCTCCTCACATGCAACCTGTGACCTTTCACCTCCCTTTTCTCCTAATTTCCATTATTTTCATAAATAAATGTGCCAAAAGTGCCATTTTTCCTTTCCGAAGCCTTAGCCATTGTCTTTGGAAATTTCCTTAGCCTTAAGCAACCAAATGAACACCCCCTAGGATGTCTTTCCCAACATTCAGCTTGGAATAAGTGTCCCGTTGACCATGGTTATTTTTGTAACTTTTGTTACATGGAATTTTCACCGGGGCTATTACAAGTATCTTTAAGAATTGCTATAAATCACAAGAAGAATTATGGAAGGGAGTAACTTAGAATGTCTGGGAAATAATCCTGGCAGAAAAATGGCACCTGAACAATTGCCAAGTAGCTCCTCATGAATCTAGAATCCTTTAACATCTAAATCTCTCTCCCACAATGATAGCCCTTAATTATTGGAAGCTTATGGTAGTTCCCATACCCTCACCGCAGCATTTGTCAGTTCCCCTGGAGGGTTTCATCAAGTTGATTTTTGACAGAGCCTCGAAAGACAACCTGGGTCTTGCGGGTTTTGGGGGGATATTCTAAGATTCAAGAGTGAGAACTCGACTGATATATGCATCAGGTTGTAGCTATGTGAGTGACAACGAATAAGAATTCACAACAGTCAGACAGTGTCTCATTACGACTATTAAGTTGGGTTAGAAGAAGATAGTAGTTCAAGGGGACTCAAAATTAGTGATTGACACTGCCAAGAAGCTGAGTCAAGGTGCCAATGGGACAAGCTCAACAACAGTTGGCGAACAACTAGACTGGTGCAAGAGGTAGGAGACCTCCTTCTCAAATTTGACTATGTCATCACCTCACATGTTCCAAGGGAAGGAAATAAAGACACAAATTTCCTAGCTAATTGGAGTTGCAATCACCAAAACAAACCAACAAAGCTAGCTTGGCCTCCACAACCCCCATAAGTCGATTTGAATCCCTTAACTATGCTCCTAGAGTAATATATGAGGGATAGTAACCAGAGAACTCAAGCTCCTAAGCCTAAACCATGATCGAGGTGTGAGTTGGACAACACTATCACGGTGGGTGATTAATGGGGGTATTTTCGAGGCAACCCCCTGCCACCCTCCACATGCATAAGGCATATGGAGTGGTGTCTCTATGCATGCAAAGAGTAATTATCATAGTGGAAGGTAGCAAAGGCTTCAGTGTTTGGAAGAATTTCAGAACCTCTGGGTGTGAGTTTGGCAGTTTTCTGGTTGGTGAGAGCAGTGCAAGTTCAACTCGCAAAGGGTCTCTGGACGTGGCTCCAGTCTCGGCTTCTCCTCGCTTTGGTAAACAAGTATGTGGTCTGCTCTCTTTACAGTGCCCCCATGCATCAATATTATTACCAGTTGACCTCTGGTTTGTCTGATTTTAAGTCGTCAAAGTATAAAAGGAGGATGGTTTTTGAGAAAATGTATGTATCTGTATGGAATTTGAAGCATGTATTAAGGTTTCCTGGTTTCCATGTGTTTGTTGGTGGTCTCTTTCTGGGTTATGTCTCAGTGGTTCTACTCTATCCCACCCTCGAGATCGGTTACTGTATCTGTGGGTTGGTGGTCTAATGACTGTACCCTTGGGGCTTTACCAAAAGGTTGTGTCAGTCGATAAAAAGGCACGCCAAATCCTTGAGAGGATGGGGTGCCCTAATGGCTTAATGGGGTTAATGTATCTATTTTTGTTTGCCTGTAACATAAGTAGATTTGGATAAGGCATGGGGCGACTCTCTGGGTTTCATTCTGGAAGTATTTGGCTCACTTATGTCTTCTGGCAGGTTTGCGGCTCGGTAGCATCCCCTTGAAGTCAGGTGCTTTTGGGTTTTGGCTACCATCTTAGCCGATTAAAAGTTTGGTTTTAGTTTATCTAGGAAATTTCAGGTCCAAGAGGATGGCTCATTCAGCTGGTAAAGGTGGCCCAAGCTGGAGGGGTCACGAGAAAAGAACTATGGAGTCTCTGGTGCCTAGCCAACCCAACTCATCTAGGGGACGAGCTCGAGGCCACAAACCGGTCTCAAGTATCATAAATGATGTGGCCATGACATATCATGAGGGAACTTCGAAAGAGATTCGCTAGTTAATTGAAGAATGGGAAGAGGATTTGAACAAGTAGGCAGGCATGATGGACATAGATGTGGAGGACTAGCAGGTCTTGGTGCCAGATTTAGGGCACACCCGAGGCTAAACCACACATTTTAAGTAGACTTTGTTCTTGTACTGGTCAATGAAAAGTATTCTAGCGAAAGCCTTGGAGAAGATCTCCGCTAGAAATGCAACGAAAGTTCACGAATTTCCTGATTATTAAAAGGAGTTTCAAAAACTCTAGTCCCAATGGTAAAAGAAAGATGGCAAGCTACGTCGCATTGAAGAGAGTATCCCATGCATACCATAGACAGAGCTTCCGGGTTCCACTTCTAAGGACCCAGCTCCGGTGGAGTTTGCTGATGATGATGACTAGTTTGATAACTATGCCCATAGTTTTTCCTTTCTTGTATGCCGGAAGACTTTAAATTTCAGTATGTTGTTAGTTATGTTTTCAAGTATCTAAAGTATAATAAGTTTAAAGACAATCATACATATTTGGCATGGTTGGATAGTCTTATTATTTTTTGTTTCTAGATTGTTTATCACACCATTAGGTGTTCAACAGACTTGGTTTCCCTCTCGGCAAGTTGAGGCCACCTAACTATTTTCATGTGGATGTAACTTTCCTTTTTGAAATTAATGAAAAAGAAAGGACCTGCCAAGCTTACAAAAAAATAATAATCAAAGACTAACATAAAATAAGGCCTTACAAATACTTAAACGAGCCAAGAATAACCAAGATGATAAAAAAAATATTTGATGAAAAACCAATCAAAAAATTATCAAAAACCTTTGAAAAACAAGTAAAAAAAAAAGATATAAAGAAGATACAAATACCTATATAGATAAATAAAATAGGATAAATTCGAATAAAAATCTCAAGAAAATAAATATTCAATAAAAGAAACTTATAAAATTAGGAAGACAGGACGGGAACCCAATATCTGCTAATTTTCCAACCATCATCTCTATTCAAATTATTGGGCCTTTTTTCGATTTCTAGGGCCTCCTTGAATTTTCGATGATGGAAATGACTAATCTTGGCAATGACTTGGGCCTCTTCAATGCAAATGTGATGCTTATTTTTTTCTGCATGTTCTGCCAAAGTAGAGGAGCGGGTCCTTCCATGCTTGGGTTTTCATCAAATAAGTTTTTTATCATCTTGATTATTCTTGGCTCCTTTAAGTATTTGTAGGGCTTTATTTTATGTTAGTCTTTGATTATTTTGATTTTTCTTGGCTCCATGAATTATTTGTAGGGCCTTAGCCCCTTATTTTATGTTTGACCTTGATTCATTAGTCTTTCTTATTTTGATTATTTTTAGTTTGGATTTTATTTATAGTATTTTTAGTTTGTTTTTATTTACATTGTGTGAATATTTTTTTATTATGTTTTTTCAATAAATTATTATTATTTATTAATAGGGTCTTGACTCCTTTTATTATTTTTTGGACTTCACTCCTTCTTTGAGGTTTGACTTTGAAATTTTGATTCATTTTACTCTATTTATTCAACTATATTTCTAACCATAACCTATTATTAGATTTTATTTAATATAATTTGATCCTAATAATTGATGTTATATTTAAAAAAAATATTATTCATAAACTAGCAGTTTATTATAGCCGTTAACTTAACTAAGGGTCTCTACATTTCTCTCTATTTAAGTTGGTGTCATGATCTACCTCTTCATCTTGTCTTGAAGATGCACACTGGATCGTTCGAAACGCGTTAGAAAAAATTCTCCTATGTGATTTCTACCAAGAGTTTTTTTCTTAATTATTTGATAAAACAATGCAAAATGCCACATCACAAAAAACAAGACATGACATAGGACAATGAACTAGTTACACATTAGAATCAAAGCATAGTAAATGATGTTAGTAAATAGCGTAGTCTAAACATTAATACTTGAAGGGTAGAGGGGGAGGTGTGAGGGGCGAGATTGTATGGAGTACGAAAGAAAAAACGACTAGGTGGATGGGGGAACAAATCCTACTTCACACCTCCACACAATGTATCTACGTTAATAGTTCCATGAACTATGCAAGTGTCTCAAAACGATAAGTCATCTTCTAAATGTACTCATAGCCTTGGAAATGTAAAAACCGAGTTTCAAATATAGTTAAGTGCCACATAAATCACATCGCAAATAAGCAGACATGACATAGGACAATGAACTAGTTACACATTATAATCAAGACATAGTAAATAATGTTAGTAAATTTCATAGTACAAACATCAATACTTGAGGGGCAAAGCAAGGGTCATTGTGCATAGTGCGTAACAAAAAATGACCAAGTGGGAAGGGGAACAAATCCTCCTTCGCACCTTCAAAGAATATATCAGTGTTAACATTTCCACGAACTATGCAAATGTATTAAAACAAGAAGGCATATTGTAACTGTACACATGGCCTTGGAAATGTAAAAATCAAGTTTTAAACACAGTGTGTTAAACTAAAAAATTGGATCATTGTTGTCAAATATTATTAAACAAAATTTTTTCTTTCTAGAGACATCAAACACATTTTAAGGATCCACACAATATTTAAATCTTGAAATGTATAAACTCCTCACATGGTTTGTAATATTGTTTGACTAATTATAGAATTTGAAAATTTGATAAATCAATAAAACAATATAAGAAATCAGCCTATAAGAAAGTAGACATGACATAGCACAATGAACCAACTACACATTACAATCAAAACATAGTAAATAATCTTAGTAAATAGAATAATACAAAACATAAAACTTGAACAAATAAATTCATTGAAATACATTTTTGTACAATGTAATTAGATGCCACTTCCCTGTTAAAAATTCTTCAACAATGCTCAAATTATTGAACCCAAAAGTAGAAGATGATGTTAATATTGGAAGTACAAATATGTGGAAGCACATAAATGTGGTAGACACCCTATCCCTCGCAAGTATTGAATAGTAGATTGCTTGATAATGCAAGAAAAGAGAATTATAGATCAACTAATCATAACATGAAATCAGATCCCAATCATCCAACAAATTGAAAAAGTTGTATGACAATAGTCAAATTCTTCAAGCAAAAAGTATACGGTAATGTTAATATTTCTTAATAATGCAATGAGAACCATACTGTCACTATATTCCTTGACAATGTAAACAAAGAGAACCATCATTGTATATGTATAATCATGTGTTGATGGTTTATTCTAATGTGTCGTGTGTCTCGAAACTGGAAATGACGCCCGTAAAATATTTGCTGTAGGGGGGGTCTAGGGGGGGCGGCTGCGACCTTTGGGAGCCCCCCCCTGGCGGGGGGTTTCGGGGGCAGCGCCCTCGAAGCTAAAAATAGCTGTAAAATTGCCTTGTAAAAGTATAGTAATTTCTAGTCAATCTGGGCCGTTCATTAGGCGGATGATCTGACGGTAGAACTTATGTTTAGTTTAGGGTTTTTTGCCCTAGAAGGCAACCCCTCTCTTTGTATGAGGGTATTGTATTTTGAGGCTGTGTGATAGATGTGTATTCTGTGAGCGAGAAACAGAGAGGTGAGAATGTGAGAGAAAACAGAGGATATTACAGCTGATTTGTTGTAGGTTGTGTCTCTTCATTTTGCTGGATAATAGAAAGGAAGGACTGGCTGTTCGGGGTGGACGTAGCCCAAACTGGGTGAACCACGTATATCTGTGTCTCTCTTGTTTTGTGTGTTTTCTGTGTTTATATTTCTGCAATATTTTATGTGTTCCATTGCTCTGTAATATATAATTTTCTAACAACAGTATTTCTCATAAGAAATTTTTCATAGTTCAGGTAATACTTTCTCTAGTTCTGCGCCTCTTAGAACAAAATGTAGTTTAGTCTTGTCATTTGCATGTATGATATAGTGTAATTGATTTGAATTAATGAAGCAACGATCCTTGTTGCAAATGGTACAATAAAGCATAATTTCATTCATAGTTCTAATAGTTGTAATTAGATTATTTCAGTTCACATATACTGTCTCAAATGGATTCATATATGCACTAGCCATTGTTAGGTGATCTTGAAAGTGTTGTAAAATTGATATAGAAAATTGATCTGTAAACTGTCATGGATATTCCACTAGATAGTTTGTCACAATAGATCTGATAATATTAAAGATCTAAGATTCTACACTATGATAGTTTTATTTAATTTCTAGATCTGTAAAATTAATTGTAATTAGTACATGCATGTAAAATTAAAGCAATTAGAAAAGTATAGAATGGAAAAATAAGATCACACACACATAGTACACAAGATATGCTCTCCGAGAAACCCTTTCAGGAGAAAACCCAGCTGGAAGGTGAGGTTGTTTCGCTCTCTTTCTCTGTCTGGAAATATGGTTGCAGGTACAAAGAAGTAGTCTTTGTGGCTCGTGGGCTGCTACAGTGCACATATCCTCTCTGTGTGCTCTACCTCCTATCTCTCCTGGCTATATTTTCTCAACTATGGAACAAAATTCTCTCAAAAGAATTGAATGCCTCTTCCTCCTAGTGGCCTGGTTATAACACAACCCGATAGCCTACTAGTGGTTAAGTTTGACTACATAAACTCTTAACTAGAGTTACAAAATAAACTCTTATAGATTCTTTTACATCAAAAACACGTGGCTATCCCCCTTTCCATGAATAATGGGGGTTGATTCGGCCTCCTCTCGAACTATAGGTGTGAAAACAGGAAGGTCAACTGCTGAGTGGCATAACTTTTGCATACGGACTCCGGTTGACGCACTTCTTGCATTGTTGGAAAGATTTATGTGTGTAGAATACCATGAAAAAATGTTAATCTTAAGAAACAAAGTTTTACCCCTAAAAAACATCATTTTATGCCTCAAAACGCTCCCATGAGCTGATTCCTCCACTTTTCCACTCCAAATGCATCGAGATGGATGAAAAACAATATAATGATCCAATTTGGATCACACCTCCCCATTTTGGGAGGCTTTTGATCTCCAAAATATTTTACTAAATGAGGTGAGGACATTTTTCCTCCACCTTCTCTCTGGTGTACCATTTAGCTTTTCCTAGAAGTTGTCCCTTCAACCCAGTCTGCCAAAGGTCTTGTTACCCTTGTCTTGTAGCTTTCGACATCTTCTGCAAAACAGTATCTTCTGTCAACTCTGCCTAAGCGTCTGATGCCAAATCCTCCATAGAAGGTAGGACATGTTCCTCTTCCTGATCTAGCATGGAAGGCTCATAGAGTTTCAAATTCTCTACATTTACAACTGAGTAAATGCACATATATAGTGGTAAACTGAGTCAATAAGCATTATCACCTACCTTTTCCAGTATTTTAAGGGACCATACCTTAGAGCCTTGATTTTCTTACTTGGCCCTTGTAGCCTCTCCTTGTTCAACTATAGCCATATTCTATCTCCCACCTTGAATGTTTTCTGTGTTCTGTGCTGATCATGCTTGGCCTTATACTTCACTTGCAACTTCTGTAGTGTTTCCTATACTTGTAGATGGATCTGCCTGATCTTCTCTATAAAATTTTCAGCCCTCAAAGCATCTCTTGTAAGGTCTTCCTTCACTCCTCCTTGTTTCCCATATGAAATATCCAAAGGTGAAGGTGGAAAATATCCAAAACAAGTTTCAAATGGGAACTTTCCTATAGAAGTGTGGACTGCTATGTTATAAGAATGATGTATATACCATATTTTCATGTCGGGTCTTCAGATGCTTATGGTTGTAACCTCTCAGAAGCTCCACCAAAGTCTTGTTGACTACTTCTGTCTTCCCATATGTTTTTGGATGGAATGTTGTAGATCTCTTCAACTTTGTGTCTATCTTCTCCCACAATGTAGTCCAGAATGCACTGATAAATCTTGTATCCCTCTGTGAAATGATGCTCCTTGGTATCCCAAAGTGTACCCAGACTGTCCAAAGAACCAATTTCTTTCTTCTTATCTGTTGATGGTCTTTTTACGTGGCATCAGAACACACATCTGGTTGAACCTGTCAACTACCATGAATAGGTAGTCATGTCCCTTCATGGTTGTTCGCAAACCTCCCACAAAGTCCATGGAAATGCTTTCCTAAGGATGAGTAGGTACAGGTAAGGGATGATACATACCCTATTTCATGTTGTTAGGCTTGCTGGTACAACAAAGCATGCATCCTCTTATGAACCTAGCTACTTTCTCTTGCATCTTGGGTCAATACACATACCTCTGCAAGTTAGCCATGGTCTTCCCTACACCAAAGTGCCCTGCAACCTTGGAGGTGTGAGCCTCTCTAATCAGATGCAAACACTCACCTTTAGGAACACATAACATATCTATCATGTAGAGTAACCCATCCTAGAGATGGTAGTCAACGGTGTTGTTGCCATCATGCACATGACTCTTACTCTGCAACTACTAATACACCTCCTTGAAGTCCTCATCTTCTGAATATGCCTCTCTGCATGCATCATGGGTGAATGGCTCCATGTGCATAAGAGTCCCCAAAGCTATAATATTTAATGTGGGTGGACTTGAAAGCATATCAGCCAACTTGTTTGTGCTTCCCTTCTTATACTTGATCACCAAATGAAACTTTTGTAAAAACCCCATCCACTTGTAATGCCTATTCTATTATAGCTTATTTTGGTCTTGTAGGTACTGTAACAGCTGGTGATATGTGTGGATTATTGTCTCATATCCCATCAGATAATGCTTCCACTTCTTCACAGCTTGCACCATGGCATAGATCTCCTTACCGTAGGTCGGGTAGTTAAGAACTACCCCATGAAATACTTCAGAATGGTAGCAAACGATCCTTCCTCCTTAGATCAAGAAAAATCCCATAGCATACCCACTTTCATCTGTCTCCACTTCAAAGGGTTGTTGCAAGTTTAGTAATGCCAAAACTAGTACTTCATTGATCTGCTTCTTTAACTCATCGAAAGCTTTTTGTTTCCCTTTCCCCACTCAAAAATCTTGCCACTTGCTTTTATGGCATGGAGTAGCGCTGCTACTACTAAAAACGAGGCTATGAATTTCCTCAGGTACTATGCTGCTCCAATGAAACTCCTAACCTCAGTAGCAATAGTAGGTACCAACCATTTCATGATGGCCTCCATCTTGGAAATATCTATATTTAATTCTCCTCCACTAATCACACATCCCAAATATACCAAGGACTGTTGTGCAAACTCGCACTTCTTGATATTTACTAGCAACTGGCACTTCTTCAATGTTTCCAACACCTATGTCAAATGTGAAATATTCTCCTCCCAGGTAGCACTGTGTACTATTATATCATCCAAATAGACAATAACAAATGAATCTGTAAAATAGCTCAGTGCATCATTCATTAATATCATAAATGTAGCCAGTGCATTACATAGGTCAAATGGCATAAATAACCAATCATACAAACCTTGCTTGGTTTTGAAGGTGGTCTTCCATATATCTTCTTCTTTGAATCGAACTTGGTGATATCTAGACTTCAAGTCCATATTGGTGAAATGCTTTGCTTGCTACAACTAATCTAGCAAATCGTCTATCCTAGGTAGGGGTATTTGTTCTTGAGCATGATTTTATTCAACGCCCTGTAATCTATACACATTTGCCAAGTCCCATCCTTCTTTGGCACAATGATGATGGGTGACCCACATGGTGATGTACTCGACCAAATGGCACCCTAATCTAGTAGTTGTTGCAATTGTTTCTTCACCTCACTTGCTTCAATAACAGACTACCTGTACAACCCAAGATTTGGCAATGGGGAGTCTGTCAATAGCTGGATCTCGTGCTCCACTTCTCTCTTAGGGGGTAGCCCTTTAGGCTCTTGGAACACATCCTTATATACTTGTAACAATTCCTCCAATTTTTGTTTTTGTTTCTTAGTACACCCCTCTAGGGATGCCTTACCTCTTATTAACTCCTCTACTGACTGATTTTCTATTAAAAACAATAAAACATACTTCTTGTTGGCACTGATCAATTTCTTCGCTTGGTTGGCAATTACCAATGAAATTTTCGACTTGCATTTGTGCACGTTGATGATGAATTAATTTCCATCCTTGATGAGTCAGTACTGGTTAGATCTCCTCATGAATATTACATCACGCGTGTACATGTATCGACTCACAAACACAACTCCACATACATCAAGGGGAACTACATCTAGATCTACTTCATCAATAAAATCAGCACTGATAGCAAATCTAATTCTACATTGTTTTGTTACCTTGAGCTCTGCATCCTTATGTACCCATCCCAGTGGATATGTGTTTGGATGATCACACACTTCCAGCCCCAACTTCTTGACTAGATCTGCTGCAAAGAAATTTTCCTTTGATCCTAAGTCAAACAAAGCATCAATTTTCGTCTTCTTTCTCTTCCTGTTGCTGAAGGCTACTTAGATTAACCTCCTTCTACACTAATGTACAGATGGTCTTGTCATCCATGTATGAGCATATTTCAACTTGGTTTCTCAATTTAGTGGCCATAAGATTCTTCTTCTTGTTATATTTCTTCTTGTTCTTCGAGTTTAGATTTGGATCCAACTTCCAGTACTTCTCCTCTGTATGGAAATCAATGTTGCAGTGGTTGTAGTGGTTGCTAGGAGCTTTGCACTGATGTGTTGTGGCTGCTCTCTTTTTATCTTTCCCCCTTTTTTCTTCTTCTTCGCATCCTTGGAAGCGTCGTGTTTCTCCTTTTTCTTTGATCCACTTGATTGTGCTCTTTTCAGGCCTATGTTCTTTAGGTACTATACCTATACACAAACCTTGTCCACTGTTTTGGGCTTGAACAACATCACTTTTTCACACAGATGGTGGTACAGATCCCCCAAATACTTGAGGAGTACATCTGGGTTCTTTAGAGAGATACCCAACATTATAGCCATCTTTATGAATTATTTGGTGTACTCCTGCATGCTTTGGCCCGACTTTTGCCTGAAATAATGCTATGGATCCACTGGTCTTCCACATACCCAATGGGATAAAACTATGACTTAATGAGGGTTTTGAAATTCTCCCATTTAGTCACTGGAGGTTCTCTCTCGAACCTCAGGGTTTCGTGTGGCTCTCCCATCAATTCAGTGCATGGACCTCCAATTTCAGCCACACGAATGAGATCTTTTTCCCTTCCTCGATCTGATGGACACTTGAATAAACTTATAGTTTCAATAAATAGTGGTTTAGCTTCAGAGTATCGATCTCGCCGTGATATGGCTTGATATCGAATTTTTCTTCCACTTTAAACAAGGATTGGTTCACAACACTCGAACTGGGTTGATCTTTTTCGGGTTCTTTCTTCGGCTGGTTACCTGCGTCTTCCCGATCTCCTGATCCCCCTTCTGAATTTTCCTCTGCATTCGAACCCCCTTCTTCTCCAAATATCCCCAACTTATTTCTTAGGGCCACCATGAGGAGGTTGACACTGCAGTTTATATCCGCGACTTGTTCTTTAAGCCATGAAAACCTCACCTTTGCAGTATCACAAGGTTTGTTTACAGAATCGTCGCCCATGGTTAGGGTTTTACGATTTTCGGCCTTACCGATCTAGATCCCTACAATCACCACAAAATACCCAAAGAAACCCGCTTTGATACCAAATTATTCGTAAACTTCTGTGTATATTCCACTAGATAGTTCATCACAACAGATCTGATAATATTATATTAAAATTTTGAGATTCTACACTATTACAATTTTATTTAATTTATAGATCTGTAAAATTAATTGTAATTATTGCATGCTTGTAAAAGTAAATCAAGCATAAAAGTAGAGAACTACAAAATAATCTCACACACACATAATACACAAGATATTCTCTCTGGGAAACCATTTTGGGATAAAACCCAGCTGGAAGGTGAGGCCGCTTTACTCTCTTTATCTGTCTAGAAATGTGGCTACAGATACAAAGAAGTAATGTTTGTGGCTCATGGGATACTATAGTGCACAAATCCTCTCTATGTGATCTACCTCCTATCTCTCCTGGCTAACTTTTCTCAACTATGAAACAAAATGCTCTCGAAAGAATGGAATGCCTCTTCCTCCCAGTGGCCTGGTTATAACACAATATGATAGCCTACTAGTGGTTAAGTTTGACTACATAAAATCTTAACTAGAGTTATAAAATAGACTCTTCTAGAGTATTTTACATCACAAACATGTGGTTATCCCATTTTCCATGAATAATGGGGTTTGACGCAGCATCCTCCCGAAATATAGGTGTGAAAACAGGAAGGTCAACTTCCAAGTGGCATAATGTTTTCATATAGACTCCAATTAATGCAAATCTTGCACTGTTGGAAAGATTTTTGTGTGTAGAATAAAATGAAAAGATGATACGCCTAGGTGGAAAAATTTTAGCCCCCAAAAAACCATTGTTTGATTCCTCAAAACGCTCCTGGAAGGTTTCAGATGTTGTTTCGCCAAATTGGGTCTCGCCGGTAAAAACAATCCTGTGAGTTGATTCCTCCACTTTTTCCACTCTAAATGCATCGAAATGGATGAAAAAAAATATAATGATCCAATTCAGATGCAATTGAGACTTAGAAACTTGAAATAAAATGCCTTTCAATCCTTTTTTTATTTATATATACACATAATAGCTATAATATAATCAAGTTTATTGTGCATATTCCACTCACGAAAGAAAGTTTTTTCTTATATTTTCAAATAACTTTCCTATTTTCAATGGAAATATGAATGTTGATTTTGAATTTTGGAAAAACCTTGTTGAGAAATCTAGGGCATTAGTATTAGTTGATCTCTCTTCTATTATTGATTGCTTGTGAATTTTTTTTACTTTCTTAGATTAGGATCTTCTTTACGTTAGATTCTTAGTGTTCTTCTTCATCAAATAGTAACCAATGCATGAAAATAAATAAACAAGAGACACAACATGTAGGCTATGAGCCAGGTCCAAAACCTCTCACTCTTTGAGAGGAAAACCCACACAAATTCTTCTTCTAGAGATTCCAATTGACGAATACTAAGACCAAGACCCTTGACCTATTAGCCACTCCAAGACTAGGCCATAAGTCCTCTTGATTGTCTTGTCTTCTCTTGACTCATTTTCCTCTTTGATCTTTTGAGAATTGACATCACTTAGATCTCATCTAAATTTCCTATCGTGGGACCTTCTTACTGTCATCATCAATGAACTGAAGATGTCCTAGCTGTCTCTACTTTCTCTATCCGAGTTTCATCTCCTATACTGAACCCATGCACCTGAACTATACTCAAGAGGGATATGAATTCCCTTTGACACAGAATTGTAGCCTTCTTCATGGAGTAGGAGATCTAAAAAATAGGGGATCTAATTTTTCCTTGCTACCACTGATTATTAGGCCTCTTCGTTGTACCTTCATTAATTTCTTATTGCTCCTTCCAATTGAGTTTAACTCTATTTGGAGATCTAAATTGATCTCTGTAATACCCAACCAAAATTCAAAAAGGTGCGAAGATCTGAACTTCCCTTCACTGCCTTTTGTTCTCTAAAATCACAAAAAGACCACCAAGCTTCTTCGCTACCTTTGTTCACCCAAAATCTCAGAGGGATGTCCAAAATTCACTACTTCTATGGAACAGGTCGAGGTCCCTTTATATAGTTTTTAACCTATGTATATAAGTTGACATGATCTAGTGAAGTGACGTGTCTCCAAAATAAGCAAGTTGACATGTGTTTTTATTTCTTCTTAAGGCCGACATGAAGAGGATAGCTTGTGCTTGTCATTGGAGGGCTTTTTAGACATCTTATAAACTCATACCCATTTTACATATACTCAAGAAGAGCTCTTCATACATGACATTAATTCTTTGACCTTAATTAAATATCCTAAGGCTCTCAATGTGAGCCACCTAAAATAAAATCACTTGCTCATGAAACCCATGAAGCAAGCCTTACAAAAATAATTTTATTTCCTTTATTACAAAAGTCACAATTACATGTCATTATGAAGACCACACCTAAGGAGGTATTCATAATGGTACGTGGTCATTCTCAATCTAAATAATTTCTCATAAGAAGAATTCAGATTTGTAACTCATTTGTATAGCATCATATCAACCAACATTTTTATATAGCAAGGCCTTGACCAACAACTCTATCTCTCCACAAGATCATAGCACAATGTTGGCGAGACCAATTATTTACATACTCATCATTATCTCTCTAGTAACATACCCCACCCGGGTTCACTCAGTATATGCTCCATAAGGACTATTTCCTTCTTGGACTCCGTAGTCCCACAAAGAATATCGGTCCTCCACGACTATTCTTACTGTTGGATGCCCTATCTCATCCTCAAAGAGAATTGGATGCCAAATGATTACACAATCCTCCATTTTGTCTTCCTAGGTTAAGAACAAAACAACTTGTCTATCTATCCTTTTTAAACCAGGAGGACATTTCCATTAAAGGAATGTACTCATTCCTATCACAAAGGAATGTACATAAGCTCCCTCCTTAGGAATTTTCCAAGTTTCTTCCAAGTAAGAAACTTATTTTCAGGCTCCCTCTTAACTAGGGACCTATCACAACTCCTCATGTGGAGATCCTAAAACAACCAGTTGCTTGAAGAGATCCTTCCTTCCATGTCATGAATTTCTTCTTCTTCAAGGAGTCTTCATCTTTGGGAACTTCTACATAGGGCACATCTCATCCATAACTTTTATCCATGAGTTAGTCATGTTCTTAACTCATCAGAAAGTGATCCATTAGATTTTCCATCTAGATTTGCTTCGTGTCATTCTGATTTCATGCCATATTTTTCAGAAGGACATTACATATTTCTATATGGTATGCTTGGAAGTCATTCACAGATATTCCCTTTTATAGTAAGTTGTAGTGGCTACAACCACCCTCCAAAATTTTTCCTTAGCTTCATTTTGGAGCCTCCCTACCAACCATCCTTAGCATCATGTCGTGCACTGTCAAGTACATAGGCTTCAGCTGAGTTTCAGTGGCTTGCAGCCTGTGCATGTCAACTTGTTTGTCTCCTACCCACAGGCTATCCTTCTAGACTTAGACAATTTTCTAGCTGAGATGCTCCCCCTAAAAATTGCGCAATCCTGTTGGGCTTCCTGCTGGGCTCTAGAATTGCGTAATCTAGCTAGGCAAGCTTCCCTCCATAAATTGCGCAATCCAGCCCAAAACTGGGCTTCAGCTTAGAAATTGCACAATTCTGGGAGGCAGTGACCTACTGGCTCCAAAAATTGTGTAATGCCTGAGGGGCAACCAACCTTGCTCAGGCCAAATACTTCACAAATTACATCCCTAAGCTTGCATGTTGTTGCATGTGATGGTAAGTTAATTGGTCCCCTCCAGGACTGAGCAAGCCTGATTTGCATGCATGGCTTGTTTTTATCGAAAAAGAAAAAGGAAAAGCATCCCTAGATTTTAGGGATCTATTTTTAGCATATCGAGGTTACATGCAAATATCATTTTAAAAACCTCCTGTCAACTGTCGCTTTTCCCTAGATTTGTTGCATGCGCGTCATAACCTCGATATTATCAAAACTCATTTGCCAGATGCTACAAAGCTCATTCCTCACATTGATCTTGTAGTTCTGACATCCCACATCGCATCTAGGAATCTTTGGCACATTCAACTCAGCTTTCTCAGGGTAATTCTACTTTTCATGTCTTGTGTTGCGTTTCTATCGCTTTTTGTATTCCTCTTTGTGTAAGTGTTGTCTGCTTGATTCCAATGAATGCTTGTTGTCATTTTTATGCATGTTAGCTTGTAGAAGCACAGTTTCAGTTTTTATTTGCATTTCATTGTTGTTGCATGAATGAAGTTGTTTTTGCACTGATGGTCGTCGTCACAGCGACTTGCTTCACACACATGCTCACTTTCCCATTTTTGAAATCTTGCCCTCATTTTTTGCATGAATGATCATTCACTCTTGTTTTCACTCAGCTTTGTGATGCATTCAGACTTCTCATGCTTTCAGTCGCCCATCAATGGGTCTAGGATACGTTGGCCTAGACCTTGCCTTTCCTGAATAGAAAATGTTCATTTCTAGAAGTGAAGGCTTTGCCTTCCCTCCAGAAATTGCACAAATCCGGCCCAACAATGGCCTCCAAGCTTGCATTGTGCAATTCTAGGAGGTAGTGCCTTGCTGGCTCCAAAAAATGCTAAATGCAGTTTGCTGGTTTGCATGTCACTGCTCATTGAAATTTTTCATTGCGCAGTTTCAGTCCTCGGCAGGCCAGGCTCGACTGTACATTGTGCAGTTCCAAATGTCAGTCAGCCTCCTCACAGCCTGGACTGTGACTTGTGTAGTTTTGGCAGTCAGTCTCCTAGCCTCCTAGTGAAAATTGCGGAATCTTCACAATCAGTCACACATGTATGTTGCATGTCAGTCCTCCAATTTGTTTTAGTTTTCAATTGACAGATTCCTTGCCATGAGTGTTTCTATGTCTCCAAATATCACCAGTGTCTATCTTCCTCTCAGTAATATAGGTACAATGGCCTCCCAGAGAGCAAGGTCAAAGGACACCATTGAGAGTGCAACTGGAGATGCAATTGAGCGAGTGTCGATTAGCTTCCCTATCTATGAAGACACCAAGCTGTTGATGAACCCAAATATTAAGATGAAATGATAGCAACATCGCAGAGAGAAGCTCCATCAACAACAATAGAGGGTAGCAGACCTTCACATGACCAAGGCAGAAGGAAGGTTGTTAACAACAAAGAGGCAGAGAAAATCCGCAAGTTCAAAGCAGACCCACTTGTGATGAAATCAGCTTTGGAGATTGAGGCTAAGAGGTGGCAGCATGACAAGAGGATCGCACAAAGGCAAAGAGAGAAACAAAGGATCAAGGAAATAGAGAAGGAGTTGGACGAGTTGAAGCGACAACTCAGGGGAAAACATGAGTTGTGCAGGGGAGAGAAGGAAGCGCAATAAGAACAGGTACAGCAGCAGGTGCAACATGCACATACTGATGAAACTACACCCATGCAGGATATAGACCCATCCCAGCAGCTGGCACAGAGCAAAAATGGTGAGCAATGTTGTCGATCGCATGCATGGGTGTTCAGGAGCATGGATGTGAGTGTGTGCATTCATGCGATCCCATCCATTGGCACACTCATCGAAGTGAAGACAAAGAACCAAGTCCAACTGGAGCTAGACATGTACTTTGACGAGTTGATGTGCACAGCCACCAACACACACTTAGAGATTAGCAAAGACACTATGCATCAGTATGTTGTTGGCCAGGCCACACTCAGGACTATGATGCACATGTTATCAGACAAGTTGGATAGAGGAACCAAAGCAGTGTACCCTGGTGCAATGGAGGCAAGAGTTCACTTCCATAAGGATGTCACCATAGAGTACATGGACACCATCATGGACTACCAAGCTTGGCATCGGTTCACCACCATCGACCATCATGACGATGTCGAAGATTTGGTCTTCCCACAATTGTCCGAGTCTTAGTGATGTCTTGCATGGCTTACTCAAGCCTATTTTGTCTCACATGGGTACATGTGCAGATTGTAATGTAACATCTTGTAAAAATGAAAGACCAAGTGTCGATGGTTGAATGTAACAGTCATGTAGTAGTCTAAGAGTCACGAGGGTAGGTGAAGAGTCACAAAGGGGAATGTCAAGGATGGCCCCACCCTTTGCTATCTATAGAACCTCATAACTCATTGTATGGGAACCAAACTTCCCATAGGTGTATCTTAAAGAAAGCATGGAGTGTATTGTAACGAGCCTTGGCTTCTCTATGGTGTTGAGCTAATATATATATTTGGAGGAGCAGGCGGCAGTAACTGTAATGTTCCATTGTCGCAAATAGTGGTTGGTCATGGTTGCATTGTATGATTGGGTCTTTCACTCTTAATATAACAGAGCCATCACGTTTCATGCATATGTTGTTATTGTATTTCAGCTAGCTTGGTTAGTCCAATAATATATGTAGCTATTTGCTTATGCATGTATGTATGGAATATTTATATACATGTATGTATGAATCTTACTAAGATGTGTTGTTGGTTCAACCATCACTTTGGATTGTTGGTTTCCCTTCCTTCCATCTTGTGATGTATCTTTTATCGTGTGTTCCCTTTCAAGCTGCGTGTTTCCACAGGTTTCTAAGGGGCGCACTCATTCCCATTTCGTTGTGTTAGAACCCTTCATGCACCTTCCTTGGCTTGCTGCACTAGTCACACCCTTGATACCAACTAAGACATCTTGCTTGCCTCTCCACGTAACTGCAGTCAAGGCAATACCATATGACCCACTGTCGAGACTTGTACACCAAATGGTCTGAGGTCTAGTTGCAAATTATTACTGGGGAGATCCCCTGACATGTTGGTGGGTCTAGCACCATCAACATTTTGGTTCTAGAAGGAGGGCCAAATGACAAGCTTAGTCCTCACAAGCTGTTTTGAATCTCTGCATACGTCAGGCGGAAAGAGTCGATTGTGCGGACACAACCAACCTCCCTAGGAGCCTAAGACTCTCTAGTGACAAACAAGACAAACAACAGCAATCCTTCTCTAAACATGCATTTACTATACGGGAAATCAAGTGTTTAGATCCTACCTGTAATCCAACACTGTTGTAGCAGTCCAGCTCCGCTGATCCGGATGAGCTCCTCCTTCACTTTGAAACCTGCATACACTAACAATCAAACGATTAAATAGCACTTGATAATCTCATAGAATAAAACATATTTAACACATAGACCAAGGAGTACATGAAACAACTCATAAATAACAAGTTATTGAGAAGAATGGACTCATTTGCATTAATAGGTAACAAAAGGAACAAATACAACCTGAGCCTTGGTGTTGTGCAAGTCCCTCCCAGGGTCCATCAAGAGTTCTCCTTTACTTTGACAAAGCTCACCCACTTCCAAATAGAACAAGCAAAGATGGCAATCTCTCCTCACAAGCTTCTAAATGGGAGTCCTAATTCCTGCAGCATTTACCCTTAGAAATGTATAGCTTTCAACCTCCCCTCCTTCTGGCCCAATGCCTGTATTTATAGTGCTCAAGAGGAAGTTAATCAGGTCCACCATCAATGGGATAATCCCCTCTTTGGATGGGATAGCTCCCTTATTGATGGGATAAGTTCCTCTTTGGTAGGAGTGCATGAACCATCTGGAGGCGCTCAATACACGTCGAACAACCTTCTAGAATGCTCTAGAAATGACCACAAGTGACTTTTTAAAGATGAAACTTGCGCATTTTAACCTTTACAGGGGGACGCACCTGCCCCTTTACATACAGAGCGTCCAAAGACGCAGCTTTTGTGAACATTGGGTGCGTACCCGCAGGTAAGGTTGAGAGAACCTGCGTCCCCAGAGATAAATACATTTAGAAAGACTTTCTCTCTTTTTTGGAGTTTGACATGGAGAGCAGAGGCATAAGACTTGCCTAAGAGGGTAGCATGACTGTTGATAGAGCCATACTAACTGTAAATAGTCATGGTGACATTTTTTAGTGTAACAGATTGCCCCCTAAAGTGCGAAGCCTGAAATAGATTAGGGTTTTGTATTATCTAGGAAGGGTGAAGCGCTTTATCATTTCAAGGATTATCTCGTGGAGAGCCTGGTCAGAACCTGCAATTTTCAACACAAAATACATGTATAAGATTATATCATCACTGAGGTAGGCATTCCCATACTCAGATTAAAACTTTAACTAACAGACTAACTACTCTGATACAGGAATGATCTTGCAGTACATCATAATCATAGACTTTTGTAGACACAGTATGGGCGCAGCCATCTGTTTATGATTAGTCTACTTAGATAATGAATACAAAACTCCTCGCAGCCTGGATGGTGGAAACTAGATCCAGGGTCTTCATTTCTACTCCTCGAATTGGTACGATTCTAGCCATGCGAATAAATGAGTTGATGTCGAACATGGTAGAAACCACTTGATTACCAGTCGATGATGTAAACTGTTAACAAGCGTGAGAGAGACCACCAGTAATGTCAATGGTTCTCAAAGTACCCAGTACAATCCATGAGATGTGAATGAATGAGTTGATGTCGAACATTTCACGGAATCCTTCGATCGAAAGTCAATGATGTAAACTGACGTCAAAGGCGAGAAACCTGCCATTGATGCATGCAGACTTCAAGGTACTGACGATTTCTAAGTCATCTCTCTAGATAATGTGCTGATGTCGATAGAAAGCGACCCGTTGCAGGCAAGCCCACAACACGAAATCATTGTTCAAGTTGAAGAAATGTTGCTGTAAGGACTGACTCAGGGATGGTCAAATGGATGACAAGTATTTTGCAGATGAAAGTTTTGCTTGCAGACCTCTTGAACACATAACGACACGACAGATGGCTTGGTGATGAATAACTCAAAGTTAATCCCCGGAACCCGGCTGAAGACTTTCAAAGTGGTTTGATCAACTGTGAGGTAAAGGATTTCCCAACCCAGGTGAATGAAAAGTGTCGTGTTCAAGAGTGGTAATAAAGTTTCTTCTGAGACAAAAGGTAACAAATAGGCTCATTCTTCTCTCTTTTCCCCCACCATTTCTGGCAAGTACCTCTTTATTTTTAACAAGCTTGAGGAGGATAACATATGCTTGATTATAAGCTCATCCTTCGGATGAGTCCAACCTAGTTTTGATTCGAACCCTAGGAAGGAGTGGTTCGTTCCTGTTTGTAATTGAACAGGTCCTTTACTGTGAAATGTTTAACGAGCCCAGTATAGGAGAAACTCGGCGTTTTTCAATTTTAGAGAGTCTGAAAAACTTAAGAAGACTCCAAGTTGAACTTTTTCGTAGATTTGTGTCCCTCAAGCCCGAAAAAGTATAAAATAATACCTGGGGGAACCGCTTGATCTTGCGACCAAGGAGTACTTTCATAATTAGTGTCACTGACCTGAAAAGTAAAAAGCGATCAAGGACACGTCGTTTTATTTCCGTATCGAGTTTGAAACGACAAAAACCCGGCAATCTTTTCCTGATTTTACGGTCAGAAAAGAGCTATAAGGGGACCGTCTTTTAATTCCGTTTTAACGAGTGTAAAAGAAACGCTCGGCAATCTTTTCATTTTTTAGGAGTCAGAAAAGGGCTTAAAAGATGACTCTGATATTTTGGTTCGTGAAAAATGACAATTTTCCCTCTAAGTCCCTTTGTCCTGCACAAAAACAACACATTACTCATACCTGTTTAAGATAGGCAAAAATACATCGAAAAACATCCTTCCATGGTGAAAAATGAACAAATTCATCCAAAAAACCTATAAAAAGACTTTTTACCATGTCATTTTTACCATTTTACTGTTGAGGTTGAAAAAAGGGCTTTTGGCAAGAAACTTCCCGTGGTCGCTGCGGAAAATCCGACCGTCAGAATCGAACGCCGTCTCTTCCAGGTATTTTACAACATCCTACTCTTCAATTTCATCCGATTAAAATTGTATTTTAGGTTTTAGTTTTGTTTTTTGGGGGGGTTTAGGTTTCAAAATGCGCTCTGCGGTGGACGCAGGTGCCCTTCGGGTGACCTGCGTCCCCCGACTTTTTCCTATACAGGAAAATGGTCGGGGGACGCAGCCCACCTTCAGGCCAGCTGCGTCCCGACGCCCTGTGTTCTAAACGCGGGGTGCGTCCTCCGTGGAATGCGGAATTTGAAACCCCAATCCTCACAAATAACCATTCAAATTTCCCCAAATTAATTCTAATCATTGTTTCTTGGTGTGTAGGGCACTCACCATGTTGGATTGGAGAGAAAGAGAGCACGAGGACGTTGATTTAGCTGCAATTGAACATCAACCTTCCATTGATGCCCTAAAAGCATGCGGGCTATATAAATACTGGGCCATACCTGGCATGAGGGCTCAGGTGAGATTCTTAGAATGGCTGGTTGAGAGATGGAACGTTCAAGAGCAATGCTTTTACATAGGAGGGCACCAGCTCGAGATAGAGCCCTCTGATGTATACTTTCTCACTGGCTTGCCAAATAGAGGCGAGCAACTCAATCTAGCCGGGACTAGGCCGGGTGGCCAATCCCTTGCTAGTCTCCGGGCAGATTGGTGCACACCCAATGCACACCATGCGAAAGGCGTGGAAATCAAACACATCTCTCTGCGTGAACTCAAAGTTATAGCTTTCACGGTTACCAGAATTTGCGGCGCAGCCGCTTTACATATTGCTTCCGGGTCCCAAATGCGGATGGCAATTGACTGTTACCAAGGCACCATTTTCAACTGGTGTGATGCTGTGTCGGCTAATATGAAGAGCCAACTGACTAAGGCAAAGAACGGACGACTGAAAACCTTTGGATATGGGCCTTTAGTCGTGAGCTTTGCCTTAGAGAGAGTTCCGATGCTGATCCCTCAGCAACTCACTGTTGATATCTTGGGTCCTCGGGAGCCAAAGCTGGTACGATGGGTTGCGGTGATGGCCCGGCATCCTGACGAGGGCGCGGCGGTTGTTCGATTCTCTGATAGTTATTTTCACTGGTTAGAGGACCAGGTTTTTTCGATCCAGGACTTTCCGTATGCCGGAGTAGATTTTCGAGGTGATCCGGACACGGTTCTTCCACAGGGAGAACAATGGGATGACAGAGGTACTTTATTTTTCACAAGTTTTCAAATTATGTATTTTTTTTGTTTTTTATATATATCGTCTCAAAACTGACAGTAAAAATTTTCAAAATGCAGATGTTGGTCCACAGCGCCCAGCCAACCTCCGGCCTTTTGAGAGGAGACATCCAGTTGCACCGGTACCGGCCCCACAGGACGCGGCTGCAGAGACACTAGCTGAGTTGGAGCATGATCTAGAGCGTCTGACGGCGGATATGCCTGAGACTACCATGGATGATATTCCTATCAGACTTCAGCGCTATGTAGTCGCAGTCCCTGGACCGTTTAGGAGATTTTTGCGTAAGGTAGCCCGTGCAGTGGTGTCGTATAGGGAGCACCACCAGTGATTGGCTAGTCACTTTGTAGACACATGTGACATTTTTGACTTTTTGTACTTTATCATTTTTGCCGATCATAAGGTGTTTTTCAACCTATGATCGAAGACGATGTATATTTTTTGACACACTCCTATCTATATATATATCACTATTACCGGCTTATCTTGTTTAACATATGTGATGAAATGTTTTTAAATTTACTTGCATGATTATCGTAAATGTCTGTCCAACATTCGAGAAGCAATTGCATCTGCTAATGTATTTAAAGACCTTGGAATATGCTGATATTCAATGTAATCAAATTCACGTTCCAAGAGACGCACTCTCAAAAACAACCTTAATAACACAGGATTTCTAATGGCATAAACTCTATTAAGCTGTAATACAACAAGTTCAGAATCTAACCTCACTATCAAACGTCGAATTCCAAATGAAATAGATTCGGATAATAATTCAACCACTGCACTGTATTCTGCAATGTTGTTCGTTGTTTGACCGAGGCTTACCCCATGCATAGAAACTAACTCGTCAGAGGGTGAATAGATAACCCAAGCTGCGGAAGAGATATTCCGTGTACTACGACAAGCACCATCAGCAAATCCAATGTATGTTTGGAGAGGCGTCGACATCTGCAATATCAAGAGTAAAACCAAGATAAGCCAGAATAACGACGAAAAACACACTCTCTAAGCTAAGCACACTGACTAACTAACAAACATACTAGCTAGAAAGAAAACCTAACCTAACTAAAAATTCTCCATACCCACCATTTAAGCATAATACCTCTTTAGGTAAAGTCCATTTCTGGGTTTACCCAAAGAGTCCCCATCAAAATCTACCAGCTCATAAGCCCCTTTTGCTAGCTTTCGCTTTACAATGTAGGGTCCATGCCACATAGGAACGAATTTTCCAGCACCTAGCTTATCGTTAGCTTGATCATATAATAGCACTAGGTCTCCCTCCGAAAAACTTCGAGGGGTCACATTTCTATCATACTGAGCTTTCATTCGCTTCGCGTGAGTCTCGATTGCCAATGCAGCGTCACGTCGAGTCTCATCTAATTTAGCTAAGTACAATAAACGTTTCTCCTCTTCGGAAGTAGCTGGGAGTAATTCGACAGCCATTTGAAGTGATGGGATTTCGCATTCAATGGGTAACACAGCTTCCAAGCCATAAACTAGCTGGAAAGGAGTGAACCCTGTTGAAGTTTTCACTGAGGTTCGGTATGCCCATAGCGCTGAAAATAACATGTTGTGCCAATTCGACCGATGAATACCAATGGTTCGTCGGATCATGATAACCAGAACTTTGTTGATAGACTCAACCAAACCGTTGGCTTGCGGATAATAAGGAGTAGAGCTATCGTGGCGCAAACCAAGCTGGCTTGTAAGCTCAGTCATCATGATGTTTCGAAAATGGCTCCCATGGTCAGTAATGATTGCTTGTGGGACACCAAACCTAGTTATAATATGATTGAATACGAAAACTGCAGCTGTTTTGCCGCTTGCGTCGAATGTAGGCATCGCCTCGGCCCATTTAGTGAAATAATCAACCGCGAGGATGATATACGCATGCCCCCCGGCCGAGTGAGGGTTACAAGTAATAAAGTCGATACCCCATTTGGCGAATGGACCAACGGCAATTATAGGGTGGAGAGGAGCAGGTGGTGCGCGCATCTTTCGATCAAACACTTGACAGTTGTGGCACTTCCGGACTGCAATGATACAATCTTTAAACATAGATGGCCAGAAGTAACCAGCGCGCAACACCTTCTGAGCTGTGGCATACCCAGACATATGACCGCCACATGCTCCAGAGTGACAATCATTCAAAACCCTCTCAGCCTCTTCGTGAGTTAAACAACGTCGAAAAACTAAGTCTGCCCCCCGGCGATAAAGTGTATCTCCAATAATTTTGTATTGCTGGGATTGAAACCGAATTTTTCGACGTTCCGCCTTTGAAGCTTCAGGCCGAAAGGTTTGGGTTTGGAGATAGATGATTATATCCCCGTACCACGGATCTAAAGTACTGATAAGAAACAAAGATTCGTCCGCAATGGACTCCTCTGCCACAGTCTCTGTGTCAGCACGCGGGAAATCACACATCAATTCCGCAAAAACTAAGGATTTCTTAGACTTGGACTTCTCGAACTCCAAGTCGAACTCTTGCAGGATAACGATCCATTTAGAGTACTTGCCCCCTAGCAGTTGTTTTGTCAAAATATAAATCATAGGGTTGCAATCCGAAATAACTGTAGTTTTACGGAGAAGAATGTAGTGACGAAAACGCTGGACAGCTTGAACGGCTGCCAGGGCCAATTTCTCCACATGCGAATATTTTAGCTCAGTGGGATTTAAGGTCCTACTAAGATAATATATCACATGTTCCGCTCCGAATTCATCTTCTTGAACTAACACCATTCCAATGGTGGAATGCGAAGCTGCGAGGTATAAGAAGTAGTCCTGGTTGTAGTTGGGAGGATGCAACAACGGTGCATGGGTCAACGCGTGTTTAAGTGCATCAAAAGATTGTTGGGCAATCTCGTCCCAAAAGAATTGAGCGTTCTGTTTCAACAACCGTGTAAAACCTTTAGTGACCTCGGCGTAGTTTGGGATGAATCGGCGTAAAAAGTTCGCTTTCCCTTGCAAACTTTGGAGTTGGCGCAAACTCGAAGGAGGAGGCAATTTGATGATAGCTTCGACTTTCGAGGGATCGACGCGAATGCCGGCTTTTGAAACAACAAATCCCAGCAATCGACCTGTTTCTATACAGAAAACACACTTGTGGGGATTCAACCGAATTCGATAATGCCTACACCTCATAAAGATTGCTCGTAAGTGGACAAGGTGATCAGCTCGATGTAAAGAATGAGCAGGCAAATCATCGAGATACGGTTGCACAATGTGCTTGATGTCATGAAATGCGTAAGACATCGCCCGTTGAAAAGTGGCCCCGGCATTCTTAAGCCCAAAAGGTAATTTGCAATAAGCAAATGTCCCCCATGGACAAATGAATGCCGTTTTTGGTTGGTCGGCAGGTAGAATATTGATTTGATTATAGCCCGAAAAACCATCCATGAAGGAAAACATTTCACTTCCGGCACAATCATCAATAATTTGATCGATATAAGGCGTAGGATAGTTGTCTTTTGGACAAGCTCGATTGATATCCCTATAGTCGATACAGATTCTTATTGTTCCTTGTTTCTTGTTGACCGGAACAATATTCGATACCCAATCCGTTAACGGGATCGGATAAATGAAACCTGCTTTCAACAGCTTTTCGACTTCTGCTTTAATCGCAGCCGCTTTTCGAGGGTGAATCTGACGCAACCGTTGCCGGACGGGTTTAGCATCCGGGTAGGTCTTTATTTCATGAACAACAATGGCAGGATCGATTCCCGGCATTTCCTCGTAAGACCAGGCAAACACATCGCGGAATTCTTGGAATAGGGCCTTGTAAGTTTGGATTTCATCTTCTGTACATGCGGCACCTATATGAATGTTCTCCTCAATTCCGGGCTTCACTGAAATATCAATGGGAATAGTACGAGAAATATTCCCTAAATTCAACTCTGAATCAGAATGTTTCGTTGGATCCTGAGCGTCTTTGACATATTCAGCGGTAAAGATAGATGAAAAATCATTTTCAAATGCATCATCCTTAGGTAAAAACGAAGATCTGTGATGGAGATCTTCCCATGGTAGATCGTCTACACTTAGGATTTCGCGAAGTTGTTCGTCAGATGACACGACTTCGGGAAACGCTATCCGTTCTAAGGTTGAGGTGAAAAGTGATTCTTCACTGACCACATTCATTTGGTCGATCTCGGTTGAACGAGAGTCGGTAAAAGACATGACAGCTTCATAAGCAATTTCATATGGACTCAAAGGCATAGCATCACCGAATGAGTCTATCTCAGAGTCAGATGGGACAATCCAAGGATCATCATAAATAATGTTTTCTGATGTAATCATATGAATTGTTGCAAATGAAGGTTCTACGCTGAGTGGAGGGAGAGGAAAAGTTCCCAGTAAACCGGAATCCTTAACTAAACCTACACCAACGTCCCTATAAGGGATTGTCGTCTTACCGACATGCTGGATACTCTCTGAAGAGGCTGGGTCGGATGAAAAGTATGTCAGCTGATCAATAGTCACGATCTTACCGTTATGTGGAAACTTAATTACTCTGAAGACCGATGAAACGACCGCTGTCATAGCATATGACCAACTTCGACCCAAAAGAAGGTTGTAGTCTAGAGGGGCATCAACCACTTCCACATCCAGACTAACGGTTTTACCTTCTACCCCTATAGGCAATTCCTGTAGAATACCAAACGGACGGAACCCACGGCCATCAAAGGCCTTAAGGATGGTGGGGGATTGGTTCAACGAAGGAGAACCAAGGATCTCCAACATTGAATCGACATAATACACGTAGAAGCTCCCTCATCAATCACAGTCCTATGAATAGGCCTGTTTTTGACTATCACTGGAATTTGGAAAGCCATTTGATGGGGGAGACGCGGTGTACTATTTTCTAGATCGAAGATTATTAGATTCGGGTCCTGAACATCAACAGCTCCGATAGCCGACAAAAGTAATTTTCGTTGTGCTGGGCATGATTGCAGCACTTCTAACGCCGACATTGCTGAGGGTGAAACAGCTAAGTCCTCAACAATGTTGTAATTCTGGGCTGCTCTCGCATGTGGATTGAAAGCAGACCTTCGAAGTACACCCTTGGCGGGCGGTTTAATTACTAAGTCCGGGTTAGGTTTCTCGATCTGTAGTGGATCGGAACCAGGAGCTGAGGTTGATGGGTTAGAGTGAGAAGATTCTGCTTCCTTACCATCAACAGGATTCTTACTACCATAATCTTGCGATCGAGTCGCAATCCTCACATGAGACATCATCAAAATGGGTTCTTCACTGGCATTCGAGGAAGAACCTATCATCTTATTCTCCTGCTCCGGAAATGGATTTTTTAACACAGCAGGAGTGGGAGAACCTTTGACTATTTTCACAACCTCGGCCCGATGAGGGCAATCTCTCGTAAAATGATCCTCTTCACAAATAAGACAAGGATATCGAGGTTTGCGCTTTTCGTCATTGGTTTCCGACTTTTCTGTTTTCTCCTTCGGAGCCTTGTCTGCTTTAGCCTTCTTCTTTCCTTTCTTCTTTCCACCGTTTTTTGATTTGGCCGTAGATGACTCTACAGCGTGAATATCGGCGGTAAGTTCAGGAGAAGACTCTCCTGTCGGGGAATCAGGCAAAGTGATAATAGGAGTAGTTGAAGCCTTGGAAGACTTCTTCTTGCTCTTTGTATTCACGATACCAATCATACCATCAGCGGCATGAGATCCCGAAGGAGCAGCAGCGATTTGATTCGACTTTGGAAGATCCGGAATCTTCTCGTGTAACGTACCCGACTGAGTGTAAACTAAGTCAAGGTATTGCGCCTGAGCAATGACTTGCTCCTCAGTAACTACTCCGGCCTTAGCTACATCTTCAGTAATCTTCGGTAATAATGATTTAACAAACCATTCAGCTAAGATTTGGTCCGGGATAAAAACTTTCACTAGCCTTCTTCGACGTCTCCACTCATGAATGTGATCAGAAATATACGTGGACGTTGATTGTTTTAGTGAAGTTAATAACTCCGTGCCGTTATCGTATCTGACCGGCAACTGAAAGTGAGTTAAGAACGAGGTAGCTAACTGGCTAAAATTGTAAAAAGAGGCCCGTGGTAACTCAATGTACCACTTGGCCGCGAGACCAATGAGTGTACGCTGGAAAAGACGTAAGCGGATCGAATCATCCGAGATAGAATTTGAAGCACACCAGAGGTGGTAAGTCATCACGTGATTGGACGGATCCTCTCCAGACTTACCTTCGAACTTGGGTATATCGCTGGGCAACTTATTTGGCATTGGCGGCCAGAACGGAAGATATTGAATTGGATCGTTCGTTAGGCGCGTCAAGTCTGGTAAATCCAAAGTTGCGATAAACGGTAACTGCCGGTTAGGATCTCTAAAACTCTGGGTCACAATACCAGCCCCAGGAGGAGGATATCCAGGATAACTAGGAACAGGAGTCGCATTTGGGATATTATATCCTCCTGGAAAACCAGGATTAACCGGACCGTACTGGGGTTGTTGAGGTTGTTGATAAGTGTACCCAGGATACGGTTGATACTGGTAAACCGGTTGTTGGACAGCTTGCCCAGGTTGGTACTGTCCCTGGTACGGTTGGTGAACAAATTGAGGTTGAGTAGTGACAACCGTACTTATACCAGGCTGACCTACAGGCATCTGGACCGTGGTTTGAATCGTAGATCCAGACAACGGTAAAGATGTCTGAGGAGTGGTTACAGAGACAGTAGAAACCGGAGCCGTCGATACTCCAGAAGTAAGTATGGTAGATGTGGCGGTAGTTGCAGCAGCCGTTTGAGATGGAGTACTAGGTGCAATTGGCGGCTGAGTAACTACCGAAGTTAC
Source organism: Pinus tabuliformis (assembly GCA_031772625.1). Taxonomy (NCBI): domain Eukaryota; kingdom Viridiplantae; phylum Streptophyta; class Pinopsida; order Pinales; family Pinaceae; genus Pinus; species Pinus tabuliformis. The sequence continues at coordinate 1,855,654,706 of CM062816.1, forward strand.
AGAAGTTTGAACATTTGACTGGACAGGTTGCGGTTGCTGGGGTGGACCAGAAACTACGGGTTGTCCAGCTTGAGGTACCAACTGTATACTTGGCTGCAACACCTGTTGACCCTGTGACGGATCCCACACTAACATTCCAGGGTATTGACCCGTAACAGGTTGAGGATACTGAGATCCATAACCGGATTGAGGATAGGATTGATAATTGTAAGGTGCAGTTCCCATACTTTGACCATATGATTGACCTTGAGGTGGTTGATAACCTTGACCTGAGTATTGACCTTGAGGTTGATAACCTTGAGGTAAATACGGATACTGGGGTTGACCTTGACCTTGAGGTTGGTACCCTTGAGGTTGATACCCTTGGGGTTGATACCCTTGGGGTTGCCATCCTTGAGGTTGCCATCCTTGAGGTTGATATTGATACTGAGGTTGACCCTGGGGTACATATTGAGGCTGGGGTTGACCTTGAGGTATGTATTGCACCATAGGCGCGTACTGACCTTGAGGTTGCCCCCCAGACACAAATGATGTACCTTGAGGTTGCCCCCCAGGCGTTAACTGAGGCTGCCCCCCAGGCGGTAATTGGCCACCTTGAGGTTGGGAAACGGGAACTGAACCTGACATCATGTAAATGTCTCCTACACCCAATGGTATATTACCACTGTTTCCAACTAATAACCCATGATCAACGGGTTGAGGAGATGCCCCCGCAAAGGTACCAGAAAGAGATTGATACCCAGTGGGAACAGAAGGACCGCCATGTAAGAAAGATTCAGGACTTTGAGTAAACACGGACGACTGACCAGACATATTTACAGGAGTATGAATACCTCCAGGTGGAAAAGGAGTACGAGGTGTAGAAAAACCTACCCAAAGTTGTCTAAATAATTGGTTAACGAAAGGTACCAAGTAGTACTTCTAGGAGGACTGTAAAAGATAGATTCACGCTCCCTTAGATCAATAGTAAGTTGATCTTCAAGGTTAGAGACGCCTATTTCTTCCTCTGGAGCAAGTTCTTCAATAGCAATCAAACCAGTAGGAAGATTTTCGGTGATAATTCTTTCTATTCTCGGTGAATCAGGAACACTAGAAGTCGGAGTAACAGGTTCAGATATTTCTGGTTCTTCGCCTGTATCACTAGCAGACGAAAAACTACCAACAAGCTCAGAAACTGTAACAGCTTCGGGATTATAACCTGTCTCTAAGCCTTGGTAATCTGAATGGACTACCAAGGAAGATTCTCCTTCTTCAGGTGAACCTACTCTACTGCCACTAGGAGGAGTTACAAGGACCTTTAAACCTTCTAGATTACCCGGGTCGTCTCGAGGAGGCGATCCCCTAAGTCTACGGGATCTTCTCAACAATTCGGCCACAGAAACAACTTCAGGAGACTGGCCCCGAAGTCTACGGGACTGTCTCGGTAATTCCGCCACAGCTAAAAACTTTTAACTACTACACACGAAAACAAAATAAAAATTCAAATCAAACCACCTAAAGTCTCTAAAGAACCAAACAAATTTGAATCACACGCCTAAAGAATCTAGGGCGTCAAACCAAGCACAAACAGTAGCCTTCCAGACCGAAAGCGCTAGTTGGTGATGAAGCCCAACATCGCTGGATTCAGTACAGAAGTGGCGGGTGGAACAGTTACCCCGGCAACCTGCTTAATGAATAGACTGGACCAAGTTCCTCCACTTTAACCGTCTCGAGTGAAGTGAACCCCCCAGAAAATCCAAGTGAGTCTAGCCGACGTCTGCTCCAGGTACAGTGGGACCTTCCCTCCACCGTCACCTCGGTAGAATCCTAAAGATAATGGTCACTAAGGTTACCAACCGCAACAAATGCACCTGGGGGAACAGTCTAAACTCCGACAGCACGCAAGGGCAGAGTAGCAAGCTCAATCCCCTTGCCGGCTCCTTGACAATAATCCAAGGTTTACCGACAAGTGACCCCTGGCTCCTCGACAATGGTTAATCCGAGGTTTACCGTTTGTAATACGTGCGTGTCTGGCGTCGTTCCCAACGAGGGGGGATTGATCCCCTCACTGGTTCGGACACGAGCTCGTGCTTCTCCTTTAAGAGGAGCTTTCCCAGAGTACAAATGAGACAATTGGATTTATTCTATCACAAGATAAGCTACTTGTTTGGTTTTTTTGTCTTGGAGAGTTAATTACTCACCTACTCCAAGACACTAGCCTGATCTAAATTGGTGTTTCAGAGCCCTAGTAAATAAAAGTTACTACGTCGATTTTACTTTAAGCGTTAATTTTATGGTTTTTCTTAAAGACAAAAGGTAGCGGAAGTGAAACCAATGGTGTGTAGACTCGACTCAAACCACTACAAAGATGCACCTAAGATGATTTACGCTACTTTCCTTTTTCAATGAAATTCTTAACTAAGAGAGTTGAGAGATGCAAATTTTATAGAAAACCACTTCCTTAGAAAAGACAATCAAAGAAACAATTCTCTTTATCTTTTCAAGCATACAAACATGACCACTCCTTACGTGCACGAAAAAACTCTTTTTCTTTCAAAACTTTTCAAAGCTACTTGAAACAAAACTTTTCAAAGGAGATGTTTTTGTATTTTCTCTTTTTAATTAAGCATATAAACCTATCTTAACAAAAAACAATCTCAAAAGCTATAAAATCTATGAAAACTTGACTCACAAGCAAATCAAAAGGGAAATTACTCTAAGCAAACCTAACAAGGCAAAAGCTCACAAAGATGATTCTAGGTTGTTTTACTTGACCAAAATCAAATCAAGGACCAGCTAATGCAGAATCAAAAGACTAGTCAAAACAAAACTCAAATCTTTTTGTTCTTTTTGTAAAATGGAATTCAAGACTCAATCAACAAGCACTTCGAAATTTGCCCAAAGAGACAACTCAATGGTAAGTTGCTCTCACAGGTAGACTTTATGACAGGTCTGACTTCTTAGAATGCTGACAAAACCAGAGAGATCTAAGGCTTGACAACTTCTACTGCCAAAGTCACTACAAGACCTACTCAAAAATCAAACCCTAGGGCTTAAACTTCCATGAAATCCACTAAAACACTCAATGCTATCGAAACAAGTTCAGGTGAAGATCTTTGACAAGGGACTAATGAATCTGGGCAGTAAAAACTAAGAAAAAGCAAAATCTAAGAGCAAAAATGAAAAAAATGGAATTTTCTCAAATTTTAGCAGGGGACGCAGGCGACCCGTTAGAACAGGTGCGAGCCCGCTCTGTGCACACAGCGACAGTGCGTCCAGGGACGCACTGTGCAACACTCAGAGGGTGCGTCCTACTGAAAAACTCAAGAAAAACCAAAATGAATTTAACCCTAAGCTAACCCACCCAAAGACAAAGTCACAGAGCCAAAACCAGAAAAATAAACCAATTTTCTCAGAGCAAAGTGCATACAAAGGAAAAGACTTTTCACATCAATGGAGTCCCCAGCGGAGTCGCCAATTTGTCAGGCGGAAAGAGTCGATTGTGTGGACACAACCAACCTCCCTAGGAGCCTAAGACTCTCTAGTGACAAACAAGACAAACAAGAGCAATCCTTCTCTAAACATGCATTTACTATACGGGAAATCAAGTGTTTAGATCCTACCTGTAATCCAACGCTGTTGTAGCAGTCCAGCTCCGCTGATCCGGATGAGCTCCTCCTTCACTTTGAAACCTGCATACACTAACAATCAAACGATTAAATAGCACTTGATAATCTCATAGAATAAAACATATTTAACACATAGACCAAGGAATACATGAAACAACTCATAAATAACAAGTTATTGAGAAGAATGGACTCATTTGCATTAATAGGTAACAAAAGGAAAAAATACAACCTGAGCCTTGGTGTTGTGCAAGTCCCTCCCAGGGTCCATCAAGAGTTCTCCTTTACTTTGACAAAGCTCACCCACTTCCAAATAGAACAAGCAAAGATGGCAATCTCTCCTCACAAGCTTCTAAATGGGAGTCCTAATTCCTGCAGCACTTACCCTTAGAAATGTATAGCTTTCAACCTCCCCTCCTTCTGGCCCAATGGCTGTCTTTATAGTGCTCAAGAGGAAGTTAATCAGGTCCACCATCAATGGGATAATCCCCTCTTTGGATGGGATAGCTACCTTATTGATGGGATAAGTTCCTCTTTGGTAGGAGTGCATGAACCATCTGGAGGCGCTCAATACACGTCGAACAACCTTCTAGAATGCTCTAGAAATGACCACAAGTGACTTTTTAAAGATGAAACTTGCGCATTTTAACCTTTACAGGGGGACGCACCTGCCCCTTTACATACAGAGCGTCCAAAGACGCAGCTTTTGTGAACAGTGGGTGCGTACCTGCAGGTAAGGTTGAGAGAACCTGCGTCCCCAGAGATAAATACATTTAGAAAGACTTTCTCTCTTTTTTGGAGTTTGACATGGAGAGCAGAGGCATAAGACTTGCCTAAGAGGGTAGCATGACTGTTGATAGAGCCATCCTAACTGTAAATAGTCATGGTGACATTTTTTAGTGTAACAGCCCCACCCTTTGCTATCTATAGAACCTCATAACTCATTGTACAGGATTTCGGGAACCAAACTTCCCATAGGTCTATCTTAAAGAAAGCATGGAGTGTATTGTAACGAGCCTTGGCTTCTCTATGGTGTAGAGCTAATATATATATTTGGAGGAGCAGGCGGTAGTAACTGTAATGTTCCATTGTCACAAATAGTGGTTGGTCATGGTTGCATTGTATGATTGGGTCTTTCACTCTTAATATAACAGAGCCATCACGTTTCATGCATATGTTGTTATTGTATTTTAGCTAGCTTGGTTAGTCCAATAATATATGTAGCTATTTGCTTATGCATGTATGTATGGAATATTTATATACATGTATGTATGAATCTTACTAAGATGTGTTGTTGGTTCAACCATCACTTTGGATTGTTGGTTTCCCTTCCTTCCATCTTGTGATGTATCTTTTATCGTGTGTTCCCTTTCAAGCTGCGTGTTTCCACAGGTTTCTAAGGGGCGCACTCATTCCCATTTCGTTGTGTTAGAACCCTTCATGCACCTTCCTTGGCTTGCTGCACTAGTCACACCATTGATACCAACAAAGACATCTTGCTTGCCTCTCCACGTAACTGCAGTCAAGGCAATACCATATGATCCACTGTCGAGACTTGTACACCAAATGGTCTGAGGTCTAGTTGCAAATTATTACTGGGGAGCTCCCCTGACATGTTGGTGGGTCTAGCACCATCAACATTTTGGTTCTAGAAGGAGGGCCAAATGACAAGCTTAGTCCTCACAATCTATTTTGAATCTCTGCATACCTATCATGACGAACTACAGAGTTTCTCTTCTGGAGTGCATATCTTATGGAAACGACTTTGAAGTATCGGAAGAGATTTGGGATAACTTGTCACATAAAACATATGATGGTGGAGGCCATGTAGCCTTGGTTAGGCATGTGGTCAGCATTGTAGACTCATGCGAAAGACATGAAATATTTGAAGATTACATGACCTGCGCGTTGTTCGCCTACACGCTTCGAGGGCACCCAATGCATTGGTGTGCCACGCTGGCCGAAAAATATATTCATTCTCTTTCTCATCTGGTCGCAAAGATAGACCTTATTTTCAATCACTTTGACCATAAAGCACTCAACAAAGAAATTATGAAATTATGAAAAGCACCCGATGAATTTGTTGAACCGTTTCACACACGTTTTTGTAATCTTTCATACCCATTTCCCGAAGATGAAATTTATTGGGAATTTCTCGATGGAATATTTGAGTATCTTCTTTACATATCCGAAAATCCACAATTCTTGAAATCACTCGAATCCCGCTTAGCATACTTTGGTGATGGAGCTAAGCAATCATAGGCAGGCAAATTTCCTGTCGCAAGTGACTATCCACCTGCACCTCATCAAACAACTCCACCACTACAGAGTGATGTTGTAGAACATGAACACACATATGTTGAACTATCACATCCTCCCACCCCACCTGCTCTTGATATCTATGCATATTTGGCTTGCAGGCATGTTGGTTGTCACGTGGAATCATTCCCTCAACCTCTGTCCCCGCATTCCATTGATCCTAAGGATTGAATTATCTTGTGTTCTTTTGTTCCATACTCCACACTTGTTATGAATGGGGATCAAGTTGTTGACAGAGTTGGTGTTATGCAGCCAACCTATTCCATCATTCATGATGAGTGTGTGTGGGAATCTAAAGAAGAACCTGTGGTGAAGGATGAATGCCTTCCACCTATGCCTCATCCGCTCTATCCTGACATCCCTTGTGATTTTGCCACTGTTGATTTCCCCTATGAAAACTCACTTCCAGATGTTTCTAAGGACACATTAGATTTCAGTCTATCATTACATTGTAGATAGGACACATCTTCCTCTAAAAATCCATCCAATTTGTCATCTATCATTTCTGAAAACACAGAAGGTGAACAACCTTTCTTCTCATCTACCCCTCTGCATGATTCATCAAATCATGAGGATGCTGACGAACATCCTGAATTCTTTGATCAGGGCTGTTGTGATCTCTGTACTTCTTCATTCGACCATGATGTTGATTCACTCGCCGTTAATATGTCTAGGCCACTAGTCTCCATTGATCTACCTGTCGACGAAGTCGAAACCCCGTAGGTTGTCGAGGCACTTCACCTCGAGATGATGGTTATGTCAGGCCCTCACTGTCTTGAGGTTGGTTTCACTTTTGATCAGGAAATTGTTGAAACACTCAAGGCTCCTCATCACTCTTTGCTTCGCATTGAAGATCAACTAAACACCCATATTTTTCTTCCTCCACTCGAATCACATGATCTCATCGCTCTTGCATTGGAGGAATATTACACATCAAGCGCACTTGTGCGATGTAAGTGGTCTACCTTTCTCACATTTGATTGCATGTCACAGTCAAGAGAATGCGTATGCTTAACATCTACATGCAATGTAGCATAGCACCATGGCAAGTCCACAGAGTGCATGTCATGCGCTTTCACTTATTTCTTTTTTGTGGACGCACTTAAACCTGAAGTGTGTTTATATTCATCGTTATATATTTCATGTTTGCTGGTTTGCGTGATTGTGCTATTCGCAAACCACGCCTTCACCAACATGGGTCAACCAATGCGTCGGTGGCTGCATTGGAAGTATCACTTCACGTGAGCAGACCCATGCACTATTAGCTTAGCAGTAGGAGTAGTGTTTGCTTCTTGTTGGTTTTCTTGCATGCATGTTTGCTTTATTTTTTGTTTGTTTTCTTGCTTGCTTGTTTTATTACTCCCTTTCCTTTCTCATTTTATTCTTTCTCTTCACTCTTTTGTTGCTTGTTTCTTGCTTTTGTTCGTAGGATAGTTTCACATGAACTGTGTGCGACTCTTGAAACAAGCTGGGTAAAGTACAAGAGGACTTGGGAAATTATCAATACTTGGTTATCTATCGTCCTATCTCTGTATGAAGAACTTGTTGACTTCAGTCCATGATACACCAATGGAAAATATGTCTTATTCGAAGTGAACCTAGATGAAAACAGAATGCTTGCGCACTAACTAGTATCACCTACTCAGTTGATTGGTTTGGGTTAATCCTTGTCAACTTAGTCAAGTAGAGTAAGGTGAGGGGGGAAAACTTAACAAGTATGTTAGAGGTTGTTGTGAACACCAACAACCCCCCTCTTTGTTTGGTATTAGCGATAACACCAAGCAAATGGGGACCCTTAATAAAAAAATCCAAAAAACATTTTATCAAAATTTTTGTATTTTAACTCCCTAAAGCTGTATCGCATCGCGAGAAGAGAGTGGAACGTTTTCCTATGCGCATAATAAGCTGCGAAGAAGCGACGCGAAATTCATCGCATCGCATATATTATGAAGCGCTCTTAAATGAAAAAATTAAGGAATCTCCGACGGCCAATATGCGACATCGCATATCGCAACATCGCATAAGCAGCACACAATGATTGGATGACTAATTGCGATCTGCGATGTTCCGATCTGCGATTTTGCGATCTGCGATGTTGCGATCTGCGATGTTGCAATCATCAATTCCTGCGATGATGCATCTTGACGACGTGATCCTTGATACTGCGATGCGAGTCGCAGAAATCACCCATCGCAAAATTTCCTCGGCACAGTATTCCAGGAAAGCTGTCTATAGCCCAAAATTGGGCGCGCGCCTTAAAAGGAAATTAATGATTGTACACCAACGTATCCAAGAAGGATTGCGTTGTGTTTTTCGAAGAGTCAGTTCATTATTGGTGTCATGGTTATGCATTCATTAGAGCTTAAAGCTTTCATGTCAATCTTTTCATCATTACTCTTTTCCTTTGCGTAAATTGTAAGACAGCAAATAACATAAAGCAATGTGTAGGAAACATCTAAGGAAAAGGGGAAAGTGTCAATGCTCGGAGAACAGAGAAGAGATGCCTTCACAAACGGATGCCGCATGCAACAGGACCACAGATTCCAGAGTATCACTCAACAGATACTGATGACAATAGGCCATCCAAAACTCAGAATCAAAGGCGCACAAAAGCAGCATGTTTGCAAAAGATCCTGAAGCTTACGCCCGGTAAAGAAAAAATAAAAAAGGCGCAAAAGAGGGAAAACGCACCAGAAAAGCCCGGAACAAAGAACGAAGGCAGTTTCCAATACAGAAAATTGTTCAGAGAGCAAAGTCCCTAACTTATTCAGTCATTCGCAAGGCCGGAAACCGAAATAGCAAAAGCAGAATCAGTTTGAGAGAAATTTGGGTTATTACCAAGTATACACACAGTGAATACACCAAGCCAGAGGAAGATTTTCGAAAATATCTTCTAGTTTACCAGAAAGTGGTGCCAGCGCTTGTTATTTCTATTTTTCGTAGCTCAAACGAAAGGAGAAGATGACCAGCCGACTCTTCCCAGGCGAATGTTGCATGCTTACAGCACTAAGGAGCAAATACAGAAACGGTTAGGAATTAGATTCAATTTTTAGAAAAAATTTTGCTTTAGTAGAAAGGCGGTCATTTAAAGCCGTGTCCTAAATTTATGTAATTAAGATTAATTAGTTAGCAGTATTTAAACCCTTCTCAGGCATTTGGAGAAGGGTCCAGAAATTTGTCAAAAAACTTGTCCTTAGAACATGCACTTTTGCACCCTCGGAGGGGGTTTTTGATGAATGGTTGGATCGAGATTTATCAATGTTTGCATTTGATATCTGTTACTGATGTTGCACTTTTGTACTCTTAGTAGATGTTAGAACAAGTAGAGATAAATCGTTGTTGCTTGAAGCTTATGAGTGGAACCAGTCATAAATGGTACTTTTATCTCTTGACCATTTCTGCTTATATTCTTAAAGTGATATACAGTTTTCAGTTGTTTATATGTTAATGCATGAATGTGTGGGTTACCATTTGGCACTTCTGTACAGTGGAGTCATTTATTTGTGTTTAATATATGAATAACTTATTATGTGATATGCTGTTCACAACTGTTTTGCTTAACTTTTTATGCAGAGTGGTTTATCTTAATTGATTTCTATTCTTATGATAGCTGAATGATCTTTATTACCAGTTATTGTTAGAAATCTCTTTAGATTGCATAATAGAAGAAATACACCCCAGGTTAGCGTAGATTAGATCTGTTGTTTCTCATTAGATTACAATAGCATAGAGTCAGTTTAGAAGTTTGAATTAAATTAGCTTTAAGTACTCCTAGATCAGCATCATCCAACTCTACACACACACACACCCCTTAGATTTGGAAACTGGTCCCATTATCCCCAGTCGGACCCGCTATACCAAACGGATAAGGAGCTGCCAACCAAGTTCCGCACCGAGTGGGTATCCCCCTTGTTGTCGACCCGATTTTTGGGGCTTCAACATATTTGGCGCTAGAAGGAGGGCCCGGACTATGAATGGCACCTAAATCAAAATCTAAATACCATTCTGAGAGTAAATCGCCCTCATCAACTCCCCCGACTTCCCCAGTACGTTTAAATCCAGAATCAGAAGTCGCTCGGGTATCAAACGCTGCTACATACCCTAATATTTCAGACCAATTTACCATTGAACCCCCTGAAGTTCAAACTCTAATTCGCAAACTCCAAGGATTTTCTATTTTTACACAGAGGTCTGATAAATCTCAAAGCAGCGTGACTTCGCAGTACAATCCTGCTCATCCCCTGACCAGATTAAAGAGTGAAAAATTTGGCATCCAGCCAACTGAATTCCCTCTCCCCACCAGGAAAAGAGCAAGGAAAACACCACCAGAGTCTGACAATGATGTTGGCATTATGAGACAAGTATTGTCCTTGATGGCAAATCACACTGATAACCAATCATAATGCAGATGGATAGCAGCAAGGAATTGATGATCAGCCTACAAGTATGAAGAAAAATATATATACGCAGGTTCGCTATATACCAAGTCGCGTGTACACGCCGGTTGGCTTCAGTAAAAGCGTGTGTGTGTGGAAAACTTATCTTTGGTCCACGGCGGTTATTCCTTGGAAGTTGTGCCTATGGTTTTGGACCTTGGTGTCTCGACGGACGTGTTGATCCCTAGTTTTAAGGCTGATGGTATTGGATTTCTATGATTTTGGCTCTTGGTATTGAACAAGGCCTAAGGCTATATAAGGAGAAGGAAATCATTAGGCAAGTGTATCTGAAAAGTCTTGAATATCTGATGAAGTATTAGATCCAGTACGCAGGTTATTGGTTGATGATGTATTGCTTGATCTGAGCTAAGGAGAGATCTGATCGGTTGATGGAGAACAAGATCTAAGGAGTGATCGGGATCAAATGGTTTGAAATGAACTATCTTTATATGGTTGATTATGCGTATTTCTAGATCTGCATACTGACGCAATGTTATGTTCTGGGTATAACTGATATCTGGTACAACTGCAAGTTATGAAAAATTCTTTTTAGATCTGCACGCAGGTTGTCTTCGGTAAAACCGCGTGTATACGCGGGTTTCCTTCATTGAAGTAGCGTATATCTTTTGGAGCTTGATTTTTGGGTTGCAGCTGGGTCTGACTGTTATTGCAGAGTTCTGTAGTCTGCTCTGTGTTCTGGTGACTGGGTTTGACAGGGTTTTAGTGGTTCAGTGATTGTTGGTTGTTTTGTAATCTGCTATGAAAGTTGAATGAATTGTGGTATTCAGATTGTAATGTTGTGCTTCAGGAATATCCAGTCTGAAAATGTATGAAAAGTGGTACCTGAAGGAAAGAAGATTGTAGGCCAGCACCTACGTACTAGTATCTTAGCTAGTACAAGAGCAAAGGGGGTTGGAGCTCCCTTCCAAGGAAGTTTGGAGAACGAGAGAAGGTTGAAGCCTTCTGTAGGTTGTAGCCTGCGTACTGGTATAAGGCTGCACCAGTACAAAAGATTGTAAACTGAAGTTCTTATTAAAGAAAGATAGAGACGACTTGCAGCAGGTGGTTTTCACCCACATTGGGTTTCCACCTTATATCATGGTGTTCATGTGTGTGGCTTTTGTGTGATGATATGTTCTATTATACTGCATCTGTTTACTCTTAATATGGTGAATAATGACCTGATGCACTTAACTGAAGATAAACTAACTGAATTATAAGTTTTTTTGGTTATACGATGTTTTCTTTAGACACAGTAGCGTGTACACGCTGGTTCACTTAACTGAAGTAGCGTATATGTTTCTGAGCATTGAAAAAGTTTTATTAATCTGATAATACTGATTCACCCCCCCTCTCAGTATTATTTCCAACAATTGGTATCAGAGCCAGGTCCTTCAGAGAAGCTTGATCACTTGAAGGTAGATCGTTCATCATGAGCAACTACGAGAGAGAAGCATCAATCAGGCCACCGGTTTTTGATGGGACAAACTTCAATTATTGGAAGGTAAGAGTTACTGCCTATCTTCAATCTCTTGGTACAGAAGTCTGGGACATCGTAGAGACAGGCTACACTTTTCCTTCAGCTACTCCTACAGATGCAGCCAAGAAAAAGAAATATGAAACAAATGCGAAAGCAGTCAATACTCTATTGGGATGTATATCTCAATCAGAATTCATGAAGGTAATGCACTATAAATCTGCAAAAGAAATATGGGACAAAATTGTCACGAGCTATGAAGGAGACGAACAGGTAAAGCGTGCTAAACTTCAAACTCTCAGGATTAAGTATGAGACTCTCATAATGTATAATGATGAAAGTGTGGCTAACTATTTCCTTAGGGTAGATGAGATTGTTAATTGCATGAAAAACTTGGGTGAAGAAATAAAAGAGGCTATTGTGGTTGAAAAGGTTCTAAGATCTTTGTCCCCCAAGTTTGAATCTAAAGTGTCTGCCATAGAAGAAAAGGAAAATCTGCAAATTCTTACTATGTCTCAGCTTCACGGGATTCTAACCGCTTATGAAATGAGAAAGGGAGGTCCATCAGACAGAAGAGAAGCTGCCTTCAAGGCTTCAGGAAAAGGAGAGTATTATGAAGCAAGTCACGTGCCAGAAGATGAAGAAGAGGAATCAAATTTTGTCAGAAATCTTCAAAGGGGTTCTGGAAGGTTCAGAGGTAAGTTACCTTTTAAATGCTTTACTTGTGGAAGAGTAGGTCATTATGCTGCCAGATGTCCTCACAAAAACAAGAATGACAAGGGAAAGGAACCTGTTAAATGGAACAAGAAACAAAATGAAAAGAATAAAAGCTATTACACTCATGAAGATAGTGATGGTCTTTCAAATAGTGATGAAGATGAACAAGGTAATAGATATAAATTGTTAATGGCTTTTGAAGATGATGACTATATGGATGCTATAGATGTAGAAGGCTTTTATGAAGAGATGAAAGATCTCAAAGTTTGCTTAGAAGAGAAGAGTGCTATTATTGATTCTCTACAATGTCAACTAGCTGAAAAGGAAAAACATCTTGAAAAATTGGAATGTGAGATTGTTTGTCTTAGAAAGGAGATTGAGAAAACAAAAGCGATTAATCTTAAATTTGTTAAAGGATCTGAAACCTTGGATGAGATTATCAATGTGCAGCGATCTCCTCTGATCAAGACAGGTCTTGGATATAATGGAGAAACATCTCAAGCCTCTACCTCTAAAAGCTATCTTGATGCAGGAAGGAGAAGCGAGCAAAGGCCAAATAAAAGTCATCAGGTGAATCAGGGACAGTTTACCTCAAGAACAAATAAAGACCATCAAGAAATTCGGGGACAAACTGCCTTAAGGACAAACAAAAGCTACAATCAGCCCCAGGTAAAATATGCTCCAAGAATGAATGTGAATAGAAGCTACAATCGGTTGGATGATAGATCTGATTATCGCAGAAGTTTCTTTAATGGCCAATGCTTTTCTTGCCATAACTTCGGTCACAAAGCAGCTCAATGTGTTGCCTACAAGACAATCATGACTAGAGAAGCTCAAAAGCAAGGCAGAATGACTGGAACCATGAAAAGGACTTATAACAACTTTTCGGTTCTTGAAAATGAAGTTGAATGCTCTATTTGTAATAACTTTGGTCATGAAGACTCTGAATACAGGAGAAGGTTCCAGAAGACAACTCAGAAGGAACAAACCTCAAATGTCAGAACATGGAGAATGAAGGAACCGCAACCAGAAAGATGTGGGATAGCCTTTTATGCAGAAGGTCAAGAAAGTCTATGGTACATTGACAGCGGATGTTCGAAGCATATGACAGGGGACAAAGAAAAGCTTGAGTCATATACCGCATTAGAAAAGGGGAAGAAAGTTTCTTTTGGAAACGATATCTCTGCAGCCATAAAAGGAAAAGGTGTTGCTCCATTGAAAGAGAAGGTCAAAGCTGGAAATGTTTTGTATGTTGATGGATTGAAGCATAATCTTCTGAGTGTCAGTCAGATGTGCGATCAAGGAACATAAGTAATATTTAGATCAAATGGATGTTGTGTTCGTGATCTTGATACAGGTAAAACAGTGATCAAAGGAAGAAGGACTCCAAATAATCTATACATATTTGAAGAAGGACAACAACAATGCTATTTGAGCAAGGATGATGAACACTGGCTATGGCATCGAAGGTTGGGGCATCTAAGCTTTTCACAAATAAGGAAAGCATGCAAATATCAGGCAGTTCGTGGTCTTCCAGATATCAAAATTCAAAACCAGTATGTACACCCATGGTTACAGGATGCAGCCTCAGTGCAAATGATGAATCAGCAGCAGTTCATCAACCAACTTATAGATCCATGATTGGGAGTTTGCTTTATTTGACAGGTACCCGACCAGATATTATGCATGCAGTAGGAATTGTTGGAAGATTTCAAGCCAACCCAAAGGAAACTCATCTTCAGGCAGTCAAAAGAATCTTCAAGTATCTTCAAGGGACCCAAAACTATGGCTTATGGGATCCTAGAGATACAGATCTCACTCTTCATGCTTACACAGATGCAGATTGGGCCGGAAGTGTGGATGATAGGAAAAGCACAAGTGGTGGTGCTTTCTTCATGGGTTCCAGATTAGTATCTTGGTTCAGCAAGAAACAGAGTTCGATTGCCTTATCTACAGCTGAAGCAGAATATGTGGCTGCGGCATCTTGTTGCACACAACTTCTTTGGATGATGCAGACCTTGCAGGATTTTCAAATCACTTGCACTCCACCAGTCTCTATCTTATGTGATAATACAAGTGCAATCAGCATTTCAAAGAATCCAGTCATGCACTTAAAGACCAAGCACATACCAATCAAGTATCATTTTCTTCGGGAACAAGTGCTTGAGCAGAAGATCAAGCTGGAGTATGTTCCTTCTAAGGAACAAGTTGCTGATATTCTCACAAAACCACTGCCCAGGGAAACTTTTGAATATCTCAGACAAAAGCTGGGAGTATTTGATGTTTCATCCTGCTGTTGAAGCTTGTCTGTTCTACAGAAAAGTTGGTATACGCAAGTTACGTAAGGGATATACGCGTATATACGCCGATTTATGTTGGGAAAGTCGTGTGTATGGTGTACGCGTGTTGCAGAAAGCATATCCGCGTGCATACGCTGTTTTATGCAGGAGAAGTCGCCTATATGGAGTTCTGAACAACAAGGGCAGACTCCGGCTGGAGAAGGTCTGAGATGGGTATGCCAGAATTCTTCAGGCACAGTTTCAGGGGGTGCAGCAGGCACAGGTTCAGGGGGAGCAGCTTAAAGTCTCATAAAGCATTGTTGGCATTTAGATGCTTTTGGTTCTAGTACACAACTGTTGTTGGTTTCAGGAGAAGGAGCTCAGAAGGAAATCTTGGTTGCTGATCTAAAAGATGTGTATCAGATGCTGCTTGTGACTTTCATAAGTCTTGGTCTAGATTTGTTGTCTCTATGTCATGTATCTCTTCTGTGATATCTCTTTTATGGTGTCAAGGTCATGTAACGGCCTATGTTGGTTTCCCCACTATGCCTGGGATGAATGATGTAATATAATTGGTTATTTCTAATGTATCCCCTCTTGGTTGGGAGCACGGATGTATGTATTGAGTCTTTTGGTGATAGGAAGGTCCCTTATGTTGTATAAGTCTTGGTTCTTTTGAAGAACATCTTTTGCAGATCTTGCCTACAGTCAGGGGGAGCATGTTTCAGCACAGCCAAGCAAAGATATCAGCATGTACTCAGGGGGAGCACAGCCCTTTGCCCTTGATGACAAAGGGGGAGAGTGATTTGATTTGGTGTTGTTGCCATCAAGTCCAAAGGGGGAGATTGTTGGCATTATGAGACAAGTATTGTCCTTGATGGCAAATCACACTGATAACCAATCATAGTGCAGATGGATAGCAGCAAGGAATTGATGATCGGCCTACAAGTATGAAGAAAAATATATATACGCAGGTTCGCTATATACCAAGTCGCGTGTACACGCCGGTTGGCTTCAGTAAAAGCGTGTGTATGTGGAAAACTTATCTTTGGTCCACGGCGGTTATTCCTTGGAAGTTGTGCCTATGGTTTTGGACCCTTGTGTCTCGACGGACGTGTTGATCCCTAGTTTTAAGGCTGATGGTATTGGATTTCTATGGTTTTGGCTCTTGGTATTGAACAAGGCCTAAGGCTATATAGGGAGAAGGAAATCATTAGGCAAGTGTATCTGAAAAGTCTTGAATTTCTGATGAAGTATTAGATCCAGTACGCAGGTTATTGGTTGATGATGTATTGCTTGATCTGAGCTAAGGAGAGATCTGATCAGTTGATGGAGAACAAGATCTAAGGAGTGATCGGGATCAAATGGTTTGAAATGAAATATCTTTATATGGTTGATTATGCGTATTTCTAGATCTGCATACTGACGCAATGTTATGTTCTGGGTATAACTGATATCTGGTACAGCTGCAAGTTATGAAAAATTCTTTTTAGATCTGCACGCAGGTTGTCTTCGGTAAAACCGCGTGTATACGTGGGTTGCCTTCATTGAAGTAGCGTATATCTTTTGGAGCTTGATTTTTGGGTTGCAGCTGGGTCTGACTGTTATTGCAGAGTTCTGTAGTCTGCTCTGTGTTCTAGTAACTGGGTTTGACAGGGTTTCAGTGGTTCAGTGGTTGTTGGTTGTTTTGTAATCTGCTATGAAAGTTGAATGAATTGTGGTATTCAGATTGTAATGTTGTGCTTCAGGAATATCCAGTCTGAAAATGTATGAAAAGTGGTACCTGAAGGAAAGAAGATTGTAGGCCAGCACCTACGTACTAGTATCTTAGCTAGTACAAGAGCAAAGGGGGTTGGAGCTCCCTTCCAAGGAAGTTTGGAGAACGAGAGAAGGTTGAAGCCTTCCGCAGGTTGTAGCCTGTGTACTGGTATAAGGCTGCACCAGTACAAAAGATTGTAAACTGAAGTTCTTATTAAAGAAAGATAGAGATGACTTGCAGCAGGTGGTTTTCACCCACATTGGGTTTCCACCTTATATCATGGTGTTCATGTGTGTGGCTTTTGTGTGATGATCTGTTCTGTTATACTGCATCTGTTTACTCTTAATATGGTGAATAATGACCTGATGCACTTAACTGAAGATAAACTAACTGAATTATAAGTTTTTTTGGTTATACGCTGTTTTCTTTAGACACAGTAGCGTGTACACGCTGGTTCACTTAACTGAAGTAGCGTATATGTTTCTGAGCATTGAAAAAGTTTTATTAATCTGATAATACTGATTCACCCCCCCCTCTCAGTATTATTTCCAACAAATGAGACTCTTTCATCTACGTCGTCCATTTCAAATCCCTCACCGCGAAGTCAGCCACCCACATCTTCATTCCAAACCACTCATCCATCTTTCACAACACCTCCTCTTCAATCATCAAAGATCATAGTATCTTCATCTTCCCAGCCTCAGAGATCATCCTCTGCACTTTCATTTACTAGTAGCTCCACGATGGCCCAGTCTCCATGGAACAATCCTGGGGTAGTTTTAATGCCTCCACCCTTGAGCCAAATACTGGCCCATCCTGAGAAATGGCTACCCAAATTCAATCCAGAAGCAGGCATGCTAGCTGAAGAGCATATTAATAATTTCATGCTTTCTGTCAATCTCAACGGAGTTACCAACGAGGATGCTGTTGTCCGGCTTTTTCCCTATACAATGCAAGGAACAGCCGGGTCATGGTACATTTCATTACCTTCCGGGTCTATCACAAGTTGGGACATTTTTCAAAGTCAATTCCTTACCAAGTTTGGTGATGACAGATCAACGGTGATGTTAATCAATGACCTATCCAATCTTAAAGCCGAGGCTAGAGAACCCATCAAAGATTTCAATTTACGGTTCAATAAAATCCTCAACAAAATTCCCATTGCTTCCCAACCCAGCGAAGAAGTAAGATGTGAATGGTATATTACGGCCTTACCATCAAACTTGGCAATCTTCGTGGATAGGGCAAATAAGACAACCTTAGTTGAAAACTTGACAGAGGCGATAGCAGTATAGAAATGCGTAGTAACCCTGGAAAAAAGATCTGCGATAGAGGAACGCAAATCTAAGAAAGTCTCCTTCAAGGAAGACCCCAAGAAGAAACAAACGAAAGACCCTTTCGATTTGGAAGGATTACAAAAAGTGTTAAAAACCATGTCCAATGAGATGATTGACATAAAAAAACAAGTGGCAGAAACTTCTTCAAAAAAGCCCTACAGAGCTTTTAAAAGAAGTCCTTCAATGGATGTGAAACCACCCAACGCCATCTCAAACGTCGAATCCGAAGAAGAGGAAGAAGAAGAGAGTACCACTGAAGGGCAGACCGATGACGAAGAAGTTATGGAACTACAAGGAATGTGGGATTTCATCCTCCCACAAGAAGAAGATCAAGAAGCATTTCCGGTGAGCACACGAAGCAAAAATCAACTTGATCCTCCCCAAACTACCCCTAAGCAGAAGGGCGCAAGCCCTGCAACAAAAGATAAAGTCGCAACAAAGAAAACAACCGCTAAAGCGACTCAATCTAGCCCAGTCCAATCAGATCAAACAACTCCATCAAGAACACTGATTGTGTCGGATGAAATGGAGTACAATATTATTGATGACATGAAAAAGACTAGGGCTAATATCACTCTTTATGAATTGAGCAAATTGAAACATCAACAGAAGATAATGATGAAAGAATTACATGCCGTGCCTACTACATCTTTGCCTACAGCTGTAGCTTCCCACAACATGGGAAGACCTCCAACCAACACGATCAATAAGGTTGATCCAAATGACATCGCCTTGATTGGAGGAAGATCAAGGTCTCACACTCCCCCTTTTCTTCTCACCTATGAAATTTTCAATAAGAATGTGCACAATTGTTTGGTAGATTCTCGTGCTTCAACGAATATTTTACCCAGATCAATATGTGCCAAGTTGAATGTTCAACCACAAAAATCCACAGTGCGCATAGTTCAGCTTGATCGATCTCAAGTCGAAGTGATTGGTGAACTTAATCAAGTGACCATAAGATTTTCGTCTAACCCGAAGGTATGTCAAGTTATTGACATTCTAGTAGCTGATATCCCAGAATTCTATGGCTTGATTCTTAGCAGGGATTGGTCCGAAAAACTCCATGGATACTTCTCAACCGACTGGTCGCACATGCGGTTACCCTACAATGGTAAACTGAATCAAATAAAGGTTGAACGAGAGTTACACCAGAAATACATAGTAACGGAATTGGAGGGAGAAAATGAAGCAATAGCATACAACATCAGTATCATAGGCAATTACTCAGTAGATTCTTTCCTCGGCAATTTCAGTGCTCATACCTCACCTTACTTAAAAAATTCAGTTTTGTCCCAAGTCGAAATTTTTTCCCAAACTGATAATTCAAAGTGTGTTAATTTTTTAGATAAACCTGTAAATACATCTTTGTTTTGGAAATTATATTTTGATGGCTCTAAATCTAACGAAGGAGCAGTAGCAGGATGCGTTCTAATTAGCCCAGAAGGAAATAAGACCATGCTTACGTGCAGACTTGAATTCGATTGCACAAACAATATAGCGGAATACGAGGCCTTGGTGCAAGGCCTATACAAAGCAATCGAGTTGAACGTTAAGTACCTTCAAGTCTTCGGAGACTCTGAGATTGTCGTCAAACAGGTACGTAACACCATACATTGCCTATCAGGTCATTTGAAACACTATCAATCTTTAGTACAATATCTCACTGCACATTTCATAGCATTCAATATTTCGTCAATCCCAAGACTCCAAAATGCGAGCGCAGACCTGTTAGCTAACGTAGCCTCTAGACTTATTCCCTCCGAAGATTTTAGTCCAGATAGATTCTCGATAGAATTAATCTTTAGACCGTCCATCCCTGACAACATTACAAACTGGAGAGTATTCAATGACGATCCTGACATTGTAAATTTCCTCACTTCTGAAGGATCCTACTCCAATCAAATAATTGACGAAGACCATCATGATCGACAAATACAACAAAATAGCACTGATAATGCTATACCTAAATCGGTGGTTAAGTTAGAAGACTTATATGATTTGAAAAGTTGGTTTAAAAAGTCTACCAATTCTAAGCTCTACAGTTCAACTCTGAACTATGAATTAGTAAACCTAGGAACCGATGATAAACCACAAAAAGTTAATCTAGGCCACGGCCTAGCCCCTGAAGAAAAATTAGCGTATATCCGTCTTTTGAGACAATACAAAAATGTTTTTGCCTGGAATTACGATGATCTGAAGACATACGACACTTCTATCATTCAACATACTATCCCTATGATTGACAATGAAAAACCTGTCCAACAGAAACTCAGAAAAATCCACCCCAATTTAGAAAATCAGATAACAACTGAGCTAAATAAGTTATTAAGAGCCAGAATAATTTTCCCCTTTAGACATTCCAAATGGGTCTCCATTATGGTACCCGTTAGAAAGAAAAACAGAGATATTAGAATCTGTATCGATTTTCAGAATCTCAACAAAGCCTGTCAAAAAGACAATTTTCCCCTCCCACCTATGGAGCAGATATTACAGGCAGTAGCAGGCTCAGAATTAATGTCTTTTTTGGATGGATTTTCAGGGTACAATCAAGTGCTGGTAAATCCCGATGATCAGTTAAAAACCACATTTCGAACTAAATGGGGCACATACGCATATAGGAAGATGCCATTTGGTTTGATCAATGCCGGCGCTACATTTCAGAGAGCCATGGACATCGCATTCAAGGGTTTAGTCAATAAATCTGTAGTGATTTACCTGGATGATATAACAGTGTACTCCAAGAAGCGAAGCGACCATCTCAAAGACTTGAAACAAATATTTCAACGATGTTTAAGGTATGGGATTTCACTTAACCCAAAGAAATCTTTTTTCGCATTAAATGAAGGAAAACTTCTAGGATTCATAGTGTCAAAATCTGGTATTCACATTGAGCCTGACAGAATCAAAGAAATTTCTGAAATATCCATACCTCATAACAAAAAAGCCATGCAATCTTTCCTTGGTCAAATCAATTTTGTAAAGAGATTTGTCCCAGATTTTTCACGGATTGTTTCTCCTTTGCAAAACATGATTAAAAAGAATTCAAATTTTAAATGGGGTCAAGATGAGCATGAAGCATTCAACCTTATCAAACAAGCTATCATTAACGCTCCATCTTTAGCAACCCCAAATTTTTCAGAATCTTTTATCTTATACACATTTGCCTCAGAGAAATCATATGCCGCAATTCTAATTCAAGCAAATCAAGAAAAAGCGGAAGCTCCAATCGCATTTTTTAGCTCAAATTTACAAGGTGTTGAACTCAGCTATTCAGACGTGGAGAAACAGGCATATGCTGTTTTCAAAGCGATCAAATATTTCAGAACTTTCTTACTTAAAGCCCATACTAAGGTCATAGTACCGTTTCCAGCGGTAAGAAATCTTCTAATACAGAAGGATGTGGGTGAAAAAAGAGCAAATTGGATCACCGCTTTACAAGAATACGATCTTGAGATCAAACCAGCAAGCATTGTAAGAGGTCAAGGCTTCTGCAAAATGTTGGCTGGAGCATCGAAAATTCCTGAGAATTCATCTGAAGAGGTATAGACGTATGAGGTAAGCCTAAACGATGCAGAATCATTATATGCTAACACCATTTATTATCTTAAGAACGGTTATGCTCCATCACACCTGGATCACACCAAGAAAAGAGCTCTGAGACTAAAAGCTAAACAATACCAGCTCATAAATGATGTTCTGTTTAAAAGGAATTACGATTTTGTGCTTCTTAGGTGTCTTGAGAAAACTGAAGCCGAAAAGGTTTTGCAGGAACTCCACGATGGACCAGCAGGCGAACACTATGCTGGAGATGCTACTGCACATAAAATCTTACATGCAGGATATTATTGGCCCACGTTGTTCAAAGACTCACACAGTTACGTGAGGAAATGCTAAGTCTGCCAGACTGCTGCAGGGAGACAAAAGAAACCGTCGATGCCACTAGAGCCGGTAAACATCGAGCAACCATTCAGTCAGTGGGGCTTGGACATAATAGGTGAGATCGTTCCTCACTCTTCTAAGCAGCATAGGTACATCCTCACAGCAACAGATTATTTTACTAAATGGGTAGAAGCAGTTCCTCTAAAGACAGCTAATTCTGAAAACATTATTGAATTCATAGATCAATTTATAATCACTAGGTTTGGATTGCCAATGGCCTTAATGTTTGATAATACCTCATACTTTTCTGGAAATACAATGACTGAGTTTGCACTTAAAAGAGGGTTCAAACTGAAATATTCGGCCAACTACTATCCGAGAGGTAATGGATTGGCTGAATCGACAAATAAAAACCTGATCAAGATTATTAAAAGAACAGTTGACCAGAACCAAAAGAGTTGGCACAAAGCATTGGTAAATGCTTTATGGGCAGATAGAATAACGAAGAAAGCTTCAATCGGCACTTCTCCCTTTAATTTAGTTTATGGGAAAGAAGTGGTTCTTCCAACTCACTTAGTCATCCCCTCTTTGTCTTTAGTACAACACATCGATGAGGTATCTACTTCCTCCATACAACTAAGACAAATGGAAATAATTAAATTAGAAGAACGATGAGAACAAGCTAAGAAAACCCATGCTCATCACCAAGCGCTGATAAAATCCTCTTTTGACTCAAGCATAATGACCAGAAAGAATTTTCAGATGGGAGATTTAGTTTTGAAATGGGATAAGGCTCATGAAGAAAAGGGCAAACATACAAAATTTCAGAAGATGTGGCTTGGTCCTTTTCAGATTGTAGAAGTCATAGGCCCATCAACGTTTGTGTTGCAGGATTTAGCAGGTAGAAGGGATTATTTGCCTGTAAACGGACAGATCCTTAAAATATATTTTCCATAGAAGATCACTCTTCTATTTTGTAGGATAGTTTTAGTTTTTATTTGTTTTTCTCTTTCTTATAAATAAAACCAGTTGTAGATGGTTACTAAAGGGGTTCATGAAAAAGACACCAATTCTCTATCAGATTTTGAGCTTTTTCACTTGTACAAGTAGCAAAAATTTTCGAAAAATCTGATCTTTATTATTGACAGGTAGAGTTAACTTTAGCCTAGATATGATACTAGTTTCAACTTCAAAAAATTTGATGAAAGCAACCTTTGGTAAAAAATTGTTTTATATTAGCACAATGAAAGGTATCAATAATAAAATAAATATTCTCTGTAAAACTGCTGTTTTCAAACTCTATTATTGTCATCCAGAGCTTTCTTAAGGAAAAACAATGGCTTCCTCCTTGCTAAAGGAAATCACAGCATTCAGAGGAACAATCCTAGAAAACACTGTATCTCAAAGAATAAGAAGTCTCATCACGAGCCGGCTTATCATGATCACAGATATTATAACTTGCTGACTTTGCCAATACTGTCCACCAAAACAGGGCAACGACTCAAGATTGTTGCAATCAAAAGACAAGGGGTCTCATCACGAGCCAGCTTGTTCAGCAAAAGTGTAAATCAAGTGAATGACTGTGTCATAATTTGGCCACCAAACCAAGACATTGTTCTTTAGAGAATAAAAAAGGAAAAAGTGTCAAAAGGGGTTTTTCTCTGAAAAGTTGTAAATAGCCTTAAGCAGGATAAAGGATCATTGTTGGGTAACAGGTAACCCTGTCGAGGCTATGGATGCTTGCGGGCAGCAGAGGCTCTACCTACGACAAATGGGCATATTTTAAAAGCCAGCACGCAGAGAAGACCTTATTTTTTCTTTAAAAGACCAAGTAATGTCTGATGTGAATACAAGGACTAAGCCTGAGGAAACAAACAATTGGAATATGAAAAGGTTGAGACAAAATATCATTGATAGGATAAGGCATAATGTACTCTATCTGTCCATAACAAAATTTAGACGTGTGAAAATTTTTCTGCTTTGGAAGTGAAAATTCAATAGAAAAACAGAGATAACTGGTTCTTCACAGTGAATCGCCATTGTTGTGGCCACCAACAACCCCCCTCTTTGTTTGGTATTAGCGATAACACCAAGCAAATGGGGACCCTTAATACAAAAATCCAAAAAACATTTTATCAAAATTTTTGTATTTTAACTCCCTAAAGCTGTATCGCATCGCGAGAAGAGAGTGGAACGTTTTCCTATGCGCATAATAAGCTGCGAAGAAGCGACGCGAAATTCATCGCATCGCATATATTATGAAGCGCTCTTAAATGAAAAAATTAAGGAATCTCCGACGGCCGATATGCGATGTCACATATCGCAACATCGCATAAGCAGCACACAATGATTGGATGACTAATTGCGATCTGCGATGTTGCGATCTGCGATGAATGCGATCATCAATTCCTGCGATGACGCATCTTGACGACGCGATCCTTGATACTGCGATGCGAGTCGCAGAAATCACCCATCGCAAAATTTCCTCGGCACAGTATTCCAGGAAAGCTGTCTATAGACCAAAATTGGGCGCGCGCCTTAAAAGGAAATTATTGATTGTACGCCAAAGTATCCAAGAAGGATTGTGTTGTGTTTTTCGAAGAGTCAGTTCATTATTGGTGTCATGATTATGCATTCATTAGAGCTTAAAGATTTCATGTCAATTTTTTCATCATTACTCTTTTCCTTTGCGTAAACTGTAAGACAGCAAATAACATAAAGCAATGTGCAGGAAACATCTAAGGAAAAGGGGAAAGCGTTAATGCTCGGAGAACAGAGAAGAGATGCCTTCACAAACGGATGCCGCATGCAACAGGACAACAGATTCCAGAGTATCACTCAACAGATACTGATGACAATAGGCCATCCAAAACTCAGAATCAAAGGCGCACAAAAGCAGCATGTTTGCAAAAGATCCTGAAGCTTACGCCTGGTAAAGAAAAAAGAAAAAAGGCGCAAAAGAGGGAAAACGCACTAGAAAAACCCGGAACAAAGAACGGAGGTAGTTTCCAATACAGAAAATTGTTCAGAGAGCAAAGTCCCTAACTTATTCAGTCATTCGCAAGGCCGGAAACTGAAATAGCAAAAGCAGAATCAGTTTGAGAGAAATTTGGGTTATTACCAAGTATACACACAGTGAATACACCAAGCCAGAGGAAGATTTTCGAAAATATCTTCTAGTTTACCAGAAAGTGGTGCCAGCGCTTGTTATTTCTATTTTTCGTAGCTCAAACGAAAGGAGAAGACGACCAGCCGACTCTTCCCAGGTGAATGTTGCATGCTTACAGCACTAAGGAGCAAATACAGAAACGGTTAGGAATTAGATTCAATTTTTAGAAATAATTTTGCTTTAGTAGAAGGGCGGTCATTTAAAACTGTGTCCTAAATTTATGTAATTAAGATTAATTAGTTAGCAGTATTTAAACCCTTCTCAGGCATTTGGAGAAGGGTCCAGAAATTTGTCAAAAAAGTTGTCCTCAGAACATGCACTTTTGCACCCTCGGAGGGGGTTTTTGATGAATGGTTGGATTGAGATTTATCAATGTTTGCATTTGATATCTGCTACTGATGTTGCACTTTTGTACTCTTAGTAGATGTTAGAACAAGTAGAGATAAATCGTTGTTGCTTGAAGCTTATGAGTGGAACCAGTCATAAATGGTACTTTTATCTCTTGACCATTTCTGCTTATATTCTTAAAGTGATATACAGTTTTCAGTTGTTTATATGTTAATGCATGAATGTGTGGGTTACCATTTGGCACTTCTGTACGGTGGAGTCATTTATTTGTGTTTAATATATGAATAATTTATTATGCGATATGATGTTCACAACTGTTTTGCTTAACTGTTTATGCAGAGTGGTTTATCTTAATTGATTTCTATTCTTATGATAGCTGAATGATCTTTATTACCAGTTATTGTTCGAAATCTCTTTAGATCACATAATAGAAGAAATACACCTCGAGTTAGCGTAGATTTGATCTGTTGTTTCTCATTAGATTACAATAGCATAGAGTCAGTTTAGAAGTTTGAATTAAATTAGCTTTAAGTACTCCTAGATCAGCATCATCCAACTCTACACACACACACACCCCTTAGATTGGGAAACTGGTCCCATTATCCCCAGTCGGACCCGCTATAACAAACGGATAAGGAGCTGCCAACCAAGGTCCGGACCGGGTGGGTATCCCCCTTGTTGTCGACCCGATTTTCGGGGCTTCAACAGAGGTATATACAAAATAATTCTTCGAAGGAAAAACCTCTTATGTTCTCAATAATTCAGGATCCCTCTTCTGCCTCTGAAATGAATAAGTGTTATTCATAGTTATGAAAGGATGAAAATTAAAATTAAAATGTGAAAAATTTTGAAAAATGAAAAATGAATAAGGTGAAAGAAGAGAAAGGATTCCTGCATAGAGAGGTGATTCAAGTAACTCCACTGGGGTGCTGACCAGGCTCACTGGTAGCAGAGTGATGCTTGTGTTCCTGCGTGACTCCGCTAGGGTACTGTCTAGGCCTGTTTGCAGCAGAGCAACACCAGAAATGAAACTTAAACTTAGACTATCATATTTCTTGTGCGCCAATATACCCCTCATCCCCAATCGAAACAAATATGTTGACTTGTCTTGGAATGTGTGATGACTGACCAAGAGAATGGTAGGTGCTACATCTTTCAATCAAACTACTGTGGAAACCAAGATGATCAGAGAATGAACAATACTTCCAGAAGAGTTAGACTTTCTTTTCACGAAACAAGGTCCATTCAGAGACTTAGAATTCTACCAGTGTGTCGCCAAGTGTTGTAGCGACTACAACCACCCTCCAAAATTTCTCCTTAGCTTCGTTTTGGAGCCTCCCTACCAACAATCCTTAGTGGCATGTCGTGCACTATCAAGTACATAGGATTCAACTGAGTTTCAATGTCCTGCCAGCATGTGCATGTCAACTTGTTTGTCTCCCACCCACAGGTTGTCATTCCGGACTTAGACAATCTTTTGGCTAAGATGCTCCCCCTAAAAATTGTGGAATTTTGGAGGGGAACCATCCTTCCCTCCAGAAATTGTGCAATCCTACTGGGCTTCAGAATTGCGCAATCCAACCAGGTAGCCTTCCTTCCAGAAATTGTGCAATCCAACCCGACACTTGGCTTCAGCTCAGAAATAATGCAATTCTAGGAGGCAGTGACCTTTTCGCCCCATAAATTGTGCAATGCATGAGGGACAACCAACCTTTCTCAGCCTGGAAATTGTGCAAATTTCATCCCCGGGCTTGCAGGTTGTTGCATGTGCTGTCAAGTTGACCTATCCCCTTTAGGATAGAGTAAGCCTGATTTTCATGCAGGGTTTGTTTTTCTAAAAAAAGCAAAAGGAAAAGCATCCCAAGATTTTAGAGATTTATTTTTAGCAGCTAGAGGTTACATGCAAGCATTTTTTTAGAAACCTCCCACCAAGTGTCGCTTTTTCCTAGATTTGTGGCATGCACATCATAACCTCGATCTTATCAAAAATCATTTGTCAAACGCTGCAGAGCTCATTCCTCACATCAATCTTACAGCTCTGACATCCCACATTGCATCTAGGAGATTTCGGCACATTCAGCTCAGCTTTTTCAGGGTAAGTGTGCTTTTCATGTCTTGTGCTACGTTTTTGTCACTTTTTGTATTCTTCATTGTGTAAGTGTTGTCCGCTTGATTTCAATGAATGCTTATTGTCATTTTGATGCATGTTAGCTTGTAGAAGCATTGTTTTAGTTTTTCTTTGCATCTCACTCCTGTCGCATGCATGACACTGTTTCTAAATTGACGGTCGTCGTCGCGGCGACTCGCTTCACACACATGCTCACTTTCCCATTTTTTGAATCTTTCACTCACTATTTGCATGCATGATTATTCACTCTTGTTTGCACTCAACTTCACCATGCTTTCAGACTTCTCATGATTTCAGTCACCCGTTGGCAGGTCTGGGCTGCCTTGGCCCAAACCTTCCCTTGGCCAGCTAGCAAATGCACATTTTTGGAAGTGAAAGATCTACCTTCCCTCCAAAAATTATGCAAATATGACCCAGCACTAGCCTCCATGCTTGCATTGCATAATTGTAAGAGGCATTGCCTTGCTGGCCCCAGAAACTGTGCAATGTTATTTGTTGGTTTGCACGTCACTGCTGACTGAAATTGCACATTGCACAGTTTCAGTCCTTAGGAGGCCAGGCTAGACTATACATTACATAGTTCTAGTAGTCAGTTAGCCTCCCAACAACCCGGACTATGCCTTGCACAATTTTGGCAGTCAGTCTCCCAGCCTCCCTGTGAAAATTACGCAATCTTCACAATCAGCCACACAAGAATGTTGCATGCTAGTTTTCCAATTTTTTTTGGTTTTCAACTAACATATTGCTTGCCATGAGTGTTTCTATGTCTCTAGGTATAACATGTGTTTATCTACCTCTCAGCAGTACAGGTACAATGGCCTCCTAGAGAGCGGGGTGAAAGGACATTGTTGAGAGTGAAACTAGAGATGCAATTGAGAGTGTATCGATGAGCTTTCCTATATATGAAGACACCAAGTTGTTCATGCACCCCAATATCACGATGAGCAAAGCTTCATTTCAAAGAAAACCCACTTGTGATGAAAGAAGGTTTGGATATTGAGGCTAAGAGGTGGCAACGTGACAAGAGGATCGCACAAAGGAAAAGAGAGAAATAGAGGATCAAGGAAATAGAGAAGGAGTTGCTGGAGTTGATGTGGAAACTCAGGGGAAAACAGGATTTGTGCAGTGGAGAGGAGGCGCAGTAGGAATAGGAGAGGTGCAACATGCATAGACTGATGAAGCTATGCCCATACAGGATATAGACACATCCCAACAACTGACATAGAGTAGACAGGGTGAGAAGTGTTGTCGATCGCATGCATGGGTATTCAGGAGCATGGATGCCATTTTGAGCACACATGCGATCCCATCCATTGGCACACTCACCGAGGTGAAGACAAAGAACCAAGTCCGACTAGAGTTGGACATGTACTTCGATGAGTTGATGTGCATAGCCACTAGCACACACTTAGAGATTAGCATAGACACTATGCATCAGTATGTTTCTAGCTCGGCCACACTCAAGACTATGATGTGCATGTTCTCAGAGGAGTTGGACAGAGGAACCAAAGGAGTGTACCTGGATATAATGGAGGCAAGAGTTTGCTTCCATAAGGATGTCACCACAGAGTACACGGACACCATCACAGACTACCAAGCTTGGCATCGGTTCGCCACCATCGATCATTGCGAGGATGTCGAAGATTTGGTGTTCCCACAACTATCCGAGTCTTAGTGATGTCTTTCATGGCTTACTCAAGCCTATTTTGTCTCACATGGGTACATGTGCAGATTGTAATGTAACATCTTGTAAAAGTGAAAGACCAAGTGTTGATGGTCGAATGTAATAGTCATGTAGTAGTTGAAGAGTCATGAGGGTAGGTGAAGAGTCACAAAGGGGAATGTCAAGGGTCACCCCACCCTTTGCTATTTATAGAACCTCATAACTCATTATATAGGCTTTTGGGAGCCAATCTTCCTATAGGTGTATCTTAGAGAAATATTGGAGTGTATTGTAACGAGCCTTGGCTTCTCCATAATCCAGAGCTAGTATATCTCTTTGGAGGAGCAGGTGGCAGTGACTATAATGTTCCGTTGTCAGAACTAGTGGTTGGTCATGGTTGCATTATATGCTTGAATATTTCACTCTTAATATAACAAAGCCAACACGTTTCATGCATATGTTGTTATTGTATTTCAACTAGCTTGGTTACTGTAATAATATATGTAGTTGTTTTCTTACGCATGCATGTATGGACTCTTTCTATATATGTATGTATGAATCTTACTGAGATGTGCTGTTGGTTTAACCATCACTTTGGATCATTGGTTTCCCTGCCTTCCAGCTTGTGATGTATCTTTGCTTGTGTGTTCCCTTTCAAGTTGCGTGTTCCCACTGGTTTCTAAGGGGCGCACTCATTCCCCTTTCTGTGTGTTAGAACCCTTCATGAACCTTCCTTGGCTTGTTGCGCTAGTCACACCCTTGCTACCAACAAGGAAAACCCACTTGCCTTTGGACGCAACCGCTACGATATGACCCACTCCTAGGACTCCTACACCAAATGGTCGTAGGTCAGTTAGGACTTCTTACCAGGGAGATCCCTTGACATGTTGGTGTGTCCAACACCATTAACACAGTCTTACATAAGCCCAACTAGATGTTAGTTCAAAAATAATCAATGAACACTTCAAATCAAAATAACCTTTGTGATGATCTTTTACCATGACATCTTCCTCTAAGTATGAGCATCTTGCATGCAGGTTGACACATCTCCGACAAATATTCAATGTCAAGGGTATCTATCTTTTTTCGATTTTGATCAGAGTCTTCAAATATTTCTAGGAGATATTCTAGTCACATATTCTTGGACTTCAGATGTGGAATTCCTTTGACCATCGTTGCATATTATCACGGTCTCTTCCTGTCTCTTCACACACTTCATTCTCAGGATCTTCCAATCAGAGTTCCTCAATCATAGTCAACCACCTCATACTTCATATGAGGACATATTATGTTGATTTCATCTAGTGTGACTCATGCCTTCTGACATTCTTTCATAGGATGAGATTCCTTTCCTTTGATTATGCTTCAAAATAGAAGTAATTATCCTTGTTACCTGCAACCATATGACATGACTTTATAATATTAAATACAAGCATACATACCTTATTTACCTTTAGGTCATCTAGGTTTCTTTCAGCAACTTCCTTGATTGAAAAGATCTTCAACCCCTTGATCTGCTTCATCTCTCATGTCATCATACCATCATCCCATGAACTCCACAAATTGGAGTTTCTAATGAAACACTTGCTTTCTCTCTAGATCGGTGAATCCTCCAATGAGGATTCCATCTCGCATATCCTTATTCAGCATATGTTTCCCTTTTAAACAAATGTATGATGAGACTTGTCCCGGATGACTTCTTCCTTTGATCTTTCAATGAGGTCACCAAGAGCTATATCCTTCAAAGTTGACTATCAGACATCCTTCATGTTTCCTATGGTGATGTCACGAGATCTTGTTTCTATTGCTTCCATGATGCCACAATGCATCTTATTATTTATTATAGCCATATCCTATAAGGTTTAGGAGCTATGACATGAACTTTTGTGAGAGAAACTATCTCAGTTGAGATCTCTTACTTCCTCTTTTCTTGGACTTCCTTTCTTCAACTTCCTCCACTTCTTCGGTGATATGGGCTTCTTTTCTTTCTTTTGATATTGTCCCTTTAGGAAATATTTCCTGTAAAGCCCATAGTCTTTACTTCCATAGAATTGAATCTTAGCTATGCTATTCTTTCTTTTCTGAGGACCATAAGTTTCCAAACTTCCTTTCCTTCCAGCAAATGTTTGAGTCCTTTAACCTTCAACACTTTTTCCCTCAACTTTTCTTCTTCTATCTTGCATAGAAACCACAAGTTTTCGAATGAGGTAACTTTCTTATCCTCATGGATATCTGTTACCTTGATCATCAATTAGTGCATTTTAGATCAATGGTGATTATCTTCTTATCACCTCTCCCAGATCTTGTAGATGAGATATTATGAAGATATCCCTTCATCCTTTGATACCTTTAATTTTTGTGTAAATCATATCTAAGTCATGTGGCCTTCTTTACTACATCTTCAGAGAATATTCGTACAATTTTATCATATACATCTATTTGATGTCTTCAATATTGCTATATGAGGGGACCTTTCATAAGAATCCCTTTCCATAAATTCATAGGAGACCTTTTCATTGATATGTTCAATGACTTCAATTTCTTCTAGGACCATACCTATCCTCCTTCTCTATGCAAGGAATTTCGATGACCCATCCAACTTATAGATCTCCTTGCAAACATGAAGTCATTTTACCAAATTGATTAAAGAATGAAAGATACTTACTTAACAAGTGAATATGAAATCTTCTTACTTGATCACTTTGATGATGGTTGAAGAAGATGTATTTGCTGCTTCCTTGGATGATCTTCTTCAAGGGCAAGGAGAGGAACCTTTCATGAATGAAAGGGAACTTTCCTTATCACTTAGATGATGATAATGCCTTCTTTCTTTCAAGATACTTCAAGATCAGAATTGCTACTAGGGTTTCAATTTTTTCCAAGATGATCTGATCATCAAATTTAAAGTACTTCGAGCTATCTTTCTTTGTAGATAATTTGAAGATGGTCTTTGTGGTTTTTTGGTGATGACTATAGAAACAAAATCTCTTATTGTTGTAGAATGCTTCTTCGATCTAGGGTTTGATTCTTCAATGTAGATCTTGGTCTTTTTGATAACCTTTGCTTTTATGTCTTTCTTGAAACTCAATCCTTGAATGTCTCTTTGATTAGATGCCCTTCCTTTGACTTTAGAACCTTAGCTCTGATACCATGTTGAGAAATATAGGGCATTATTATTAGTTTATTTATCTTCTATTAGTGACTACTTGTGAATGTTTTTTACTTGATTATATTAGGATCTTATTTACATTAGATTCTTAGTGTTGTTCTTCATCAAATAGTAACCAATGCATGAATATAAATAGACAAGAGACACAACATGTAGGCTATGAGCCAGGGCCAAAAACTCTCACTCTTTGAGAGGATAACCCACAAAAATTCTTCTTCTAGAGATTCCAATTGATGAATACCAAGACCAATACCATTAACCTATTAGCCACTCTAATACCAATCCACAAGTCCTCTTGACAGACTTCTCTTCTCTTGACTCCTTTTCCTCTTGATTTTCTAATCATTGACATCACTGAGATCTCATCTAGATCTCTTATCATGGGACCTTCTTATTGTCATCATCAACAAACTGAAGATGTCCTATCTATATCTACTTTCTCTATCTGAGTTGCATCTCCTATATTGAACCCATGCACTTGAACTGTACTCAAGAGGGATCTGAATTCCCTTTATCATGAAACTATATCCTTCTTCATCAAATAGGAGATCTAAAATAGAGGGGGTCTGATTTTTCCTTGCTGCCAATGGTTATTATACATATTCATTGTCCCTTCATTAATTTCTTGTTTCTCCTTCCAACTAAGTTTACCTCAGTTTGGAGATCCGAATTGATCTTTGCAATACCCAATCGAAATTCAAAGAGATGTGAAGATCTGAACTTCCCTTCATTGCCTTTTGTTATCTGAAATCACAGAAAGACCATGATCTTAATCACTTCCTTTGTTCACCCGAAATTGCAGAGGGATGTACGAAATTCACTACTTCTGTGGAATAGGCTAAAGTCCCTTTAGATAGTGGTTAGTCTATGTTTATAAGCTGACATGATCTAGTGAAGTGATATGTCTCCAAAATAAGTGAGATGACATGTGTTTTTATTTCTTCTTAAGTCGAACATGAAGAGAAGAGATTGTGCTTGTCGTTGGAGGTATTTTTAGACATTTTATAGACTCGTACACATTTTAAATATGCTCAAGAAGAGATCTTCATACATGACATTAATTCTTTGACCTTAATGACAAATCCTAAGGCTC
This sequence comes from Pinus tabuliformis, assembly GCA_031772625.1. Lineage (NCBI taxonomy): Eukaryota > Viridiplantae > Streptophyta > Pinopsida > Pinales > Pinaceae > Pinus > Pinus tabuliformis. Next base: position 1,855,688,087 of record CM062816.1, read on the forward strand.
TCAATGGGAGCCACCTAAAATAAAATCACTTTCTCATGAAACCCAGGAAGCAAGGCTTAAAAAAATAATTTATTTCCTTTATTACAAAAGTTACAATTACATGTCATTATGAAGACCGAACCTAGTTACACTTTTCAACAAACCTATCCTTTTTTTCTAACTATAGTTTTTAGGAAGATCGATGAAAATATGTTTTCTTGCAATTGTCATTGAATTGAAAGATATGTTGAAAGAATTTTGTCGTGTACTTGAACCTGTTACATATGAAACATATGTAAAACAATACATGGAATTCATATAGAAAATGGACAATAACTTTGTAGCAATGAAACATTCAAATAAATCAAAGCTTATTGTTGCCCTTTCCTGTTTTGCATTGTTGACTTTAATTTCCAGTACAAATTGCATTGTTGTTTGTGTTGTTGAAATTGCAATAGCACTGATTGTGCCAATTTTAAACGAATCTTGACTATGGAACAAATTTATAATCGCTATACTTTGAAACAATCGATACCTGCGCAAACAAGACAATTTTTTTCTACAATGGTAAAGCTATTTAGACAAACAACTTTTTCACAATCACCATTGTCGTATTTATGCTTCAGAATAATTTCAAAATATCTAATAGAAACACTAGCGTTTGCAATAAATTTTTCCTCATTTTGTTTGATAAATTATGCTGGCACAAGAAATTTTATTGTCATTTTGGCTTTCTTGTCTATTAAATCTGCACAAAGTATTTATTTTGTCTTATTTTCTTTGTCCAAAAAAATTCAATATGTAACTAAGACAATGCCATGAAAAATTCTCACTGTTATATTGTTATTGATACCTTTGATAAATAATGGAATAGATTTGATCTGTTTTTGCCTAGTCATGAGCATTGAATTGAAATTAATTCAAAAAAACAAAAACAAATATGATATACAATTAATTAAATCTGGACAAAAATATCTATTTTCTTTTGTTTCTTCCTTGTTTTATGTTCCTTTCATTTTGTCTCCTACAATCGTAATTAGTGCTTATTGCTATCTTTACTCCCTCATCCATGTCTACTATCACATCATTCAAATCCGATATTTTTTCCTGTTCCAATATCACTTTCATAGTTACCAGATATAATCTAATTTCTATTCATATAGGTAAACTTCTAAATATATTTTAGTTTCAGCAGATACAAATATTTTATAGAAATATTCAAATACCTTTTTCCTTGTAATTTTTGTCCTGTATCCGAATATCAAAATGTTATATGTTTCCTGGAAATTGAAAAAGACTTGTTTTTAGTTATATTGCATAAAAATATAGCAAAAAAAGGCACATAGTATTATAATGTAAAAATAATCAAATGACAATAAATAGAACAAAAACGCACCTCTTAGCAAAGTTATCATTGTCTTTAACGGTATCTGTTTTGCATGTGTTCATCTTCTCTACTATGACGATATGAATTAGATCAAATATATAGAAATAAGAAAAATAACAGGTTCTAATTTCATAGCATGAAAGCAATCTAGACGTAACAACTACACGATAGTAACATATCTTGTATAAATTTGTTTAGCACTCTTACATTATCCACTTTTTAAACTTTGCACTACATTGCTACAAAGTTGTAACATATATTGTATAAATTCTCTAAGTAGTCGCATATAGAATAAAGAAGGAACTATTTAACTGAAAAAAATGCTACACGTTTTGCACTTTTGTTCAAAATGAGATTACAAAGAAAATCCCTCACACCATGCAACTAGTAGAAAAACCATCATACAACCCAAATAATAAATATATTTGTAACCATCTCCCCTGAAAAGTAATCGAACATGTATTTGTAATCTGTATGTTAAAAAAAATGCATGATAAACACCTGGAAAATTCTCCTACATACAACATAACTAAAATTACTTTGGCGAAGGACCTTGAGGCAAACATGGTTGGGCTCAACTCTGCTTTGGCGAAGGACCTCAAGGCAACCTTGTAGGCTTCTCCAATTATGGGTACTTTTGAACTTTCTCCCTCCTTTTCCTCATTTGTTACATGTTTTTTAGATATGGGAATGACTCCCAATCCTCCTTGTAATGTCTCAAATGAGTGCTTTGATTGTCGGGACTTGTCTCACCTAAATTTGGCCCTAGGTATTTTCCTTGTATCTTTGATTGAGAGGATTTATCCTCTTGCCATTGTTACTTACATCAATGGGGATTCCTCAAAATCTAGCTCTTATGAATCTTGATATCCTCTCTAATCATACTTGTTCTCATCCATTGAGCCTTGTGCCTTTAAGAGTTTGGGCCATAATTCACCATTGTTGTCTACACAAAAAGGCAGGGGTCAGAAGTCTTATCTCTCTAAAGCACAAAATAAGGCTATTATGGAACAAGCCTCTAGTAAAAAACACACTATTGTTGGGATCCTTAGAGCACTATAACCCTCACATGAGGTTCTCCCATGATCTTTCTCTCCCTTAACTGAATGGGTTTGACCAACATATCCAAGAAACATGATCTTTGTAGACTAGTAGTTTCTAATCAACTCTCGATGCTTCTCCTTTAAGAGAGCCTAGGGGAGGGGGTCTTTATTCTGCCATGTTTAAATAATTTTTTCTAGGATGGAAGTTCTCTTGTCTGGATGCTAATGGTCATGTAGGTGGGTTGGTTATAGGTTGGAATCCATAGTTTGTCAATATTACCAATTCGTGGGGTATGGGATTTGCATTAGAGAACCATTTCGATCACTTGATCTAGACATGGATCCAATGGTACTCAAAGTATATGGCCCTTATTAGGACAGAATTATATTTTGGGATGCTCTTGCCAGCACATCTTTCTTATCAACGAACAATCTAATTCTAGGTGATGGCCTTAACTTCTCCATGGGGCACGCAAAAATATGGGGGGTGAGAGCACACATTTATCAAAATTCAACATATTTCTCTCATTATCTAAGAGTGCATCAGTTAGTGGATATCTATCGTATAAAAATTAAGCCCACCTAGAGAAACAATAGGATAGGTCTAGATTGGGTTGTTAAGTGTCTGGATAGATTTCTCCTTGTTGAGTAGTTGGTGGATGACATCCCCCTTATTCATCAATGGATTGGGGAGGAGGGGGGGGGGGTATTAGACCATTCTCCTATATTCCTGGATCTTAAAGGTCAGGGTAGGAAACCCCCAAGCCCTTTCAAGCTCAATGTTATATGGATAAAGGATGAGTCCTATTTGGACTTCATCATATTTTCTTGGAATTCCTTTGATGAAAGTGATGGTATATATGTGGTAACTTAGTTTGTGGCCAATTTAATATTTGTAAAAAAAGCTTCAATTACTTGGTCAGTCGAAAAAATAATTTTGGATACTCAAGAGTTAAGGGCCATCGAAGGGGAACTCAATACTATTTTGAACGAAGTGACAAAAGCTTTTGAATCTAAGGATGAAAGGTTGTAAAAGAGTTTCCTAAATGCTAAAGAAGCTACCTAGTGCCTCAAGGCCCTTTTTCAATCTGGCTAGAGGCTAGCAATGAAAATTCCAAGCTTTTTCAAAAATTTACAAAGCGAAGGAAAATGAGTAATAATATATGGTAATTAAAGGATTATGATGGGAACAAATTCACCTCCTTTGAAGATATGGAAAATCTAGGATGCTATTAGTTTTGGGGGATATTCAAGGTCCCTCATGTGCCCCTAGCGTTGAGGTGGTTCAGTCTGCATTTCTCTTTCCAATATTTTCATATGAAGTAGACAATGATCATCTGATGGATGTGGTTATCAATGAGGAACTTATGGCAATTTTATCTAGCTTTCAAAACAATAGAATCTAGGCTCAAATAGATGGTCAGTTGAATTCTTCTTCATATTTTTAATATCATTGGTGCCAACCTTCTCAGAGTAGTTGAGGAGTCATGAGCTACTTGTAGGAGTCACATGCCTTTCAATACTCAACCTCCATTGAACTTATACCAAATACAAACTCTCCTACTACCTTTAATGACTACAAACCCATTCCCCTCTACAATTGAATTTATAAGATGATTACAAAGTTCATTTCCCACAAATTAAAGATTATTCTATCCAACACAATCTATGGGGAGTAATATTATTTTTTCCAAGGGAGATAGAGACATGAGGCCATATGTGTGGCTTAAGAGGGTTTTCATATTCTTAAACAATGTGGATTGAAAGGGGAATTTTTGAGAATTTATTTATCAAAGGAATTTGATAGGGAAAAATGGCTATACATCTACTTACTCTTCACTCATTTGGGGTTCGACCTAGCCTTCATCAACTAGATGATGACTTGCGTACCATCGGCTAGTTTCTTGGCGCTTATCAATGGGTCAGCCTCCCCATTCTTCTTGGCTGAGGGTAGTCTCCATCAGGGGTGTCTATTGTACCCTCTTCTCTTTCTATTGGTTGTTGAAGGTCTCAATCGATCACTGGTTGACTATAAAAGAAGGGGTGTTTTTTTGGTATCTATATCGTTCCAAACCTCAACATGACTCACTTATTGTTTATGGATGACATTCTTATTTTCTATGATGGTACCGTAGACACATCTCTGTAATAAAGGAAGCCCTCTCTCTATTTGAAGTGGGTACATGCATGATTATAAACCATTTGAAGTTTACTCTTACCTCTTTCAACCTAAATGAGGATGAGCTTCTTTTCATACAAAATCTATTCCCTTTTGAACTACCTATTGTAGATGAAGGCCTTAAGTATCTTCGGTTCTTACTCAAACCATATTCATATTTGAAGGTTGACTAGTACTAGCTACTTGGAAAGTTGAGAAGATTCTAACTGTTTGGTGCCTTCAGTGGTTATCAATAGTGGGAAAATTAGTATTAATCAAATCATTCCTTGATGCCATATAATTTTATCGGATGGCATTATCTTGGATTTGTAGGTTCATTTTAAAAAATATGAAAAGAATGCTACAAATTACTTTGGGTTGGGTCTATGAACAAATATGCTTTTCCTTGGGTTAAATGGGTCCACATTTCCCTCCCAAAGGAGTGGTGTGGCTAGGGGTTGAGGCATGTTCTGTTCTTTTCAAGTACATTAACAAAAAAAGTGTGTTGGAGACTTATTTCATCTTCAAGTATATTGCCGACAGTTGTCTATAGGAAGTATGTTCATACACTTTCCATTGAGGATTGGATTAGATCCCCAAATAAAATTTCTCGCAATAGTTGTATCATATGGGAAGTTGTTATCTCTTCTTTCTCTACCATTGAGAACGGATTAGTGTGGAATATCGAAAATGGTCAAAGTTTTAGATTAGTAGTGATCCATAATATGGTTGAAATGATATTTATAGATTACCGAAGGAATTTTTTCAATATTTACAGGTGAGGGGAATATATAAGATAGCTCAAATTGTTGGGCAAGGTGTTAATCTATTGAGCCCCCAAAGGTGGCTCTTGGCCCATCATCTTTTTCTTCTAGCTATTTTCAAAGAATACTGGACTATTTACATAAGGACATTAGCTTAGAGACATATCTACCTAATTGAGACAAAAGATGAATTAGTTTGGCGAAATCCAGTGAATGATAATTACACTCCAAAAATTGGATATGCATACCTTATTATAGATCATACTACTAGGAACCAAGTTGGTTAGTGGGAAGCTCTTTGGCGATTAATATGCTTAGCTAAATCCAGGCTTTGTATGTGGTGTATATTAGACAACAACTTTCTCACATGGGAATTCCTACAAAAGTGAAAAAAAAATTGGTTTGAGTTGGTGTTATCTTTGCAAATCACATGTGGAGTTTGTCCTTCACCTACTTCTCTCTTGTTCTTACATAGACAATTTGGTCGATTTTTACTGCAAAATTGGGGCCAACATGTTGATGGTTTGGAAATTAAATCACAAAAACATGGGAGAAATGGTTGTCAAATCAAGATGTGAAGGATTTCAAAGTTCCTCCTTTATTAGTTTGTGGGGGCATTTGGTTGGCTAGGAATAGATCCATCTTCAGCCACAAGTACACTCCTCCCCTAATCATTACTAGAAAGGATTTCGAAATCATTGATGTTCTCCCCAAAACAAAGACTTCACGACATCATAGAGATATTAGAGGGGTCTCCTGATCTAGGTGGCTCCAAAGACACTCAGAAGTACAAGAGGGCTCAGAATAGCTCAAAATTCAAAGTGGTCATATTTCTCCCAAACTAGGACCAGTTCGAAGTGCTCGTCGCCCTGATTCCAAGAGTGTGAATGACACTCAAATTCAAGTTCGTGTGACCAACTTAATGCTTTTTAAAGTTTGACGAGGTAGAGAAAAAGTGGGGCCCACAGGTTGCCACATGGCATCCAAGTTAGCAGGTGGAACCCACTGAGTTTATGTGGCAACTTAATGGCCACTAAACCATTGACACATGGCGTGCTAGCATTTATTCCAACCTTGCAAAAAAAGACAAAAAAATAATATTAAAATACCATAAAAAGAAAAATCATTTTAAATATGAAAAATGGCTATTAATAACCATATAACAAAAGTCATATATAATATGGTTAATATGATTACATATTAAACAAACAAAATAATTCAACTAAAAGTTAAAAGGAATATGGTTGAATGTATAAGATATGGTATGGTTATAAGTCATGTTATAACATGGTTATGAGTTGTTATAACAAAAACATTCAACAACACAACCATGTAACGGTTCCACAAGTGGCAACACAAACCGTTACATATGCCAACGTGAAAAAGGAGTAGTCTACGGAGGCTGTAGAATGGCCCCTTTTCCGGCACCGGCCGGAAAATCGTCCGGCTCCGGCTGCCGGAAATCTCTCCTTCTTCCGCCACCCTCTCTCCGCCCGTTCTCCGCCACCCTCCCGCTCCGCCCTGACATTCCTTGACATTCCTTCCTGACCGATCGCCTGACATCCCTGATGGATCGGTGAGTAATTCCTGCGGGGAGTAATGAGCTGGCAATTTAATTCCCTCCATTCGAATTCAACACCCGCGCCCATTCACTCCGTTTCGCTGTGCTCCCCTACCCTTACTCTGGTTTCGCTCTTCGCTGTGCTCTGATAATCGTTACCTCTGCGAACTCCTTCCGCACTGCAGCTCGGAGGCCTGTGCTCTGATACTCGCTACCTCTGCGAACTCCTTCCGCACTGCAGCTCGGAGGCCAGGTACTCTCATCCTTCGAATATCTATCTCCTCCCCATTTCTATTGTTGCAATAAACAATTTAATCCATGGCACTGGTTTCCTTGATCTCCATGTGACCAATCAGCAATGGCTGTTGACAACAGCATGACATTCTTCCTGTAGATTGTATTATTTATAATTATATTCTTTATTTCCACCTCAAGTTAAGTGGAAAATATCGAAGCCACGTACGTAGATATAGCGCACCCACTGGACACTCTCGCCTTTATACATATTCCCTTTCCCTTTGCACTGTTTATCATCTTCTACATATTCATTATGACTACCAGTGCTTCATTAAAATCAATTTATTAAACCCAAATTGCTAGCTGAGAAATGCGTTTCTGCACAGATCACAATTATATGAGGATTGGGTTCATCATCAAAGGCTCTTCTGTTAGGCTCATGAACCAATCCATTATATCAAACCGTAGTATAACCCCGGAAAAACAGTGATAAAAAGGGTCGAGTTTCCTTGAGTAATAGTGCAGGAGTTCAGGGTCTTATGGTGAGATTTGTTGCTGATTTGGACGTATGTTTGTAGGCCGAGTTAGGCTGTTCTGTGGATGTGACAGAAGCCCTAAAGAGGGCTGAAAACTTCTGAACAACAATTACAGCAAGAAATATCATAGACAATCTGCAATTGGAACTTGCTCCTCCGTACCAGCAAAAAACTATACACCTCTGAAGGGATATTCCAAGCAAGAGAGGGGATCTTGTGAGGTTTTCTTTGGAAAAAGAATTCTTAGAAGCATCCATTACATTCATTCAATTTTAAATAAAAATGGACTTTATCGTCCTTAATATATATGACTATGATTTGGCTTGACACAAGCAACAGCTCTATCATCAATTTTCAATATGCACCATTACATAAATAAGAATTTATAATGTACTAGTCTTACAATGAAAGATGAAGATCTTCAAGGGAAAAGTTGGCAATCCCTGTTATAAACTATGTATAATTTCTGTTCAAATTTGAGAAATATTCCCCATTAAAAATCAATTGTGCCACAATGGACACTCATGCACCAACATTTTTCATATGACCCAGACCTACACACAATGAAAACTTTAACAGCAAACAAAACTTGCTCACATTTCAGCATAAACAATATGGCACCAAAGCAGGAGTATTGTTTTAGTTGAACAAATTGGTTAAGGTCCTGAAAGGTCTTCCCACCCTGTAAGGGTTGGTCCCAACCGAAAGGTTATACCTGAGCATAGCTCACTTCAGCTTCTAACATGGAACAGGGACATGATCTTAACTTAGGTAGAAAATTATCGCAGCCCTTCCAAATTCCATGGAAGCCAATCAAATTCATATACAAAAATTAATTTCAAGAAAGTAACTCTGCTCAGTATAGTCTCAAGATTTGCAGCCTTTGGCAAGTTAGACCTGTGCGTTCAGTGCATCTACCAATCACATAAGAGAAATCACAAGGATTTTTGAGAAAACCACCACAAGAGAGGAGTCTATAGGATGAGAACTCGTTTAACCATATGGTTGCACAGCCAACCAATTGGGCAATCAAAGTTAATGACACCAATGAGGGAAATGCAACTAATTAGTTCTGCCAGAGTGAACACACTCTCAAGTGTCCTGATTTCCAGAGATGAGACAATGATCATCCAATTTGCACAAAGGTAACCATTCAGGACCACCTCCATTGATATTTGATCTTGTATAAATATGTATATTTGTACTTGTAGATCATCTTCAGCATCATCGAGAGATCAGATTGTTGTCTTGTGGAATCTAGCTGCACAATTGTTTCCTTCAAATGACTCAAGCCATATTGCTGCAAAAATGGACTTTATCGTCCTTAATATATATGACTATGATTTGGCTTGACACAAGCAACAGCTCTATCATCCGTATACTACTCCTTAGCAATTTCACTCCATACAAACATCCGTAATGAAATCAAACAGTCACTAGCTTCCTTTTACTGAAGAAGCCTTTTACAAGCATTGAGCAGTTTCTAAATGTTGAACTTCAAAAAAAGAAAGATTCAGTGAATTGCACCTGTTTTCCTTCAAAGTGTACCAGAAAGACTCCTTCAAACTTGCACGTAAATTAAAACAGAATCCATCAACATAACTTCACTTCTCATAAAAAGTACATTTATCCCAATGACTAGTGATAGGGACTTTCTTACGTTCACAGAGCATTCAACAAGATCAGAGGTGCCATAGCTGCTGGAAGTCAAGTGATTTCATTGATATTCAAAGCAGAGAAGAAAGTGATGAACAAAAACATTGACTTGCAAAAGAATCGGGACCTTCCAGTAAATTCATATATAAATGATATGCAAGAGAAATGCACCAACACACATATGCCTGAAAGAAACTCATCACATGGTGAATCATTATGCATCCTTGTTCAAAAGAGGATCTTAGAAGATCTACAAGAAAACGAGAAGAAGTCTCAACAATTGTCCTGTTGCAGTGATCCCGGTTACACCAAGTAAAGAAAGAGTGCCTAGACTTGGGCAGAAAATGATAGGACCAGAAGGCAAAGGATGTTCTCCTTTTTGATACATGTAGTGAAGTAACCTGTAATAAGAAAAAGGAAACTCCAAGTTAACCAGTAAATGACCCAAACTAATTTCAAAGATATTGAACACAATGCACAACTAGCAAATGAATTTAGAAGGAATGAGGTACGGGAAAATGACAAGAATACTCACAGTGAGGGTGCTCTGAAATAGCTTAAGTGAAACCCTCTTTACTTCTTCTCTACATCTTTTATAAATCACCTTGATCAGTTGATTTTCCAGTTGCATGAGTTAAGAAAGCAGGCAGTTACATAATCTTGCTTCTCATGACTCATTGAGGTTGTTAAGGTGGAGGTGGCTGGCTCTGTTGGGCCGAGACGCGTATATGATCAACAGTTGTACGGATATCCTCTCTAAATGGGCCTACAGTGGTGTTTTTCTTCACCTTGATTTCCAGTAAACTATTTTCAATATTATATAGCTCCATATCCCCGGTCTCAAGAGCTGAAGCCACCTTTGAATTAATAACAGCAGCATCTGTTACCCATATTCTAATATCTTCATCTGTAATCTTCTTTTTGCTATAATATTCTTTTCCAAAATTCTCCTTGATTTTAATTGCCTCATTATTAAAGTCATTACTACTTCGTAACTTCCCTTCATGCATCAGCACTGGGCCGTCCAGATTTTGGACACTCTCATCAAGCTTGGATACCAAACCAAACCCTGTTTTGTTCTAATTTATTACAATCAGTTACTAATTGAATCAATAATCTGATTCTGTAGCTCCAACCTCTTCGAATCTCAATCAATTGAATATCATTAGGCCACTGTTCGGCCTCTCTGATAGTATAATCAACTTTTGCCACTGCATTCAAATAGGGCCTAACGCAATGTTCTTCAAAAGCATTATCATTTTGCAGCTCCAATTCCAGTTGTCCTCTTATCACTGATATACTTATGGTCAATAATTGGGCCCTGTTGGCCAATTCCCATGCATTTTTCAACAATCTTTCTTTATTGGCTAAGTTATCTACAATGACCTTTCTCATGCTCCTAAGAGCTGTTTTTGCTAGTTCGGTTTTGTTGTCAATCTCAGTTTCTGGTGACAGGGTAGCAGGCTCTACAGGAGGCCTGGTTGTTGGAGGACCTGCATATAAAGGTTCAGCACACAAAGTATTTTTGTATTCCTTTATTTCTGCATCCTTTTCATCAATTTGTCTCCTCATTCTCTCAAGAAGAGTTGTTTGCTCGTCAACCTTAGCTTGTATAACTTGTGATGTTGCTCGATTTAATTTGACAGCATCAGAGGCTGCCATATCAGACATATCGAATGTGGCTGAATGAAATTCCATCTTTTTTTTCTCCCTACCTGTATATTTTTCTGACTCCATTACCAAAGTTATATTTTTATCAGCATATTTGAAGTCGTGAGGCACAAGCCATTCATTATCAACTGTAGGTTGAGGGCTAGATTGAATTTTCTTTAACAGTTCTTCTCTGCTCCTCAGCTCAGTATCCAGGTCTATTTCTCCCCGACTAGATGGAACCGGAGATACTGTATAAAGGGACTGTGAAGGGTCTGGCATGGGGTGGAGGTCATTACCACTTGGTTTCTTCAAGAAATCATATGACTTTTCTATCTCTGCAGCATTTGCTTTCTTGCCTTTCTTCTCTTTAGTGATCTCGTGTTCTCTTGGCCTTTTGGAACCTTGGTGCTCTTCATCTCCACCATCGTCACCAGTACCTCCACAGGATTGCATTGTTGACTTTAAGGGAAATTCTATTGTTAGTACACCTTTCCCTGTAGAAGTGGTTGAAGTAGTTCCAGCTTTACTATTCTCTATAGATATAACAAAATGGACGAATGTTTTGCATCCTTTCGTGCTATTTATTTTTGTCATTATTGAGTGATTGATATTTTAGACCTCAAAATAAGCATAAAAGAGGTTTTATATTTATATATATGTTGAATAACTTGCTAAGATCAAAATTTTGGTTTTGATGTCCTTGCATGTTGTTTGACCAGATTAGTTCAAAATGGGCAAGCGAAAGAAATGGCAATATATCATGGATCTTGAGGTGCAAGACCTCAAAGACAAAATTACTTTCTCTAATAAAGACTTGGTTTGGACAGAAATAAATACAAAAAACAATGGTATTGATCGTGTTGCTGTAATCCCGTTACGACGAGTTGCTGACTTTATAAAAGGAGAGGAAGAAAATCCTATTGCTCCATGTAAATTCGTACGAAAAACAAAGGGTAAACCAAAAGAAAGATCTACTGCTGCATTGCAATATGATATGTGAGTATTTAAAAAATATATTGTTTAGATCTTTTGAAACCACGGTTATCTTTCTTTGTATGTACTAACAATTTAAATTTTTGGTTTAGCTATTATTGTTCATTTGGCCCAGAGGACAAAAGAGGAAATCTTTCAGCTAAACGAAGGACTTCATTTGTGCAGAAGAGGGGTTGCCAATGCCACTTTATTGTGAAAGTTATGCATGAAATTCCTGATAGAGCAATAATAACTTTCAATATGTATGAACATGTAGATGGGGAAGGTTGGGCTTGTCATGGTCAATGTGACACTTCAGGTGAGACCAGGGCCTTGCTTAGGCCAAGGCTTTCGAGGGACATTGTTGCATATGTAGAGAGTTGTTTCTTTTTGGGAGTGCCTATTGATGTAGTGTATAGAACCCACGTTAAGAGACATGTTGACATCGATGTGGCAACTCGAGATAGAGATTTCTTCTTATGCAGGAAAGATATTGTAAACATTTATAATAGGTTGGCGAAGGGAAATTATCAACTTCACAAAAAGGATGAAATGAGTGTAAACCTTTGGTATCAAAAGCATCGGGAAGATTTTTTCTTTTACCAAAAGCCCAATGGTGTGGAGGTCCCTTTTATAATAGGGATTCAAACAAAGTGGATGTTGGAGACAATGGTCAAGCTATCGCACAATAGCTTAATAGCCATGGATTCAACATTTAACACAAACAAATATGGGGTAAGTCAGATGCCAATGATTTATTGAATATATTTATTTAAGTTGTATCCATTCAAAATGACTAATAACTTGTATTTGAATTTATGTAATGTTGAAAATGACAGTATCAGTTGTATACACTCGTGGCATTTGATGAACAACAAAGAGGGGTGCCTGTTGCATGGGTCGTGGCATCACGAAACACATCAGATGATATTGCAATATGGCTGGAGCAGCTCATGCGCAAGTGTTTCCAAACCCGTCCTGATTGGAAAGTCAATGCTTTCATGGTTGATGATGCACTGGCTGAAATCAGTGCCTTGAGGTAACTTTAACATTGTCATGATATAACCAAACTTGCATTTTTTCTAAAAATATCACACTAAAATGCATTGAATATGGCAGGAGGATCACAGGTTGTGATGTGATCTTATGCGTTTGGCATGTATGAAGGGCTTGGTTGAAAAATGTCAATCGATTGGCCACTAGTTCCATAAAAGCCAAAGAGATGTTCAGTGAGTTAGGTTTCATCATGAAACACACTCTCAATTATGAAGTGGAAGATGCAATCAATCAATTTTTTATCAAGTTTGCAGATGAAGAGAAGTTCTTAGACTATTTCAACAAGAATTGGGTCACTGGAGATAAGATTCGTAAGTAAACATTTTTTTCATATTATATGTATTTTTTTCTTTTATAAAGGTGATAGAGTGAGACTGACATCGTTCTATTTGCAATTAGGTATGTGGGTGAAAGGTTGTCGGGAGTTTCCTCATGCAAATCAGGAGACCAATAATGCTGTTGAGTCATACCATTGTTACCTAAAAACAACATTTCTATCTGATAGAAGGAAAAAATGTGCCCGGAGGATGGATTGGTTATTGCATATGCTACTAACAACAGTTGAACCTTGTTATCGGTTCAAGGAAATCTTAAAAGAAGAAGGATTCCTAAACAACTACAAGAGAGAAAAGCAGCTAGAATCATCAGTGGAACGAGCTAGAAAAATTATGGATACTGATTGTTGTCCTCATGAGAACATAACACGTGCTTATTGGGTGAGAAGTCAAACAGATCGAGATAAAAAATACCTTGTCACCTGGTATCGTAAGGATTTTATAACGTGTGAATGTCCATGGTCTATCCGTGGAAACATTTGCAAGCATGCCATAAAGGTTAATTGGTTGTATTTCCAATCGGATAATTCAAATCCATTGCTTCATCAACATGCAAAGGATAACATATGCAATGACCCACCTGAGATCAATATAGAGCCTCAAAACCATGATGAAGATGTCGATGCTACTCTTATGGCCACAAATGTTGTTGACGCAGATGCCGAGGCACTTCATTTGGCAAGGGAGGAGTTGTTTAGCTATACCCATCTCATTTTAGATAACCCTCCTACTACTTTGGCAAAGACAATCCAATTGACTGATATGCTTTAAAAAATGTTGGATGAAGCCAATAATTTGCACGTTACTGATTTTGACTTCACACCTGGATTGGAATCTCTTGATCCATCTTTGAAGAGGAAGAAGAGTTTCCTTAGCCCCACAAAGAAAAGAAGAAGCAGCAGAAAAAAAAATGGTTTGGAAATTGATTTAAATGTTGATCCATCAGAATATGAACCATTTGAGTTTCGATACCTCAATAAGCGAGGACGTCATCGATCAAATAATGTCGTCTCTATGGTTCCAGGTTAGTTTCATGTGTTGAATAGAGTCATGATTTTAGATTTAAGTATTTAATCATCACTATTCTTTAACATGTGGTATGTTTATTTTTACAGCAATGCAACAATCCCCAACCATGGTGATAACCCAAGACCAAAGGGAGATGCAAGACCATCCAACCTTACTTTCCATGCCAGGTACATTTGACACTCTTTCATTGTGTGTGCACATATACCTTGATGCTCTAGAAAATTTCTTTGCGATAACGTTTGACATTTTTCTAGGTAACTATAGAATAAGTGGAGAAGCATCATCTTCAACCATGACTGATCATCTACAGAAGGACTTCAACTCTAGTGGGAATCAATGAGGTATGCACAAATAATAGATAAGCTAGGTTATTATGGCGTCGTCAGGTGGCCCTTTATCATATGATAAGTATATTTATGTTTTTCCATTGTTATGTTGTTATAAAAATACCTTTTTCATAATCTGTTCTCTGAAAGTTCATGAAACTTTGTGTTTTGACATGGAATGTTGTGTTGTTTCAGAAGGCTCTAGGTACATTGAGAACATGGGTGCCTGCAAAATTTGAGGAAAGTTTGAGCCTTTATCAGTGCAATATTAAAAATATGGGTGCCTGATGAGCACCGAGGAATGTTTGAGCTCTCATCAACGCAATGAGCAGGTTCTCTATTTTATTTTCAGCCATGTTTACAGAGAGCACAACATGCAGGTGGGCAGGCTTTCAAAGCAAGGAATTGAAGCTCCTGAAGAAGTCCTGGTGCTGGTGCAAAATGGAGGGATCATCCTCAACATACCAGACCTTTCCTCATCTAGTCCTTATTTCCTTGTTTTCTGATGTGATTTCTGATTATAGGCACTCTGTGTTTCCACGTGATGGTCTGGGTTATATTCCAGATGTAATAGACAGTTTCCTCTTAATGGTTCTAAGGTTTTTTTGAACTTATGGACTTCTACAGAGCCTCTTGTTAGGCATTTAGTTTTTGATGTCATGAAGTTATATGCTCTTTGACAGTAGACAGCGCAGTGATGACAGTTATGATAGGCCTTCTTCACTGTTTATGTTCCTGCAGGCACTAGGAAAATGTAACTTCCTTTCTTCTTATAATATAATGTTACAATTTTTTCCATGGAAAAAAAATAATAGCAATCATACAAGTAGGCAGAAAAATCAAAAGTAAAACACAAACTAGTTACTGAACCATCAAAAGGATTTAGATCAGGCTCTTATATTGGCAGAACTAAACAGTGAAAACAATTGCTTTACCACAACCATAAGATGCAATAGTACCATTCAATTACATACGGAGCTATTTTGTTTTGAGTCTTTGATCATGTATGACAGTTGACTATGTATTGCCATTGGGTACCATTTATCAACAACTATGATCACCAAACTTTCCTTGAACAAAGGACACTTGACTTACTTACTGATGTAGCGCTCCACAATTCTTTCAGTGCATGCACCTTGAACACACCTGGGGGGTACTTTACCTTCCCTTCTGCTGATCACTGCAACTTCTGCCGCTTCAGAAAGCTTGCATCTCCAGCTCAACAAAAACTTCTATCAATCACTCTTTGCTGCTCCAAGATGACTAAACATAGGCTAACTTCTAGCACTACTTTGCCACTTCAAAGAACGCTGCTCATAAGGTCTTCTTCCCTCTAGATGTCATTTGCTCCTCAAAGACACCAGTACATAGGGTCTGCACTGCTACCCTCTTATCACTGAAGTCTACCCACCTGCAACTCACTGAACTAGGGCACACAGACAACCCTCAAGACTGCTCTTTTGCTCCTCCAAAAGTCAATCCTTAGGGCACTAAAATTCTGCCTTCACACTGTCATTATGCTACTCCAATAATGACAAACTTAGTGCCTCTAAGACTGCCCTCTTAACTGTCACAGGCCTGCTCCTTGTTGATAGTACTAGGGCTTCACAAAACTGCTGTTCAAACACACTAGAACAGCCCTACCATCCCTAGCAATCAGCCAACATGAAAGACAAATACATACTTCTAAAAGACAGCTCCAACAGTCCTGTAATTCTTGGTTCTGTGCACAGGATTCACTGAA
Organism: Pinus tabuliformis; assembly: GCA_031772625.1. Taxonomy (NCBI): domain Eukaryota; kingdom Viridiplantae; phylum Streptophyta; class Pinopsida; order Pinales; family Pinaceae; genus Pinus; species Pinus tabuliformis. Next base: position 1,855,704,523 of record CM062816.1, read on the forward strand.
GTTTTCAGCCCTCTTTAGGGCTTCTGTCACATCCACAGAACAGCCTAACTCGGCCTACAAACATACGTCCAAATCAGCAACAAATCTCACCATAAGACCCTGAACTCCTGCACTATTACTCAAGGAAACTCGACCCTTTTTATCACTGTTTTTCCAGGGTTATACTACGGTTTGATATAATGGATTGGTTCATGAGCCTACTTTGATCATATGTTGTCTTCCATCTATATTATAATGCTATGTGTTTGGAAACATGAATGAAAATCTTTAAAATTATGTTTAAAATATTTAAAATTATGTTTTTTTATAAAAAAAAATAAATATTTAATGTATTTTTTACAACGACCGAGTCATTGAAATCGACTAGGCCGAGTCATTACCGAATCCTGGTCGGAGTCGGAGTCGATCCTCGGCCTGGTCAGAGTCCTGGTCCTGGTTGTAAAACACTGCCCAAGAGCTCAAGTGTTCATTCCTCCAACAACCATTTCAATTGGGAAGGGTTTCTTTAAATAAGAGAAGAGCCAATCTCTGATGAAATAAAATAACAATATTTTTTCTAACTAAAGATAAATTAATAAAATGTTGATGGCGGTGGCACAGAGATAACAGCTAATTTCTAAAAGCTAGATGAGTGGATTGAATGGCTCAAGAGATGCCTAAGAGATTTGATGATTATACAAGTTGGCATACTTGCTTAAGGGTGATGTACCCTAAATGAAGTAAGACTCCTAAATGATGTACCCTAAATTGCACAACGTATATAATTTCAAGGTAAAACTCCAGCAATAACAAACATTTATCCATGCACAAATCTGTCTCTTACAAGCTGTTCCAGAAAGGTTGGTGTAACAGATTTATACATGAATATGTAGTCTGGCATATTTGATCTCAAATGAGGCATGTCCGACTGTAAAATTTGTGTGAATTCTGCAAGTGATTGGCAAGGTGGTTGGAGATGACTGAGAAGCAGTGCCCAGGATTTACCATGCCAATTTGTTTCTTTTCCTATTAACCTTGTAACCCAAACTGCTCATGAGTTTATCCAAACACTTGATTTTTAGCATGCATATTGTATTGAAGAACATGTTATATATGATGGTCACTTCATACTAGTTCTGTCTCAGCCATTGCAGGGAATATTGGCCCTACCTGCTGTCGAGGAACAACCCACAATCCAATCATTGGATCAACTCCCAAATATGATTACATTACCAGTAGAGGATGGAAATGTATTGTAGCCATTGCAAGGAATATTGGCCCTACCTGCTGTCGAGGGACAACCCAGTATCAAATCATTGGATGAACTCCCAGAGATGATTACATTACCAGTAGAGGATGGAACTGTATTACAGATTAACAAAGCTATGTATGCAGAAATTTATCACAAGAAATCTATGCCTTGTGAAGTGTTGTAGCTAGGAAATTGATATTTTTGACATATTTGTTTATATACCCATGGTAGCCTACATGTTTTATAGTAGAGATTGCTATCCAATGGTACTTTTACATATTCACTGCAATGGTCATCATTTGACATTTAAAACTCCATATGTATATGCGTATATATATATAATGGATGCTTGGTTTTTTCAATTATGTTTACAGTTTCAAGTGATGTAAAGAGGCCAATAATCACTGAATCAAATAATATTATTTAAAATATAAACCTGAGGGAAAAGTGCACACTTGTGAGTCGAGACATTAGTCAACCCAGGGACCCCAAATTTGGCCTTATGTGTTCTCAAGTATTTGCTTTAAAAATATTAAAATTAAAATATTCTACAAATTAAGTCTTGAAACTAGACCAGAACATAGAAAAGAGTTGCTGGCCACCATAAGCAAGTAACCAGAAGGGTAATGCATCACACAAGCACAACAAACCTCTAAGCAATCAACTAGATACTCATTACAGTGAAAAATAAATCAGTATGTTGATGTAAGGTTTAGTTTCATTAAGTTATTGATTCAAATCTTATGAAAAGAAGTAGAGCCTTAACTATGTAAATTGTTTATTTGTGGATATGTTAATTGGGGTATCTCTAGCTGTTGGATGGAATGACCACTGTCTTTCTAACTCAGGATTTATTTTCCCTACCCAAGTTCAAATCTGAGCTAGTGACATCATAATGAACTATAATATCTTGCTAAATATTCTTGTATTAGCTTCTAGCTTTGACATAACTTGATCCTGCAACTTCACTCTAATCTTTCCAGTGGAAAAAACTGATCTTCCCCCCTCATTCAAGCAAATTGGAAGTAAATCCCTTTTATGCATTTGGCTTAGTAAATCCCTAATTCACTTCTAGAAAAGTGCGCCCAAGGTGCTTTCAGAAGTTTCCTAAAATAGAGAGCCTCACTCCTAGACTAATGCACACTAGTCTAAAACTGGTTACCTCATTTACCATGCACTTTTCCTATAAATTGATAACAACAATTAAAGGATAGAAACAGTGCCTAAAACAAGGATGTCTATATTTTCACTATAAGAGATGAGACAAATTGAAGAGGGAGCATGCATAAACCTCATTGACATACCATTCAAGATTTCCCAACCCAAGTAGACAACTATCTATTATCTATTGGATGAGGAGGACACATACGTAAAGAAACCTTTCATCACTGATCAACAACCAACTAACAAATCAAATAGCATATCAATATCTCTCCAGAAACAAAGATCTGAGAAGGTGTTTGGGAGGATCAGACAACATCATAATGTATTGATGATAATCAGAAAATCATGAACCAGTTACTTTTCTCAAAATACATTTGTCCATGTACATGGAATATATTACATTTGTCCATAAATTTGTCTCCCATACAAAAAACTGTAATGATTGCATGTTGGGGAAAAATAAAATATTAATAGGTTCTTCTTTAGTGAAAGAACCATGCGATGATAGACCCCAGAAAAATGATAACAACAACCCATTCACACAATGGGGATTTATATTGATGGTGATCAATGATTTCTGTTGCAGTGGATGGTGATCCTATGTCATATTTGGCATCTACATATGTGCTTAAAAATGCTCTGGACATTATATCAGTGGGCATCTTTTCAATATCTGCAGAGTGATTGATGGTAAAATGTTGAAATTGACAACTCCAATTTATTGCTTCCTTATGAAGAGGTTTTAAATTGTCCTTCCGAACCCGATAGATGCCTTTCATCTGATTACATATCAACTCCGAGTTGGTGAAGACTTCAATATCATTGACATCATGTTGTTTTGCCTCTTTTAACCCTTCAACAAGGGCAATGTAATATGCCTCATTGTTTGTCGTCATTCCAGGCACTTCTCTCTTTCCATGAAATAAATGATTTGTTGCCATATTGTAAAGGACGAATTTAATAACTGCTCGACCTGGATTTGGAAAGCAAGACACTTCAATGCATAAATGCCACTTTTGCACCATTTTTTACACTTCAAAAACCTGAAAAACAAATAACAATAAATTCATGTTAAACAAGTAGACAATTATCTTTTTCCTAATACTCAACATGTTTTTCAATCATATATAATTAAAAAAAGCAGATAATTTGTGTTCATTTACATTGCATCACTTTTAATACTGGCAACTATTCTGCAAAAAACACATTTAGTAATCACCACTTTATATAGATGAAATTCTCATTATAGGACCCAAATACATCTATGAGTTTTAAAATAAATGATACTCAAGGAAGTGAATATTGTATGCAGTTCCCTTATTTTTGGATGTGTGAATAGGAATAATTCTGATCATAGACTAATTCACATCATTCTTTGGTGTGTCTGTTGATAGTAAGTACAGATTCCCTTATTTTGGGATGTGTGAATAGATTAATTCAGATCACAGTGAACATATTGCTTCATTATTCTCAAACATTTCTGTATAATAGTCCTCTCACAAAGGTACCATTACACTAAGGTTGGAGAATTAGTGTATTATGGTGTGTCATAAATACCATCCTGTACAGCATCATCATTTCCCAACATTCTTAATTTTGAACCCTTGAGGCTTCTTATAAAATTGTTTTGCCCATTACCCTGTTTCAATGGTTGGAAGCTTTATTGATTCAGTTTCTTTGTGCCCAGTATTTGATAGCAAAGAGTTTCAATTTCTATGTGTTTCTATGAATTTCATGGAGAAGGATTGTTAGACCAGATTAGTTAGGTTGAGTGGCCTGTATAGAGGTGATCGTAGAGAAGTTGCACTCAGAATTGCATTGAACACAAAAACTAAAACTCAAAGCCCTCATTGGCATACTGAACAACAAAGGTACATCTTGTTATTCCATTGCCCACTAACTGTTGTGCAAGCTACACTGAAGACAAAGATCATATTTTCACCTAACGATTGAAAGTGCACTAACATGCCTGCATTTTTTAGGGCAGGTGACCTGACATTCTTATTTCTTGGAGATTGCTCTCTGGTCTTCTAGGTCTCATTTCTGGTCAGTTTCGTTTTTAGACTTGAAGGACAAGTTCTCGGTTGGATTTTCTGATGGGGTCTCTTCTGGAGTCGGTGTGGATGTGGTATTCATATCCGGATAAGCTTATTGTTATCGAGGTGAGGAGTGTATTTTACAATTACAGAGTAAACATCGTGAAACAGAGTGTGCTGATATCGAGTTGCTTAGACAATTAAGCAAGACAATAAGACCAACTTAACTGTGTATCCAAACTTAGCAATAAACTAGTGATTGAGCATTCATCGCGAGATCACACCAATGAGATAAAGAATTGCTCAATTGTACAGTGTATTTCTGGCACAATATCTAATACAAATTTGAGTAGTGATTATTAATGCTGTAGGGAGCAATATGGCTTGAGTCATTTGAAGGAAACAATTGTGCAGCTAGATCCCACAAGACAACAATCTGATCTCTCGATGATGCTGAAGATGATCTACAAGTACAAATATACATATTTATACAAGATCAAATATCAATGGAGGTGGTCCTGAATGGTTACCTTTGTGAAAATTGGATGATCATTGTCTCATCTCTGGAAATCAGGACACTTGAGAGTGTGTTCACTCTGGCAGAACTAATTAGTTGCATTTCCCTCATTGGTGTCATTAACTTTGATTGCCCAATTGGTTGGCTGTGCAACCATATGGTTAAACGAGTTCTCATCCTATAGACTCCTCTCTTGTGGTGGTTTTCTCAAAACTCCTTGTGATTTCTCTTATGTGATTGGTAGATGCACTGAACGCACAGGTCTAACTTGCCAAAGGCTGCAAATCTTGAGACTATACTGAGCAGAGTTACTTTCTTGAAATTAATTTTTGTATATGAATTTGATTGGCTTCCATGGAATTTGGAAGGGCTGCGATAATTTTCTACCTAAGTTAAGATCATGTCCCTGTTCCATGTTAGAAGCTGAAGTGAGCTATGCTCAGGTATAACCTTTCGGTTGGGACCAACCCTTACAGGGTGGGAAGACCTTTCAGGACCTTAACCAATTTGTTCAACTAAAACAATACTCCTGCTTTGGTGCCATATTGTTTATGCTGAAATGTGAGCAAGTTTTGTTTGCTGTTAAAGTTTTCATTGTGTGTAGGTCTGGGTCATATGAAAAATGTTGGTGCATGAGTGTCCATTGTGGCACAATTGATTTTTAATGGGGAATATTTCTCAAATTTGAACAGAAATTATACATAGTTTATAACAGGGATTGCCAACTTTTCCCTTGAAGATCTTCATCTTTCATTGTAAGACTAGTACATTATAAATTCTTATTTATGTAATGGTGCATATTGAAAATTGATGATAGAGCTGTTGCTTGTGTCAAGCCAAATCATAGTCATATATATTAAGGACGATAAAGTCCATTTTTATTTAAAATTGAATGAATGTAATGGATGCTTCTAAGAATTCTTTTTCCAAAGAAAACCTCACAGGATATTATAAAATTGAATGAATGTAATGGATGCTTCTAAGAATTCTTTTTCCAAAGAAAACCTCACAGGATCCCCTCTCTTGCTTGGAATATCCCTTCAAAGGTGTATAGTTTTTTGCTGGTACGGAGGAGCAAGTTCCAATTGCAGATTGTCTATGATATTTCTTGCTGTAATTGTTGTTCAGAAGTTTTCAGCCCTCTTTAGGGATTCTGTCACATCCACAGAACAGCCTAACTCGGCCTACAAACATACGTCCAAATCAGCAACAAATCTCACCATAAGACCCTGAACTCCTGCACTATTACTCAAGGAAACTCGACCCTTTTTATCACTGTTTTTCCGGGGTTATACTACGGTTTGATATAATGGATTGGTTCATGAGCCTAACAGAAGAGCCTTTGATGATGAACCCAATCCTCATATAATTGTGATCTGGGCAGAAACGCATTTCTCAGCTAGCAATTTGGGTTTAATAAATTGATTTTAATGAAGCACTGGTAGTCATAATGAATATGTAGAAGATGATAAACAGTGCGAAGGGAAAGGGAATATGTATAAAGGCGAGAGTGTCCAGTGGGTGCGCTATATCTACGTACGTGGCTTCGATATTTTCCACTTAACTTGAGGTGGAAATAAAGAATATAATTATAAATAATACAATCTACAGGAAGAATGTCATGCTGTTGTCAACAACCATTGTTGATTGGTCACATGGAGATCAAGGAAACCAGTGCCATGGATTAAATTGTTTACTGCAACAATAGAAATGGGGAGGAGATAGATTTTCGAAGGATGAGAGTACCTGGCCTCCGAGCTGCAGTGCGGAAGGAGTTCGCAGAGGTAGCGAGTATCAGAGCACAGGCCTCCGAGTTGCAGTGCGGAAAGAGTTCGCAGAGGTGAGAGCGAAACCAGAGTAATGGTAGGGGAGCACAGCGAAACGGAGTGAATGGGCGCGAGTGTTGAATTCGAATGGAGGGAATTAAATCGCCAGCTCATTACTCCCCGCAGGAATTACTCACCGATCCGTCAGGGATGTCAGGCGATCGGTCAGGAAGGAATGTCAGGGAATGTCAGGGCGGAGCGGGAGGGTGGCGGAGAACGGGCGGAGAGAGGGTGGCGGAAGAAGGAGAGATTTCCGGCAGCCGGAGCCGAATGATTTTCCGGCCGGTGCCGGAAAAGGGGCCATTCTACAGCCTCCGTAGACTACTCCCGTGAAAAATATTAAACTTGCCAACAAACGGTTAGTTGCCAATTGTTACATATTCAAATGTCGTGCCAACAAATTTTTTTTTGATTAAATAAAAGAATCAACTAATTTTGGGAGGTGGGGGATTCAAACCCCAACCTCCACTCATCTAGCCTACTCTGCCACCAATTAGCCACAAGCTTGATCCTTGGTGGCTCCACCAAGGGTTTAGTATTTAACCTTTTGACAATTCATTTGCACGGGGAAGATAGCAATGGAACAGAGAACACAGTGGAACCCTGAGCGTGAATGGAATCACGTGAGGCACCAAAACCATGATGTAGTGCCAAAGGGAGGAACCATGATTTGCACATTTTTCGAGGCAAAGAATGTTTTGTAGAGAATATTCCTTGATACCTAAAAGATTCCCTAGGGAGGTAAATTTTCATTTTGTCAAAATGATATGAAGTTTACAATCATTTTAACCAAAATTCCACATGGAACATGATGGTGAAATCAAAATCACCATCTGAGCAGCAGATTCGTATATTCCCAGCTGAGCAAAATCTTTGAAGAATCTTGAGGGAATCTTCCAGATTCCTTGGAGGCTGAAAATCAGTAGAGTGAGAATGAAACCGAGTTTACACTCAAAAGTCTTAGAATCTCACAAGGATAATGATAGAAAGATTAGATTTCTGATCTGAGTTGCAGATCTCTAGTCAACCCATAGAACAAAATCTTTGGAGAATCATGGCGAATCTAAAAGATTCCTGCAGGCCCAGATTTAGATGGTGTCAGAATTCGACAAATGGATAATCAATTTTACACTTCTCGGTGACAGAAATTCAATGGTGTAGTCAGATTTTGTAATTGAGCCTTCCATTTTTCGGCCAACTTCAGAGGTGCAGGTACATGAACCAGTCATGTCATATTTTCCTTCATAATTGCTGAGATGATGTATTACGTTTTGAGATCCCTACTTGATGTTATGTTGTGGGATCGCTTTTGCCACATTATGTGAGATGTATTTAGCTTTTCATGCTATGTATTATTGTTGAGATCTTCGTGTAACTATGTTGAAGGGATACTTGTTGCCACATTGTGTGAGATCTAGTTAGTTGTCACACTGAGAGGAAGCCTTCTTGAGTGAGAATTCTTGTAAGCAGAACATCTCGTGGAGAGACAAGCCACTCTTGTTTGATGGTGTATGAACTTCCTATGACAAAGAGTCTTCCATGTACATCATTATCATTCCCAGGATTATATGAAGCGACCTCCACCATCTTGACACTGGGCCTGGAGATGTAGTCCATACTGGATGAACTTCATTATCAAACATGTCATGTTCATGATTTGTTGATTATTTTCCTGTTTCCTCTTGTTTAATCATGCACCTATGTTATTTTATGCTCTTTAAAATTGAATTCTAACAACATCATAGAAGCAAAGGATCTTGAATAATTCTAGTAGCTGAAGGAACCCAGATCAAGTTTGGTATCAGAGAAGTCTTCGCGCTGATGTGAATTGTGAGCGTGAATGACTTAACGTGCAGAAATGGAGGATGACAAAGAAATGTACGAGGCATTCCTAAGGATTTCCAAAATGGTGGATATGATGTATGAAGCTTATGAGGAAGGAGAGAAAGAAAGAGCAGAGAGTGATGATTTGTCCACACCTTCCAGTGTACATTCATCGCCTTCATCGTCTTCTCATCATTCGAATGAGGAGATCAACCAAAGAATTCAAGAAGATAACATTGAATTGAAGATGATTCTACGAGAAGATAAGGAGGAGAAGCAATGATTGCAGCTTCAATTGCGAGCCATGGAAGAGACCCTTGAAGAATTAAAGCGCAACAACCAAAGTCTTCAAGCAAAGCATGCTGAATTAAGGAGTCTTGTACAAGAAGAGAAAGAGGAGAAGCAGAGACTGCAACTTCAGCTATGGGCCACGAAAGAGGCCTTGGAGGATTTGAAGTGCAAGGAAGGCTTAAATAATCCCTCATCACCTATTTCAGAATCAACAATTGAGGTAAACAATGTTGATTGTTCTTCAAATTCATCTTTACATGATTTAATTTCTATTGGAAATTTGGAGGTACTGGTTACAAGAACCAGCATGAGACTCCTTACCAAGATGGGGTACAAAGGAGGAGGACTTGGTGTTAATGGACAAGGCATGACTCAACCATTGGAGGTTGTACAAAGACCTCGTTTTTCTTGTTTTGGATATACCAAAGGAGAATGCTCGAAGGTGTCAGATGCTTCTGAGACACTATTGAAGCCGTCAAAGAAATAGAATTATGGGAACACATCACCATCATCCCATGGCAATGCACACTGCAGAGAAAGAGTTGAGGCAAGCTCTCATCACCATAATCACACCAGAGAAAATCGAGAGAGATATACCAAGTGTCAGTATTCTAAAGTTCATCTTGATTACAATCATGTTGTTAATGATGAAAATAAATCATGGCATCAAAAAACTTGTAGTTTTTGTGGTTTACATAACCATGTGATTGTTGAGTTTTGGAAGAGAATGGCAACATGAAAGAGGTGTTGGAATTTCTAAGTTTAACTCGTTAGAAATTCTTCCTGTACTATCTGGTTTATTTCTTCCTACTTGTTTAATTACTTAACAAGTTATTTACCATGTAAATACTCAAAATAAACACAAGTACAGTATCAACATCTACAAATCATCAACTGAAATAAAACAAGCACACAAGTGACACCGTTATTTTGGACCTATGTCCCTAGAAAAACCCATTGTAGGAAAACTCGTGTAGCTATTCAGAGGGTTTTATTATTATGCAGTTTTCAGAATACAACCAGGGTGCTAGAAATGGATCACCCATAGAGAATTCCCTTGGCATTAGTACCTTTCCTCGGAGACAGATATTCCAGTTGATCAATTACCGGATGAATTATCCCACAGAAACAATTGCAACTTCCACTGCTCTACGTCAATTTGATAGGGACTCTGTCACCCTTCCCGGCTCACCAGTACCTAGTCTGTCCCACGAAAATATTCCCAACGCTTCCTCTTGGCCTTGTGTCAGCTCTGCTAGCCTATGTGTCAACTTCTGCAGCTTCTGCGTCAGCCCCTAGACCCTCTGCATCTTACACGCTGGCCTCTCCTATCTCTGCGCAGCTCCTAGCTACCTCTGCATAGCACCCAGCTGCCCCTGCGTCAACCTCTCTGGGCTTTTTACTGTCTCTCTGGTACCAACTCTGCCTCTTCGCTATGTATTCACTGCCCCTCACTGCTAATCACTGATTCTATCTCTTAGCAAACCATGCTCTAAAGAATAGAATGACTGATCACTCTGGTGTGTTCTCCAACTGACCCTCAAGCCTCTTCGTATACTTTTCTTGTTGGTCCATCAACGACTGAGATTAAATCTCTAATCAACCGCTAATATTAGATTTGGCTTGATCCATGAATTCTGGAAATTTCTAACCCAGTTTTATATTAATACCCATTAATATTTTACTTTTCCTAAGTTTTGACTTAGGAACTCCTTTAAAAATATTAATTATTTTAATATCTCCCAAACCAATTAGAATCTGCCCAAACCATTTCAATGTCTTGGAGATCTCATGTGATTTAGCCTCTCAAACAATTTTCATGGATAGCTCACATCTGATGCGACCCCAAATCAACACTCCCTCTTAGCGAGGATTGTGATCTAGTAATACTCCACACTGAGGATTACCCTGATCATCTTGAATCGGTCCTTGTGATGATGCTAGGCCTCCCTTTCCAACATCCTCTACACAGCTGCATGCTGTACTATTGCCCATGGCCCTGCCACTGCCACTTCCACAACTGCATCTGTACGGAAGCTCCCTCTGCATCCATTATGTTGCTGGTTCATCCTCCCAACACTGCATCTGCACTTCATCGCCTCTCATCATGCTGCATCGTGTTGCCTATAGCACTGCCATTGCTAACTGCTGCACTACAACTCAGTTACTTAGAAGTATGTAACTGATCCACCCAACTCTGACATCCCTGTCAAGCTAGAGACACTCCCGATGTTGAAGCTCCCTCTGCCACTAACAAGTGCTCCCTCTACCGACCTCTGTGTTGTTGCAACAACTCCTTGCATCTCGCACCATTACACACCTCTTTGTGCCATCCTGCACTGGTGCAACACTCTCGTGCCTCTCGCACTGTTGCAGTTGTAGAGATGTAACAAGGGTCTCTTTCACCTCTAGTTATGCTACATTAATAAGTCAATCCGGGAACGCTTTGTTATTGCAAAGAGTAGCTCAATCCGAGGCTATTCGTCAGAGTAATGCTTCGTAGTACAGTGTCTAGAAAATACAAGAGTAAATGGATGCTAAACTATAACTAATTTGCTTTTAAAAGAAAGGAATCACACCAGGCAATTTATCAGTCAAGGGTGCGGAAGCGATAACCCATCCCTCTAGAAACTGATGGAAGGAAAATAGAGTATGGACCAAAGATCTGGGAGCTAAGCAGCGACTTGCTGACTCACTACAGCTTTAGACCTCCTCTCACACCAAAACAGTAAATGCAAGGAAATGGAACAGCAGAAAGTAAAATGGAACAGCAAATGGAAAATGGAACAACAAATCTGAAATGGAACAGCAGTAAATGGAATGGCAATAAATGGAACAGCAACTCAGTAAACTAGATCTCGCGAGTTAGAACTGAACTCTCATTCCGCAATCAAATAACAATCGTCAAAAGCAATTCCAATGAACCTTACTTTATGAGGCGATATTCACAAATGAATTATGGAACAGCATTTATCATATATACACAACACACTTACTATAGCAATCTGATGTTTCCAGAGAATATAACTCTGCTTCCAGATAAAATAATATTACTTTCAGGTTCCCGCAAACAAGAGTTCAAATGAATTCAATAGTAATATTTAATATGAAGGCTCTGTAACAGAAACAGTTGGCTTAAATAGTGAACCTGCAATCAACTCTGAAGAGATTCATTTACGCGATACAGAGTTATTTACATAAATCTTCTGAATGAAACCATTAATGAATTAGTCGTAACAGAGCATGGAACAGCATATGATAAACACGTCAGATTACCAAACTATATAAACACTCCACACAGAAACCAAATTATAATGATACAAAAGCAAGTGTCCTTCGGAGCCCGGCCCTTAGTTTCCAAGGATACACCGCCTTAGATTACTCCAGACACAGGGATGAAATAAAGCACCAAGTATTTCGTATTAATGCATCAACAAAAGTACAGCAAAACAAGTCTTAACGAGACTCGATGATCAAAGTTCAAACTGAGACTTAAATTTACATATATGAAAAAAGGTCTCTCGAGCTTAACACTGCTGCCCCTTTTTATAAGAGAAATGGCGGAGGTATCTAGGTAGCAAAAATAAGCAAGACAGCGATCCCTCAGGATCAAAGATCCTGAGGGATTCGCCAAGCCGTTACTCCTTGATTTTCCTTTCCCTGCTTCGCCGAGTCGATAATTCTTCTTTCTTTCCCAGGTCGTTCTGCTTCGATCCGCTTGATCTCGTTCGCATCCGGTTCCCTCCCAAAGGGACAGCAGTTACTCTTCCTTTGTCTTTTCCTCTTAAGCAGTAATCCTTCATTTCCACCCTTTTCTGCATGAAAAGATAACAATTATCAGTGATTACGTTTTTCATACTAATTCTCACATATTCTACTAAAAATGCTTTATCTCTTTAAGTTCATTATGCAGAAAGGGTTACAATTGCTACCGAAAATTCACTAAATTGTTGGTCAAAAACATACCTTTCCAGAGCTCCACACACCCCCCTGCTTACCCTGTTTCATGCCCTCATGAAAACATTATAGTTGATATGCAGAGCAGTAAGAGAGTAGGCCGGAGAGGGAATCTCGTTTGGAGGCCTACAACCGTGATGAGCAACCAAATCATCAAAAAACTGATTTGTTTGACCTTCAGGCATTTCATACAAGGCCTGGTATCCGGGTGCAGGGTGCCAAATGATTGGACTATGAAATCGATACCCTAACCAGGATGGCCCTGCTTGCAAAATTCGTTCGCCATAAAGGTTCAAACAGCTGGCTGCCAGCTCAAAATTTTCATATCTGAATGGTTCCCTGAGCTGGATGTTTGGGTTCGAAATCTGATTTCGGAATTTTGCAGCATCGGTAGCAAGGTCTTTAATAGTCAGAAAATATTCCAACTTTTGTCTGATTAAGTCCTCATGCATGGGTCCTAATGTCTCCATAACACCCGGGGTTCTCATAAGGTTCCTATGTGCTCTCCATAACCGTACTGGGTCTCTAGGCTCGGCTCTCACCCACAAGTCTAGGCTATTTTCCTATCTCTGGAAAGTGGTATAAGCCCTGAGCCATTTTAGCTGATTAACCTCGAAGGAAACAAAGGCTTGCAATTGTATGTCCCCAACGAAAGGGCCAGGATTTAAATCAGTTTCCTGGTCTAGCACGAGGTTATGCAAGTAAAATTCACATAATAACCTTTGGACCTTAATTCCATAATGCTTGCAACAATCTATGAAATCATTAAGAGTATTGATTTGTATAGGGGCACCTGCCCTGACAACTTTTATCTTTAATCGTAAATATTGTTCAAGCAAAAATAAAGCATAGTTTTTAGCAGGGGCCCTACAGGCTAGAACATCATTATACAAGGAACACACAGTGTCCATCTGCCTAACAACAATATCTAATCGACGAGTTACCTTTGCAACCTTTTCCTGCTCCTTTTGCCAGCCTTCAAAGGCTTGGCTCTCGGACTGACTAATATTCCAAAGTTGCTGCTGCAACTCTTCATATCTCTCCCGGGGGACTGTTTGTTCCTTCAATCTTTCAGTTTCCTGTTGAGCTTCCTTCATCATTTTATGCAAGGTTCTTGTTTTTGGATCCTTTTTCCATAAGGTCGTAGAGGCCGGAAGTTTTACCTGAACCTTTTTGTTATGCTGCTTAGAATTCAGAACCCGGATCACCCCTGAGGGCGGTGCCTCTGTTTGGATCTCCTTATTCTCCTTCTCTTTCTTGACATGAACAAAAGGTTGTTGTGGTTCCTCTGCTAATGGAACGGCAGTCTGTTCTTCAGTAGCAACTGGAACAGCAGTTTGTTCCTCATTATCAATTGGAACAGCAGTCTGTCCCTCGGTGGCCATTGGAACAGCAGTTTGTTCCTCAGCGTCATTTGGAACAGCTGCAGGTCTTCTAATCGGGTTTCGACCAACAGTGCGAGTGTAAGTCCCTCGGCTTCTTGTTCGACGAGATTCTGCTGTAGCGGTCCTCTTCCTCTTCTGTGTGGTCCTTTGTATCCTCAGACTAGCTTTCAGAATGCGAATTTTCTGTCGGAGCCGGGCTATAGTGCTCAGCAGCCTCTGCTGTCTAGTCCTCAATTTCTTGATTTCCCTTGTCTCGGCAGAGGGTTTGGGCCTGGCCCTTAAATCTGCCCCTATGTCCAGCATTTCTTCTGGTGCTTCAGGAACAGATTGTTCCCGGCTGGTATCCCTTATTTCTTTCTCATGAACGGGTGGATTTTCTTCTCCTTGGTTCTCTGCATGTGAATTCTCGGGTATCTCTTCCTCTGGCGGTCCATCGGGAGGACCTGCTGGGCTGGAGGGTTGGCCATATTCCCCCAAGCTGGCCAGGATTGCGGCCAATTCTTCTTCGCCCACAGGGTCTCGCAGCGGACTGCTTTCTGGCTGTCTTACTTCCTCCTCCCGATTGTCTTGTTCAGTGACTGCCTTGGGGTGTTCAGCTTCAGAGTGCATTTCTCCTTCCTTTCCTCCTTCTCCGGCTTGTTCAGCCTCGTCCCCAGATTGTCCAGCATTTTCATCAGAAGGTATTTCTTCTGGTTCTGGAGGTTCGTCTGTAATCTCAATTGGTTGGCTGGTGTTCCGAATCTTTTCCAGCCTCCCTCGTATTCGAGCTAGGCGAACTGATTTCCTTGGTTTTTCTGGCTGTTCAGGTGTACAGGCAACAAGTTTTTCTGCTATCACTTCTCTGCGTTTTTCTGGTCGCTCCGGTGTATCTGAGGAATGCTTTCGTTTCGAAGCGACGCGTTTTCCAGCTGCCACTTCTCTGCATTTCTCTGATTGTTCTGGCGTGCTGGAGGAGGTTTCAAGTTTTGGGGGTGGTGCAACCAATCCCCCCTCAATCACTGCAATGAGCTCCTCCCAGCTGCTCTGTTGTTGAGTGAGACTATGGCTCACTATTAATCGAATCAATCCATGGTGGCTAACAACTGCGTCTACGTGCTGGGCCATTTTCAGGCTTCGGGCCGCATCATGCAATAGTGAATTTAAAAGTGCAGGCATATTTACAGAACATTTTTCTTTTAAAACAGCTAACAGTTTAAGATGGCGAGGTCTTACCACGTCCTTCCTTCCTTCGCAAGTAATGTAGCTTTGTACTATCTTTGCTAGTTCGGTCCAGGGTTCTCCTAACGTAGCTGGAAGAACTCCCTTCCCTTTCACTATCAAGCTTTGGCCCTTATCCTGAAAAATCTCTATAATCTTCTGCAGTCTTTCTTTCTTCAGCGTCCATACAGGTCCGGTGGCTGGTAGGCCTGAAACTTCTGCAATTACATCATCAGTGACTTGTATCCGTCTTTCTCTTACTGTGGAGTAATCTTCCTGCAAGTTTTGCAGAAATTCCAACGCCACTGTCTCATTTGGTTCTTGTAGGTGATTGAAATAATTCAGCCATCCAGCCTTTTCCAGGATCTCCTGAGCAGCAGCAGAGGCTGTCAATTCCTGGGGCTCGCTTCGGACTGCCCTACCTCCCATGGTTCTACTAAGAATTTTTAATGGAACAGCAACTATCTGAGCTGTTTTGGGATGCAGGGAAGGTGATCGTCGCGAAAAAACAGAGCATGCAGCAAAAATGGATTACGGATGGCAACTTTGCGTAAAATAGAACTATTATACCGTTAAACCATGCCATTCCTTCGTACACTATCTACCCCGAATGGTGTGGTGACACATACCCCGTGGAGTAATGAGATTACCTTCCCCCCCCACGATGTGATAGGCTGCCCCAGCCGTCAAATAGAGGAGCAGCAGCCATCGTGTTACCAGTCATAAAGAACAGCATATAAAATTACGCCATGTTTTGGATAGACAACTAAATACCGAAATCGAGGCAAAAAGGTGGATCACGTTTTACATAAGAGCTTTCATAATATGATGCGAGGCCGGGGGATGGGACATCTATCACTCGTACGAAGTCCCGAGGGGTCATTGTCAGTTCCTTTGCCATGATTGGTAGTAATGAGTATTCATGCGATATGTTAATCAGGGAATAAAATATGAATTATTCATAAGATAGAAGAAATAAAGAGGTATTAATATTATCCCTGTTGGTGTAACCATTTATGACTTCGATACCATTAACAGAGCTCTGCTGCCAACAGGTGTCCATAACCTTGGCAGAGTTGTTTATTTCACCCCCGGAACCATGGTCCTGTATGTGTATAAGAATATTTTGTCAAAATACAGGCCATTATGCTGGCTTGGTAACCAGGTAACCATAATGCCATTCACTAGGAAGGCGCGAAACGTGGGCAGGTCGGCTCGTGATGAGACCCCCTGTTCCAAGGTCTGCTTAGTTAGTGTACCTTTGGACCATATCCCTGGTATGGTGGCCATGCTGGGAATGCCACTTCGCTTCCAACCTAATGATCATGGTAGGCTGGCTCTTGATGAAACCCCCTATCCTGCATTTGACAATAAACCACATTCGTCATCATTTTTCTTTTTTTTTTTCTTGTTTTTTTTTTCAGTACTTTTCTTATATATTTACACATAAGGGTGGTTCAACACTCCTTAAGAGTGGGAATGGCGGAAGAAGTCTTATCATCCCAACAGGAAAATATAAATCCTCTGTTCTTATTCTTATGTAATAATCAGAATTTTTTTTTTAAGGAAATCGCCATGATAAAGATAACCAACCAGGGCAATGGGAATAAGTCAATGACAACGGGGATGAGAAGTAAGTATGTCCCCCCTCTTGTCCTCTTATCAATACTAGGCTCTATAAAGATAGCGATTTTATGATATCCTGACTTCGGCGTGTTGTAATTGATGTTCATTTCATAAGTGTATAGTTGAATCTTAGAGACTGGAAAGATGATGGGTGAAAAAGCATCCTCAATATGAATCATCACTGAGACAAAGATATGACTATGGTGTTCCTTTTGAAAGAGAAAATCCCATGCAAGCAAATAGTTGGGATGCTGTTCTCCTAAGATCATGAGTGCTATTTTTAAAAATTGTCAACTGCTGTTCCTTTTGGAAAGGAACAGCAAAAACTCGCAAACGTTGTCCCTTTTATAAAGGAACAGCAAAAACTCACCACTGTTGTTCCTTTGGAAAGGAACAGCAAAACTCAAAACGCTGTTCCTCTAAAAAGGAACAGCAAAACTCAAAACAGCAAAACTCGAAACGAAGTGTTGTTCCTTTTGAAAAAGGAACAGCAAAAACACGAAAACAAAACACTACTGTTCCTTCTGAAAAAGGAACAGCAAAAACACGAAGTGTTGTTCCTTTTGAAAAAGGAACAACAAAAACACGAAGTGCTGTTCCTTTTGAAAAAGGAACAGCAAGAACACGAAGTGCTGTTCCTTTTGAAAAAGGAACAACAAGAACACAAAGTGCTGTTCCTTTTGAAAAAGGAACAGCAAGAACACAAAGTGCTGTTCCTTTTGAAAAAGGAACAGCAAAAACACGAAGTGGTGTTCCTTTTGAAAAAGGAATAGCAAAAACACAAAAACAAACCACTGCTGTTCCTTCTGAAAAAGGAACAACAAAAACTCAAAAATGTTGTTCCGTTTGAAAAAAAAGGAACAGCAAAAACACACTAACTGTAAAGAGCAATCTTAAGAGAGAAATATTAAAAAATGTATATACAAGAACTTATGTACAAGTCAAAAGAATGAGTTCCTTACTGAATTGTAGGTGAGGAATATTTTACTTCCTCTCCTAAAATTTTCATGTCAGTATCTTGACGTAGCTGCTCACAGAAGGATTCCCGAGTGAGTGGCTTGCGATAGAGACGAACTCGATGGCCATTTACCTTGAATGCATATCCAGAACCATCGATTGTAATGAGAGTAAGGGTCCCATTATCATGTACTTTCTGGATTTCATATGGCCCCAGCCATCGAGTCTGCAGTTTCCCTGGGAAATCCTGAAACCGAGAGTCATATAACAGAGCCCAGTCCCCTTCATGAAAGACTTTGTTCTTGATAAGTGCATCATGCCATTTAGCTCGTTGCTGTTGAATAAGTGCTGTATTCTGTGTTGGAAATAATACTGAGAGGGGGGGTGAATCAGTATTATCAGATCAATCAATCTTTTCAATTTCATACTCAGAAACATATACGCTACTTCAATTAAGTTAACCCGCGTGTACACGCCACTGTGTCTAATGAAACTCGCGTATACCCAGAGATCTTATAATTCAGTTAGCTTAATCTTCAGTAAATGCATCAGATCATTATTAAGCATATTAACAG
Organism: Pinus tabuliformis; assembly: GCA_031772625.1. NCBI lineage: Eukaryota > Viridiplantae > Streptophyta > Pinopsida > Pinales > Pinaceae > Pinus > Pinus tabuliformis. The sequence continues at coordinate 1,855,723,109 of CM062816.1, forward strand.
TAAACAGGTGCAGAATAACAGAACAGAGCATCACACAAGAGCCACACACATGAACACAAAGATATAAGGTGGAAACCCAATGTGGGTGAAAACCACCTGCTGCAAGTCATCTCAATCTTCTTCTTAATAAGAAAATCCTTTTACAATATTTGTACTGGTGCAGTCTTATACCAGTACGCAGGCTACAACCTGCAGAAGGCTTCAACCTTCTCTCGTTCTCCAAACTTCCTTGGAAGGGAGCTCCAACCCCCTTTGCTCTTGTACTAGCCGATCCATTTACTAGTACGCAGGCTGCTACCTGCTACAATGCTCCAAAGATCTCCTTTAGCTTTTGTACTAGCTTAGATACTAGTACGTAGGTGCTTGCCTACAATCTTCTCACCTCCAGGTACCACGTTTCATCAATTTTCAGACTGGATACACTGAAGCACAACACATAATCTGTAAGGCCACTTTTCATCCAATTTTCATACTGGACCCATAACTATCATTGAAGCTCAAAACAATCATCAAACCCTGAATCACTGAAACCTGTTAACAACAGTCACCAGAACACAGAGCAGACACAGAACTCTGTAATAACCATCAGATCCATCTGCAACTTCAAATATCAAGCTTTACAATGTATACGCTACTTCGATGAATCAAACCCGCGTGTATACGCGCTTTTTCCAAAGTCAACCCGCGTACAGATCTAAAAATAATTTCTCATAACTTGCAGCTGTACCAGACATCAGTCATACTCATAATGTTTATAGAACAATACATGCGTCAGTATGTAGATCTAGAATAAGCATCATAAAGATAGTTCATTTCAAACCATTTGATCCCGATCTCTCCTTAGATCTAGTTCTCCATCAACCGATGAGATCTCTCCTTAGCTCAGATTAAGCAATGCATCATCAACCCATAACCTGCATACTGGATCTCATCCTTCTTCAGATATTCAAAGACATTTCGGATGCTCTTGCCTAATGATTTCCTTCTCCTTATATAGCCTTAGGCCTTGTTTAATACCAAGAGCCAAAACCATAGTAACATAATACCATCAACTTCAATACTAGGGATCGACACGCCCGTCGAGACACAATGGTCCGAAACCATAGGCACAACTTCCAAGGACTAACTGCCACTGACCAAAGGTACGTTCCCACATACACGCGCTTTTGCTGAAGCCAACCTGCGTGTACACGCGACTTGGGCTTAATGCACATGCGTGTATGAACTTTTCTCTTCTTCTTATAGTCTGATCATCAATTCCTTGCTGCTGTCCTTCTGCACTATGATTTCTCATCAGTGTGGTTTGCCATCAAGGACAACACTTGTCTCATAATGCCAACAATCTCCCCCTTTGGACTTGATGGCAAAGCTAACTTGTCACACTTAGAACTATCATCTGATTCCTTTGAGCTGTCCTCCATCAGTCACATCTGATATCTCTTCTGAAGATTCACCCAGTTATACATAAGTGAGATATTCTTCTATGAGAGGGTTGCCATCAAGTACAACACATGCATCATAATGCCAACAATCTCCCCCTTTGGACTTGATGGCAACAACACCAAATCACTCTCCCCCTTTGACATCAAGGGCAAAGGGTGGACCAAGATATTCTCTTCCTTTGCTGAATCATTCCACTGTCCATACTCCCCCTGAGTACCTGCTGAAATCTCTGAATAATCTCCCCCTTTGTATATGCCAAGGTGTACCGATCTGTCCATGCTCCCTCTGAGTACATGCTGAATCTCTGTTCTTACTGAAGTGTGCTGATCATGCTCTCCCTGACTGTAAGCAAGGTCTACAAAAGATGTTCTTCAAGAAGAACATGACTCTATACATCATAAAGGACCTTCCTATCACTTAGGAATCATACATACATCCATCTCTCAACTAAGTGAGGATATACAAAAATTGACTCATCCACCCAACCAAGTGGGAATACATCAAAATTTTACATATGACAACCAATCATATTGCATCAATCATCCCAGGCATAGTGGGGAAACCAAAATAGGCCGTTACATGACCTTGACACCATGAAAGAGATACCACAAAAGAGATATATGACATAGAGATTAGATCAAGACTTATGAAAGTCACCAGCAGCATCTGATAATCACCATTCAGATCAGCAACCAAGAGATCCTTCTGTTCTCCTTTCGCCTTTGTTCCTCCTGAAATCAACACCAAATGTGAACTAGAACCAAAAGATTTAAGATAATGCCAACAATGCATTATTGGAAGATTATCTGCTCCCTCTGAACCTGTGCCAGATGATCTCTGTCAGATCCATATCAGACTTTCTGCAACCAACATCTGTCCCTGCTGATTTCCTTCAAAAACTCCATATACGCGTCTGCATCCACATAAACAAGCGTATATACGCAGATATCCCTTACGCAACACGCGTACACCATATACGCGACTATCCCCTTGTAAAACGGCGTATGCACGCGGATATCCTTTAAACAACACGCGTACACAAATTTTCATATCAGCAACCTGTAAATGTCCTGTAGAGAATAGGTCATCAACCTATAACAAGGTATGTCTGCATCAATTTATCCCTTTGAACAGAATTCAGAGTCATTCACATTGTTTCATGTGTGAAACCACCATAGCCATTTCATCAAGCTCTACATGATCCAAGTATCATTACTTGGGAACATCTGCATCAATTAACATATGTAAGGATCAACCTATCATCATATAGATAAGAACTCATCACCATGTCTTCAATAAAGCAACTTTGAGTAGTCATCCATGTGTCAGCACTATGTATCTTGAGCTCAAGCTCATTTGACAAAACTTCTTGATATCATCAACAGCAACAATCCTTATCCACATGAGTGCCTGCATCATAACTGTATGATCTTTATGTATATGACAACAGCAGTATATAAGTGACTCATCATCAAGTGAGGAAGATGTGAATTCAAGCTTTGTACTTCTCCTTGTTCTTATGAAGATCACCATGTAAGCACCATACATGCATCATCAAAGAATCAACCATAAATCTGATCTGAACATCTTCTATGTAACTCCAAGAATCATATGAGAGTTTATCATAGACAACTCACAATAGCAAGATATATCATTTAGCCATATAAGAATCATCACCAAGGATTATTAACCATAATGCCAACATTGAATTGCTAAAGGCATATGCTCCCCCTCAACCTGTGCCATCTGTTAGATCTGATTATGTATATATCAGCAATAAGCACCAAAACATCATCATCCTCAAGTTAGGATCAAAAACACTTCTAGACATCATACAGGTAACAAGACATTTCCACACATCCTCAGCAGACTGTAACCAATAGAGCAAATAATAGACTGAATCATATCAGATCCTTTTTCTGATCCTGCCCCCACTGCTTTTCCTCAGACTGACATATACGCGACTTTGCAGTGTCTAACTCGCGTATACACGCGACTTCCATTTAAGGAACTTGCGTATGAGATTCAGAACACTGAAGTTTTACACCTTCAGCTCCCCCTGAGTCTGATATGTCTGTGCTGTGCTGTGTCTCAGTACATTGTGCTGACTGTACTTCCTTCTTCCTCCATATCTTCAAGTGTGATGAGGTTTTCTTCTTTTGGTGTGATGTCCATCCTTTGTTCCTGCATTCCTTTGCTATATGTCCAGGCTTGTTGCATGTATAACATCTTACATGTTTCATATTCCTCCTGTAGCAATCAGCAGCTTTGTGACCATACATATTGCAAGCAAAGCAATATCCATTAAAGTACCTTGATTGAGATGACCTGTCCGCATAATAGTCTTGAACTCTTCTTCTTCTACATCTAGCTGCAACATGTCCAAGATTGTGACATACATAACATTCAACATTATTCATAGGAGGAGTAAAAGATTTTCTTTGAAGACTTTCTTTCCTTGGTTGATGATGAGATTGACCTTTCATCTCCTTGTTGATCATTTTGGATTTCTCTTTAGAGTTCCTTGCCTCACCTTGTGAACTAGATTCACCTTCAACAGATTCATGGAAACCAAGACCAGTCTTGATAGCAGGAGACCTTTGACTACTAAGAATATCATCCAAGACTTTAGAACTATCTTGAAATCGTAAAAGCTTATCCTTTTCTTCTATTTTACCTTTCAAGATATTTACCTCAACTTGAAGTTGTTCCTCGTTTTCTAGACATTGCTTCTTCATGTCTTCTCCATCTTTCCTTCCTTCTTCCAACTGATGCCTTAGATTGAGTATCTCCTTTTCTTGCTTTTCATACAGATCCTGCTGAATTTGACGAACTCTGAAGGCACATTCCAACTGTGATTTTAAGCTGATGACTTCGTTGTCTTGTTTTTCAATTGCTTGGTGTAGATCTGTATTCTGCTTCTTTGATTCTTCAAGATCTCCTTTTAGTGAGAGGATTGTAGCTTCAAGATTTTCATAGTAGCTGGATCTATCTTTGAGTTTCTTGATGGTTGTGCTTCTTTCGTTGACTTCTTTTCTTAATGATGTCACTTCATGCTGCAATTTTTGACATTGGTCTTCCTTGTCCTTGAGAAGCTTTCTTACCTTGTTTCCTTCTTCTAGTTGGGCCTTTAGTTCGGTAACTTCTTCTTTGAAAGCACATTCCCTTTTGTTCAATAGATCTTGTTGATCTTTAACTTTGTCTGTAAGCCTTCTAAATAATGCCTCTATATGATACTTTTCTTGCTCACCCATAAAAGCATGTTCAGTAGTTTCACTATCACTTCCATCACTTTCACAAGGAAATATAGCAGGAACATCAGAGGATAATACATTCATACCTGATAATGATTCTGAATCTGATTCTGAATCTGAAGAGCTTCTTATACCTAATCCCCAATCGACTCTCCCACTGTCATAGATCTCTTGAGATGTCTTCTTCTTCTTATGAGCTTTCTTTTTAAGCTTCTTTCCCATTGTTCCACGGATCTCCTTCAAGCGATCAAGCTTCTGTCAAAGGACCTGCTCCGATACCAATTGTTGGAAATAATACTGAGAGGGGGGGTGAATCAGTATTATCAGATCAATCAATCTTTTCAATTTCATACTCAGAAACATATACGCTACTTCAATTAAGTGAACCCGCGTGTACACGCTACTGTGTCTAATGAAACTCGCGTATACCCAGAGATCTTATAATTCAGTTAGCTTAATCTTCAGTAAATGCATCAGATCATTATTAAGCATATTAACAGTAAACAGGTGCAGAATAACAGAACAGAGCATCACACAAGAGCCACACACATGAACACAAAGATATAAGGTGGAAACCCAATGTGGGTGAAAACCACCTGCTGCAAGTCATCTCAATCTTCTTCTTAATAAGAAAATCCTTTTACAATATTTGTACTGGTGCAGTCTTATACCAGTACGCAGGCTACAACCTGCAGAAGGCTTCAACCTTCTCTCGTTCTCCAAACTTCCTTGGAAGGGAGCTCCAACCCCCTTTGCTCTTGTACTAGCCGATCCATTTACTAGTACGCAGGCTGCTACCTGCTACAATGCTCCAAAGATCTCCTTTAGCTTTTGTACTAGCTTAGATACTAGTACGTAGGTGCTTGCCTACAATCTTCTCACCTCCAGGTACCACATTTCATCAATTTTCAGACTGGATACACTGAAGCACAACACATAATCTGTAAGGCCACTTTTCATCCAATTTTCATACTGGACCCATAACTATCATTGAAGCTCAAAACAATCATCAAACCCTGAATCACTGAAACCCTGTTAACAACAGTCACCAGAACACAGAGCAGACACAGAACTCTGTAATAACCATCAGATCCATCTGCAACTTCAAATATCAAGCTTTACAATGTATACGCTACTTCGATGAATCAAACCCGCGTGTATACGCGCTTTTTCCAAAGTCAACCCGCGTACAGATCTAAAAATAATTTCTCATAACTTGCAGCTGTACCAGACATCAGTCATACTCATAATGTTTATAGAACAATACATGCGTCAGTATGTAGATCTAGAATAAGCATCATAAAGATAGTTCATTTCAAACCATTTGATCCCGATCTCTCCTTAGATCTAGTTCTCCATCAACCGATGAGATCTCTCCTTAGCTCAGATTAAGCAATGCATCATCAACCCATAACCTGCATACTGGATCTCATCCTTCTTCAGATATTCAAAGACATTTCGGATGCTCTTGTCTAATGATTTCCTTCTCCTTATATAGCCTTAGGCCTTGTTTAATACCAAGAGCCAAAACCATAGTAACATAATACCATCAACTTCAATACTAGGGATCGACACGCCCGTCGAGACACAATGGTCCGAAACCATAGGCACAACTTCCAAGGACTAACTGCCACTGACCAAAGGTACGTTCCCACATACACGCGCTTTTGCTGAAGCCAACCTGCGTGTACACGCGACTTGGGCTTAATGCACATGCGTGTATGAACTTTTCTCTTCTTCTTATAGTCTGATCATCAATTCCTTGCTGCTGTCCTTCTGCACTATGATTTCTCATCAGTGTGGTTTGCCATCAAGGACAACACTTGTCTCATAATGCCAACAATCTCCCCCTTTGGACTTGATGGCAAAGCTAACTTGTCACACTTAGAACTATCATCTGATTCCTTTGAGCTGTCCTCCATCAGTCACATCTGATATCTCTTCTGAAGATTCACCCAGTTATACATAAGTGAGATATTCTTCTATGAGAGGGTTGCCATCAAGTACAACACATGCATCATAATGCCAACATTCTGTAATGCAGAGAGCCTTATTTCGTCCAATTCATTAATCTGCTATAGTCGATTGATTTGTGCCTCACTTAAATCTAGGCCAACTTCCTGTGCAGTTCGTAGGGTTTGGATTTCGAATTCTATCGGGAAAATAGGTTGTTTCCGAAACACTAATTGATAGGGCGAATAACCAGTGGTACCTCTCCAGGTGGTTCTATAGGCCCAGAGTGCTTCAGGTAGTCAGGCGGCCCAATCACGCTTATGTGAAGCAATGGTTTTTGTTAAAATTGATTCTATTACCTTATTGCTGCTCTCCACTTGCCCATTCGCCTGCGGGTGATATGGGGTAGTAATTTTGTGCTGGACGTGATAGTTGTTAAGTGTTGCAGCTAATTTGTTTCCAGCAAATTGAGGTCCTCCATCTGTAATTATTTCTCTCGGAAGGCCATATCGTACAAACAAATGGAATAGGAACTGAACTACCGAATCTTCTGTAGCTCTAGGTAACGTTTCGGCTTCAACCCATTTGGTAACATATTCTGTGGCTACCAAGATATATGTTCTCTGATTTGATGATGGGTTGATGGGTCCAACGAAGTCAAGAGCCCACCGTTCAAATGGTTCAATGACCAATTGTGGCCTCAGAGGCATCTCGTCGGCTTGACCAGGTCGTCCTGCTCGCTGGCAACTGTCACAGGCTTGAACGAATTTCTTCGCATCCTTAAAAATTGTAGGCCAGTAGTATCCTGTCTGCAGTACTTTATGTGCTGTTCTTTTTTCTGCAAAGTGTCCCCCGCAAGGTCCGTCATGACAGGCTTTTAAGATGTCAAAAATTTCATCTTCTCGAATACATCTCCTGATTTGCATGTCTGCCCCTGTGTGGAACAAATAGCCCCCAATCCACGAAAATCGAGTGCTCTTCTGAACAATCTGCTTACGTTCATTAGGGGTTAAGTGCTTTGGTAGTTTACCTGCTGCAAGGTAATTGGCAACATCAGCGTACCAGGGTGTTTGGGCAGCAACAACAAACAGGTGTTCATCCGGAAATTGGTCTTCTACTGCTGCTGCTTCAATTGGTTTTGGTATCCGTGAGAGAAAATCAGCTACAGGGTTCTCCTTGCCGGGTCTATCTTTGATTGTGATATCAAATTCCTGCAATAAGATCAACCATCTTGTTACTCTGGCATTTGTAACAGGCTTATTTGCTAAATATTTAATAGCAGAATGATCTGTATATAAAACAACGGGATAGCCTGTGATATAATGTCTAAATTTATTGACAGCATGTATTACAGCAAGGAATTCTTTTTCGGTGACAGTGTAATTTAATTCAGCAGGGGTTAAATTTTTGCTGATATAATAAATAGCATAAGGTTTTTTATCCTCCTCCTGCCCAAGGACTGCACCGATTGCTGTGTCTGAGGCATCAGATGAGATTTGGAATGGTAAATTCCAGTTTGGTCCTCGAAGGACTGGAGCTGTTGATACAAGCTTCTTTAAATCCTGGAAAGCGCGGTCACATTTTTCTATCCACATGAAATCAACATTACCTGTTAGTGCATATAGAGGTGCAGCAATGTGTGAATAATGTTCTATAAATCGTCTGTAATACCCAGAAAATCCAAGAAAGTTGCGTACCTCCGTCTGAGTAGTGGGGGTGGGAATGAGCAAAAGAATCTGAATTTTAGCCGGATCTACCTAAATGCCGGCTGCTGAGACATAGTGCCCTAGAATAAGCCCTTCTGTCATCATCATATAACACTTTTCGTGGCTTAAGCAAAGCCTGGTAGCAATGCAGCGCTGTAGGACTTTTTCTAGAGTGTCTAGAGCTGGATCAAAATCATCTCCATATGGTGTGAAGTCATCCATGTAGACTTCAAGCCCATCATTTATTAAGTCTGCAAAGATGCTAAGAATGGCCCTTTGGAATGTGGCAGGGGCATTACATAGGCCAAAGGGTAAAACTCTATAAGCGAACGTTCCCCAAGGACAAGTAAAGGTAGTTTTATCCTGGTCTTCAGGGGCAATCTGAATCTGATTGTATCCACTGAAGCCATCTAGGAAAGAAAAGAATTTCTTTCCTGCTAACGTGTCCAGTACTTGGTCTATGAATGGGAGGGGAAAATGGTCTTTTTGTGTGGCTTTGTTTAGCTCTCTATAATCCACACAAATCCTCCATTTCCCATTCTTCTTGGGTACAACCACAAGTGGAGAGACCCACTTACTATCAGAAATAGGATAAATAAAATTAACATCTAAAAGCTTCTGAAGTTCTGCTTTCACAACATCTTTTAGATGGGGGTTGAGTCTTCTTTGCGGTTGACGGACAAGTCTTGCATCTTTTTCTATGTAAATATGGTGGGTGCATAATTGGGGATCAATCCCTTTCATATCAGGATAGTCCCATGCAAATGCTTCTTGATATTTTCGTAACAAATGGATGAGTTTGATTTCTTGGTCCGGTGTAAGGTTGGCATTAATGTTTAGCGTTTTTCCCGGTTCAATTTCCACTACTTTACTATTAGCAACAGAAGTCACAGGTATCGTTTGGTCATGTGTATCTTTCAAGGGGTCTTCTTCCAATTCATTCTCGAATGTAGCTTCTATCATAAAACACTGTGCATGAGGTCTAGATTCCGTTTGACTAACGAAGTTATTGATGGCATCATCTTCTGTTTGATCTTTGAATTTTAGAGGCTTCTATATAGTCAATGGTGATCTGATATTGTCAGTAAGGTATGATATAGGGTGCTGGTTAGTTTTTATTGTTGTAAGACTTGGCTGTGCTGGAGGATATAGGACTAGATTTTTGATATTTGGTCCTCTGGTTATTGTCATATTCCCCTGCCGACAACCAATGTATGCATCGGCAGTGGCCAGCCAGGGTCTACCTAAAATTAGAGGGTGTCCATCCAGTCAGGTTTTTGGATTAATTACCAAGAAGTCAGTCGGGTATTCCCAAGAATCTACGGAGACCATGACATCGTATAGAGTTCCTTCTGGTCGTACTACAGATCGGTCAGCCAATTCTAACAAAGTAGAAGTGGGTTCTATCGATGTAATCCCAAGCTTTTGGCACGTAGAAGTTGTCAAAATATTAATTGCAGCTCCTAAATCAACTAAAGCATTAGTCAGAGTCTGTCCATAGATCTGAACAGTTACTATTGGGTTTCCCGGATCTTCATATTTAATGGGTATTCCTGATAACAAGTCAGATAAAGTACCAAATACTTGGACTCTTGGGTTAGTGGTTGGATTCCTCCTTGATTTCTTTATGCACAATTCTTTTATAGTTTTTGCGTATATAGGGATGTCTTGAATGGCTTGGAGGAATGGAATTCTTATGTATAGATTTTGTAACTCCCCTAGAATGTCAAAGTCTGGTTGCTGTACAGGTCGTGGTAAGACTAATCGTTCTGGGAAGGGAGGAGCGGGTTCATTTATTTGATGATGAGTCTGCTCCTTATTTACGCTCTCTTGTTGTAACGGTTGTTCTATTGGTAACTGATATTCAATGTGCATTGTTTTATCTCCCTATGTTTCTATTATTCGTCCAGATCTTAACTGAAGATCATTGCACTCCCTCAGTTCAGGTCCAATTTCTGTTGATTCTATGATTTGGAGAGACTGGACCGACCTATTATTGGGATTAGGATTAGGTTGGGCTGGGAGTTGCGGTCTCAGATTAGACTGGGGATTTTGTTGCAAAGCTGGCAGAGTCGGTTGAGGGAGTGGAATAGTTCCTGTTGGCTGATATGTCGATCTTGGCCAATTTGTCTGCCAGGGTGAACTTTGTGAAGTAGGGGGGGTCCATTGTGGAGGGTATGAGTTATTTTGCCAATATGGTGGAGTGTACGGAAAATTTGGCCAACCAAATTGGCTTAGCTGATTCATCCATGGATTTGGAGAAGGAAATGGTTGTGATGACCAGTTCGGAAATGGGGGTTGAGATTGATTTTGCCACATACTATATTGTGGAGGCTGAAAAGAAGAAGTCGGGTCTGAAAACATACCTGATTGCCTTGGTTGCCATTGGCGACGCTGGTTAACAAAGTATGTTGATTCCGATTCTTCTTCTGCTTCCTTATATACTGCTTTCAATCCAGGAAGTGAGGGGCAACTTTCGATCAGGTGATCTTTTGTACAGATGGCACATGTTTGAACTGTATCCAGCGGACATTCCTTGTGGCTATGCTTTCTCCTACATCGGGGGCAGAAGATCGCCAAATTCTGTTCTGCCTCAATCTGCTTCTGTTTAGCCTGCACGATATCAAGTTGTGTAGTTAATGTCCCCAGAATATCAGTTTTAAAGTTTTCTAATAAATTGCCAAGTTCTACACGTGTTACTCCTTCTGTTGGTGCTTTGTTATCTCTGACAAACCGATCATATTCTGCTGGTTTTATCCTTGTGCTGTCTCTCGAACTTCTGATACATAGATCAATGATGTTAGCAAAATTTTCTTGATAAATATCCCCTTTTCCCATGATATTTAATTTTTCGATCCACTGCTCTTTCATGCCTCTGATTAATGCAGTTTTTAACACATTATCAGGCAGTGGTAATGATGCGTAAGGCGACCTTTGTAAATTATACTGAAAACGTTCTACATATTCTTCTAATGTTTCATTCGGTCTAGCTATCATTTGGAATATTTCATCTTTCAATTCTCTAGACCTACAGTAGTCTTGATATTTCTTTAGAAAAGATTCCTTCATCTGCTCCCAGTTATTTATAACCCCACCACCTAAACCCATAAACCATCTTAAGGCTGCTCCTTTCAAAGTGGAGGGGAACAACTTTAATTTCTGGGGGTCAGTGGTGTAATCATATCCCCTGCATAAGACATCAAATTCAAATAAGAATGCGTCCGGGTCTTCTGATGTCAGTCCATGAAATGTAGGAATGTGTTGAAGGGGAATTGCTTTCATAGGAGCATTTGCTGCGGAATCTACTATAGGATATTGTAATGTAGACGTTTGAGTATTGGGCTGATTTTGTGCCATCGGATCGAATATGTGCCAATAACCTTCAGGGATTTCTAAAAGGGTATTCTTAGGCTGAGAAGGTATGGTTTTGGTTGTCTTAATAGCACTTCCTTTGTCCGGAATAATGGAAGCTCCTGCTACTTGAGGAGATTGAATCCCTTCAATGATTTTTACAGCGCTCCCTTTATCTGGGCTTTCTAATGGATGGATTATCCTAGGGGATCTTGGTTCTTAAACTTCTCCTGTTTCCCCTTCTCCTTCACAAAGATTGCTTAGATTCCCTTCTTGCAGTCGTTCTGGAATAGAATTTTCAATTTCTTGAAAGTCCTGTTCATCAGTCTGACTATGCACCTCAGCAAAGGCTACAAATGGTGACCCTGTGGCCTGAAGGGAACTAGTAGGCTGTTTGGAATTGGTTTTTCTGAAACCTACTGATGGCTGAGATTCAGTTTTCTTATAAATTTCGTCTATGAAGTTCGTTCGGCCAAGGGTTACCGGCCCTTGGGCTTTTTCGGGTTTGAATGGAGGTTTGATAATTTTTTCTGGCTTTTTCTGCTTAGTCATTCATTCTATAAACTACCAAATTCTATTCAACCCACAATTCTGCCAGGAAAGCGGACGGTGGAGCAGGGCTTTTACATGCTCCGTACGCAGGTTCTTACCTTCCGTTTTTAAAATCCAACTCTCCCCTAGCAGACTCGTACACTACTCTGTAAAAGACAAATGGCTATACTCTTTCCCCGGCAACGGCGCCAAAATGTAGAGCTGTAACAAGGGTCTCTTTCACCTCTAGTTATGCTACATTAATAAGTCAATCCGGGAACACTTTGTTATTGCAAAGAGTAGCTCAATCCGAGGCTATTCGTCAGAGTAATGCTTCGTAGTACAGTGTCTAGAAAATACAAGAGTAAATGGATGCTAAACTATAACTAATTTGCTTTTAAAAGAAAGGAATCACACCAGGCAATTTATCAGTCAAGGGTGCAGAAGCGATAACCCATCCCTCTAGAAACTGATGGAAGTAAAATAGAGTATGGACCAAAGATCTGGGAGCTAAGCAGCGACTTGCTGACTCACTACAGCTTTAGACCTCCTCTCACACCAAAACAGTAAATGCAAGGAAATGGAATAGCAGAAAGTAAAATGGAACAGCAAATGGAAAATGGAACAGCAAATCTGAAATGGAACAGCAGTAAATGGAACGGCAATAAATGGAACAGCAACTCAGTAAACTAGATCTCGTGAGTTAGAACTGAACTCTCATTCTGCAATCAAATAACAATCGTCAAAAGCAATTCCAATGAACCTTACTTTATGAGGCGATATTCACAAATGAATTATGGAACATCATTTATCATATATACACAACACACTTACTATAGCAATCTGATGTTTCCAGAGAATATAACTCTGCTTCCAGATAAAATAATATTACTTTCGGGTTCCCGCAAATAAGAGTTCAAATGAATCCAATAGCAATATTTAATATGAAGGCTCTGTAACAGAAACAGTTGGCTTAAATAGTGAACCTGCAATCAACTCTGAAGAGATTCATTTACGCGATACAGAGTTATTTACATAAATCTTCTGAATGAAACCATTAATGAATTAGTCGTAACAGAGCATGGAACAGCATATGATAAACACGTCAGATTACCAAACTATATAAACACTCCACACAGAAACCAAATTATAATGATACAAAAGCAAGTGTCCTTCGGAGCCCGGCCCTTAGCTTCCAAGGATACACCGCCTTAGATTACTCCAGACGCAGGGATGAAATAAAGCACCAAGTCTTTTGTATTAATGCATCAACAAAAGTACAACAAAACAAGTCTTAACGAGACTCGATGATCAAAGTTCAAACTGAGACTTAAATTTACATATATGAAAAAAGGTCTCTCGAGCTTAACACTGCTGCCCCTTTTTATAAGAGAAATGGCAGAGGTATCTAGGTAGCAAAAATAAGCAAGACAGCGATCCCTCAGGATCAAAGATCTTGAGGGATTCGCCAAGCCGTTACTCCTTGATTTTCCTTTCCCTGCTTCGCCGAGTCGATAATTCTTCTTTCTTTCCCGGGTCGTTCTGCTTCGATCCGCTTGATCTCGTTCGCATCCAGTTCCCTCCCAAAGGGACAGCAGTTACTCTTCCTTTGTCTTTTCCTCTTAAGCAGTAATCCTTCGTTTCCACCCTTTTCTGCATGAAAAGATAACAATTATCAGTGGTTACGTTTTTCATACTAATTCTCACATATTCTACTAAAAATGATTTATCTCTTTAAGTTCATTATGCAGAAAGGGTTACAATTGCTACCGAAAAGTCACTAAATTGTTGGTCAAAAACATACCTTTCCAGAGCTCCACAGCAGCCTACTAACCTCATGCTATCCTGGGACTCCTGCACTATAGCACTCTCTGCCGCTCCATCCGCATCCATCTCTATCGACATCCAGTAGTCCTGCTACTCCTCTTTAGGGCTCACGTAGCAAGGTATAATCCAAGAGGTTGGGTACCTCTAGGATCCTACCCCTCATCGCCTGTAGTCCTCCTGACTACAGCTCGATGTCTCCCCACTTCTTCTCAAGTGGCACATGAGAACTCATGGCACAATCATCATCGTCCTCAAATTCTTTCTCTGCCCTCGTTGGCACTACCTTGGTTTCATAAGCCTCTCCCTTACTCTTCTTCCTAAGACATTGGTTCGCAAAATGACACAGTTCCCCATAATGGTTCTTTCTCATCTCCTGCTTTCCCGCAGATGCTAGAGTCGCATCCTCTTCTTCCTCCTTCTTGATTCTGATCCCTTTTTCACTACTCCCCACCTTGGTCACCCGTCTGATCTCTTCTTGACGAAGAGCCGCCCATAATTCCTCCTAATCTGGAAGGCTCGACTTGCCCAGTATGCTCTGGACAAATACCTCCCAATCCTCTGAGACAACATTCAATGCAGTCCTCACCATCAATTCCTGATCTGATGTGGCCCCTATGGAAGTTAGCTGGTCACAGATCTCCTTCAATCGATCAAGGAAGACATTTATTTGATCTCCCTTTGGCATCTGGTATGACTGCAGCTGATTTTCAGGTAACATCTTCCTCTACACGGAAGTATGCTAGTACAATTTATTCAGGGCGTCCCACATCTCATTTTTCATGTCCTTCTCAGAAATATGTGGCACCACATGGTCCTTGACCCCATCAAGGATGATGCACTTCGCCCTGACCATTGCCTCCTCATACTTCTCATTTTTAGCTGGGTAAACTAGGATTGCTATTGTTTTCAAGGCGAAGTCCTTAACGCGATCTTGTCCTTCTAGACCACGAAGTTGGATGCTCCATCCAACCTGTCCTAATCTCTCAGTCCATTCATGGCCATTATGTTGCTCTTCTTCTGACTCCTCTGAGTCTCTCTACTTCCCTCCTGGAAGTCCTCTATTTGACTCTTGTTGAGTCTCTCAACTTCCCATCTGGAAGTTCTCGGTTTGACTTCCTATGAGTCTCAGTTTTCCTTATGGAAATCCCTCGTCCTTGATCTTTCCATGTTAGGTACTATTTTGATTGCAATACCCCACCAGCTTCGCTCCGCAAATTACCCACAACCTCCCATATCCTAGTAACTGAAGGATTGAGCCACTTAGCTCTATGCAATCCTGACACTGGAAAATCATCTCCCATAGCCAACTAGGTCAGCCCTCCTGGCCTCTATGTGGCTCTGAATGAGCCTGATTCTACCTCCTTTAACCTCCGCGCTGCCTTTCTCTGGCCCAGAATGATGACATAGTCTCTCTACGTCACTCCTTCCTCTGTTGTGTTCTGCACGGATCAACTCTGTCACTCGGGATAGCTGAATCTACTAATACTACTACTACTCTGCTAGTTGATCCTTTAAGTTATCATGTGATCTACAACCATGCTCTGATACCATGTTGGAATTTCTAAGTTTAACTCTTTAGAAATTATTCCTGTACTAACTCATTTATTTCTTCATACTTGTTTAATTACTTAACAATTTATTTACCATGTAAATACTAAAAATAAACACAAGTACAGTATCAACATATATAGATCATCAACTGAAAGAAAAAAGCACACAAGCGACAACGTTATTTTTGGACCAATGTCCCCGGAAAAACCCAATGCAGGAAAACCGGTGCAGCAATTCAGAGGGTTTTATTATTATGCATTTTTTAGAATACAACCAGGGTGCCAGAAATGGCTCACCCAACAGAGAATGCCCTCGAAAATAGTATCTCTCCTCGGAGACAGATATTTCAGTTGATCAATTATCGGATGAATGATCACATAGAAACAATTGCAGCTTCCACTGCTCTACATCACTTTAATAGGGACTACGTCACCCTTCCTGGCTTACCAGCACCCACTCTGTCCCACGAAAATCTTTCCAGTGCTGCCTCTTAGCCTTGCTTCAGCTCTACTAGCCTCTGCATAAACTTCTAGAGCTTTTTCATCAGCCCCTAGACCCTCTACAGCTCACACGCTGGACTCTCCTGTCTCTGTGCAGCTGCTCGCTGACTCTACATAGTACCCAGTTGCCTCTGCGTCAACCTCTCTAGGTTTTGCATTGTCTCTATGGTACCAACTCTGCCTCTCTGTTATGTATTCACTGCCCCTCACTGCTAGTCATTGATTCTATCTCTCTTAGCAAACCCTGCTCTAGAGAATAGAATGATTGATCACTCTGGTGTGTTCTCCAACTGAACCTCAAGCCTCTTCGTATACTTTTCTCGTTGGTCCATCAATGCCCAAGATTAAATATCTAATCAACGGCTAATATTAGATCTGGCTTGATCCATGATTTTTGGAACCTTCTAACCCAGTTTTATATTAATAACCATTAATATTTTATTTTTCCTAAGTTTAGACTTAGGAACTCCATTAAAAATATTAATTATTTTAATATCCCCCAAAACGGTTAAAATCTGCCCAAACGATTTCTAGGTCTTGGAGATCTCATGTGCTTTAGCCTCTCCACCAATTTTCATGGCTAGAGCACATCCGATGCTACCCCAAATCAACAAGAGGATGAGGCGTGAAAGGCCTTCTCCATAGCAGGAAAAAAAGCAAGTTAAGAAAGTATGGAGGAAGAAGACTTATTGCAATCATTGCAACAAAGGTGGTCACCAAAGAGCCACATGTTGGAGGCTCCATCTAGAGCAACATCTTACAAACAAAGCGCCCATGCAGAAACTAGTTGAAAAAGTAGGTCATCAAGCGAATCCACCACAAGGACATGACCCATTCACTTTGATAAGTGATAGATGGTTTTTCTAGATGTGTTAGGTTGTCATGGCCGTATTTTGGTAAATAATTTGTTGCAATTTACATTGTAAAAGTGATGATGTGTTTTCCATCACGTCTTGAAGCAACAATGATGTTTTGGTCTTGTATTGATAGTTGGAGTATTGTTTCCATTTTGATGTAAACTTGACCATAGAGTACGTGTTATAAACTCGTGGAAAGTATGGGATATTTGGGTCATTATTGGTCATGTAATTGAGCATGTAATTTGTAAAATATTGTACTACAGGTTTGCAGAGGATGCAGGTGTCAACTCATCGCTTATGGCTCCGAAGAACAAAGGTGAAGGAGAAGGAAGGGTGACCTGTCAGGACACTTGTGGTGCATACAATGTACACGAAAGTTGTAGATTATGCTCATGATTTTGGAGGACCAAAAGCTCCTCAGTGGGGAGGAATTATCCAGGTGGCTTCAGTGACACTCAGAAGTCCAAGAGGGCTCAGAATAGCTCAAAATTCAGAGTGGTCAAATTGCTTTCAAACTAGGACCAGATCGAAGTACTCATCGCCCTGATTCTAACGGTGTGAACGACACTCAAATCCAAGTTCGTATGACTAACTTAAGACTCTTTAGTGTTTGACAAGGGAGGGAAAAAGTGGGGCACACAAGTTGCCACATGGCATCCCAGTGAGCAAGTAGGACCCACTAAGTTTATGTGGCGACTTAATGGCCACTAAACTATTGACACATGGCGCAGTAACATTTGTTCCTAACCCTACACAAAAGACAAAAAAATAATATTAAAATTTCATAAAATACAAAATCATTTTAAATATGAAAAATGGTTATTAATAACCATATAAAAAAAGTCATATATAATATGGTTAATATGATTCCATATTAAACAAACAAAATAATTCAACGAAAAGTTAAAAGGAATATGGTTGAATGTATAACATATGGTATGGTTATAAGTCTTGTTATAACTTGGTTATGAGTTGTTATAACACAAACATTCATTGACACAACCATGTAACAGTTCCACAAGTGGCAACACAAACCGTTACATATGCCAACACGAAAAATGTTAAACTTGCCACCAAACAATTAGTTGCGAACTATTACATGCTAATTCAAATGTCACGCCAACAATAATTTTTTTGATTAAATAAACTAATCAACCAATTTTGGGAGGCGAGGAATTCGAACCCCAACCTCTATTCATCTAGCCTACTTCGTCACCAATCAACCATAGGCTCTGTCTTTGGTGGCTTTGCCGAGGGTTTAGTATTTAACCCTTTGCCAATTCATTTGCATGGGGAAGATAGCAGTGGAACAAAGAACACGGTAGAACCCTAAGCATGAATGGAACCTTGCTACGCAGTGGAACCATGACACTGTGCCAGAGGGCGTAACCAAGATTTCCATGTTTTTCAAGGCTGAGAATTTTTTGCAAAGAATATTCCTTGATGCCTGAAAGATTCCCTAGGGAGGTAAATTTTCATTTTGTTAGAATGATATGAAGTTTATAGTCATTTTAACCATAATTTTGTACAGAACACGATGGTGAAATCAGAACCGCCACCTAAGTAGAAAATTCATAGATTCCCATTAGAGCAGAATCTTTGAAGAATCGTGAGGGAATATTCTAGATTCCTTGGAGGCTGAAAATCGACAAAGTCAGAATGCGGCTGAATTTACACTCAAAAGTCTCAGAATCTCGCAAGGATCATGATGGCGAGATAAGATTTCTGATCTGAGTTGTAGATCTCCAGTCAGCCTAGAGAACAAAATCTTTGGAGAATCATGGGGAATCTAAAAGATTCCTACATGCCCAGATTTTGACAATGTCGGAATTCGACAAATGGATAGTCGATTTTACAACTCTCGGTGACATAAATTCAGTGGTGCAGTCATTTGTTGTAGCTGAACCTTCCATTTTTCGGCCAACTTCATAGGTGCAGGTACATTATTGGTCATGTAATTGAGCATTTAATTTGTAAAATATTGTACTACAGGTTTGCAGAGGATGCAAGTGTCAGCTCATCGCTTATGGCTCCGAAGAACAAAGGTGAAGGAGAAGGAAGGGTGACCTGTCAGGACACTTGTGGTGCATACAATGTACACGAAAGTTGTAGATTATGCTCATGATTTTGGAGGACCAAAAGCTCCTCAGTGGGGAGGAATTATCTAGGTGGCTTCAGTGACACTCAGAAGTCCAAGAGGGCTCAGAATAGCTCAAAATTCAGAGTGGTCAAATTGCTTTCAAACTAGGACCAGATCGAAGTACTCATCGCCCTGATTCTAACGGTGTGAACGACACTCAAATCCAAGTTCGTATGACTAACTTAAGACTCTTTAGTGTTTGACAAGGGAGGGAAAAAGTGGGGCACACAAGTTGCCACATGGCATCCCAGTGAGCAAGTAGGACCCACTAAGTTTATGTGGCGACTTAATGGCCACTAAACTATTGACACATGGCGCAGTAACATTTGTTCCTAACCCTACACAAAAAGACAAAAAAATAATATTAAAATTTCATAAAATACAAAATCATTTTAAATATGAAAAATGGTTATTAATAACCATATAAAAAAAGTCATATATAATATGGTTAATATGATTCCATATTAAACAAACAAAATAATTCAACGAAAAGTTAAAAGGAATATGGTTGAATGTATAACATATGGTATGGTTATAAGTCTTGTTATAACTTGGTTATGAGTTGTTATAACACAAACATTCATTGACACAACCATGTAACAGTTCCACAAGTGGCAACACAAACCGTTACATATGCCAACACGAAAAATGTTAAACTTGCCACCAAACAATTAGTTGCGAACTATTACATGCTAATTCAAATATCACGCCAACAATAATTTTTTTGATTAAATAAACTAATCAACCAATTTTGGGAGGCGAGGAATTCGAACCCCAACCTCTGTTCATCTAGCCTACTTCGTCACCAATCAGCCATAGGCTCTGTCTTCGGTGGCTTTGCCGAGGGTTTAGTATTTAATCCTTTGCCAATTCATTTGCATGGGGAAGATAGCAGTGGAACAAAGAACACGGTAGAACCCTAAGCGTGAATGGAACCTTGCTAGGCAGTGGAACCATGACAATGTGCCAGAGGGCATAACCAAGATTTCCATGTTTTTCAAGGCTGAGAATTTTTTGCAAAGAATATTCCTTGATGCCTGAAAGATTCCCTTGGGAGGTAAATTTTCATTTTGTTAGAATGATATGAAGTTTATAGTCATTTTAACCATAATTTTGTACAGAACACGATGGTGAAATCAGAACCACCACCTAAGTAGAAAATTCATAGATTCCCATTAGAGCAGAATCTTTGAAGAATCGTGAGGGAATATTCTAGATTCCTTGGAGGCTAAAAATCGACAAAGTCAGAATGCGGCTAAATTTACACTCAAAAGTCTCAGAATCTCGCAAGGATCATGATGGCGAGATAAGATTTCTGATCTGAGTTGCAGATCTCCAGTCAGCCTAGAGAACAAAATCTTTGGAGAATCATGGGGAATCTAAAAGATTCCTACATGCCCAGATTTTGACGATGTCGGAATTCGACAAATGGATAGTCGATTTTACAACTCTCGGTGACATAAATTCAGTGGTGCAGTCATTTTTTGTAGCTGAACCTTTCATTTTTCGGCCAACTTCAGAGGTGCAGGTACATGAATTAGTCATGTCATGTTTTGCTTCATAATTGTTGAGATGATGTATTATGTTTTGAGATCCCTGCTTGATGTTATGTTGTGGGATCACTTTTGCCACATTATGTGAGATGTATTTAGCTTTTCATGCTATGTATTGTTGTTGATATCCCTATATAACTATGTTGAAGGGATACCCATTGCCACATTATGTGAGATCTAGTTAGTTGTCATACTGAGAGGAAGCCTTCTTGTGTGAGAATTCCTGTAAGAGGAATGTCTCGTGGAGATACAAGCCACTCTTGTTTGAGGGTGTATGACCTTGCTATGAGAAAGAGTCTTCCATGCACATCATCATCATTCCCAGCATTATACGAAGCGACCTCCACCATCTTGACACTGGGCCCGGATACGTAGTCCACGCTAGACGAACTCCGTTATCAAATGTGTCATGTTCATGATTTGTTGATCATTTTCATGTTTCCTCTTGTTTAAGCATGCACCTAAGTTCTTTTATACTCTTTAAAATGCAATTCTAACAACATCACAAAAGCAAAAGATCTTGGATAATTCTGGTAGCATAAGGAATCCGAATAATCTCCATTGATAAAGTTGTGCCTTGGGCATTTTTTTATGGAGCCACTAAGGAACTCCCTGTGCATGTGGAGGCAAGGCTCTTCTTCATTATAGTGAGTCTCATCATTGTAGACTAAAAAAGGGTCTTGGTGCAGGTACTAACAATTATGTAGAGTTGATGGCTCAAAAGTTGCTTCTTATATATGCCCTAGAGCATGAGGTCTCTATTGTTCATTCTTACAGGGACTCTTTCTTGGTGATAAAATGGGTCAAAGGTTGTCATCATTATCACAACCTATGTCCTATACCTGTTGTGATTGAAGTAATTAGACTCATTTCTCTTTTTAACATTTTCTCCATCACTCATATATACAGGGAATTAAATGTTGATGCAGATGACATAAAAGAGGGCATTACAATGGAGATAAGTTCCTGGTAGATTTTGACGGAGAAAAATAACACTTTAATGGATACTATCATAAACCTTTTATAAAGAGGTATATAGATGCCTAAATGCATTGCCCACACAACTTTCTATTCACAATTTTCCTTCATGAATAACACAAGATTATATAGTTACTACTATATGCTACTTTTCATGGAATTACAACTCTGTCTTTAGACAACTTTTGGCACCTTATTTATTTCTTTTCGCAAAGATAATTATATATATAACATATGATATAGCATCGGTTTTTTTTTAAGTAAAAGCTCAACCATATACAATAAAATTCCTAACTCTTTTAAAACTATTTTAAATACATATGTTATCATGTATCTACAACATGTAAATTTGTATATATATATCAAAATGTATCCATTGATCATGAAAACGCGATGTTTTTTATGGTAATGAAAAATATTTAGGTATTTACTTTAGGTTCATAATGACATTCTGATAAATATAAAAGATCATACTATGTAAGGGACAAAGAATTAAGGGCATGCTTTATCATGCATAATCCTTAGTAATAACATTGTTGGCTTTATATCGAGTATTTATTATTAAATATTTATATATTTAAATTTAACAATAATAAATTTTATTTGATAAATATTATATATAATAAAATTAAATAATTTTTGCTTGAGGTTGATATTAAATATTTATATATTTTTATCTAAAAGTTAAAGGAATAAATTAAACTAATAATACTTTAAACTTTTCTTTTAGTAAAGGTATGTAGAAAATAAGTGATGTTTACTCAACGTTGATAGGAGCATCATAATAAAGGTGTTGCTTGATTTATACGCATGGGATCATCAGAGCAAAGATTTTATATATATATATATATATAAAATAAGAATCTAAGTTAGGTTAATGAAATAAAAGTGATACCTGGCTTATCTTGATAGTTTTAAGTAGATAAGAAAAAATATGGTGAAAAGGGTCGAATTAGTGAAATCAAAGTTTAATTAGAACTTAAAAATTTTGATGCATGTATATAAAATTATTAAAGTGAAAATGGAGTAATAAAAATTTAATGTATAATTTTAATAAATATAATTTTAAGTATTTAATTTTATTAAAATATTAACATTATTTTTTATTAAATTAATATTGAATGTAAACTTTATAAGTTAGGAAGATTTTATATATTATTATTGAATATAAAATTTATTAAATTAATATTGAATGTAAACTTTAAAAGTTAGGAAGATTTTATATATTATTATTGAATATAAAATTTATTATTGATGGAGATTTTATATAATATTATTTTACTTTATAAATTATTTTTATTAGAATTATAATGAAATAGAATTACAAAATTTATTACTTCATTTATATCTTAAGTTGTTTCATCTATTCTAAATTTGATATTTAATATTATTAAATTTTACATGATGTCCAAATTCAATGTTGCAAAATTTGTGTAATGATATTTTAATATTCATTATCTTTTAATTTAAAATTTTAGGTTTAAAAAAAATTCCTGATTAAAAAGATTTTCTAGAATTTTAATATTTCAATTTATTTTTTATGTTTTTGTAGTATATGTTTTTCTTCATATATAGTGAATTAAATCACCTATTTTATAAGAATAATATTAAATATATTTAATATAAATTGCCACCATTTTTCATTAACAAGTTTTTTTTTTATAGAAGTGTTAGATAAACCTAATAATAAAATAACTAATTCTTAGTATGATAATAAGTGTAAAATTATCAGAAAAGTAAGTCAATACTGATTTTTTTAATGATTTTTTAATACTAAATAATATAAATAATACAAAGATCTAATTAATAGGAAGAAAATGCATTACATCAAAAGAAAGTGAAAGAAACATTAAACTCTTGATGGAGTGAACTTTCTACCTTATAAGTTCCTTAATATGATGGACAACATGCCAAGATTCCAAATGTTTTTGCAAAAGATGAAGTAATTTTTTGGGTTAAATGGCTTGTAAAAGGGAAAGCTAGGGACATTGACTACTACTGAGATGAAAACTTAAAAATTGGAGAGCCTACACATATAGACATTGAAGCTTTGAGTCAATGTTTAGGAAATCCTCTTTAGTATAGACATTGAAGCTTTGAGTCAATGTTTAGGAAATCCTCTTTAGTATTAAATTTAAGAACTTTGTATATGAGGGATGAGGATAGGCCCTCCAATTTTTAAGGTTTCATCTTGATTACTATATATATAAGTGTGGATAATTTAAAGCACATTCTTATTAATATATTTTTTACACACAAGAATGCATATGTATAAACAAACACACACACTTTTACAATCTATTATTCCATTATTATATAGAGTTCTAATTTGTTATCAAATCCAATTTATTCTTAATTTAAGAAGAGTGATTATCATAATATGTCAATAATCACTAACAATTCACAAACTATTTTTTCAAAATTAAACACAACATAATCTTCCTAAAACTTAGGAAGTCATTATAATTAGTACAACCCTATCAAAAATATTAATGTGGTTGATATAGCAGAAGGATTCATAAGTATAACCAAACAAACTATTGCAACACAAAGAATGCCTTACTAATGCACACATTTACCTAATTAACCATGTATAAAAAGGTTATGGGTCAACTTTAACTTAAGGAAAAAAAGGGATTATAAATGAATGTTATAAATAATAATGAGAAACTTATCATGGAGGAATATATTAGAATTGGAATAATCTCAAATCCTTAGGAAATGGGTGGGTGTGGAGCCACGTTGCACGAATCTAATTTTTTGCTAAATAAAATTTTCTTATATAAATGAATGTTATAAATAATAATGAGAAAATTACAATGGAGGGACTTATTAGAATTGGAATATTCTCAAATAGCCAGGAAATTGGTGGCCAAGGAGCCACTTGGCATGAATATAATTTTTCAAATTTATTAAAAGTCAACGAAACCTAATAAACTCTTTAATACACTACAATGGTTTACAAGAATTAAGACTAAATATATGTTGAGAATGTTCCCTTGAGAATCAATCTAGGCCTTCAATTAAAAAAAAAGTCAAAAGATCCTCATTCACCTTAAGTTGAAATAAGAAGCCTTTGGTAAACATAAGATGTCACTATAAACACCTCAAAAATTTATAGAAACAAGTTACTTGTCATAAACACCCACATCAAATAATGATAAAAATCTCTCACACACCTTAAATTGAAATAAAAAACTTTCGACAACATAAAATATCATTATAAAAATTTCAAAAATTTATGAAAACAAATTACTCGTTATAAGCACCGACATTAAATAATGATAGAAACCTGTCACACACAGAGTTAAAACTTTAGACGACAAGCCTCGAAGAAAAAGTGTTATTCATTAGTCTCACATTGAAAAAACCAACAAAAATAGTGGAATGTTACTCATAAATTTAAGTAACAGCTTAATAGTAATTTTATTTTATTGTATTTGTTTTAACAATTTTGTAACATCTAAATTGATTTATTTTTTGATTTTTTTTATAATGTTTATATTATATTAATTATATAACTAAAATGGAATATAGAAAAAGAAGAGAGTAGAGGAAAATGGCGGACGAGGGTTTCTGACAAACCCTTCCACGACACAAAGACAGAGGCGACAGACCTTCAGAAACAAGTTGTAACACTTCGAGCGTGGGTTTAGCTGATCTGACAGACACAAACAATGAACATTCAGATGGGGGAGGCCACAAGGCCTCCCCCCACAGGCAGCAACAATGGAAGCAGGCCAAATGGGAATGAAAATGAACAACCCTTATCCGGGAGCATGGAACAACCACTGCTCCAACCTACACAACAGCCAGAAGAGGAAGATCTGAACAAAGGAAAGGAGTACACCTCCACAGGACCTGAAGAACCAAAGAAGGCAACGTCTTCAACATGCAAGCCTATCGCAGCGGAATGCCCCAAGATAGATCTACCAAGCCATAGAATCAATGCCCAAATACAGTATATGAAGGATCATGTGCTCATAGGTAAATTCATAGGCTACTGGCCAACTAAGAAAGCCCTGCAAGGATGGATAGCCTCAAAATGGAAGCCAAAAGGGCATGTTACCCTTCAGCTAGGCCCAAAAGGATTTTTCATGGCCATCTTCAACTGCATTGAAGACAGAAACCGCATCCTCGATGGAGGCCCCTATTTTTTCAATGTCGCGGGTCTATATCTAAGAGATTGGATAGAAAGATTCAACCCAGACAAGGAAGACTTCAGCTGGGCACCAGTCTAGATTTGAATGTACTCCTTACCTCTGGAATATTGGGATGAAGAATCACTCAAAGCTATTGGCAATGGGCTAGGAGAATTCATAAAGATTGCAGAGGAAACAAAGCTCCGTCAGTACACATCATATGCTCGCATATGCATTTACATGCGACTCGGTAACGCTCTCACGGACTCGGTAAGCCTCCTTCATGATGACTTTGAATGGATTCAACCCATAGATTATGAACATGTGCCCTTTAGATGCAGGAAATGCCACGCTCATGGCCATTTATTCCGTGACTGTCCCTTAAATGCATCCCCTAAACCCTCAGACCATGCAGAAAAATCTGACTCTGAAGGGTTCACCAAAGTCACAAATAGAAAGAAGCACACCAAAAAACCCCCCCATGGACCAAAAAACACTATGCCCACCTTCGTTGTACCATCCACCAGCAACAGTTTTGATATTCTATCTAACCTAGACATGCCAGAATCAGATATATCCAAATCGGTTAAGTCATCTACCATGCCAACCACCAAGTCGTCCACCATACCCATTCTCAATGCTTCTAGTCAGCCTCTACAGGAAAAAAAATCAGATCAGCAGCCAGTAGCTTCTCAACCTACCCCCGTCCAAGGAGAAGACAAAGCCCAATGGTCAGCAAAAGGAATGGACATTGACAATTTTCTGACAGACCCACTCAAAACAACCCACCTCATGGCTGAGAGTAGTCAACAAAGTCACATGGAAGAAGAGCCAGAGAGCTTTGATCTAGGAGACCTAGACATCTTTAGTCTCAAACAAGCTTGCAAAAAGAAGGAGTTCGACAAAATACTAAACAGGCAGCTCAAAAATTTGGAAGTAGTACTCTCAAGAGTACACCAGCAAAGAACCTTGGGCATACAACAAGGAAGCAGCTGAGATGGGAAACAGGCCACCAAAGATGGAAGGAAAAGGGGTAGAAAGATAGATTTACAACGTACCATCCTCATTGGGGAAATGTTAGTGGAGTTCGGTAGGTGCTCCAAGCTGACCAAATATTATAGATCATTGCCAACTAGTCAACCATGAAGCTCATCTCATGGAATGAAAGAGGACTCAACAGTCCCGGGAAATACAGGATGATCAAAAACATGATATAGCATGAAAAGCCCCATATATTCTTCATGCAGGAAACAAAATGCAACAATAGCACATTATATTCTATTCTATCCAAAGCTTGGCTGGGATACCAAACTGTTACAGTAGATGCATATGGAGCATTGGGAGGGCTTGCTATTGCTTGGAATACGAAAAACATTTCACTAACAGACTTTCATGCCTCCCATCATCTCATACAGGCCACTTTTCACATCATAGGAACCAATATACATGGTCATTTGACAAATGTATACTTCCCTCAGGACTCTGTGCAAAAGAATGCACTGCTAAAAAAGTTGGAAACTCTCAACTCCACAAGAAAACATCCACTTTGGATCACCGGTGGGGACTTCAATATGATTACTAAACTGGAGGAGAAAAAAGGCGGCAGAGTGAAATTGGACAATGAAAGCAGAGGTTTCAAAGATTACATACAAAATAACTGGCTAATAGATTTACCATTCAATAATGGTCTTTACACCTGGAATAATAAAAGATCAGGATCTCAACAAATCACCTCTAGGCTGGACAGATTTCTAATCTCAGATAACTCAGTACATTTGGGAGGCGACATTACTACTTCAATACTTACCCTATCAGGCTCAAATCATTGGCCCATTTCACTTCAATGGACAAGACCTGGAGACTCAATCAGGAAACCTTTCATATTTGAAATATTCTGGCTCACCCACCCAGATTTCAAAAATATAGTCAAATCAGCTTAGGATAACTTCACTCCTTTTGAAGGATCAACTATGTATCAATTTCAACAACAGCTAAAGTATCTCAAAAAGAAAATCAAGCACTGGAATCACGCTACCTTTGGCAATATATTTCAAGGTTAAAAAATGCTCGAGCAAAGCATGATAGAGCTACAACAGAAAATCATTGAAGGTGGCAGAACGAGGCACTTGTAAGTCAATAACAAGATCTTCGCACACAGCTAGAAGAAAGAAGGAAGCAAGAAGAAATGCTCTAGAAACAAAAATCAAGAATCAGATGGTTAAAAGAAGGGGAAAGAAACACTAAATTCTTTCATCACACTACTATCTAGAGAAGAATGAATAACACCATTGCACATCTTCATAATCAACAGGGAGAACGACTGGAGAAACATGAAGACATTGAGAGAGAGCTCATTAACCATTTCAAAACGGTACATCAAGAGCCGCCAACAGATAGACAACCTGCTATAAACAAAATTCTCCAGCATATTCCAAAAATCATAACAGAAGAGCACAATCAGCTCTTACTGCGACTGGTTACTATGTTGGAAGTAGAATCAACATCAGCTCAACTGAAAGATGGGAAAGCCCCCGGACCTGATGGCTTCACCTCTAACTTCTTCCATCACTTCTGGGAACTAATAAAAAAGGAGGTATGGAAGGTGGTAGATGAATCTAGAACCATGCATTGGCTTCTTCCTTCTCTCAATGCAACATTCATAGCTCTCATCCCCAAAGAAGATCAACTGAGTACTCTGGAGAAGTTCAGACCCATCGCTCTTTGCAATGTCATATACAAAATCATTTCGAAGGTCATCACCAACCATCTCAAACCGCTACTCCCACTCCTCATCTCGCTGGAACAATCAGGCTATGTAGAAGGCCGTCAAATCCTGGATGGCATAATACTGACTCATGAGATCATACATTCCTTAAAGAGCAACAAACAGGCAAGTATGCTTCTCAAAATTGATTTATCTAAAGCTTTTGACAAATTAAGCTAGACTTACATAAAACAAATGCTTACTGCCTTTGGTTTTAGCCCGACCTAGGTCAGATGGGTTATGAATCTAATATCATCTGCCTTCTTCTCTATCTTAGTTAATGGTGTCCCCTCAAGTCCCTTCTCCCCCTCTAGAGGAATTTGTCAAGGAGATCCATTATCTCCCTTCCTTTTTGTCCTCATGGCAGAAGGTTTGGGTCGCCTTATAAAGCATGTTGTTCACTCCCAAGACCTCAGAGGCATCTCTGCCCATGGAACCTCTGCCATCACTCATCAACAATTTGTGGATGATAATATGCTGTTTGGACACCCCTCAATCCACGAAGCTCACTCTTTCAAAGCCCTGCTAGACACGTTCTCTATGGCTTCAGGAACCACAATAAACACTGCAAAATCTCAAATTTTCTTCTTTCATACTCCCCCTGCAACCCAAAGAGTCATTGCCCGAATCATAGGCTTCTCACCAGCCAAACTTCCATCCAAATATTTGGGTGCTCCACTGATAGACTCGGCCTTAAAGCATGCATCCTGGAAGCACCTCCTTGAGAAAATTGAAGGTCGACTATCATCATGGACTTACAGAGCTCTCAACATGGCAAGCAGGCTTATTTTGATAAAGGCAGTATTGCAATCTATGCCTCTTTATCTTTTCTCAGTACTCGCAGCGCCGAAATGGGTGCTTAAAAAGATCAAAGACATGCAACGCAACTTTCTCTGGGGTTCCTCAGGGAAAAATCGCAAATGGGCACTAGTAAAATGGGCGACAGTATGCACACCAAAAAAGCAGGGAGGTCTGGGACTGCGAGATCCTCAACACAACAATACATTGATGGGAGCAAGATTATGGTGGCGTTGGGTGTCAAGCCCACACACGCCATGGGCCAAACTATGGACTACAAAATATGTGAATAATCGACCACCGGAAGAGCTAATCAGAATCACCAATACAGATATAGGCTCTCTAATTTGGAATGCAGCAAAACAACATAAAGCGCTAATACAACAGCACAACTTCTGGGAGATACGCGATGGTAGAACTGCAAGATTTTGGACTGACTCATGGCAACAGTGCCCCAAAATTTTAGAAGTCCTCCCACCTCCAAATCTTGAAGGCAATGACATCAACCACAATGACCATGTCTATCAGCACTGGACTCAAGACATCAATCAACGATTCAGGTAATGGAAATAAGCTAAACAGATAATACATCAAGAAACAGAAGACTAATACAAATATTTTCACAAGGAACTAGCCAGTAGGAAAATCAGATGCACAAACGCAAAAGACGTATTGAGATGGGGATACACTCCGAGGGGGATATACATAACAAAAGAAGCATATAAGCTGATGCTTCAAACACAGGAAACAGTAGACCCCGTCTGGACATGCTTATGGACTACTGGAATATGGCCCAAAGTCTCTACCTTCACCTGGCTGCTCTATCATCAAAGAATTCTCACTTGGGACAATCTAATTAAAAGAGGATTCCAAGGACCCTCATACTGTCCTAATTGCAAGAAACAAGGTGAAACTATTCAGCATCTCATGGATTCTTGCCACATGGCCAACCAATTATGGGAAAAACTCACCTTCAAGTGTCAACGACCTTGCAGAATATCAGGGGATATCACAAGCACCATTCGCAACTAGGCCCCTGCTCCCTACAACAGCAAGCTTCTAAACTCTCTCTAGACAATCCTCCCAGGCTTACTTCTCTGGACAATTTGGAAGGAAAGAAACAAAAGAATTTTCAAAAACCAAAGTACTCCACTGGAAATCATCTGGAACAATCTATGCCAGAACATTCAAGAAACCCTGGCACTCCAAAAATGGAAAGCAGAGGACCTCCCCACTCAGGCACAGGAACAAAATATTTGGGACAACTGGAAAATACGGATCTCGTAGGCTCAACATGATCACAATGAATCCACCATCATCACTAAGCCACCCACACAATGGAATCCCCCTCCCACAAATGTGATCAAACTTAACTTTGATGGGGCCTCAAAAGGCAACCCAGGCAAAGCAGGACACGGAGGAATATTCAGAAATCATGAAGGCAAACCTCTACTACTATACTTTGGTTCAATTGGATGGGACACAAATAATTCAGCAGAACTGGAAGGATTATGGCAAGGTATGAATCTAGCTCATCAACATAACTTTCATCCTATTATAATAGAAGGGGATTCTCAAATCCTCATCAACATGGCTACCCAAATACAAATGGGAACCCTGGCTTCGAAAGTAGCCACCAGCTGGAGACTAGCAACTCGTCTAGAACTAATAGAGCAATGGATGAAAAACAGAAGAGCCACCACTTTCATTCATGTCAAGAGAGAGAGAAACAAGGTTGTTGATCTTCTGGCAAACACAGGAGTCAAACATGAATAGGTACTCCAATTAGGAACCATCAACATTCTAAATGACCAAACTCAATTACAAGAATGCACTAACCTGGTGCACAAGGAAGCACAACTCCCGGATGCGGGTGTACATCAAGATTAATATGTTGGCGGCAGAATGGGACGGCAAGTGGCCTGGCCACATGGCCCTCCATAATCCCGCACACCAAACCATAAAACGACTTAACAGCAACCATAAATGGCAATTAAGCTGACACTGTAATTAATCCAACTACATCTACCTACCTCGGCTCAGCTTAATGGTGACCTCTGGCAATTTTAATTCCACCGCCATTGTCTCTAATCCCTCACCTCTGCAATGCCATTGCCCACTAGCCGCAGTGGAACCGAGCTCACGCACTGCTACGAGCAGTCATTGCAACATTCTATGCTGCATTGAAATTGGCCTGGGCAATCATTTTACACAGAGCTTGATCTGCAATTTTATTCTCCACCCCGCATCTGCTGCTATTCCTTCCTCTGAGCTGACCTCTGAACCTGCTGCACCCTCTCATCACTCTGAGCCGTCTCCCAGCAGACATTCTCCTCCCCCCGGCGTCAAAATGCCTAGGATTCGCCACAGAATGTGAAGCAGAAGAGGGAGCAGCAGAGGTAGATTACCTCGCTCTCCATCGTCTCCTGCCTCAGACACCTCCTCCCCCTCGGCTCAATTGACCACAAGCTGATATCCAACTACTCGTAGTGGAAAAGGCTGCTCACGAGCTCTCTGCCTCCAACCGATGCATTCTGACTCTCCGCCCACTGAAATCCCCTCCAGTCCACAGCAGCCCCTCTGCTCAGCCCAGTTCACCTACTGCTGCTCCCTGAACCAACCCATCATAACCGCCACCATCTCCATTACCTTCCATGAGGAGCCAGCTACTGGAGGTGGACGCCCTACTAGTGAGGAGCCAACTAGGGTCAAGGGAAGATCACACTGCACAGGGGCGAAGCAGGACACTCCTCAGGACAAGAAAACTGTGGAGGAGAAGGACCGAGACCATCAGGCGGAAGATGACATGGGAGCAACGCAGTAGGAAGAAGATGACATGGATGCACACAGGTGTTTCATCGTTGAGGAACACCCATCGCCGCAACATGACACTTGACTTGCCAGCATGACACTTGACCGACCACACAACATGCCACGTGTCTTCGAGTCTCAGGTTCTGGGAATTATGTTATCTGGTTTTTTCGGGGCTTTTTTGGAAAACTTGTTGTCATTTGGTTTCTTTGATGATTTTTGAAAAACTGGTTAGATATTGTGCTTAATTGTTGGTTTCCCCTGCGTGGGCAACAAGATAACATTTGCAATTTCATTTTTGAACTAGACTGGCTTCCCGTTATGGGCAGTCACAATTCTATTTTGTTGTATGCCTTAAACTATGGCAAGGACATGCAAAGGCCAAAGCCTCAGTCTACCATTATGTTACAGTAATAGAATTTAGCATAATTTAGAAAAAAAAATTATATAACTAAAATGTAATATTTTAAAATGTTTTGTAAATTATATAACTAAAACTTAGAAAGAAAAATAAGTGGAAATAAATAAATAAACAACATCCAAAAACCTTTTTAAAGAAAATTAACTTAAAAAAAATATATACAAAAAAACCACATATAAGAGCTAATATGTTGGAAGATTAATCGTTAGATACAGATAATCCATTCATGAGTGTTGAAACTTTTTGCTTTAACAAACCAAGGGAGCTACGAAGTAGCAAGTCTCTACCCATGTCAATTGGGAAAATAAAAGCCACTCTCGTGAATGAAAAATTAAAAAAAGTAAAATCAATTGAAGAAAGTAAAAGTCACTCTCAAGAAATTGAGGACTTGGACAAGATTTAAAATTCGAGGACTGTGATAAGATTTAGAATTCTTGAACAAGAAGATGAGAGTAGTTGTAGTGATCTGAATTGATCAAGAAAATGAGAGTAGTTGTAGTGCTCTTAATTCATTGAAGTTTAGTTTTGTAGGTCTCTTCAAGCAAGCTAGAGACACAATGAATCACTGGTCTGGTGGAGCATGGAGTGATCTCACAAGCTATGGCTCATCTGTAAGCGCACAAATCTGGAAAGCATGTCCCAGTTGCGTACTTGACATGGAAAAATGTCAAAGAATGTTCTCAAGTAGATAGTAGCAAGTTTATATGCCATGGACATTTATGTTTTGGCCCTTGATGACAATTCTCATCATGGTATAGACATGGTTGTCAAATATATTGAAGACAAACATGACAACTCTACTATTTTTTTGCTACTAACTAGACTGGAATTGGCACTATACTTGGAACATGCCATTGGCAGAAAATGAGGTGCCAAAAGAATCAACACAATCTATTATACAAAAAGTTTCTAGAGAAAACAAGTAAACAATATCAATCCCTAATCCCCTTTGTTTCACAATGAAACCAAATGCAATCAATTATTTTATACTAAAATAAACCAAACTTACGGACATCTTCCATGAAAATCCAAATGGAATAACTGCAAAAAAAAACAAGTAGGTTTCAATAGATTATGCATAAATAAAAATACAAGAATTTGCTCAATTTGGCCAAGTTTTCAAAGAGATTTATAAGCACTAGTAGTTGAATCTTTGTATGATATTAGAACATCACCATAATGGGATTAGAGGCTAATGATCTTAGCTTAGATTAAAAGTAAGATCTATATGGAAACCTTAACCATGTTAGTATTACGAGCTATATGGAAATCTTGACCATGTTAGTATTAGCCCTTGTAACAAAGCTAGTGATACCACTTTTGCATTTATTGAAGTAATGGTGTTTGCTCTTCAGTTAATCATAATGAAACACTTGACCTTTGCTTACTATTACATGTATACATGTGTTCACCCTATTGTCCTATAAGGAGATCTATAAGCTTAATACGAGCTGAATATAACTATAAAGTCTATCATGGGTGTAGCTTATCTGTAATTAGTCATGTAACTTACACGAATAAGGTAACTAGTACCAATTGTATCACTTAAGTAGTATCTCTTACATATTTTCAATTGTCACAGATTAGGACTTGGTTGATTTTATGCCAAGTGGGAGGCATCTTTGGCCATTTCCTTGGGTGTATTCATCTAAGGAAAGAGGGAATTTGTGGCATTATGTTGTAAGGGCTCAAACTCTTTCTACTTTGTCTGATAGGAAGAGCTTTAGTTTTGTGCAAGTAGAAGTTTATCATTTCGCTGGTGCTCCGAGGAAAGTATGTCAAATTTTATCTATCATGTTGGGTGTGATGGGTATTATCCTTGGAACAAGGAGGGTTATAGAGATATATATCCTAGGGTCCTATATAGCCTTGATGAGAAGCATGATGTTGTTTTATGCTTTTAAGGAAGTTATAAAGAGATTAGATAATAATCCCCGAAGGGTTTAGGTCTAGAAGATAGGGGTTTCTATAATAAGGGTATTTGAGTGGATAGTAGTCCTGAATTACTCTTCCCAATGAAGAGGCCCATGTTGAGAAGGAATTTCAGTCAAAGATCCTTCTCAAGGAATCCTGAAAAAAAAAATCCCTTAAGCCTATAAGAAAGTCATAGTCTCAATTAAGTAAGGTCAAAAAAAGATTTTTGTGGTTGAAACACGGATTTTGGAAGGGGGAAAAGTATTAGACAAGGACTTACCATCCTCTGTCAGGATCAAATCCCATATATCCTTGGAAAATTCCCAGACAAAGAGGGAAGGAAAACAATGAGCAATAAGTGGGGTCCTTGGAGCAGGAAAGACCCAAAAAAGAGTGCCCAAATGATCATATTATCTTTACTTCAAGAGGGGTTGGTAATGACTTCATAAATTGGAAAAGTAAAGTCTGTAATCAAGAACTGTATAAAGTAAGGTTCATACCATGTTAAGGTTATACATTAGTAGGATACAATAATACTTATGATCCTATGTGTAGGAATAGTGAAATACACTTTGTACTAATTAGGGAAACATAGTCCATGCTAAATAAACTTGCAAAATTTAAGGGCGACCTTAAGAAAGTATGGTTTTACAAGTAGGAGAAACATGCATAAACATGCAAAGAGTTAAGTAACCTGAAAATGCAGGCATAATCTATTTTGAGTTCCTGTTTCAAACTCAAATTCTTACAGGAGAATATTTCTTTCAACCCTCAGAGAAACTTACAGATGCATTTTATATAGCATAAGAACTAGTAAGCAACAAGAAAATAGTGCCAAAAATTACCACAAAAAATATGCATGTTAGATTCAATCTTGGAAAATGTCTCAGATGGTCTTTTCCCAACATCGCATATCCTTTGAAAGCAATGGTTCCTTGCAAATATTTCAACAACTGTGTAGAAAATCAAGTACGGATGGAAAAATATCTAGATCCATCCTTTGGTAAATGGAGGGCAACATCATTCCCATTGGCATCTCATGTAATTGGGATTCTTAGAATAAGTGAAATACTTGTACTATCCCTACATAATCAGTGGTACTTGGAATATGATGATTATCACAGCTTGAACCACAGGGTAAGGGTAATAAAGCTTACTTACCTGATCTCTCCATAACTAGAGCTTATTGATTATGTCTATACTTACTGGTCACTAAGCTTAAGTAAGCCACAAGTAAGATACTGTATATCTGTAATTAATGATCACCTATCAAGGTTGTACTCATCTTCTACAATGGTAACAACTCATATCCAGTAAAGGTAATGGTTCATATAAGCTTAAAAGATCATGTAGAGTAAATGCTTAGTTAGAGTCATAACATTCATTGTTCATTACTTAGTTACAGTCCAAGCAATACAACATGGAAGCTATTCTTTCTATAAACTTTAAACCTCTACTAGTCCGTAATGATAGTGATTTGATTAGGTAAAGTAAGTAACACTTGTTTCTCTATAACTACTTACTACTGGTTCCATTGATATGGCTTACATTATACTAAATACTCTCTCTCTATTATTCCCATGGTTAATAAGTACTAGCTATATTAGTGAACACTAGTTAGAATAGAGAAGCTTTTATTACGTGAATTCAACACACTGGACAATACATGATATGTTTAAATAAACATTACAAGGAGTAACAACTTTGAATAGACAAGATTAGTACTAAGCAGCTTAGGTATGATGAAGTTGGTAATCAAGCTATCAATATAATGATCTCTATATAAGTAATACATACCTTACATAGGTAATCCTAGTCATATATGTTACAATGGTGAGACTAATTACTACTCTTCTGTATAAGTATACATAAGCTTATATCCGTAATAAAGTAGAATCAATCATAATATAGTAGAATCCATAACAAGTTGTAACAATGTTCATTACTGGCATAGTTGGAGTGAATGAATCCCATTAATGTGGTAATAGTTGTAAAAATGAACCTAATCCAAGCATAACCATAAACAATACTTCACCTTTATTGATAAGAGAGCATGTAGTACTTATCTATATGGATACGTTTAAGCTATAGGTCTATAAAGGTAACAATACTCGGTAAGTAGTTCTTATATATTTATTTATAATATGGCGCTTAATAGTTATGATCAAATCCCATATGTGTAATCACTAATAACTAGTGTTAGCAATAGAATATGGAGCTATATTTGTCATTCTCATGGATTTTTCGTTTCGGCATCCAATTCTACGCCATCGGGTTCAGAGCCTCATAGTGGTTGCCTTTAAAGTCAACTTCTCCTTCTCCAGAAGGGGGGGGTCGCCTCAGCACAACACCATAATAGGTAAAGATCTATCTGAGTCAATGCATTAACATTTAGATGTAATCCACTATTATGCTTGGTCCCATCACTCATGATCCAGAATGCTAGTCCAAACATAATGCTATCTCATTTTTCTACCAAAGCTCAAACGAATGTAATGCCTATTTTTAACGCTACAGCTTGGATGGACCAAGATCACAAAAGCATGAAACTGACTTGTAAAAATCAAGGAGAATTTTTACACCAAAAAAATATGAGCTTACTCATCATTTGATGAAGTAAAATCCTAACTAGGATCTTAGCAAGATTTGGATCTTATTCTAGAGGGAGCACAAAATTTGATAGTACCTATTGAAAACCACAAAAGGTTGAGATTTAAAAAGATTGGGAAAAAAATTACCTCTATTGGAACTCTCTCCTCTCCAAGCCATGGTGAGAAGGAATTATGCTATAATAAGAGTATCATGGCTCCTTCCCTCTATGACAATTGAAGATGTGGGGATAGTAAATCAAATTACCTCCGCTGGAACACTCTCCTCTACAAGCCATGTTTGGAAGTAATTCTTCTCGAATAGGAGTATTCTCGCCCCTTCGCTCTATGGAAATTGAAGATCTGGGGATAGTAAATCTTGAAGTTCTTATGGTGGAGTATGAGAAACCTGCAAGTAGTGCATTGCAGATGATCAACTGGCATCACACATCCAAACGTAGTATCAATAGTGGAGCATGATCCCTTGCATGGTCCCAAGCTCATTGGTGAGATATCACCATTGGTGCAACAAGAAATGTTGAAAATGGCATCAAGAAAGGTACTAATTTAATTTTTTCCTTGAATTAATTTAGGAATGAAATTGTCATTCTACATCATATGACAACTTGTGTTAGTTAACTAAGTTTATTTGACTTAGTTGGCTGAGTTAATTCGATTTGAGGGTCTAACTTGAGTAATGTAGAGTGTCTACTACATTATAGGAGCCCTGGTTGAGTTTATTTTGAGTTGTAATTAATTAATTCAGTTTAACTGTGTTCAAGTCTGTTAAACTAGTTCCAACTATTGGAGGAACTAATGGGAGGTCTAGTAGTGTGGTGCTACCTGCAGTGATCAACCAATTAAATTATGATTCACTCATAAATAACTCATGCATGTCAAATATGAGAGTTACACAGTTGAGATTCGAGTTCAGGGACAATTTACTATCAGTTGTATAATCATCTGAATTGTATAGGTGGTGCATGCAGTAAGAGGAAGGCCTATGATGGATTGCACAATTTCTTTGAGGAATTTCCCTAATTAATAGGGTGCCAATTCCCAATGAAACAACACAGGGAAATAGAGACTTGAGCAAGCAAAAAAGTGGTTAATTATTCACCTAGGCTTGTCTAGGAAGTTGTGAGACAGATAGGGATAGTGCAGAGGTTGCTCGGGCTTGAGCAAAGCATCATAATCTTCTCATATTTTCTCACTAATGCAATATACATATAGCAAGGGTTTTTACTGTGGATTTCCCCAGGAAATCATTGTGTAAGGTGTTGATTGAATTATTTCTCTTGTATGCTTCGTGATTTTGTGATCGTTTAATTGTTTTTGCTGATGAGTAGAGTAGATTCAATTCTATTGTTTTAGTAAATTACAATTAGCAGTTTGAACCTACAAGGAATTTCAACATGGTATCAAAGCAGAAACCACTCTAGAAGAGGAGAATATGAGTTACTATTTTGTAGGTGAAATCAAATTTGCAATATCAAACTCAAGAAAATCAAGCTCATGAAAATCAAGATGGAGAAGGGCAACACAATACCAAAGTACTTGACCAAGTTCACCCAATGTCGGGATGAGACTAGAAGTGTTGTTGTTATAGTTTTTGAAGATGATATGTTCATCCTAACACTTCTAGGCCCTCCCAAGAGCTGGCACGACTACCAAGATTTTGTAAATGGGATGGAGAAGCTATGAGAGTGGGGGCGTTTGTGGTCCGACTTGGTGCAAGAAGAGATTTGGCGGAACACTAGAGATGGAACATCATCCAAAGAAGTGGAAGAGGACTTTGCATTAAACAGAAAAGAAAATAAATCCAAGGGAAAGTAGTCCTAAGGCAAGGAGGGAAAGAATAAAGACTTGTCCAACATCAAGTGTTTTCACTGCCATGAGTTTTGGCACTATCACAAAATGTCCACAGAAGAAGGCAAGCAAGAAGGAGTCTGTAGTAACAGCAGCAGGTGAACCTCTAGTTTCAAAAATTGATCTTGATTTTACTCTCATTGCATGCATGGCAAGCACTGTAATGGGAAGCATGTGGTATCTCGACAGTGGTGCCTCGTTCCATATGATGGGGAATAGAGATCTCTTCAGTGACTTAGAAGAGAAAGACCTCAAGAAGAACATAGAGTTTGGAGATGATGGGAGGTATGCTGTGATTGGTATCAGTACAATTACTTTACAGATGGAGTTATCTCCCCTCTCAAACTCATAGATGTGTTGTTTGTTTCAAGACTAAAGAAAAATCTTATTTCTGTCATGGTATTGGAAGACCGTGGCTACGATGTGGTATTTAGAAAAGGGAAGGTTTTCTTTAGACATATCGCCATGGGAAAAGTGAAACAGATCAGTGTGCGAGTCAAGAACCTATATCCAGTTGAGGTACGAGACGCATGCAAATCCTTGAGGAGCAAGGAAAAGGTTAGAGACTTGGTGGTTGAGAGGGAGCATGAATTACCTCTCAAAATACAGCCTAAGCAATTTATGGAGCAACCACAATTGGAGAAGCAGAGAGGAGGCCGAGTGGAGATATCCACCCAAGTAGAGACTTCCAGTAGGGGGAAATTTCGAGCCAAGTGGGCAGAGGGAGCACATGTAGCCTACCTCCAGTTGAGAGGTGGGGCAATGTGAAGCAATAGTCTCAAGAGTAGAAATTTGGGCAAGGTCCATTGAGGTGTTTTTTTCTCATGGATCATTACCTTACTACAGGGGCCCACAATATTCAATAGCAGGAGGATCAATATCAATTAGATACTGAGGAGTCCAGAGAAGTGTTGAAAACAGAGCAGGAGGCTCAATAGAAGAGCCAACAGTAGCACAGTTTTTCCCAGTAGATAGTAGCACAATTTTTCCTAGTAGATAGTTGGAGACATAGTTGATTTAGTTTATTTTGTTTGGATTCCTTATAGTTGTGGATATTGCAGTAGCAACAACAATAATGAAAAGAGTTGCATGTAGTACATTCCAAAGGCGTTGGATGTAACAACATGGGTTAAAAGTTCATGTAATAAAAGTTAATAAAGGAAAAATAATACCACGAGAAAGGGACACTTATTCCAAGCTGAATGTTGGGAAAAATATCTTAATGGGCATCACTTCTTGTGTTTTATGGCTAAGGGAAAATTGGCAAACGCAATGGCTAAGGCTTTGGAAAGGAAAAAAAGTATATTTGACATGTTATTTATGAAAATAATGGAAATGAAGGTGAAAGGTCACAAGTTGCATATGAGGAAGAAAATGAAGGAAAATAATGGAAAATTGAATAAAATAGAGTCATCAATGATAAAAGGGATTATGAGGATCAGTTCACGGCTTTTTTTTCAGTTTAGTGTTAGAATTTGTCTCAAAGAGGAGAAAGCACCAAGAGGAGAAAGAAAGTAGGCAAGCAAGGAAAGGAAAGGAAATGAAGAGTAAGGAAATCAAAGGAGGAAAGGATCAAGAAACTTTAGTGGGAATACTTGCAAGTAACAGATTGTATGTGTGATTTCCTGGTTGGTTTTGACATGCATGGTATGTGCATATTGGTATATGGATTTTTTGTTTTCATTGGTATGGATTTCACTGGAATGAGACTATGGATTTTAGCCTAGCCTTTCCATTTATGGATAGTCATGGTGTGATGGGATTGTTCACGGTTTTAGCTTTGGATTGCCAGATGGTTTTGGAATCCGGTATGAGGTGGTCTCAAGAAAATCCCTAAAGGCCTATGAATCTGTTACACAAAATATTGTCACCATGATTATTTTCAGTCAGTATGGGTCTATCATCATTAATACTGTCCTCCTAAGCAAGTCTCAAACCTCAGCTCTTCATGTCAAGCTTTAAAAATGAGAGAAATACCTTAAAAAACATTAAAGCTCTGGTTCCGCACTTTCTCTCACTATTACCTGCGGTCCCGCACCCCCTGTTCATGTTACCTGCGGACCTGCCCGCTCTGTCTCTAAAGGAGTGGGTGCGGACCCCTGTGAAAGTCAAAAAGGCGTAAGTTTATTCTAAAAAACTCACTTTGGGTTAATTTTAGATGATTCTAGAAGGAATTTTGACGTGGATGGTTCACTCTTAGGTGGTTCATGCATCCCAAAAGAGAAGGAGCTACTCCCTTGATGAGAGGAGCTATCCCTTTGAAGGAGGACCTAGTAACTTCCCTCCATTGCACTATAAATTAAGGCATTGGGCTGGTTGCTAGGGAGGTTAGAAACTGAACATTTTTTAGGGTAAATGCTGGTGAATTGAGACTTCCTAGTTAAGCTTGAGAGGAGAGATCACATACCTTTTGGCTTCATTGGAAAGAGAGTGAAACTTGTCAAAGTAGAGGAGACTTTTTGCTGGACCCTGGGAGGAGCTTGTACAACATCAAGGCACAGGTTGTAAAGTTCTTCTTTGATTTGAATTAATACAATCAGATTCATTTTTCTCAACAAATTGTCTTATGTGATTTGTTTCATGAATTCCTTGATCATCATGATAGGTATGCTTTATTATATTGGCTTTTCAGGTGCTATTTAATTTGTGTGCTTGTTTGTGTTTACAAATTCTCTACAAGGGAGCTCATTTGGAACAACAGAGCGAGGCTTCCACAAACTTGCATTGGACCCAAGGTAGGCCTAAAACACTTCTTTGCCTTTGTTTATAAATTACAGATTTAGAGAAAGATAGGATTTGATTGGCTTGCTTGTCACTAGATATCTTTAGATACTAGGGAGGTTGATCTTGTCCATAAGAACGACTCATTCCGTGTGACAAAATGGCGACTCCGGTGGGGACTTGATATTTTGATTTGCTTTACTTTGACTTGAGAAACTGTGTTTTTCTTTCTGTTTTTGGCTTGTTGTGTCTGGAATTGGGTAGGTTTAGTAGATCTTGGATTATTTTTTGTTTTTCATACTTTTGGGAGAGGACCACACCCTCTGCTTGCAACACAGTGCGGACCTATCCGCACTTTTTCTTTTCACACAGAGCGGTACCGCACCTGTGTGAACTGCGGGCTTGCGGACCCTGTCAAAACTTTGAAAAACTTAAGATTTTCTCTTTCAGTCAACTTAGAATTTGTTTAGGTGTTTTTACCTCTGCCCAGACCTGCATGTGACTTGTCAGGAACTTTTCTTAGGTTAATTCCATTGGCATTAGGGTTTTAGGTGAAATTCCTGGAAGTTTTGGTTGCCGGGCTTGGTCTTCATTTTGGTCTTGTAGTAGCTCAAAGCTTAGAAGCCTTAGAAGCCTCAGATCACCTTGGTTTTTACTGGCCTTCTTATAAGTCTGACCATTTGTAAAATTTGCCTTTGTTGAGGAATCC
Source organism: Pinus tabuliformis (assembly GCA_031772625.1). Taxonomy (NCBI): domain Eukaryota; kingdom Viridiplantae; phylum Streptophyta; class Pinopsida; order Pinales; family Pinaceae; genus Pinus; species Pinus tabuliformis. The sequence continues at coordinate 1,855,765,493 of CM062816.1, forward strand.
ATCTTGTGTTTCTCTTTAAGAAACTTTGAAAAGACTTGTGTTAAAAGTTTTGGATTTCATTTTTAGAAAAGAAAACAAAAATTGGTTGTTTTTTTGACTGATTTGTGATTCTGGACAAATTAGTCCTTAGTTTGCTTATAGCTAAGTAAAACATCCTTGAAAAGAAATCTTGTAAGCTTTTACTTCCAATAGTGCTTAGAATTATAGATCTCAAGATTAGATTTTTCCATAGTTTTGAGTGTTTTATGAAAATAAAAATAAAAAAATCTCTTTTGGAAAAAGTTTGTTTTTGTAGTATTTGAGTGTTTGAAAGAAAAGGGAAATTTTTGTGAGCATAACTAGTTGTCTCGTTTTTTAGTGCATTGGAAAAGACAAAAAGCTCTTCTTTTGATTTGTTTGTTAAGGAAAAGATTTGTTTTTACAAGCATTTGCATTCTCAACTTTTTCCTAGCTAGAAGTTCATTGAAGGGAAAAGATTACTTATCATCTTAAGAGAATTTTTAGTGATTTCGAGTCGAGTCTTCACACCATAAGTTTCATCTCCGCACCTTTTGACTTAAAGAAAAACCAATAAAAATAACGCTTAAAGTAAAATCTATCTAGTAATCTTTTTATTCTAGGGCTCTATTACACCAACATAACTTAGGCTAGTATCTTGGAGTAGGGAGTAATTAACTCTCCAAGATAGTAAAACAAACAAGTAGCTGTATCTTGCAGTAGGAGATAAAATCCAATTGTTACATCTATGCTCTGGGAAAGCTCCTCTTAAAGGAGAAGCACGAGATCGTGTCCGAACCAGTGTGGGAATCAATCCTTCCTCATTGGGAATGACACTAGATATTCACGTATTAAAAATGGTAAACCTCGGATTAACCATTGTCGAGGAGCCTAGGGTCACTTGTTGGTAAACCTTGGATTATGTCAAGGAGCCTTCAAGGGGATTGAGCTTGTTACTCTGCCCTTGCATGCGTATCGGATCGTAGACTATTCCCCCAGGTATATTTGTTTCCGTTGGTAACCATAGTGACCATATTCTATAGGATTCTTTCCTAAGGTGACGGTGGAGGGAAGATCCCACTGTACCTGGAGCAGACGTCGACTAGACTCACTTGGATTTTCTGGGGGGTTCTCTTCACTCGAGACGGTTTAGTGGAGAAACTTGTGCCAGTCTATTCATTAAGCAGGTTGCTGGGGTAACTGTTCCAACCGCCATTTCTGTATTGAACTCTGCGACGTTGGATTTCATCACCAACTAGTGTTTTCAGTACAGAAAGTTACTGTTTGTGTGTGGTTTGATCTCCTAGATTCTTTAGGCGTGTGATTTAAATTTGTTTGGTTCTTTAGAGGCTTTAGGTGGTTTTCATTGAGATTTTTCTTTGTTTGTGTGTGAAGTAGTTAAAATATTTAATCGTGGCTGAATTACTGAGGAAGTCCCGTAGACTTCGGGGCCAACCTCCTGAGTTTTCACCAAGCCAGCCTAAAGGGTTACGAGCCCTTGTAACTCCTAGAGACAGTAGAGTTGGGTCACCTGAAGAAGGAGAATCTTTTTTAGTGGTACATCCTGATTATCAAGCTCTAGTAGCAGATTATAATCCACAATCTGTTTTTGTTTCCGAAGTTACTGGTAGTTTTTCATCTACTAGTGATTTAGGTGAGGAACCTGACATATCTGAACCTGAAACTGAATTTGCTGCTACGCCAACATCGCGATTTGCCTGTCCAACTTCTGGTGGTCCTCGTTCACCCAGGGTAGAAAGAATAATTACCCAAAATCTTCCTTCTGGACTTATAGCTATTAAAGAACTTGCTACTCCGGAAGAAGAAGGTATCCCTATCCTTGAAAATCAACCTGTTATAGAACTTAGGGAGTGTGAATCAATCTTTTACAGTCCACCTAGGAGCAGCGCTTGGTATCTTTCATTGACCAATTTTTCGGAAAAAACGGGACTAAGTTTTTCACCACCTCGCATTCCTTTTCACCCAACACCTAGGGGTTATTATCCTCCGTTAAATATGTCAAGACAGTTGTCCATGTTTTCTCAATCTCCAGAAACCTTTATCTACGGTGGTCCTTCTGTTCCCCCTGGGTATCAGTCACTTACTGGTACTTTTTCGAGAGCATCTCCTCAACCTATCGAACAAGGGTTATTAACTGGTAATAACGGTACTAAACCATTGAGTGTAGAAGATATTCTTATGATGTCAGGTATTATTCCTAATCCTCAACCTCAAGGTGGCCAGTTACCGCCTGAGGGGCAGCCTCAAAGTCCTCAATTATCGCCTAGGGGGCAACCTCAAGGTACCCAATTTTTGCCTGGGGGGCAACCTCAAGGATAGTACATACCTACAGGACAGTACGTTCCTCAAGGTCAACCCCAGACTAAGTATGTACCTCAAGGTCAACCCCAGTATCAGTATGTGCCTCAAGGTTATCAACCTCAAGGTCAGTACCCAACCCAAGGTTACCAACCACCTTCCGGTCAATCATTTGTCCAAGGAGCTGGAAATGTACCTTTGAATTATCAACCCTACCCTCAACCCGGTTATGGTCCTCAATATTCTCAACCTGTTATCGGTCCGTACCCCGGAATGAACTTAGTGTGGGATCCATCTCAATCCCAATAGATCTTGCAACCGAATGTGCAGTTGTCATCTCAATCTGGACAACTCTTGGTTTCTGGTTCACCCCAGCAACCGGTCCAATCTACTTTTCAAACTTCTGCACCTTCTGTAGTTTCTCAGTCTAGGCCTAGTACGCCTCGTACTCCGCCTCAAACGACTGTTGCGACTGCTGCAACATCTGTTCAATCTACCCCACCTACTTCTGGAGTATCAACAGCTCTGGTTTCTACTATTCCTGTATCAACTTCTCAGACATCTTTACCTCAGTCTGGATCCACAATTCAGACTTCGGTTCAAATGCCTGTAGGGAAACCTGGTCCAAGTACGGTTGTCACAAGTCAACCTCAATTTACTTATCAACCGTACCAGGGACAGTACCAATTCAGTCCTGCTGTGCAACAGCCAGTCTATCAGTATCAACTGTACCCTGGGTATACATATCAACAACCTCAACAACCCCAGTACGGTCCGGTTAATCCTGGTTTTCTGGGAGGATATAATATCCCAAATGCAATTCCAATTCCTAGTTATCCTGGATATCCTCCTCCTGGGGCTGGTCTCATGACCCAGGGTTTCAAGGACCCTAATCGTCAGTTACCATTCATTGCAACTTTGGACTTGCCTGACTTGTCGTGCCTTATGAACGATCCAATTAACTATCTTCCGTTTCGGCCGCCAATGGTGAATAAGTTGCCTAGTGATATTCCTAAGTTTGAAGGCAAGTCAGGAGAAGAACCGTCGAACCATGTGATGACTTACAACCTCTGGTGTGCATCTAATTCCATTTCAGATGATTCAATCCGTTTAAGGCTTTTCCAACGCACTCTAATTGGTCTTGCGGCCAAGTGGTACATCGAGTTACCGCGAGCCACTTTTTATAATTTTAGTCAGTTAGCTACTTCGTTTTTAACTCATTTTCAGTTCCCAGTCAGATATGACAATGGCATGGAATTATTGACTTCATTAAAACAGTCAACGTCTACTTACATTTCAGATCACATTCATGAATGGAGACGTCGGCGGCGTTTAGTGAAAGTTTTTATCCCGGATAAAATCTTAGCTGAATGGTTTGTAAAATCTTTATTACTGAAGATCACTGAGGATGTAGCTAAGGCCGGAGTCATTACTAAAGAGCAAGTAATTGCTCAAGCTCAGTACCTTGGCTTAGTTTATACGCAGTCAGGTACGTTACATGAGAAAATCCCCGATCTTCCTAAACAAAATCAAATAATTGCGCCTCCTTTGGGGTCTCATGCCGCTGATGGTATGATTGGTACGGTTAATACCAAAAGTAAGAAGAAATCTTCCAAGAATTCTTCTCCTATCATAACTTTACTAGATTCCCCGACAGGAGACTCTTCCGCGGAAATTTCCATAAAAATAAGAAAAATTCGAAAGAGAAACCAGAAAAAGCAGAATCAACTGATGAGAAACACAAACATCGTTATCCTTGTCTCATTTGTGATGAAGAGCATTTTACAAGAGACTGCCCTCATCGTGCAGAGGTTGCAAAAATTGTCAAAGATTCCCAAACGCCTGCTGTTTTGAAGGATCCTTTTCATAGTCAAGACAGTAAGATTATAGGTTCTTCCTCAAATTCCTCTGAAGAACCCATAATGATGATGTCCCATGTTAGGATTGCGACTCGATCGCAAGATTATGGAAGTAAAAGTCATGTTGATGGTAAGGAAGTATAATCTTCTCATTCAAACCCATCAACTTCAACTCCCGGTTCTGATCGACTACAGATTGAGAAACCTAACCCAGACTTAGTAATCAAGCCGCCCGCCAAGGGTATACTTCAAAATTCAGCTTTCAATCCACATGTGAGAGCGGCTTAGAACTATAACATTGTTGAAGATTTAGCTATTTCACCTTCAGCAATGTCGGCTTTGGAAGTGCTGCAATCATGCCCAACACAGCGTAAATTGCTATTGGTGGCTATAGGAGTTGTTGACGTTCAGGACTCGAACCTTATAATTTTCGATCTAGAAAATAGTACACCATGCTTACCTCATCAAATGGCTTTCCAGATCCCAGTGTTAGTCAAAAACATACCTTGTTATAGGACTGTGATTGATGAGGGAGCCTCAACGTGTATTATGTCGATACAGTGTTGGAGATCGCTTGGTTCTCCTACGCTAAATCAATCCCCGACGATTCTGAAGACCTTTGATGGCCGTGGGTTTCATCCTTTTGGAATTCTACAGGATTTACCTATAGGGGTTGAAGGCAAAACTGTTAATCTAGATGTGGAGGTGGTTGATGCCCCTCTAGATTACAACCTTCTCTTGGGTCGTAGTTGCTCTTATGCTATGACAGCTGTTGTTTCATCGGTCTTTCGGCTTATAAAGTTCCCTCATAATGGAAAGATCGTAACTATAGACCATCTGACTTTCTTTTCATCCGACCCAGCCTCTTCTGAAAGTGTTCAGCATGTCGGCAAAACAACTATCCCGTATAAGGATGTTGGAGTAGGACTAGTTAAAGATTCTGGTTTACTGGGAACTTTTCCTTTTCCTCCTATCAATGCATCGTATTCTACTGCAACCATTCATATGATTTCGTCAGACACTATTGTCTATGATGATCCTTGGATCGTACCTTTCGAATCTGAGATAGATTCATTTGGTGATGCTATGCCTTTGAGTCCATATGAAATTGCGTATCAGGCCGTGCAGTGGTTTTCTGACCTTTCTTCAACCAAAATTGACTTAATGAATGTGGTCCATGAGGAATCATTTTCAACATCAAACTCAGATTCAACAACTTTTTCCGAGCTTGTTCACACTGATGAGCAAATTTGTGAAATCCTATGTGTCGATGATTTACCATGGGAAGATCTTCATCATAGATCTTCATTTTTACCTGAGATTGATTGCTTTGAAAATAATTTTTCATCTATTTTTATGACTGAATATGTCAAGGAACCTCAGAATCCAATGAAAAATCCTAATTCTGAGTTAAATTTGGGAAACATTTCTCGAACTATTCCTATTGACATTTCGGTTAAGCTTGGAATTGTTGAAAGCATTCATATAGGTGCCTCTTGTACGGACAATGAAATTCAAACATATAAGGCCCTATTTCAAGAATTTCGCGACGTGTTTGCCTGGCCATATGAGGAAATGCCAGGAATTGACCTAGCAATTGTTGTTCATGAAATCAAAACTTACCCGTATGCTAAACCCGTCGGCCAACGTTTGCGTTAGATCCACCTGCGAAAAGCTGTTGCCATTAAAGCAGAAGTTGAAAAATTACTCAAAGCAGGTTTCATTTATCCAATTCCGTTAACGGATTGGGTATTGAATATTGTTCCTGTTAACAAAAAGCAAGGAACAGTAAGAATATGTATCGATTATAGGGACATTAATCGAGCCTGTCCAAAAGACAATTACCCAACTCCCTATATCGATCAAATCATTGATGATTGTGTCGGCAGTGAAATATTCTCCTTCATGGATGGTTTTTCCAGATACAACCAAATCAATATTCTACCTGCTGATCAACCAAAAAGGGTTTTCATTTGTCCATGGGGGACATTTTCTTATTGCAAATTACCTTTTGGGCTCAAGAACACCGAGGCAACTTTTCAAAGGTCCATGTCTTACGCGTTTCATGACATCAAGCACATTGTGCAACCCTATCTCAATGATTTACCTACTCATTCATTACATCGATTTGATCATCTCATCCATTTACGAGCAATATTTATGAGGTGTAGGCATTATCGAATTAGGTTGAATCCACACAAGTGTGTTTTCGGCATTTGCATCGATCCCTCGAAGGTTGAAGCTATTTTCAAACTGCCTCCTCCTTTGACTCTTCGCCAACTCCAAAGTTTGCAAGGGAAAGAAAATTTTTTACGTCGATTCATTTCTAACTACGCCGAGATCACAAAGGGTTTTACCCGGTTGTTGAAACAGAATACTCCATTTTATTGGGATGAGATAGCTGATAAATCTTTTGATGCACTAAAACACACATTGACCCATGCACCGTTATTGCATCCTCCCAACTACAACCAGGACTACTTCTTGTATCTCGCCGCCTCCCATTCCACCATTGGAATGGTGTTAGTTTAGGAAGATAAATTCGGTACTAAACATGTGATATATTACCTTAGTCGAACTTTAAATCCAACTGAGCTAAAATAATCACATGTGGAGAAATTGGCATTGGCAGCTGTTCAAGCTGTCCAACGTTTTCGTCATTACATTTTACTACGTAAAACTACAGTAATTTCTGATTGCAACCCTATGATCTATATTTTGACCAAACAATTTCTACGGGGCAAGTACTCCAAATGGATTGTGATCCTGCAGGAGTTCGACCTGGAATTTGAAAAGTCTAAGTCGAAGAAATCTTTAGTTTTTGCGGAGTTAATGTGTGACATCCCGCGTGCTGACACAGAAAATGTGGCGGAGGAGCCCATTGAGGACGAATCCTTGTTTCTAATCAGCACTTTAGATCCATGGTATGGGGATATCATAGTTTATCTCCAAACCCAATCCTTTCGACCAGAAATTTCAAGGTCAGAACGTCGAAAAATACGATTCCAGTCCCAACAATTCAAAATTATTGGAGATACACTTTATTGCTGTGGGGCAGACTCTATTTTTCGATGTTGTTTAACTCATGAGGAAGATGAAAGGGTTCTAAATGACTGTCACTCTGGAGCGTGTGGCGGTCATATGTCTGGGTTTGCCACAGCCCAAGAGATATTGCGCGCTGGCTATTTCTGGCTGTCTTTGTTTAAAGATTGTATTAACGCGGTCCGTAAATGCCACAACTGCCAAATTTTTGATCGAAATATGCACGCTCCACCTGCTCCTCTCCACCCTATAATTGCCGTCGGTCCTTTCACGAAATGGGGTATCGATTTTATTACATGTAACCCTCACTCGGCTGGGGGGCATGCGTATATCATCCTTGCGGTATATTATTTTACCAAGTGGGCTGAGGAGATGCCTACATTTGAGGCAGACGACAAAACTGCTGCGACTTTCATGTTCAATCATATAATTGCGAGGTTTGGTGTTCCACAAGCGATTATCACTGATCAAGGGCGTCATTTTCGAAACATTATGATGACTGAACTTACAGGCCAACTTGGCTTGCGTCACGATAGTTCAACTCCATATTATCCACAGGCTAATGGTCTGGTTGAAGCCATCAACAAAGTTCTAGTCATCATGATCTGACGAATCATTGGGATTCATAGGTCGAATTGGCATAACATGCTATTTTCAGTGCTTTGGGCATATCGAACCTCAGTAAAAACGTCAACCGGTTTCACTCCTTTCCAACTAGTTTATGGTCTAGAAGCTGTGTTACCCATTGAATGCGAAATCCCATCATTGCAAATGGCCATCGAATTACTTCCAGCCACTTCCGAAGAGGAAAAATGTTTGTTATACTTGGCTCAGCTAGATGAGAATCGACGTGATGCTGCATTAGCGATCGAAACTCATGCCAAACGTATTAAAGCTCAGTATGATCGAAATGTTACCCCTCGAAATTTTTCGGAAGGAGACCTAGTCTTATTGTATGATCAAGCAAATGACAAATTAGGCGTTGGAAAATTCATACCCATGTGGCATGGTCCTTATGTTGTATGGCGAAAGCTGGCAAAAGGGGCCTATGAATTGGTAGACTTTGACGGGGTCTCTTTAGGTAAACCCAGAAATGGTCTTTACCTGAAGAGGTATTATGCTTAAAATCTGGGTGTGGAGATTTTTAGTTAGGTTAGTTTTCTTTCTAGCTGGTATGTTTTAGATTAAAAAGTGTGCTTAGCTTGGAGAGTGTTTTTCGTCATTATTTCTGCTTATCTTGGTTTTACTCTTGATATTGCAGATGTCGACGCCTCTCCAAACATACATTGGTTTTGCTGATGGTGCTTGTCGTAATACATGGAACATTTCTTCTGCAGCTTGGGTTATCTATTCGCCCTCTGACGAGTTGGTATCTATGCATGGGGTAAGTCTCGGTCAAACAACAAACAACATTGCCAAGTATAGTGCAGTTATTGAGTTATTATCTGAATCTATTTCATTCGGGATTCAGAGTTTGATAGTGATATTAGATTCTGAACTCGTTGTATTACAACTTAATAGAGTATATGCCATTAGAAATCCAGTGTTATTGAGATTATTTTTGAGAGTGCGTGTCTTGGAACGTGAATTTGATTATATTGAATATCAGCATATTCCAAGATATTTAAATACATTAGCAGATGCAATTGCTTCTCGGATGTTAAGTAGACATTTGCAATAATCATACAAGTAATTTTAAAAACATTCCATAACATGTTTTACAAGATAAGCTGGTAATAGTGATATAGTATAATATAGGAGTGTGTCAAATATACATCTTCTTTGATCATAGGTTGAAAAACACTTTATGATCGGCAAAAATGATAGTACAAAAAGAAAAAAATGTCATATGTGTCTACAACAGGCGACCATCCTATCACTGGTGATGATCTCGATAAGAAACCACTGTACGGGCCACCTTAGAAAGGAACCTCCTGAAAGGTCCTGGGACTCCAATCACATAGTGCTGTAGCCTAAGAGGAATGTCATCTATACCGGTCTCCGGAATGTCTCCTGTCAAACGCTCTAGATGGCTCTCCAATTCGGCCAAGGTCTCTGCTGATTTGTCCTGTGGGGCTGGTGCCACTGCAGTTGGTTGTTTCCTCTCATAGGGCCAGAGAGCGACTAGTCGCCGTGGACCTAAATTTGCATTTGAAACTTTTACTATCAATTTTGGGACGAGATAAAAACAAAAAAAAATTAAATTAGGAAAATGTTGAAAATGATTTTACCTGAGTCATCCCATTGCTCTCCTGGTGGAAGAGCCATGTCTGGGTCACCACGAAAATCTACCCCAGCGTAAGGAAAGTCCTGAATAGCAAAAACCTGGTTCTCCAACCAATGGAAATACTCAGGAGTGAATCGAACGACTTCTGCCCCCTCCTCAGGATGACGGGCCATAATTGCAACCCATTGCATCAGTTTGGGCTCTCGAGGAAGTCCAGCTCCAACAATGAGATGTTGTGGGACCAACATTGGAACCCTCTCCAGACCAAAGCTCACGACTAAAGCACCATATCCAAAGGTCTTCAGTTGTCCGTTCTTTGCTCTAGTCAGTTGGCCTTTTATATTAGCCAACACAGCATCACACCAGTTGAAGATGGTGCCTAGAAAGCAGTCTACTGCCATCCGCATCTGGGATCCAGTGGCTACATGTAGTGTTGCGCTCCCGCAGAGCTTGGTAATAGTAAATGCAATTACCTTGAGTTCAGGAAGGGATATGGTTTTGATATCTATCCCTTTGTCTCTAGTCTGGTTGTTACAGAACTCTAGCTGGAGGCTATCGACAGACTAGCCACCTGGCCTAGTCCCGAATAGAGTTAAGTGTTCACCTCTCTTAGGCAAACCAGTCAAAAAGTAAATTTCTACCGGCTCCATTTCGAGATGGTGACCACCAATGAAGAAGCACTGGTCCTGTATGCTCCACCTGTCTACCAGCCACTGCAAAAAGTCCACCTATGCCCTCATGCCAGGTATGGCCCAGAATTTGTATAAGCCGCATGCCTTCAATGCATCAATCGAAGGTTGATGATTTATTGCAGCGAGATCTACATCCTCATGCTCCTGTTCTCACCAATCAAGCATGATGTATACTCTATATTCAACAAAAAGGCGAATTAGAATATCTAAAAGCAAAATTTTTGGGTGAAAATTGAGAAATTTAGGTTTAAAAACCCTTGCTGCGGGGATCGCACCCTCTCTGTTAGAGACAGTGCGTGGGTCCGCACTTTTCCTTCACGGCAGGTGCGGACCCCTGACTTTTTTCCCTTTACGAAAAAGTCGGGATCCGCAGGTTACTTGTGCTATGCCTGTGGACCCCCGCGCGCGGGTTTCTAACCTAAAAGTCACTTAAAAAATGAAATTAAAGCCTAAAAACAAATTTGAAACAGATGAAATTAAAGAGTAGGATGATGTAGATTACCTGGAGGAGACGACGTTCGATTCCAACGGACGGATTTTCCGCAATCTTCACGGGAAGTTTCTGACCAAAAGCTCTATTTTCTCACCCAGAATTCAAACGGGAAAAATGAATTCACAAAAGTCCTTTTTATAAGTTTTTTAAATAAATGAGTTTTTAATTTGTTTATGTTTCACTTTAAAAAGGTAACTTTTTCAGCATTTTTATCCATTTTAAATAGGTATGAGTAATGTTTGAGCTTTTGTTCAGGATAACGGATTTTTCAGGCGAAATCAGTCATTTTCGACGAAAAAACATTAGAGTCACCTTTAAGCTCTTTTCTGACTCCTAAAACATAAAAATATCGTCGAGCTTTTCTTTTTAAGCTCGTTAAAACGGAACTAAAAAGACAGTCCACTTACAGCTATTTTCTGACCGTAGAAACGTGAAAAGATTTCTGATTTTTTGTCGTTTCAAATTCGATATTGGTTATAAAACGACGTGTCATTGATCGCTTTTTTACTTTTTCAGATCAGAGGCACTAATTATGAAAAGTACTCCTTGGTCGTAACGATCAAGCGGTCCTCTCAAGTATTATTTTATACTTTTTCGGGCTTGGGAGACACAAATTTACGAAAAAGGACAACCATGGAGTCTTCTTAAGTTTTTTCAGACTCTCTAAAATTGAAAAATGCCGAGTTTCTCCTATACTAGACTCGTTAAAATTTAACAGTAAAGGACCTGTTCAATTACAAACAGGAATGGACCACTCCTTCTTAGGGTTCGAATTTAAACTACGTTGGACTCATCTGAAGGATGAGCTTATAATCAAGCAAATGTTATCCTCCTCAAGCTTGTCAAAAATAAAGAGGTACTTGCCAGAAATGGTGGGGGAAAGAGAGAAAAATGAGCCTGTTTGTCATACTTTGTAACCACTCTTGAACACGACACTTTTATTCACCTAGGTTGGGAAATCCTTTGCCTAATAGTTGATCAAACCATATTGAAAGTCTTCAGCCAGTTTTTGGGTATTAACTTTGAGTCAATTGTCACCAAACCATCTGCTGTGTCGTTATGTGTTCAAGAGGTCAGTGCAAATAAGCCATTCATCTGCAAAATATCTGTCATCCATCTTGACCATCCCTGAGTCAGTCCTTGCAACTAAATTTCTTCAAACTTGATCTACGATTTTGTGTTGTGAGCTTGCCTACGACGGATTTCTTTCTATCGACTTCAGCTCATTATCTAGAAAGATGACCTAGAAATCGTCAGTACCTTGAGATCTGCATGCCTCAATGGCAGGTTTTTCACCTTCGACGATAGGTTGCATCATTGACCTTCGACCAAAGGATTCCGTGACATGTTCAACATCAACACATCTATTCACATCTCATGGATTGTACTAAGTACTTTGAGAGCCATTGACATTACTGGTGGTTTCTCTCACACTTGTTAACAGTTTACATCATTGACTGGTAATCAAGTGGTTTCTACCATGTTCGACTTCGACACATTCATTCACATGGTTAGAATCGTATTATTTCGGTAAGTAGAAATCAAGACCCTGGATCTAGTTTCCGCCATCCAGGCTGCGAGGAATTTTGTATTCATTATACAGTGGACTATTCATAAACAGATAGCTGCATCCATACTATGTCTACATGTGTCTATACTTGTGATGTATTACAAGATCATTCCTATATCAGAGCAGTAGTTAGTTTTCTAGTTAGTTTTGATCTGAGTATTTTGCATTGAATGTTTTTACAGGTTCCAACCGAGCTCTCCACAAGATGATCCTCGAAATGATAAAGTACTTCACTCTTCCTAGATGTAAATGAAATCCTCATCTACTACAGACTTCACACTTTAGGGGGCAATCTGTTACACAAAATATTGTCACCATGACTATTTGCAGTCAGTATGGGTTTATCATCATTCATACTGTCCTCCTAAGCAAGTCTCAAACCTCAGCTCTTCATGTCAAGCTTTAAAAATGAGAGAAAGACCTTAAAAAACATTAAAGCTCTGGTTCGGCACTTTCTCTCACTGTTACCTGCGGTCCCGCGCCCCTTGTTCATGTTACCTGCAGACCTGCCCACTCTATCTCTAAAGGAGTGGGTGCAGACCCCTGTGAAAGTCAAAAAGGCGTATGTTTATCCTAAAAAACTCACTTTGGGTTAATTCTAGATGATTCTAGAAGGAATTTTGACATGGATGGTTCGCTCTTAGGTGGTTCATGCATCCCAAAAGAGAAGGAGCTAATCCCTTGATGAGAAGAGCTATCCCTTTGAAGGAGGGATTTATCCCTTTGAAGGAGGACCTAGTAACTTCCCTCCATTGCACTACAAATTAAGGCATTGGGATGGTTGCTAGGGAGGTTAGAAGCTGAACATTTTTGAGGGTAAATGCTGGTGGAATTGAGACTTCCTAGTTAAGCTTGAGAGGAGAGATCACATACCTTTTGGCTTCATTGGGAAGAGAATGAAACTTGTCAAAGTAGAGGAGACTTCTTGCCGGACCCTGGGAGGAGCTTGTACAACATCAAGGCACAGGTTGTAAAGTTCTTCTTTGATTTGAATTAATACAATCAGATTCATTTTTCTCAACAAATTGTCTTATGTGATTTGTTTCATGAATTCCTTGATCATCATGATAGGTATGCTTTATTATATTGGCTTTTCAGGTGCTATTTAATTTGTGTGCTTGTTTGTGTTTACAGATTCTCTACAAGGGAGCTCATTTGGATCAACGGAGCGAGGCTTCCACAAACTTGCATTGGACCCAAGGTAGGCTTAAAACACTTGTTTGCCTTTGTTTATAAATGGCATATTTAGAGAAAGATAGGATTTGATTGGCTTGCTTGTCACTAGATATCTTTAGATACTAGGGAGGTCGATCTTGTCTGCAAGAACGACTCATTCCGTGTGATAGAATCCATTGACCAGTAATGGAAGGATACATGGTAAAACCTGAGGGTGGACATAGGAAAATTCCTCAAGGATGGTGAAGAAATTCTTAGGCATCCAAGCTCGGTCCGGTTTTGTGATCTCAACACCAGTGTAGGTGCTATCATGGTATGTATATGGTGGAGGTGGTTTAATCTCTGGATTCCCTTGGTTGTCTTTGGATATACAAATATGTCATGGGGGTGATTGGCTGAAGAGAGATTTGTCTCAGCCAATCTATGGTTGGGTGGAACGTGGAAGTCTTGAACGTGGTCGATATTTTCCTATGTTTAATAAAAGTAAAGTTTCTCTTGCTTTTGGTAGGTAAATGTATTAGTTATTATGTGGTTTTAATTGTTGTTCCCTTATTTTTATTTACCTAATTATATGTTGGATAAAGCATGGTTATAAGAAAGTTCTCAATCACGGATGTATTCATGTTTTTGCTTGTAACTAAATAAATAATGAATGCAAGACTTAATTGATGATATGAGAGTTATTGTGATAAGGTAGAGACCATTCTTGTTAAACCTCAGTTATTTTTTCAATCCCTTATGTTCAGACTTGCATTCATGACCTGTAGGTTGCATATCTACCAAGTGTTTGACAAAATGTCAGTCCTGGTTGGAGATGGTCTAGTCAAGTCTTGGTACCAGTTTTGGTTTGTAAGCATTGTCTTCATGTCTTTTATGAGTTCTAGAAGTTTCATGGATTTTTTGGCAAAGGCTTAGCCCCAGCCTTAGAAAGTAGCCTTAATTCTCGCATTCGTTGGCACAACACTAAAAAGAAAAAGGCCACAGTCGCACTGATGCGGGCTTATGGGAGCGTCTGGTAACCCATAGTCACATGGAAGCCTTAGCAAGGGAGCGACTAAGGCTCAAGGGCAGGGAAAAAGTGAGTTGTCTCAGGGGTTGGACACCTGGAGGGGTTGGGTTACTCTTGGAGGTCCTATGGCACCTGAGGGAGGTTTGTAAAATCTTGTTTTGTCGACTCCAGTTCCTTAAGGTCACATAGGAGGTTGATTTTAGCGTAGCCTTGCCATTTATAGATAGCCATGGTGTGATGGGATTGTTCTTGGTTTGAGCTTTGGATTCTTGGATGGTTTTGGAATCCAAGATGAGGTGGTCTTAGGAAAATTCCCAACGGCCAAGGACTCCATTCACTGGTGATGGTGGGATACATGGTAAAGCCTGAGGGTGGAGATAGGAAAACTCCTCAAGGATGGTGAAAAAATTCTGAGGCATCCAACCTTGGTTCGGTTTTGTGATCTCGACACTGATTTAGGTGTGATCACGGTATGGAGAGGATGGAGGTGGTTTAACCTATGGATTCGCTTGTGATTGTCTTTGGATTGGTTTATCCCATGAGATCCCACATTCATGATTGGAATATGGCACAAGGGTGATTGGCTGAAGAGAGATTTAGCTCAGCCAATCTATGGTTAGGTGGAATGTGGAAGTCACGAACCTAGTCGGTATTTGTCTATCTTTAATAAAAAACTAAGTTTCTCTTGCTTTTGGTAAGGAAATGTACTAGTTATTATGTGGTTTTAATGGTTGTTTCATTATTGTTATTTATCTGATTATATGTTGGTTATAAGCATGGTTATATGACAATTCTCAATCATGGCTCTATTCATATGTTTACTTGTAACTGAATAAATAATGAATGCAAGACCTAATTGAGGATACAACAGCTTATGTAAGAATGTAGAGACCCTTCTTATTAAACCTCAAGTAACTTTTCAGTCCCTTATGTTCAGACTTGCATTCATGACCTGTAGGTTGCATATTTACAAAGTGTTTGAAAAAATGTCAGTCCTGGTACCAGTTTTGGTTTGTAAGCATTGTATTCATGTCTTTTATTAGTTTTGGAAGTTTCATGGATTTATGGGTAGAGGCTTAGCCCCGACCTTGGAAAGTAGCCTTAATTGTCACAGCTGCTTGCACAACACTGACAGAAAAACGCCACAGTCGCATTGATGCATGCCTATGGGAGCGACTGGGAACCCACAGTCACATAGAAGCCTTGGCAAGGGACAAACTGGGGCTCAAGGTTAGGGTAAAAGTGAGTGTCTCAAGGGTTGAACACCTAAACGAGTTGGGTTACTGGTCTATAAGGTCTTGTTTTGTCGACTCCATTTCCTTAAGATAATATAGGAGGTCGAGTCATATCATAGTAACCCATGATCTCATGTTTACCTTGGATAAGCCAGTAAAAGTGGGTAAATGTGAGAGGAGGTAGTTACACTGGATCGAGGTAGATTTGAATCCCTTTCTTGTTGAGAGGGAGTGTTAAAAATTGAAAAGATAAATGTTGAAAATGGCATCAAGAAAAAACCTAATTAATTTTTTTCCTTGAATTAAATTAGGAGTAAAATTGTAATTCCACATCGCATGACAACTTGTATTACTTAACTAAGTTAATTTGACTTAGTTAGCTCAGTTAGTTCGAGTTTAGGGTCTAACTTGAGTCATGTAGAATGTCTCTTACATTATAGGAGCCCTGGTTGACTTTATTTTGAGTTGTAATCAATTAATTCAGTTTAACTGAGTTAAAGTCAGTGAAACTAGTTCCAATTGTTAGAGGAACTAGTGGGAGGTCTAGTAGTGTGGTGTTGACTACAGTGATCAACCACCTAACTGATGATTCACTCATAAATAACTCATGCATGTCAGATCTGAGAGTTACCCAATTGAGATTGGAGTTCAGGGGCAGTGTATTATCAGTTGTATAATCATTTGAATTGTACAGGTGGTGCATGCAGTCAGAGGAAGGCCTATGATGCATTGCACAATTCCTTTGAGGAATTTTCCTAATTAGTAGGGGGTTAACTCCCTGTTGAAGCCCTGAAAATCGGGTCTACAACAAGGGGGATACCCGCCCGGTCCGGACCTTGGTTGGCAGCTCCTTTTCCATTTGGTATAGCGGGTCCGACTGGGGATATGGGACCAGTTTCCCAATTTAAGTGTGTGTGTGAGAAAAATGGATATTTCTGTTTCTAACAGTTTCTAAATGGAATACTTCTACTCTAATTCTAATCTAATAATAAGGAAATTATATTCTAATAAGCAAAAATATCTAAATCTACACTAACCCGCGGTGTAATCTTTCCTTTATGCGATCTAAAATTATTTCAAATAACAACTGGTAATAAAGATCATTCAACTGTTATGAGAAAATAATTCAATAAAGATGAACCACTTCGTATAAAAATTTAGACAAAACAGTTGTGAAAAACATGTCGCATAATAAGCTATTCATACACTAAGCATAAATAAATAGTTATCACCATACAAAAGTGCCAAATGATAACTCAAGAATTCATACATCAATATATAAATAACTGAACATAAAAATCACTCTAACACAAGGCAAAAATAGTTAAGAGATAGAAATACCATTTATAACTAGTCCTACTCATGAGCTTCAAGCGATAACGATTTATCTCTTATTGATCTAACATCCACTAAAAGTACAAAAGTGCAACATCAGTAGCAGATATCAAATTCAAACATCAATAAATCTTGTTCCATTCATTCATCAAAACCTCCTCAGAGGGTATAGAAGTGCATGTTCTGGGGATAAGTTTTTGATAAATTTCAGGACCCTTCTCTAAATGCATGAGAAGGGTTTAAATACTACTAACTAAATCTAAAAATAAATTATTACAAAAATGTAGGATGCGGTCTAAATGACCATCCTCATTTCAGGAAAATACAACAAAATTAAACTAAAATTGAATCTAGAATTAAAACTACTTTTGTATTTGGTCCTTGAAATCGCATGCGTGCAACATCTGTTTGAGAAGAGTCGGTTGGCCGACTTCCGATTTTAGCTTAGCTGAGAAAACAGAATAGACAAGAGCTGGCACCATCTTTTCAGCTGCATTGATGATACACTCAAGAGTCATCCACTGGCTATGTGGCTTTACCAAGTAAGCCCAGTAATAATCCCAGTTTAACTTGGTTAACCCTTGGATTGCTTCTGCCTTTTCTTTTTCCTTCTGCTTCCAATCTGCCTGTAGTGTTGTTTTCTTGCAATTTTCGGAGCTTGTAGGTGACTGGGCAATTAGCAGCTTTCTTTTTCGAGAAATTTTTCTCAGCGCTAATCGCGCATCGGAAACTGCCTCCGTTTCTTGATCCGGATTTCCTTGATGCGTTTTTCGCCTTTTGCGCTTTTTCCTTCCAGCAGATATAAAGTTCAAAATTTGTAAAAATAATACTTCCGTGAACTCTTGACTTTGAGTCTTAAACTGTCTGTTTCTGATATCAACGCTGTCCAGTATCCACTTGACCATATCCATGTATGGGAGAATTTTTGGTCTTGCTGCTATCCGATGTAAGAATGAGCAGGCTAACTCTATGATGGATGCCTCAGATGAACTGTTTGAGCCCGCGGTAGTAGCAACTTCCATTACTCTTGGATTCTCCTCTTCAAGCAAATTTTACATGCCTTCCCACGTAGCAATTCCTACGTCTTTGTTACACGCTGTGTCTATATACAAGGGTGCTATTTCCTTTTCTTCTGAGCTCGGGGATTTGCTTTTCTTTCCCATTTTATCTTCCGTATTGCTTTGTATTGTCCTCTGTCCTCCGTTCCTGCAATTCACAAGTGAAGTGAAAATAATAACAAGGAAGGGTGATGTGAAAGTTTTAAACGCTGAAGATACATCAAATATACCACCTTACGTGAGATGATTTTTCGATAAGCATGAACCCATATTCCATTAATAACTGGAAACTACCTCATTTATTAGCATTAAAGCGCATAACCAGGTGTCAGGTTAGGAAAAATTCTTTTCTTGAATAATGAGCCCAAAAGATCTGCGATGAAGAGATTTTGCAATTTGCTTCGCAATATCACAGATCACAACATCGCGAAATGATAACATCGCAAAGTTGGTCGCTCGTGGTATCGCATTATCGCATTGTCGTTGTATCGCGGGATCGCAATATCGCAAATTGCAGGAACATTATATATGACAATATTTGTTATTCTGTTTTCTGCGAAATGCAATTTGCGATCAGCGTCGTCGCATATCAGCAAATTAAAGTGTTTCGTGGTAAATTGTGCTATATGCGATGCAATATTTCATTATCGTACATCGCAATCTCGCAATGTTTAAAATTCAGCTCATAAGGAGGTATCCCGTTATCTTTTTGCGATGCGATATTCCTAAGGAAAGATTTGTGTCTTATCTTATCATAAAACTTAGATTTTTTGAATTTTCAAAGGGGGCTTCCTAAGCTTATGATGGTAATTTTATTCGAAAAGGAAATTTAAGCATAACTTTGATTTCTTAGATTTTTTAACTAAGGGTCCCCACTTATTTAGTATTAGGAATAACACTAAATAAGAAGGGGGGTTGTTGTTGGCCACAACAATTGGCGATTCACTTGGAAGAACCAGTTATCTCTGCTGCTTTTTAAATTTTCAAAACTTCCAAAACAGAAAATTTTCCAGAAAGTTAAACTTTATTATAGAAAGATAAAGTACATTATACTTTAACCTGTCAATGTCATTTTGTTTCAACTATTTTCAACTTTGATTATTTGCTGCCTCAAGCTAGTCCTTGTATTTACATCAGTCATTACTTGGCTTGTAAAGATAAAACAAATTCTTCTCTGTAAACCAGTTTTAAATATGCTCATTTGTCGTAGGTAGAGCCTCTGCTGCCAACAAGCGTTTATAGCCTCGACAGGGTTACCTGTTACCCAACAATGATCCTGTATCCTACTTAAAGAAACCTACAATTCCCAAAGAAGAATCCACATCCACACTTATTGCTTTGATTTTATTTTATTCTTAAAGAACAATGTCTTGGTTTGATGGCCAATTTATGACACAGTAATTCACTTGATTTATAACTTCGCTGAACAAGTTGGCTCGTGATGAGACCCCTTGTCTTTTGATTACAATAATCTTGAGTCATTTCCCTGTTGTGGTATACAGTATTGGCAAAGTCAGCGAGTTATAATATCTGTGATTATGATAAGCCGGTTCGTGATGAGACCTCTCACTCTTTAAGATAAAGTGTATCCTTGGATTGTTCCTCTGAAAGTTGTGATTTCCTTAGTAGGGAGGAAGTCATTGTTTCCTTAAGATAGCTCTGGACGACAATAGTAGAGTTTTTTGGAAATCGTTGTTCTACAGAGAATCTTTATTTTGTTATTGATACCTTTCATTGCACTAATATAAAACAATTTCTCACTAAAGGTTGTTTTCATCAAATTTTATGAAGTTGAAACTAGTATCATATCTAGGCTAGAGTTTTTAACTGTATCTTTCAATAATAAAGATCAATTTTCCAAAAGATTTGCTATTTATACAAGCGAAAGATCAAAATTTGAAAGAGAATTGGTGTCTTTTTCGTAAATGCCTATTGTAACCATTCACAACTGGTTTTATTATGAAAAGAAAATCAACTATTCTACAAAATAGAAGAATAATCTTCTATGGAAAATATTTCTTGAGTATCTGACCATTAACAGGTAAAGAATCTTTTTTCCCTGTTAAATCTTGTAACATGAAGGTAGATGGACCTATGACTTCTACAATTTGAAAAGGACCAAGCCACATTCTTTGAAATTTTGTATGTTTTCCTTTTTCCTCATGAGCCTTGTCCCATTTTAAAACTAGATCTCCCATCTGAAAATATTTTCTGGATACCATATTGGAATTGAAAGAGGCTTTCACCAATGCTTGATGATAAGCATGAGTAGTCTTAGCCCGTTCTTGTTGTTCTTCTAATTTAATTAATTCCAGCTGCCTAAGTTGTAAAGAAGAAGTTGGTGCTCCATCAATGTATTGAACCAAGGCTAAAGAGGGAATTGCCAGATGTGTTGGAAGAACTACTTCTTTCCCATAAACTAAATTAAAGGGAGAAGTGCTGATAGAGGCTTTCTGAGTTATTCGATCTACCCATAAAGCATATATTAAAGACTTATGCCAATTTTTATGACTTTGGTCAATGGTTTGCTTGATAATCCTAATTAAGTTCTTATTTGTAGATTCAGCTAACCCATTCTCTTGTGGATAATAATTGGCCGAGTATTTAAGCTTGAAACCTCTTTTGAGTGCAAATTCAGTCATTGTATTACCAAAAAAGTATGATGCATTATCAAACATTAAAGCGGAAGGCAATCCAAACCTGGTGATTATGAACTGATCTATGAATTCAATGATGTTTTCAGCATTAGCCGTCTTGAGTGGAACAACTTCTACCCATTTAGTAAAGTAATATGTTGCTGTAAGGATGTATCTATGCTGTTTAGAAGAGTGAGGAATGATCTCACCTATTATGTCCAATCCCCACTGATCGAAAAGTTGTTCAATGGTAACTGGTTGCAGTGGCAAGGATGGTTTCTTTTGTCTCCCAGCAGCAATTTGACAAACTTGACATTTCCTTACGTAGTTATGTGCGTCTTTGAATAATGTGGGCCAGTAATAGCCTACGCGTAAAATTTTGTGAGAAGTTGCATCTCCAGCGTAGTGTCCACCTGCTGGCCCATCGTGGAGTTCCTGCAAGACTTTTTCAGCTTCAGATTTCTCAAGACATCTAAGGAGAATAGAATCATAATTTATTCTAAAAAGAACGTCATTCACAAGTTGATATTGTTTGGCTTTTAACCTCAGGGCTCTTTTCTTGGTATGATCGAGGTTTGGAGGAGAATATCCATTCTTTAAATAATAAATAATATCAACGTATAATGACTCAACATCATTTAGGCTTACCTCGTATACTTGTACCTCTTCAGATGGATTTTCGAGCATTAGCGATGCTCCTGCCAGCAGTTTGCAAAAGCCTTGACCTTTTACAATATTTGTCGGTTTGATTTTTACGTCATATTCCTGTAAAGCAGTAACCCAATTGGCTCTTTTCTCACCCACATCCTTCTGTACTAGAAGATTTCTTACCGCTGGAAACGGTACTATGATCTTGGTATGTGTTTTGAGTAAAAAAGGTCTGAAATATTTAATTTCTTTAAAAACAGCGTAAGCTTGTTTCTCCACATCTAAATAATTCAACTCAGCTCCTTGTAAATTGGAACTGAAAAAAGCAATTGGGGCTTCCGCCTTTTCTTGATTTTCTTGAGTGAGTATCGCAACATATGATCTATCTAAGGAAAATGTATACAAAATAAAAGGATCGGAAAAATTTGGAGTTGCTAAAGATGGAGCATTGATAATTGTTTGTTTGATCAGATTGAATGCCTCATGTTCATCTTGGCCCCATTTAAAGTTTGTGTTATTTTTAATCATGGCTTGTAAAGGAGACACAATTCTTGAAAAACTTGGAACAAATCTCTTTACAAAGTTAATCTGGCCAATGAATGATTGCATGGCTTTCTTGTTGTGAGGTAGGGGTACTGCGGAAATTTCCTTGATTCTGTCAGGATCAATGTGAATTCCAGATTTTGACACTATGAATACTAGAAGCTTTCCTTCACTTAATGCGAAAAAAGATTTTTTTCGGGTTAAGCGAAATCCCATACCTTAAACAACGTTGGAAGATTTTCTTTAAATCCCTAATATGGTTGTTTCATTTCTTGGAATAAACAGTAATGTCATCCAAATAGATTACCACTGACTTATTAACTAACCCTTTGAATGCAATGACAATGGCTCTCTGAAATGTGGCACCCACGTTAATCAAACCAAATGGCATCTTTTGATATGTGTATGTACCCCACTTAGTTCTAAATTTCGTTTTTAATTGATCGTCGAGATGTACCAACACTTGATTGTATCCTGAGAATCCATCCAAGAATGACATTAATTCTGAGCCCGCAACTACCTGCAGTATTTGTTCCATGGGAGGTAAAGGAAAATTATCCTTTTGGCAGGCCTTGTTAAGGTTTCGAAAGTCAATGCAGATTTTGATATCTCTGTTTTTCTTTCTAACAAGTACCATATTGGAGACCCATTTAGAATGTCTAACGGGAAAAATTATTTTGGCTTTCAATAACTTGTTAAGTTCAGTTTTGATCTGATTTTCTAAATTTGGATGGATCTTTCTCAACTTTTGTTGGATAGGTTTTTCGTTATCGATCATTGGGATAGTATGTTGGATGATGGAGGTGTCGTACGTTTTGAGTTCGTCATAATTCCAAGCAAAGACACTTTTGTATTGTTTCAAGAGACAAATATATGCTAATTTTTCTTCAGGGGCTAGGCCAAGGCCTAGGTTGATATTCTGCGGTTTGACATCAATTCCTAGATTTACTAATTCATAATTCAAAGTTGAACTTTGGAGTTTTGAATTGGTAGATCTCTTGAATTGATCTTTTAAATCATAAAGGTCTTCTAATTTGACTACTGATTTAGGTATAGCATTGTTAGTACTATCCTGTTGCAATTGTTGGTCATGTTGGTCTTCATCAATTATTTGATTGGTGTAGGATCCTTCATATGTGAGGAAACTCACGATACCAGGATCATCGTTGAAAATTCTCCAATTGGTAATGTTATCAGGAATAGATGGTCTAAAAATTAACTCAATTGAAAATCGGTCAGGGCTAAAATCTTCTGAAGGAATGAGCTTGGAAGCTACGTTGGCTAAGAGGTTTGCGCTAGCATTCTGAAGTCTAGGAATTGATGAAATATTAAATGCTATAAAATGTTCAGTCAGATCTTGAACTAATGATTGGTAATGCTTTAAATGACCTGATAAACAGTGTATAGTATTACGTACCTGTCTTACTACAATTTTAGAATCTCCAAAAACTTGCAGGTATTTGACGTCTAATCCAATTTCTTTGTATAACCCTTGGAATAGAGCCTCATACTTTGCGGTATTGTTGGTGCACTCAAATTCGAGTCTGCGAGTTAGCATGGTTTTATCTCCCTCTGGGCTTACTAATACGCATCCTACTCCTACTCCTTCGTTAGACTTAGAACTGTCAAAAAATAGTTTGCAAAACAAAGATTTATTTACAGGACTATCTATAAAATTAATGCATTTAGAACTATCTATTTGAGAAAAATTTTCTACTTGAGATAAAACAGAACGTTCTAAATATGGTGAAGTGTGAGCATTAAAATTTCCTAGGAAAGAATCTACTGAATAGTTGCCTATGATGTTAGAATTATATGCTACTGGTTCGTTTTCTCCCTCAAGTTCCGTTACTATGTATTTCTGATGTCATTCGCGCTCAAATTTTATTTGATTTGGTTTACCATTGTAAGGGAGCCACATACGGGACCAGTCAGTTGCAAAATATCCATGAAGTTTTTCTGACCAATCTCTGCTAAGAATTAGGCCATAAAATTCAGGAATATCAACAACTAAAATGTCGATCACTTGACATACCTTTGGGTTGGATGACAGCCTTATGGTAACCTGATTTAACTCACCAATCACTTCAACTTGCGATCGATCTAGCTGAACTATGCGCACAGTGGATTTCTGTGGTTGAACGTTCAATTTTGCACAAATTGATCTTGGTAAAATATTCGATGAAGCTCCAGAATCGACTAAGCAATTATGCACGTTTTTATTGAAAATCTCACAAGTAAGGAGAAACGGGGGAGTATGCGATCTCGATCTTCCTCCAATTAATGTGATATCATTTGGATCAATATTATTCATCGTATTAGTTGGACGTCTTCCCATATCATGGGAAGCTTGAGAGATTACAGTAGTTGGTAAAGGTGCAACTGGTACAACATGTAATTCTTTCAAAAGTACTTTCTGCTTGTTAGTGTCAGTCTTTCCAGCCTTCCTCTAGTGATCAAATATGCTCTTACAAAGTGATTTTGAAGTGTCCAGGTCAAATTTTGTCATTTCAAAGAGTTTTCAAGCAAAATTTGGTCACTAGGCATTAGGTCTAGGGTTGGCTCTCACTCTTTGCAAAGTTACCCAAATGCCAATCTATGTCACTATTCAGCTGATTTTATCATCATTCATAGGGTTTTCACTATCATGTCAATGTCTAATGAGTCATTTTACATCTTGTTCATGCTTCAATTGCGCCTAGGCAAGGTCATTTCCCTCTCCTAGGGTTTTGAAGCCAATTTCTCTTGGACGGTCAAATCATTAGCAAAACTTGTATCCAGATGTTCATACACCTTCCCATATCTTTCATGTACCTTATCCAACACTTCCCATCACTGAGATCCCCCAAATTCCTCCTTTTTGCACAAACCCTAGTTTCTAGCTACAACCTGGCAATTTTCTAGGTTTGGCCTGTGTTTTTCCCTTTTGGACCCCTTCCCCTCGCTCAATCTCTAAGATTCCACTTTCCCCTGCTTCCTAACATCCCTCCCCACTCCCAAAAATTTCCCCAAGAATTTATAAGCCCCCTATCCCCTTCATTTCGCTCCATTTCGACAAAATTCCTTGTTTCACACATCGGGACAAGTCGCACTCAAATGATGTTCCAGAGAAATAAAAGATGAATTTTGGAAAACTGAGAGAGGTTTTTTTTCAAAACATGACAAATAAGAAAAACCTCCTTCACGTTTTACACAGGTGTCATGGTTTTAGAGAAATTTCAAAAATACCGTTTCCTCAGGAAAATCAAAGGCACCTCTGAAGTGACCTTGGGAAAATCAAGTTTTCTCCTAGCCGGGTTGGTCAAATGACTTTCTTGATGGGTAAAATGATAACTAGACACAAAGAGATTTCCAATGAGCTATCTTGAGCTAAATGTGGGGTTGCAGAAGGCATTCAAAAGTTGACTGCAACAGCACTCTTCCTTGAGGTAGCCTCATTTGACACTTTTTGACCAGTATTGGGATATTTGGTTTTTGACAAGGAAAATGAACTCCAAATTGAAAAGTTCTAGTTGAGTTGGAAAGTAGACTCAAATACCTTTCCAACGAGCTATCCTGCACCTGATTCTGACACCGGGAAGGCCTCCAAAAGCCTCCTGCAAAAGCGCGACCCGTTGAGCCTGGCGCGCGACCCGTTGAGGGCGCGCGACCCGTCAGGGCACCTCCAGCAGTGTAAAAATTACACAGGCGCGACCCGTTGGGCAGTGCGCGCGACCCATCAGGGTTTCCTCCACAGAAAATTACCAGCAAGCTGCCAAGGAACCACAAATTGCCAAATTTTGCAAGGTAGGCCCTCCATCATAAAAAATTATTGCTTGCTACAGTTCAAGAAGGTCATGATTGTATTTGTAAAAGTCTCCATTTGCAAGTGAAAGTCTCCATTGTGCTTTTGGTTTGAAGTTGTCAAATTGCTAGGGTTTTATATGTTGTTTTGAGGTATCCCATTGTTCTCATTTTTCTTCCATCTCCCATTTCATATTCCTTATCATTCTATGTAAATTTCCCTTCCAAATTTGTGAAAGAAACCTAAACTCTACCCCTTTTCCCTAAGAAATAAAAATCAAACCCAAACCCTACCTCTCATAATATCCATGTAAATAAATTTGGAAAATAATTTATATGCAATAATCCTTTCCCTGAACTCCCTGTTTCATTATTATTCCCGTTTTCCCTTTAAAGTATCCCTCCCCTAACATTTCCCTCGTGCTCCTTGTCCCCTTGAAACAACATTCTAATCAGCAGTTTACAAAGCAGAAACAGCAATATATTTCAGCCACTTTGCTCCTAAAACAATGTCAGAAACCGAAACCAATTATGCGCAAAGTGATGACCATGAGTCAACTTAAGAGTTTGAGGTACAAAAGAGGCCTCACGGGGGTGGTAAGAGTGGTCACCATGTAAGAGAGGAGCCCACCTATTTGTAGGCTGTCCACTTGCAGTCACATGTTTCCGCCATCAATCATGTTATGAATTTTGTGAGAGGCTATGCTTATCCAGCTCAATGCTCATTTGGAGAGGTTGTTGGCTAAGGCCAACCAAGAGAATAAATTGCTGAGGAACATGAAGAACCATTATTGGGCAAGAATGCACGTGTGCAAAGCAAAAATGAAGATGTTCCAAAGGCGGTTGGCCAAGGCACAAAAAAGGAGAAAGAGGCCTGATCCCCTTCATATCTTGGCCGAGGCTTCACTAAAGGACCAAGGCACTAAATAGCCTAGCCACAGCACAAATCCCAAGAAATTTTGAGCATTTTGGGTAAATTTTGGTTTTTCAGGCAATTTACAGGTTTTTCCCCATTAACGGGTCTCACCCCCCGCGCGACTCTACATCATGGCAACTCCATTTTGCAAAAACTCAGCATTTCCAGACTTTTCATGAGAATTTACATATGCTCATCAATGGACTTGAGATTTTATGAAGTTTTGGGCCTCCAGAAAGTCAAAAAACAAGCAAAAATTGACTTTCTACCACATTTTTGAGTTGCAGAAAGCAGTCTTGGGAGATTGCAATTTTGGAGGGGCAAATGACCACCAAATTCAGAAATTCCAGTTGGGTTGGAAAGTCGACTCATAGAACTTTCCAAAAAGCCTACTCTTGCTCAATTTGGCCATATGGAAGTGCCCCAAATGTGGTCCCAAATGCGCGCGACCCGTCAGGCAGAGGCGCGCGACCCGTCAAGCAAACTTCTCCAGATTTCAGTGTACAGCTCAGAAAAATGCAGTTTGACCCTGTTTGACGTTTTGGGGTGGATTCTTATCCTATTTGATGTAATTAATGTACTTTATTGACACTTTTACTCTTATGTACCTCTTCTAGAAGATTCATTCATGAAAAAGGTGAAAATTAAATGAATGAATTGGTTTCCTAGCTTATAGAGGCAAGTTGTTTTGACTGCCTAGTTTTCAGTGCTTAGTTTAGAAGTGGTTGAAACAGCTCCTAGGATAGTGAGCACGACCCATGGAGGCAGGGAAAGAGGTTAGATGATCTATATTATGTACTTTCTTGCTCATTTTCATGGTTGGACTCTTGAGGGAGAAACTATCATTGTATTATTCACTGTATCTCTGCAATTTTTGGCTAAGGAAGACCAGGGTTTTGCAGTCCTTTTTGGGATTCTTGTGGTTACATGTATTGATGGTGTGTTTCTCTATGTACCTGTAAGTGTGTTATGTGAAATCATTTCCTTTCTTTTCCTTCTGCACATTAAACAAACGAAGTGTTAAAGTAAGAAATCATGATTGTCATGCTCTGCTTTTAAGTTTGTTTAATTTCAATGTTTTCTACTGTTTAAGGAGAATTCAAAGTTATTGTTTGCTCTCCTTAGCTCCTCACCTGTCATTCCTGACCATCCACCTCGATCAAAGGCATCAATACTGTCTCCTACCTCGCCCCAAAGAACCCCCTGCAGAAACTGTGTCCAATCCCCGCACCCAAAATTGCCATCCCCTCAATTTGCCACCAAAAACCCTAAAAACCCCAAATCGACCTTTTTGATCAGTTTACTAGCCTAAAATCAGTGTTACCCTATTGGTCATCTCATCCATTTGAAGATCTCACCGAGATAGACCGGAGAGAGCCCTCTCCCGCCCCGTAGGGCTAGCTACGAGGCAAAGTGGTTTGATGTTGCCTTGAGGTTTACCTTTCGCAACCTGAGGTGAAATTTCAAGCGCTAACATACTGGCGACCATACTGGGGAGAACAAACTTGTTTGTGGGTTGATGTGTTTGTTTCATAAGTCTTAGACGGAGCCTGAAGTTATGCCAGGTAGCCTTCGAAACGCTTTTGCTTTGCATTAGCGGAAGTAGATAAACATTGCTTCAGTCAATCTCCGTGAGATTGTGAATACAGCACTTCATTTGCATTTTACCCCAGTACATGTATCAAGTTCAGATCTGATTGTTGATAGTGGACAATGATCAGACACTGACAAGGCTGAAATCATTCACTGGCAACTCCTTCACTAAAAACTCCAGAGATCAATGCTTCGTGGTGACTTCACTGCAGAGAGATCAGTAGCTGCGAGATTTTCAAGATGGACCGAATCACAAGAAGATATGCTCCCTTGAGCCGAGATCACATCCCTGGTTTTCCAAATAAAATTCCAAAGGTAGATTGGTCAAGGAATCTGCCTATATTTAATGATGATGGTAAGAAGGATGCTGCTCTTCATCTAGTTAGATTTCATATGCATATTCACAAGTTGAAGGTGGATTTTCCTGAAGATTGCTTGATGAAGATATTCCTGGCCACTCTGGAAGGTGAAGCCCAATCATGGTATGAAAGTTTGTCGCCTGCTTGTATTTACTGTTTAAAGGATTTTCATGCCTTGTTCATTGAAAGATATCAAGCATCTTATCCATCATTAGATTTAGTTCATGAATGTTGCAAGCATGCTTATGGTTTTGTTGAAAGCCTTGAGGAATATTACGAAGATGATAATTTTATGGATGTTGAAATCATGGAGGCCCTGTACGAAAATCCATTTCAGCAGCATAAAGAAAACTTAGAGGATACTTGTCCAGATGATCAGGACATTTTGCAGCAGAATCAAGATCAGCAGGCTAAAGATGGTCATATGGTGGAAGATGATGAAAGAGAGGGTTCTATTACAGATCTGCCCACAGAAGACAGCAGCATGCAACCCATCAAAGAGAGCTCTGCTGTTGAGATCATAGACAAAGTTTTGGATTCAGATATTCATGAACAACAAGGTCAGATCTTTGTGCAAGTAAGTGATGAATCTCCTTTCAATAATTCAGTAATAAATGATAGTTTGAGTGTCCTATCATATGAAGATAATTATTGTTTAAGCAGAAGAGAACAAAATGCATTGTCTCCTTTGTCTGAAGAGGAGATAGATCAGCTTATGAAAGGTCTTGTTACAGCCCAAGCTACAGCAGATTTGCAGTGCACACATAGTCAGGAAAGTGTTGGGAAAACTTCTTCCTCTGTTGAAAAAGATGACTGTCTTGTAGATCAGCAAATAGATAATGTTTTCCTTCACAAAGATGATAATCCGGCTGTCATATCATATGAAGATGACCCACCATATTGTCAGACTACAGAAGATCATAGCATACAGGATTACCTTTCAGATTCTTCATATGTCTCATGTGTTGAAATGTTTTTACAAGAGGAGATCTGCTCATCTACCTGTTCAGAGTTTTTTGAAGCCCATGAGCATACTTTTACCGAAGCACATGATGAAGGCAAATCAAAATTTGAAGCAAAAGACACCTTGTTCTTTCAGCAGGAAGTGGCAGTGGCGACTCTTCATGTTTTTCACGATCCTCTAGCAAGTTTGTTGCAGCCAGCAGTGATAGTGTTTATTGCAGTGTTCAGTGATGAAGGAGATCATGGTCAGCTATGTTTTTGGATGCCCAGTGATAGGTTTGTACTGTTGACCAGAAGTTCTGATAGGAAGAATCAGTCAAGAAGCCATCTTCTTGATTGGTTGCATTGGCATTTTGATATAGTTTGATGGTATATTGTCTTGTAAGAAACACAGGTGGTTGTCATCATGATTTCAAATCTTGATGGACTGCTGCCCTTCAATAAGCTTTGAAAGGTCTTGTTTTAAGTCAGTCATGAGTCATTTGTGTTTGGTCTGTTGAGTGAGTTTTTCAAGTTATTTCAGTTTGCCATCGAGTCGGTTTGAGTCAAGTTTCAGTTAAGTTTCAGTCAGTTTTCAGTCAAGTTTTCATTCAATAAATGAGTCAAAGTCTTGTGTCGTTTGCCTAAATAATGACTCCATTGCCCAATGATTGAAAGGCACTGGTCTGCTCTCCCAGAGGTCTGAGGTTCTTCGCACCTCCAAGGAGCTACCATCCCCATTGGAGCCAATGTTAGTGTCAGTCTTTCCAGCCTTCCTCCAGTGATCAAATATGCTCTTACAAAGTGATTTTGAAGTGTCCAGGTCAAATTTTGTCATCTCAAAGAGTTTTCAAGCAAAATTTGGTCAGTAGGCATTAGGTCTAGGGTTGGCTCTCACTCTTTGCAAAGTTGCCCAAATGCCAATATATGTCACTATTCAGCTGAGTTTATCATCATTCATAGGGTTGTCACTATCATGTCAATGTCTAATGAGTCATTTTACATCTTGTTCATGCTTCAGTTGCGCCTAGGCAAGGTCATTTCCCTCTCCTAGGGTTTTGAAGCCAATTTCTCTTGGACGGTCAAATCATTAGCAAAACTTGTATCCAGATGTTCATACACCTTCCCCTATCTTTCATTTACCTTATCCAACACTTCCCATCACTGAGATCCCCCAAATTCCTCCTTTTTGCACAAACCCTAGTTTCTAGCTACAACTTGGCAATTTTCTAGATTTGGCCTGTGTTTTGCCCTTCTGGACCCCTTCCCCTCGCTCAATCTCTGAGATTCCACTTTCCCCTGCTTCCTAACATCCCTCCCCACTCCTAAAAATTTCCCCAAGAATTTAGAAGCCCCCTATCCCCTTCATTTCGCTCCATTTCGACAAAATTCCTTGTTTCACACATCGGGACAAGTCGCACTCAAATGATGTTCCAGAGCAATAAAAGATGAATTTTGGAAACATGAGAGAGGGTTTTGTTAAAAACATGCCAAGGAATAAAAACCTCCTTCACTTTTTACACAGGTGTCATGGTTTGAGAGAAATGTCAAAAATACCATTGCCTCAGGAAAATCAAAGGCACCTCTGAAGTGACCTTGGGAAAATCAAGTTTTCTCCTAGACAGGTTGGTCAAATGACTTTCTTGATGGGTAAAATGCTAACCAGACACAAAGATATTTCCAATGAGCTATCATGAGCTAAATTTGGGGTTGAGGAAGGCATTCAAAAGTTGACTGCAACAGCACTCTTCCTTGAGGCAGCCTCATTTGGCACTTTTTGACCAGTCTTGGGAGATTTGATTTTTGACAGGGAAAATGAACTCCAAATTGAAAAATTCAAGTTGGGTTGGAAATTAAACTCAAATACCTTTCCAACGAGCTATCCTATACCGGATTCTGACACCGGGAAGGCCTCCAAAAGCCTCCTGCAAAAGCGCGACCCGTTGAGCCTGGCGCGCGACCCGTTGAGGGCGCGCGACCCGTCAGGGCACCTCCAGCAGTGTAAAAATTACACAGGCGCGACCCGTTGAGGGCGCGCGACCCGTTGGGCAGTGCGCGCGACCCATCAGGGTTTCCTCCACAGAAAATTACCAGCAAGCTGCCAAGGAACCACAAATTGCCAAATTTTGCAAGGTAGGCCCTCCATCATAAAAAATTATTGCTTGCTACAGTTCAAGAAGGTCATGATTGTATTTGTAAAAGTCTCCATTTGCAAGTGAAAGTCTCCATTGTGCTTTTGGTTTGAAGTTGTCAAATTGCTAGGGTTTTATATGCTGTTTTGAGGTATCCCATTGTTCTCATTTTTCTTCCATCTCCCATTTCGTATTCCTTATCATTCTATGTAAATTTCCCTTCCAAATTTGTGAAAGAAACCTAAACTCTACCCCTTTTCCCTAAGAAATAAAAATCAAACCCAAACCCTACCTCTCATAATATCCATGTAAATAAATTTGGAAAATAATGTATATGCAATAATCCTTTCCCTGAACTCCCTGTTTCATTATTATTCCCGTTTTCCCTTTAAAGTATCCCTCCCCTAACATTTCCCTCGTGCTCCTTGTCCCCTTGAAACAGCATTCTAATCAGCAGTTTACAAAGCAGAAACAGCAGTATATTTCAGCCACTTTTCTCCTAAAACAATGTCAGAAACCGAAACCAATTATGCGCAAAGTGATGACCATGAGTCAGCTTAAGAGTTTGAGGTACAAAGGAGGCCTCACAGGGGTGGTAAGAGTGGTCACCATGTAAGAGAGGAGCCCACCTCTTTGACCTATTTGCAGGCTGTCCACTTGCAGTCACATGTTTCCGCCATCAGTCATGTTATGAATTTTGCGAGAGGCTATGCTTATCCAGCTCAATGCTCATTTGGAGAGGTTGTTGGCTAAGGCCAACCAAGAGAATAAATTGCTGAGGAACATGAAGAACCATTATTGGGCAAGAATGCACGTGTGCAAGGCAAAAATGAAGATGTTCCAAAGGCGGTTGGCCAAGGCACAAAAAAGGAGAAAGAGGCCTGATCCCCTTCATATCTTGGCCGAGGCTTCACTGAAGGACCAAGGCACTAAATAGCCTAGCCACAGCACAAATCCCAAGAAATTTTGAGCATTTTGGGTAAATTTTGGTTTTTCAGGCAATTTACAGGTTTTTCCCCATTAACGGGTCTCACCCCCCGCGCGACCCTACATCATGGCAACTCCATTTTGCAAAAACTCAGCATTTCCAGATTTTTCATGAGAAGTTACATATGCTCATCAATGGACTTGAGATTTTATGAAGTTTTGGGCCTCCAGAAAGTCAAAAAACAAGCAAAAATTGACTTTCTGCCACATTTTTGAGTTGCAGAAAGCAGTCTTGGGAGATTGCAATTTTGGAGGGGCAAATGACCACCAAATTTAGAAATTCCAGTTGGGTTGGAAAGTATACTCACATAGCTTTCCAACAAGCCTACTATTCCTCAATTTTGCCATCTGGAAGTGCCCCAAATGTGGTCCCAAAGGCGCTCGACCCGTCAGGCAAACTTCTCCAGATTTCAGTGTACAGCTCAGAAAAATGCAGTTTGACCCTGTTTGACTTTTTGGGGTGGATTATTATCCTATTTGATGTAATTAATGTACTTTATTGACACTTTTACTCTTATGTACCTCTTCTAGAAGATTCATTCATGAAAAAGGTGAAAATTAAATGAATGAATTGGTTTCCTAGCTTATAGAGGCAAGTTGTTTTGACTGCCTAGTTTTCAGTGCTTAGTTTAGAAGTGGTTGAAACAGCTCCTAAGATAGTGAGCTCGACCCATGGAGGCAGGGAAAGAGGTTATATGATCTATATTATGTACTTTCTTGCTCATTTTCATGGTTGGACTCTTGAGGGAGAAACTATCATTGTATTATTCACTATATCTCTGCAATTTTTGGCTAAGGAAGACCAGGGTTTTGCAGTCCTTTTTGGGATTCTTGTGGTTACATGTATTGATGGTGTGTTTCTCTATGTACCTGTAAGTGTGTTATGTGAAATCATTTCCTTTCTTTTCCTTCTGCACATTAAACAAACGAAGTGTTAAAGTAAGAATTCATGACTGTCATGCTCTGCTTTTAAGTTTGTTTAATTTCAATGTTTTCTACTGTTTAAGGAGAATTCAAAGTTATTGTTTGCTCTCCTTAGCTCCTCACCTGTCATTCCTGACCATCCACCTCGATCAAAGGCATCAATACTGTCTCCTACCTCGCCCCAAAGAACCCCCTGCAGAAACTGTGTCCAATCCCCGCACCCAAAATTGCCATCCCCTCAATTTGCCACCAAAAACACTAAAAACCCCAAATCGACCTTTTTGATCAGTTTACTAGCCTAAAATCAGTGTTACCCTATTGGTCATCTCATCCATTTGAAGATCTCACCGAGATAGACCGGAGAGAGCCCTCTCCCGCCCCATAGGGCTAGCTACGAGGCAAAGTGGTTTGATGTTGCCTTGAGGTTTACCTTTCGCAACCTGAGGTGAAATTTCAAGCGCTAACATACTGGCGACCATACTGGGGAGAACAAACTTGTTTGTGGGTTGATGTGTTTGTTTCATAAGTCTTAGACGGAGCCTGAAGTTATGCCAGGTAGCCTTCGAAACGCTTTTGCTTTGCATTAGCGGAAGTAGATAAATGCTGCTTCAGTCAATCTCCGTGAGCTTGTGAATACAGCACTTCATTTGCATTTTACCCCAGTACATGTATCAAGTTCAGATCTGATTGTTGATAGTGGACAACGATCAGACACTGACAAGGCTGAAATCATTCACTGGCGACTCCTTCACTGAAAACTCCAGAGATCAATGCTTCATGGTGACTTCACTGCAGAGAGATCAGTAGCTGTGAGATTTTCAAGATGGACCGAATCACAAGAAGATATGCTCCCTTGAGCCGAGATCACATCCCTGGTTTTCCAAATAAAATTCCAAAGGTAGATTGGTCAAGGAATCTGCCTATATTTAATGATGATGGTAAGAAGGATGCTGCTCTTCATCTAGTTAGATTTCATATGCATATTCGCAAGTTGAAGGTGGATTTTCCTGAAGATTGCTTGATGAAGATATTCCTAGCCACTCTGGAAGGTGAAGCCCAATCATGGTATGAAAGTTTGCCGCCTACTTGTATTTACTGTTTAAAGGATTTTCATGCCTTGTTCATTGAAAGATATCAAGCATCTTATCCATCATTAGATTTAGTTCATGAATGTTGCAAGCATGCTTATGGTTTTATTGAAAGCCTTGAGGAATATTATGAAGATGATAATTTTATGGATGTTGAAATCTTGGAGACCCTGTACGAAGATCCATTTCAGCAGCATAAAGAAAACTTAGAGGATACTTGTCCAGATGATCAGGACATTTTGCAGCAGAATCAAGATCAGCAGGCTGAAGATGGTCATATGGTGGAAGATGATGAAAGAGAGGGTTTTATTACAGATCTGCCCACAGAAGACAGCAGCATGCAACCCATCAAAGAGAGCTCTGCTGTTGAGATCATAGACAAAGTTTTGGATTCAGATATTCATGAACAACAAGGTGAGATCTTTGTGCAAGTAAGTGATGAATCTCCTTTCAATAATTCAGTAATAAATGATAGTTTGAGTGTCCTATCATATGAAGATAATTATTGTTTAAGTAGAAGAGAACAAAAGGCATTTTCTCCTTTGTCTCAAGAGGAGATAGATCAGCTTATGAAAGGTCTTGTTACAGCCCAAGCTACCGCAGATTTGCAGTGCACACATAGTCAGGAAAGTGTTGGGAAAACTTCTTCCTCTGTTGAAAAAGATGACTGTCTTGTAGATCAGCAAATAGATAATGTTTTCCTTCACAAAGATGATAATCCGGCTGTCATATCATTTGAAGATGACCCACCATATTGTCAGACTACAGATGATCATAGCATTAGGATTACCTTTCAGATTCTTCATATGTCTCATGTGTTGAAATGTTTTTACAAGAGGAGATCTGCTCATCTACCTTTTCAGAGTTTTTTGAAGCCCATGAGCATACTTTTACCGAAGCACATGATGAAGGCAGATCAAAATTTGAAGCAAAAGACACCTTGTTCTTTCAGCAGGAAGTGGCAGTGGCGACTCTTCATGTTTTTCATGATCCTCTAGCAAGTTTGTTGCAGCCAACAGTGATAGTGTTTATTGCAGTGTTCAGTGATGAAGGAGATCATGGTCAACTATGTTTTTGGATGCCCAGTGATAGGTTTGTACTGTTGACCAGAAGTTCTGATAGGAAGAATCAGTCAAGAAGCCATCTTCTTGATTGGTTGCATTGGCATTTTGATATAGTTTGATGGTATATTGTCTTGTAAGAAACACAGGTGGTAGTCATCATGATTTCAAATCTTGATGGATTGCTGCCCTTCAATAAGCTTTGAAAGGTCTTGTTTTAAGTCAGTCATGCGTCATTTGTGTTTGGTTTGTTGAGTGAGTTTTTCAAGTTATTTCAGTTTGCCATCGAGTCGGTTTGAGTCAAGTTTCAGTTAAGTTTCAGTCAGTTTTCAGTCAAGTTTTCATTCAATAAATGAGTCAAAGTCTTGTGTCGTTTGCCTAAATAATGACTCCATTGCCCAATGATTGAAAGGCACTGGTCTGCTCTCCCAGAGGTCTGAGGTTCTTCGCACCTCCAAGGAGCTACCATCCCCATTGGAGCCAATGTTAGTGTCAGTCTTTCCAGCCTTCCTCCAGTGATCAAATATGCTCTTACAAAGTGATTTTGAAGTGTCCAGGTCAAATTTTGTCATTTCAAAGAGTTTTCAAGCAAAATTTCGTCACTAGGCATTAGGTCTAGGGTTGGCTCTCACTCTTTGCAAAGTTGCCCAAATTCCAATCTATGTCACTATTCAGCTGAGTTTATCATCATTCATAGGGTTGTCACTATCATGTCAATGTCTAATGAGTCATTTTACATCTTGTTCATGCTTCAGTTGTGCCTAGGCAAGGTCATTTCCCTCTCCTAGGGTTTTGAAGCCAATTTCTCTTGGACGGTCAAATCATTAGCAAAACTTGTATCCAGATGTTCATACACCTTACCCTATCTTTCATGTACCTTATCCAACACTTCCCATCACTGAGATCCCCCAAATTCCTCCTTTTTGCACAAACCCTAGTTTCTAGCTACAACTTGGCAATTTTCTATGTTTGGCCTGTGTTTTTCCCTTTTGGACCCCTTCCCCTCGCTCAATCTCTGAGATTCCACTTTCCCCTGCTTCCTAACATCCCTCCCCACTCCCAAAAATTTCCCCAAGAATTTAGAAGCCCCCTATCCCCTTCATTTCACTCCATTTCGACAAAATTCCTTGTTTCACACATCAGGACAAGTCGCACTCAAATGATGTTCCGGAGCAATAAAAGATGAATTTTGGAAAACTGAGAGAGGATTTTGTTCAAAACATGCCAAGGAAGAAAAACCTCCTTCACTTTTTACACAGGTGTCATGGTTTGAGAGAAATGTCAAAAATATCGTTGCCTCAGGAAAATCAAAGGCACCTCTGAAGTGACCTTGGGAAAATCAAGTTTTCTCCTAGCCGGGTTGGTGAAATGACTTGCTTGATGGGTAAAATGATAACGCGACACAAAGAGATTTCCAATGAGCTATCATGAGCTAAATGTTGGGTTGAGGAAGGCATTCAAAAGTTGACTGCAACAGCACTCTTCCTTGAGGCAGCCTCATTTGGCACTTTTTGACCAGTCTTGGGAGATTTGATTTTTGACAGAGAAAATAAACTCAAAATTGAAAAATTCTAGTTGGGTTGAAAATTAGACTCAAATACCTTTCCAACGAGCTATCCTGCACCTGATTCTGACACCGGGAAGGCCTCCAAAAGCCTCCTGCAAAAGCGCGACCCGTTGAGCCTGGCGCGCGACCCGTCAGGGCACCTCCAACAGTGTAAAAATTACACAGGCGCGACCCGTTGAGGGCGCGCGACCCGTTGGGCAGTGCGCGCGACCCATCAGGGTTTCCTCCACAGAAAATTACCAGCAAGCTGCCAAGGAACCACAAATTGCCAAATTTTGCAAGGTAGGCCCTCCATCATAAAAAATTATTGCTTGCTACAGTTCAAGAAGGTCATGATTGTATTTGTAAAAGTCTCCATTTGCAAGTGAAAGTCTCCATTGTGCTTTTGGTTTGAAGTTGTCAAATTGCTAGGGTTTTATATGTTGTTTTGAGGTATCCCATTTTTCTCATTTTTCTTCCATCTCCCATTTCATATTCCTTATCATTCTATGTAAATTTCCCTGCCAAATTTGTGAAAGAAACCTAAACTCTACCCCTTTTCCCTAAGAAATAAAAATCAAACCCAAACCCTACCTCTCATAATATCCATGTAAATAAATTTGGAAAATAATGTATATGCAATAATCCTTTCCCTGAACTCCCTGTTTCATTATTATTCCCGTTTTCCCTTTAAAGTATCCCTCCCCTAACATTTCCCTCGTGCTCCTTGTCCCCTTGAAACAACATTCTAATCAGCAGTTTACAAAGCAGAAACAGCAGTATATTTCAGCGACTTTTCTCCTAAAACAATGTCAGAAACCGAAACCAATTATGCGCAAAGTGATGACCATGAGTCAGCTTAAGAGTTTGAGGTACAAAGGAGGCCTCACAGGGGTGGTAAGAGTGGTCACCATGTAAGAGAGGAGCCCACCTCTTTGACCTATTTGCAGGTTGTCCACTTGCAGTCACATGTTTCCGCCATCAGTCATGTTATGAATTTTGCGAGAGGCTATGCTTATCCAGCTCAATGCTCATTTGGAGAGGCTGTTGGCTAAGGCCAACCAAGAGAATAAATTGCTGAGGAACATGAAGAACCATTATTGGGCAAGAATGCACGTGTGCAAAGCAAAAATGAAGATGTTCCAAAGGCGGTTGGCCAAGGCACAAAAAAGGAGAAAGAGGCCTGATCCCCTTCATATCTTGGCTGAGGCTTCACTGAAGGACCAAGGCACTAAATAGCCTAGCCACAGCACAAATCCCAAGAAATTTTGAGCATTTTGGGTAAATTTTGGTTTTTCAGGCAATTTACAGGTTTTTCCCCATTAACAGGTCTCACCCCCCGCGCGACCCTACATCATGGCAACTCCATTTTGCAAAAACTCAGCATTTATAGATTTTTCATGAGAAGTTACATATGCTCATCAATGGACTTGAGATTTTATGAAGTTTTGGGCCTCCAGAAAGTCAAAAAACAAGCAAAAATTGACTTTCTGCCACATTTTTGAGTTGCAGAAAGCAGTCTTGGGAGATTACAATTTTGAAGGGGCAAATGACCACCAAATTCAGAAATTCCAGTTGGGTTGGAAAGTAGACTCATAGACCTTTCCAACAAGCCTACTCTTGCTCAATTTGGCCATCTGGAAGTGCCCCAAATGTGGTCCCAAAGGCGCGCGACCCGTCAGGCAGAGGCGCACGACCCGTCAGGCAAACTTCTCCAGATTTCAGTGTACAGCTCAGAAAAACGCAGTTTGACCCTGTTTGACTTTTTGGGGTGGATTATTATCCTATTTGATGTAATTAATGTACTTTATTGACACTTTTACTCTTATGTACCTCTTCTAGAAGATTCATTCATGAAAAAGGTGAAAATTAAATGAATGAATTGGTTTCCTAGCTTATAGAGGCAAGTTGTTTTGACTGCCTAGTTTTCAGTGCTTAGTTTAGAAGTGGTTGAAACAACTCCTAGGATAGTGAGCTCGACCCATGGAGGTAGGGAAAGAGGTTAGATGATATATATTATGTACTTTCTTGCTCATTTTCATGGTTGGACTCTTGAGGGAGAAACTATCATTGTATTATTCACTGTATCTTTGCAATTTTTGGCTAAGGAAGACCAGGGTTTTGCAGTCCTTTTTGGGATTCTTGTGGTTACATGTATTGATGGTGTGTTTCTCTATGTACCTGTAAGTGTGTTATGTGAAATCATTTCCTTTCTTTTCCTTCTGCACATTAAACAAACGAAGTGTTAAAGTAAGAATTCATGACTGTCATGCTCTGCTTTTAAGTTTGTTTAATTTCAATGTTTTCTACTGTTTAAGGAGAATTCAAAGTTATTGTTTGCTCTCCTTAGCTCCTCACCTATCATTCCTGACCATCCACCTCGATCAAAGGCATCAATACTGTCTCCTACCTCGCCCCAAAGAACCCCCTGCAGAAACTGTGTCCAATCCCCGCACCCAAAATTGCCATCCCCTCAATTTGCCACCAAAAACCCTAAAAACCCCAAATCGACCTTTTTGATCAGTTTACTAGCCTAAAATCAATGTTACCCTATTGGTCATGTCATCCATTTGAAGATCTCACCGAGATAGACCGGAGAGAGCCCTCTCCCGCCCCGTAGGGCTAGCTACGAGGCGAAGTGGTTTGATGTTGCCTTGAGGTTTACCTTTCGTAGCCTGAGGTGAAATTTCAAGCGCTAACACTGCTGGTGTTTTAACTTGCTCAATTCAAAAAGAGTAATAATGGCCCTAGTCTTTTTCATATCTTCTATGATGTTATACTCCATTTCATCTGAAACGATTAGCGTTTTAGATGGAGTAGATGTGTCTGTTTGGACTGGGCTGGTTTGAGTCGCTTTAGATGATGTTTTCTTGGATGCGACTTTATCCTTAGTCATCGAGCTTGCGTTCTTTGGCTTAGGTGTAGGTTGAGGAGGATCATGTTGATTTCTGCTATGAGTACTAACCGGGAATGCCTCTTGATCCTCTTCATTTTGGAGGATGAAATCCCACATACCTTATAACTCTACAACTTATTCTTCATCGGTATGTTCTTCGGTAGTGTTTTCCTCTTCTTCTTCTTCTGATTCAGCATTTGAAATAGTGTTAGGGGGTTTGGAATCGGTTGAAGGATTTCTTTTAGAAGGCCTGTATGGCTTTTTAGAAGACGTTTCTGCTACTTGTTTTTTAATGTCGACCATTTCGTTAGACATGGTCTTCAAAACTTTTTGTAATCCTTCTAAATCAAATGGATCTTTCGGTTGTTTTTTCTTGGGATCTTCTTTGAAAGACACCTTCTTAGATTTTCGTTCCTCTATTGTGTTTTTCTTTTCTAGGGCCATAATACGTTTCTCTACTGCTATTGCTTCTTTCATATTTTCAACTAAGGTTGTTTTGTTAGCCCTATCAACAAAGATTGCTAAGTTTGATGGTAAAGCAGTAATGTACCATTCATTTCGCACTTCTTCACTCGGCTGAGAAGCAGTAGGAATTTTGTTTAAGATTTTGTTGAAACGTAAATTGAAATCTTTGATAGGTTCTCTTGACTCGGCCCTGAGGTTAGACAAGTCATTGATCAGTGTCGCTGTAGACCTTTCGTCACCAAACTTGGTTAGGAATTGTTCTTGGAAGATGTCCCAACTAGTAATAGATCTAGAAGGTAACGAGAAATACCATGATCCGGTTGTTCCTTGCAAAGTATAAGGGACAAGTTGAACAACAGCATCCTCATTAACCACTCCATTGAGATTTATGGATAGCATAAAGTTATTTATATGCTCTTCCGCTAGCATGCCTGCCTTAGGATTAAACTTAGGCAGCCATTTTTCAGGATGCGCCGGTAACTGACTCAAGGGTGCAGGCATTAAGACTGCCCCTGGGTTATTCCATGGAGTTTGGGCCATCACTGAACTACTAACAGAGGAAAGTGCAGAAGATGATCCCTGTGGCTGAGAGGATGAGGATATTATGACTCCAGATGGTTGAGAAGGAGTTGGGGAAGTTCAATAGGCTGATGGACAATGATCTGAAGTGGAGGAGTGGATGGTTGACTTCGCGGTGAAGAGGTTGAGATGGATGATGATGATGAAAAAGTCTCGCTATTAGATCCTTTAGTAGAATTCCTTGCTCTCTTCCTAGTAGGTAGAGGTAATTCGGTTGGCTAAACACCAAACTTTTCGCTCTTTAACCTCGTAAGAGGATGAGCAGGGTTATATTGTGAAGTCACACTACCTTGACATTTATCAGACTTTTGAGGAGATATAGAAAATTGTTGAAGTTTGTGAATCAAAGATTCAACTTCAGGAGGTTCAATAGTAGAGTATTCTGAAATATCAGGGTTTGTAGCAGCGGCTGTTGCTCCAGTGACTTCTGACTCTGGATTTAAAGATTCTAAATGCAATGGAGAAGTCGGGGGAGATGGTGAGGGCGATTTACTCTCAGAATGGTATTTAGATTTGGATTTGCTTGCCATTCACAGTTCGTGGCCCTCCTTCTAGTACCAAATATGTTGAAGCCCCAAAAATTGGGTCTACAACAAGGGCATACCCGCCCGGTCCGGACCTTGGTTGGCAGCTCCTTTTCCGTTTGGTATAGCGGGTCCGACTGGGGATATGGGACCAGTTTCCCAATTTAAGTGTGTGTGTGAGAAAGATGGATGTTTCTATTTCTAACAGTTTCTAAATGGAATACTTCTACTCTAATTCTAATCTAATAATAAGGAAATTATATTCTAATAAGCAGAAATATCTAAATCTACACTAACTCGGGGTGTAATCTTTCCTTTATGCGATCTAAAATGATTTCAAATAACAACTGGCAATAAAGATCATTCAACTGTTATGAGAAAAGAATTCAATAAAGATGAACCACTTCGTATAAAAAGTTAGACGAAGAAGTTGTGAAAAACATATCGCATAATAAGCTATTCATACACTAAGCATAAATAAATAGTTATCACCGTACAAAAGTGCCAAATGATAACTCAGGAATTCATACATCAATATATAAATAACTGAACATGAAAATCACTCTAACACAAGACAGAAATAGTTAAGAGATAGAAATACCATTTATAACTAGTCCTACTCATGAGCTTCAAGTGATAATGATTTATCTCTTCTTGATCTAACATCCACTAAGAGTACAAAAGTGCAACATCAGTAGCAGATATCAAATGCAAACATCAATAAATCTTGTTCCATTCATTCATCAAAACCTCCTCAGAGGGTACAGAAGTGCATGTTCTGGGGATAAGTTTTTGATAAATTTCAGGACCCTTCTCTAAATGCATGAGAAGGGTTTAAATACTACTAACTAAATCTAAAAATAAATTATTACAAAAATGTAGGATGTGGTCTAAATGACCGTCCTCATTTCAGGAAAATAAAACAAAATTAAACTAAAATTGAATCTAAAATTAAAACTACTTCTATATTTGGTCCTTGAAATCACATGCGTGCAACATTTGTTTGAGAAGAGTCGGCTGGCTGACTTCCGATTTTAGCTGAGCTGAGAAAACAGAATAGACAAGAGCTGGCGTCATTTTTCGGCTGCATTGATGATACACTTAAGAGTCATCCACTGGCTATGTGGCTTTACCAAGCCCAGTAATAATCCCAGTTTAACTTGGTTAACCCTTGGATTGCTTTTGCCTTTTCTTTTGTCTTCTGTTTCCAATCTGCCTGTAGTGTTGTTTTCTTGCAATTTTCGGAGCTTGCAGGTGACTCGGCAATTAGCAGCTTTCTTTTTCAAGAAATTTTTCTCAGCGATGTGCGATTAGTGCTAGGCGCTAATCGCACATTGGAAACTGCCTCCGCTTCTTGATCTGGATTTCCTTGATGCATTTTTCGCCTTTTGCGCTTTTTCCTTCCAGCAGATATAAAGTTAAAAATTTGTAAAAATAATACTTCCGTGAACTCTTGACTTTGAGTCTTAAACTGTCTGTTTCTGATATCAACGTTGTCCAGTATCCACTTGACCATGTCCATGTATGGGAGAATTTTGGGTCTTGCTGCTATCCGGTGTAAGA
The DNA here is from genome assembly GCA_031772625.1 of Pinus tabuliformis. Lineage (NCBI taxonomy): Eukaryota > Viridiplantae > Streptophyta > Pinopsida > Pinales > Pinaceae > Pinus > Pinus tabuliformis. The sequence goes on from CM062816.1 coordinate 1,855,808,690, forward strand.
ATGAGCAGGCTAACTCTGTGATGGATGCCTCAGATGAACTGTTTGAGCCCGCGGTAGCAGCAACTTCCATTACTCTTGGATTCTCCTCTTCAAGCAGATTATACATGCCTTCCCACGTAGCAATTCCCGCGTCTTTGTTACATGCCGTGTCTGTATACAAGGGCGCCATTTCCTTTTCTTCTGAGCTCGGGGCTTTGCTTTTCTTTCCCATTTTATCCTGCGTATTGCTTTGTATCATCCTCTGTCCTCCGTTCGTGCAATTCACAAGTGAATTGAAAATAATAACAAGGAAGGGTGATGGGAAAGTTTTAAACGCCGAAGATACATCAAATATACCACCTTATGTGAGATGATTTTTCGATAAGCACGAACCCATATTCCATTAATAACTGGCAACTACCTCATTTATTAGCATTAAAGCGCATAACCAGGTGTCAGCTTAGGGAAAATGCTTTTCTTGAATAACGAGCCCGAAAGATCTGCGATGAAGTGATTTTGTGATTTGCTTCGCAATATCGCAGATCGCAACATCGTGAAATGATAACATCGCAAAGTTGGTCGCTCATGGTATCGCATTATCGCATTGTCGCTGTATCGCGAGATCGCAATATCGCAATATCGCAGATCGCAGGAACATTATATATGACAATCTTTGTTATTCTGTTTTCTGCGAAATGCGATTTGCGATCGGCGTCATCACATATCGGCAAATTAAAGTGTTTCGTTGTAAACTGTGTTGTATGTGATGAAATATTTCATTATCGTACATCGCAATCTCGCAATGTTTAAAATTCAGCTCATAAGGAGGTATCCCGTTATCTTTTTGCGATGCGATATTCCTAAGGAAATATTTGTGTCTTATCTTATCATAAAACTTAGATTTTTTGAATTTTCAAAGGGGGCTTCCTAAGCTTATGAACGTAATTTTATTCGAAAAGGAAATTTAAGCATAACTTTGATTTCTTAGATTTTTTGACTAAGGGTCCCCACTTATTTAGTATTAGGAATAACACTAAATAAGAAGGGGGGTTGTTGCTGGCCACAACACTCCCAAGGAAACAACACAAGGAAATAGGGACTTGGGCAAGTAGAAAATTGGTTAAGTGTTGGTCTGGGCTTGTCTAGGAAGCTGTAATACAAATAGAGATAGTGTAAAGGTTTCTTGGGCTTGAGCAAAGCATTGTAATCTTCTCATATTTTCTCACTAATGCAATATACAGATAATAAGGGTTTTTAGCTGTGGCTTTCCCCAGAAAATTATTGTGTAATGTGTTGATTGAATTATTTCTCTTGTATGCTTTGTGATTTCACGATCGTTTAATTTTTTCCGCTAATGAGTAGAGTAGATTCAAGTCTATTTTTTTAGTAAATTACAATTAGAAGTTTGAATATATAAGGAATTTCTACATGACGTACTGTGATGCGACTGTAGCTGCATTTTCTGCAGGGGATTTCATCTTCTATGTTGATCATGGAGTAGGGTTGGAATTTGATGGGAAAAATGCCCGTCATAGGCCATTTTGGCCAATAAATATGTTTGAAAATAGTACATTACCGTCCATTCAAACGTGTATTGAGCTTTAGAAAATGTTTTTTTTTTTTTTATGGTTCATTTCTTTTCAAAAACGTCATTAATACCCTCCTACATAGCCACCGATTCACTGAGAATTTCCTAGAGCTACCCAAGTCCCACTCAGGGTCACTAAGGGTCACGCTCTAACACCCTCCACAGTCCTCTAGTCCACTGTTCTAACTTTCCCATACTCCCACTCTTTAATGTAACTAAAGATATCCACCAATCTACTTTCAATTCCACCACATCCCAGTCAAGGAGTTCAAATCTTGCAGTTGTGTCGGAAATTTTTTCTAACTGATTTTTTTAAATGAAAACAAAGTCATGGAGCATCTTCTAGTAAATATTTAAATGGAAACATTAAAACAGAAGGGGTCATGGGGTAATGCTAATCCCAGCAACAACGTGTCTCAACTATCTGGGAACCATATGTTTAAAGAGTACACTTAAAAAGTTACCTGAATGCTCGCTACCAGTCGTCATCAACCATCAACTCTACAACTAAACCTCGCAACCATTGATAGCAGTGGATATGGCTGAGCTGCTGAAGAAAAAAAAAAACCGAAAGTCTTAATTTAGAGCTACAAGAGACCACTGCCACCGCCGGATAATAAGAAAGGGGAATGAAAAAAAAGACAAAATTGTATGAATATAAGAAGAGGACATTGTCCTAGTCCAGGCAAACCAAAATATTGCCCAAAATATTAAGAAACTACCTCTACATGAACCTCCAAAAAGAATTTGAAAATGACCTAGCCTCTTTTAGGTTTGTCGTGGTGGCCTCCTCCTAATGCAAAGCTAAAAGTAAATTCGACTTATTTATTTTCACTAAATTCCTATTTATTTTATTCAGATGTGGATTAAATATAAATGCAAGTTCAATTTAGATTTTATCTTTCTATTTTTTTTATTTATTTTTTATAGCATTATTACTATATTTATATTTATATCTTATTACAAAATTTCAAGTTATGGCTTTATACTCAGTACAAATTAGATGGTCCAATAGAGGAGATATATTTTTGTAAATTCTTATTCCTTTGGTTAATAGCGAATCTTAATTTCTTGTGATAGTTTGTCAATTTTTTCCAGTTAATTCTTTTTTATTGAAAATTTTGCCATAAATATTTGGACAGAGTTTGGTGTTCGAGGTTTAGTTTCGTCCTCGATTGAGCAAAGACAAAGATAAAAGGAATTTGGTAAGATCTATGGCAAACATTTGTTTATCGAATACCTCTATATTAATTTTATTTATTTATTTGTCATTATGAATAATTATTTCATTTAGCTTCATCGTTGCTTTGATTTCCCCTCAGCAAACCAAATGGAAGTTTCCAATTTAATAGCACGTGAGGGAAACAAAGAGAGAACTCATTAAGATGATAATAACTCACTTTCGTGCTATTGAAGTTGCACAGTACAAATCTAATGGCACCATAATGGAGCACAGAGAGAGCTCACTCAATCATCAATAACTTGCTTTTCAAGTAAGTACTAAGTTTTTCATTTTGTAATTGATTTCTTGTTTTTGGTTTTCTCTTTCAAAAAAATTAATTTTATTTTTCTATTTCAAACTTATTATTTACAAGATAATTATAAATGGAAAATCAATTACTAAGATATTTCATTTGATCACTAAATGACTATCTTCAGGTATCATAAAAGGTTTTACTACTATTTTTATTTTGTTTTATTCTAAACAAAGATAGGTATGTTTTCAATTCTATTTCTAATTTATTATTTTTGAGGCAATAGGATCTTATTTACGTTATATTCTTAGTTTTCTTCTTCATCAAACAGTAACAGATGCATGAATATAAATAAACAAGAGACACCGAATGTAGGCTATGATCTAGGGCCGAACTTATCAGTCTTTGAGAGGAAAACCCACACAAATTATTCTTCCAGAGATTCCAATTGACGAATACCAAGACCAAGACCCTTAACCTATTAGCCACTCCAATACCAAGCCACAAGTCCTCTTGACTGTCTTCTCCTCTCTTGACTCATTTTCCTCTTTGATCTTCTGAGCATTGACATCACTTAGATCTCATCTAGATTTCTTATCGTGGAACCTTCTTATTGTCATCACCAATGAATTGAAGATGTCCTAGTTGTCTCTACTTTCATTATCCAAGTTTCGTCTCCTGTATTGAACCGAGGCACCTAAACTGTACTCAAGATGGATCTGAATTCCTTTTATCAGCCTTCTTCACCGAGTAGGAGATTTGAAATAGATGGGGTCCAATTTTTCCTTACTACCACTGATTATTAGACTTCCTCATTGTCCCTTCATTAATTTCTTGTTTCTCCTTCCAACTAAGTTTATCTCTGTTTGGATATCCAAATTGATCTCTGTAATACCCAACCAAAATTCAGAGAGATACGAAGATTTGAACTTCCCATCACTTCCTTTTGTTCTCTAAAATCACATAAAGACCACTGAGCTTCTTCGCTGCCTCTGTTCACTCAAAATCTCAAAGGGATGTCCGAAATTCACTACTTCTATGGAATAGGGTGAGGTCCATTTATATAGTGATTATCCAATGTGTATAAGCCAACATGATCTAGTGAAGTGATGTGTCTCCAAAATAAGTGAGTCGCCATGTGTTTTTATTTCTTCTTAAGGCCGACATGAAGAGGAGAGCTTGTGCTTGTCATTGGAGGGATTTTTAGACATTTTATATACTCCTGCACATTTTACATATGCTCAAGAAGATCTCTTCATACATGACATTAATTCTTTGACCTTAATAACAAATCCTAAGGCTCTCAATGGGAGTCACCTAAAATAAAATCACTTTCTCATGAAACCCATGAAGCAAGGCTTATAAAAATAAATTTATTTCCTTTATTACAAAAGTCACAATTACGTGTCATTATGAAGACTAAACCTAGTTACACTTTTCAACACTCCCTCTTAACTAGGGAGGTATTCATAATGGTACTTTGTCATTCTCAATCTGGAGAATTTCTCGTAAGAATAATTTGGATTTGTAACCCATTTGTATAACATCATATCAACCAGCATTGTTATATAGCAAGGCCTTTACTAACAACTCTATCTCTCCACAAGATCATACCACAATGCTGGCAAGAACAATGATTTATAGACATACTCATCATTGTCTCTCTAGGAACATACCCCGCCGGGGTTCACTCAAGATATGCTCCATAAGGAATATTATTTTCTTGGACTCCCCAGCCCCACAAAGAATATTGGTCCTCCGCAACTACTCTTATTGTTTGATGCCCTATCTCATCCTCAAAGAGCATCGGATGCCAAATGATTACAGAATCCTCCATTCTGTCTTCCTAGGTGAAGAACAAAATGACATGTCTATCTCTCCTTTTCAAACTAGGAAGACACATTCCATTAAAGGAATGTACTCATTCCTATCACAAAGGAATGTACCTAAGCTCCCTGCTTAGGAATTTTCCAAGTTTCTTCCAAGTAAGAAACTTCTTTTAAGTCTCCCTCTTAACCAGGGACCTATCACAACTCCTCATGTGGAGATCCTAAAACAACTAGTTGCTTGAAGAGATCCTTCCTTCGATGTCATGAATTTCTTCTTCGTCAAGGAGTCTTAATCTTTGGAAACTTCTACATAGGGCACAAATCATCCATAACTTTTATCCATGAGTTAGTCATGTTCTTAACTCATCAGAAAGTGATCCATCAGATTTTCCATTTGGCTTTGCTTCATGTCATTCTGATTTCATGCCATATTTTTTGGAAGGACATTACATCCTTCTATATGGTCTGCTTGGAATTCATTCACAAATCTTCCCTTTGACAGTCCTACATAAGCCCAACCAGATGTTAGTTCAAAAGTAATCAATGAACACTTCAAATCAAAATCACCTTTGTGATGATATTTTACCATGACATCTTCCTGTAAGTATCAACATCTTGCATGCAGATTGACACATCTCCCACATATATTCAATGTTAAGGGTCTCTATCTTTTTCTGACTTCCATCAAAGTCTTCACATCTTTCCAGGATATATTCTAGTCACATCTTCTTGGACTTCGGATGTGGAATGCCTTCTACCATCCTTGCATATTATCATGGTCTCTTCCTTTCTCTTCACACACTTAATTCTCATGAGCTTCCAATAAGAGATCCTCAATCATAGTTAACCACCTCATACTTCATATGAGGACATATTATGTTGATTTCATCTAGTGTGATTCATGCCTTCCGACATACTTTCATAGGAGGAGATTCCTTTCCTTTGATTATGATTCAAAATAGAAGTAGTGATCCTTGTTACTGCAAACATATGACATGACTTTATAATATTAAATACAAGCATACATACCTTATTTACTTGAGATCATCTAAGTTTCTTTCAGCATCTTCCTTGATTAAAAAGATCTTCAACCCCTTGATCTACTTCATCTCTCATGTCATCATGCCATCATCCCATGAACTCCACAAATTGGAGTTTCTAATGAAACACATGCTTTGTCTCTAGATCGGTGAATCCTCAAATGAGGATTCCATATCGCATATCCTTATTTAGAATATCTTTCCCTTTTAAATAGATGTATGATGAGACTTGTCCCGGGTGACTTATTCCTTTGATCTTTCAATGAGGTCACTAAGAGCTATATCCTTCAAAGTTGACTATCAGACATCCTTCATGTTTCCTGTGGTGATGTCACGAGCTCTTATTTCTAATGATTCCATGATGCCATGATGCAGCTTATTATTTATTATAGCCATATCCTATAAGCTTTAGGAACTATGACAAAACTTTTGTGAGGGAGACTATCTCAGTTGAGATCTCTTACTTCCTCTTTTCTTGGACTTCCTTTCTTCAACTTCCTCCACTTCTTCAGTGATATGGGCTTATTTTCTTTCTTTTGATACTATCCCTTTAGGTAATATTTCCTGTAAAGTCCATAGTATTTACTTCCATATAATTGAATCTCAGCTATGCTCTTCTTTCTTTTCTGAGGACCAGAATTTTCCAAACTTCCTTTCCTTCTAGCAAAAGTTTGAGTCCTTTAACCTTCAACAATTTTGCCCTCAACTTGTCCTCTTCTATCTTGCATAGAAACCACAAGTTGTCGAATTAGGTAAGTTTCTTATCTTCATGGATATCTATTACCTTGATCATCAGTTAGTGCATTTTAGATCAATGGTGATTATCTTCTTATCATCTCTCCCAAATCTCATAGATGAGATTTTATGAAGATATCCCTTCATCCTTTAATACCTTTAATTTTTGTGTAGATCACATATAAGTCATGTGACCTTTTTTACCACATCTTCAAAGAATATTCTTATGATTTTATCATATACATCCCTTTGATGTCTTCAATATTGCTATATGAGGGGACCTTTCATAAGAATCCCTTTCCATAAATTCATAGGAGACCTTTTCATTGATATGTTCAATGAATTCACTTTCTTCGAGGACTATATCTATCCTCCTTTTCTATGTAAGGAATTTCGATGACCCATCCAACTTATAGATCTCCTTGCAAACATGAATTCATTTTACCAAATTGATTAAAGAATGAAAGATAATTACTTAACAAGTGAAGATGAAATCTTCTAACTTGATCACTTTGATGATGGTTGAAGAAGATGTACTTGTTGCTTCCTTGGATGATCTTCTTCAAGGGAAAGGAGAGGAACCTTGCTTGAATGAGAGGGAACTTGCCTCATAGCTTAGATGATGATAATGCTTTCTTGATTTCAAGATACTTCAAGATCAGAATTGCTACTAGGGTTTCGACTTTTTCCAAGATGATTTGATCATCAAATTTAAAGTACTTCGAGCTACCTTTCTTTGTAGATAACTTAATGAGGGTATTTGTGGTCTTTTGATGATGACTATAGAAACAAAAGATATTGTTGTTGTAGATTGCTTCTTTGATCTAGGGTTTGATACTTAAATATAGAGCTTGAGCTTTTTCATAACCTTTTCTTTGATTCCTTTCTTGAAACTCGATCCTTGAATGTCTCTTTGATTAGATTCCCTTCCTTCGACTTCAGAACCTTAGCTCTGATACCATGTTGAAAAATATATTGCATTAGTATTATTTGATTTCTCTTCTATTAGTGACTTCTTATGAGTTATTTTTACTTGATTAGATTAGGATCTTCTTTACATTAGATTCTTAGTGTTCTTACTCATCAAACAGTATCCAATGCATGAATATAAATAGACAAGAGACACAACATGTAGGCTATGAGCCAGGGCCAAAACCTCTCACTCTTTGAGAGGAAAACCCACACAAATTCTTCTTCTGGAGATTCCAATTGATGAATACCAAGACCAAGATCCTTGACCTATTAGCCACTCCAAGACCAAGCCACAAGTCCTCTTTACTATCTTCTCTTCTCTTGAATAATTTTCCTCTTTTATCTTCTAAGCATTGACATCATTGAGATCTCATCTAGATCTCTTATCATGGTACCTTCTTATTATCTTCATCAACAAACTAAAGATGTCCTAGTTGTCTCTACTTTCTCTATGCAAGTTGCATCTCTTGTACTGAACACAGGCACCTGAACTGTACTCAAGAGGGATCTGAATTCCCTTTATTATAGAACTATAGCGTTCTTCACTGAGTAGGAGATATGAAATAGAGGGGATCTGATTTTTCCTTGCTGCCACTGATTATTAGACTTGTTTGTTGTACCTTAATTAATTTCTTGTTGCTCCTTCCAATTTATTTTATCTCTGTTTGGAGATCCGAATTGATCTCTATAATACCCAAGCGAAATTAAAAGAGATGCGAAGATTTGAAGTTCCCTTCACTGCCTTTTGTTCTCCGAAATCACAAAAATACCACCAAGCTTCTTTGTTGCCTCTATTCACCCAAAATCTCAAAGGGTTGTCCGAAATTCATTACTTTTGTGGAACAGGTTGATGTCCCTTTATATAGTGGTTAACTTGTGTATATAAGCCGACATGATCTTGTGAAGTGATATATCTCCAAAATAAGTGAACGAACATGTGTTTTTGTTTCTTCTTAAGTCGGACATGAAGAGGAGAGATTGTACTTGTCCTTGGATGGATTTTTAGACATTTTATAAACTCATACACATTTTACATATGCTCAAGAAGAGATCTTCATACATGACATTAATTCTTTGACCTTAATGACAAATCTTAAGGCTCGCAATGGGAGCCACCTAAAATAAAATCACTTTCTCATGAAACCCATGAAGCAAGGCTTACATAATAATATTATTTCCTTTATTACAAAAGTCACAATTACATGTCATTATGAAGACCGAACCTAGTTACACTTTACAACAAACCTATCCTTGTTTTTAAACTATATTTTTTAGTAAGATCGATGAAAAATTGTTTTCTTGCAATTGTCATTGAATTTATAGATATGTTGGAATATGTTTGTCGTGTACTTGAACCTGTTACATATGAAACATATGTAAAAAAATACATGGAAGTTGTATAGAAAATTGACAATAAATTTGTAGCAATGAAACATTCAAATAAATTATATCTTATTATTGCCTTGTCCTATTCTTCATTGTTGTCTTTAATTTCTAGTACAAATTGCATCATTATTTGTGTTGTTGAAATTGCAATAGCACTCATTATGACAATTTGAAACAAATCTTGACTATGGAACAAATTTATAATCAACATATTTGGAAAGAATCGGTACTTGCGGAAACATGACAATTTTTTCTACAATGCTAAATCTATTTAGACAAATAACTTTTTCATAATCACCATTGTCATATTTATGCTTCGGAATAATTTCAAAATCTCTAATAGAAACACTAGCATTTGCAATAGTTTTTACCTCATGTTGTTTGATAAATTGTGGTTGCACAAGCAATGTTATTGTCATTTCGTCTTTCTTGTCTGTTAAATCTGCACATAGTATTTCTTTCATCTTATTTTCTTTGTCTAAAAAATTTCAATATGTAACTAAGACAACGCCATGAAACATTCTCCTTGTTATGTTGTTATTGATACCTTCGATCAATAATGGCATAGATTTGAACTATTTTAGCCTAGTCATGAGCATTGAATTGAAATTAATTCAAAAAAACAAAAAGAAATATGATATACAATTAACTAAACCTAGACAAAACTATCTATTTTCTTTTGTTTCTTCCTTGTTTTATGTTCCTTTCGTTTTGTCTCCATCAATCGTAAGAGTTCTTATTGCTATCTTTACTCCCTCATCCATGTCTACTATCACATCATTCAAATCCGATATTTTTTGCGTGTTCTAATATCAAGTTCATAGTTACCAGATATAATCTAATTTCTATTCATATAGGTAAATTTCTAAATATATTTTAGTTTCAACAGATACAAATGTTTTATAGAAATATTCAAAATACCTTTTTCCTTGTAATTTTTGTCCCATATCCGAATATCTAAATGTTATATGTTTCCTGAAAATTGAAAAAGCCTTGTTTTTAGTTATAGTGCATAAATAATATAGCAAAAAAAGGCACATAGTTTTAAAATGTAAAAATAATCAAATGAAAATAAATAAAACAAAAACACACCTCTTAGAAAAGTTATCATTGTCTTTAATGATATATTTTCTTCATGTGTTCATCTTCTTTGCTCCAATGATATGAATTATACCAAATATATAGAAACAAGAAAAATAAGAGGTTCTAATTTCATAGCATGAAAGCAATCTAGACATAACAACTACACGATAGTAACATATCTTTTATAAATTTGTTTAGCACTCTCACATTATCCATTTTCTAAACTTTGCACTTCATTGCTATAGTTTGTAACATATATTGTATAAATGCTCTAAGTACTCGCATATAGAATAAAGAAGGCACTATTTAACTAGAAAAAAAATAAAAAATAAATAAATAAAATAAATAAATAAATAATATAAAATAAATAAATAATACAATAAAATAAATAAAAAATACTACATGTTTTGCACCTTCATTCGAAATGAGCTTGCAAAGAAAATCCCTCACACCATGCAACTAGTAAAAAAACCATCATACAACCCAGATAATAAATATATTTGTAACCATCTCCCCTAAAAAGTAATCAAAAATGTATTTGTAAAGTGTATGTTAAAAAAAATGCATGATAAACACTTGGCAAATGCTCCTATAGACAACAAACTAAAATTACTTTGGCGAAGGAACTTGAGGCAAAAGTGGTTGGGCTCAACTCCACTTTGGCGAAGGACCTCAAGGCATCCTTGTAGGCTTCTCTGGTTATGGGTACTTTTGATCTTTCTCCCTCATTTTCCTCATTTTTTTCATGTTTTTTAAATATGGGAATGGCTCCCAAACCTCCTTGTAATGTCTTGAATGAGTGCTTTGATGGTCAGGACTTGTCTCACCTAAATCTGGCCCTGGGTATTTTCCCTGTATCTTTCACTGAGAGGATTTATCCTCTTACCATTGTTACTTACATCGATGGGGATTCCTCAAAATCTAACTCTTATGAATCCAGATATCCTATCTAATCATAGTTGTCCTCATCCACCGTGCCTTGTTTCTTTATGAGTTTAGGCCATAATTCACCATTATTGTCTACACAAAAAGGCAGGGATCAAAAGCCTTATCTCTCTAAAGCACAAAATATGGCTATTATGGAATAAGCCTCTAGTAGAAAACACACTATTGTTGGGGTCCTTAGAGCACTATGACCCTCACAAGAGGTTCCCCCATGATCTTTCTCTCCCTTAATTGTAGGCGTCTGACCAACATGTCCAAGAAACAAGTTCTTTGTAGACTAATAGTTTTTAATCAAGTCTCGGTGCTTCTCCTTCAAGAGACCATAGGGAAGGGTTCTTTATTCCGCCATGTTTTAAAAATTGTTTCTAGGCTGGGAGTTCTCCTGTCTGGATGCTAATGGTCATGCAGGTGGGTTCGCTACGGGTTGGAATCCATATTTTGTCAATATTACCAATTCGTGGGGTATGGGATTTTCATTACAGAACTCATTTAAATCACTTGATCTAGACATGGATCTCATGGTACTCAACGTATATGGCCCTCATCAGGACAATATTATATTTTTGGATGTTCTTTCCATCACATCTTTCTTATCAGGTAACAATCTAATTCTAGGTAGTGACCTTAACTTATCCATGGGACACGCAAAAATATGGGGACCGAGACCACACATTGATCAAAATTCAACATATTTCTCTCATTATCTAAGAGTTCATCAGTTAGTGGATATCGATCCTACAAAAATTAAGCCCACCTAGAGAAACAATAGGATAGGTCTAGATAGGGTTGTTAAATTTCTAGATAGATTTCTCCTTGTTGAGTAGCTGGTGGATGACATCCCCCTTATTCATCAATGGATTGGGGGGCTGGGGGGGGAGAGATTAGACCATTCTCCTATATTCCTGGATCTTAAAGCTCAAGGTAGGAAACCCCCAATCCCTTTCAAGCTCAATTCTATATGGCTAAATGATGATTCCTATTTGGACTTCATTAGATTTTATTGGAAGTACTTTGATCAAAGCGATGGTATATATGTGGTATCGTAGATTGCAGCCAATTTAATATTTGTAAAAAAGGATTCAATTACTTGGTTGGTGGAAAAAGGAATTTCGGATACTCAAGAGTTAAGGGCCATTGAAGGGGAACTCAATACTATTTTAGAGAAAGCGATAAAAGCTTTTGAAACTAAGGATGCTAAGGCCTAGTTAGTAAGGCTGAAAGGTTGTAAAAATAGTTTGTTAAATGCTAAAGAAGCTACCTAATGCCTCAAGGGTTTTTCTATCTAGCTAGAGGCTGGTGATGAAAATTCCAAGTTTTAAAAAAAAATTACAAAGGGAAGGAAAATGAGTAATACTATATGGTAATTAAAGGATTAGGATGGGAACAAAGTCACGTCCTTTGAAGATATGGAAAATCTAGGATGCTATCAGTTTTGGGGGCTATTCAAGGTCCCTCATGTGCCCCTATCACTGAGGTGGTTCAGTCTACATTGTTGTTTCCAAGATTTTCATATGAAGCAGAAAATTATCATCTGATGGTTGTGGTTATCAATGAGGAACTTATGGCGATTTTATCTAGCTTTCAAAACAAAAAGAATCCGGGATCAAACAGATGGTCAGATGAATTCTTCATTGGTATTTTTAATATCATTGGTGCTGACCTTCTCAAAGTAGTTGAGGAGTCACGAGCTACTGGTAGGAGTCACATGCCTTTCAATACTCAACCTCCATTGAACTTATACCAAATACAAACTCTCCTACTACCCTTGATGACTACAAACCCATTTCCCTGTGCAATTGCATTTATAAGATCATTACAAAGGCCATTTCCCACAAATTAAAGCTTATTCTATCCAACACAATCTATGGGGAGCAAGTTTATTTTTTCCAAGGGAGATAGATACATGATACCATATGTGTGGCTCAAGAGGGGCTTCATATTCTTAAACAATGTGGATTGAAAGGGGAATTTTTGAGAATTTATTTATCAAAGGCACTTGATAGGGAAAATTGGCTATACATCTGGTTACTCCTCACTCATTTGGGTTTTGACCTAGCCTTCATCAACTAGAACATGACTTGTATATCATCAAATACTTTCTTGGTGCTTATCAATGGGTCAGCCTCCCCAGTCTTCTTGGCTTAGTGTGGCCTCTATTAGGGGTGTCTATTGTCCCTTCTTCTCTTTCTATTGATTGTTGAAGGTCTCAATCGATCACTGGTTGAATATAAAAGAAGGGGTAATTTTTTTGTATCTATATGGCTCCAAACCTCAACATGACTCACTTATTGTTTGTGGATAACATTCTTATTTTCTATTATGGTTACCATAGACACATCTATGCAATAAAGGAATCCCTCTCTCTATCTGAAGTGGGTACATGCATGATTATAAACCATTTGAATTTTACTCTTACCTCTTTCAACCTAAATGAGGATGAGCTTGTTTTGATACAAAATCTATTCCCTTTTGAACTACCTATTGTGGATGAAGGCCTTAAGTACCTCGGGTTCGGACTCAAACCATATTCATATTTGAAGGTTGACTAATACTAGATACTTGTAAGGCTACATAAGAGTTTAAATGTATGGTGCCTTGAGTAGTTATCAAGAGTGGAAAAATTCGTTTTAATCAAATCATTCCTTGATGCCATACAAGTTTATTGGATGGCATTATATTGGATTCGTAGGTGCATTTTAAAAAATATGAAAAGAATGCTACAAATTACTTTGGGTTGGGTCTATGAAAAAATATGATTTTCCTTAGGCTAAATGGGTTTGCATTTTCCTCCCAAAGGAGTGGTGTGGCTAGGGGTTGAGGCATGTTCCCTTGTTTTCAAGTACATTAACAACAAACATGTGTTGGAGACTTATTTCATCTTCAAGCCTATTGTCGACAGTTGTCTATAGGAAATATGTCCATACACTTTCCATTGAGGATTGGATTAGATCCCCAAATAAAATTTCTCGCAATAGTTGTATCATATGGGAAGTTGTTATCTCTTCTTTCCCTATCATTGAGAATGGATTGGTGTGGAATATTGGCAATGCTCAAAGTTTTAGATTAGTAGTGATCCATAATATGGTTGCAATGGTCTTTATATATTACCAAAGGAGTTTTTTCAATATTTACATGAGAGGGGCATATATAAGCTAGCTCAAATTGTTGGGCAAGGTGTTAATCTGTTGTGCCCCCAAAGGTGGTTCTTGGGCCATCATATTTTTCTTCTAGCTATTTTCAAAGAATACCAAACTATTTACATAAGGACATTCGCTGAGAGCCATATCTACCTAATTGAGACAAAGGATGAATTAGTTTGGCGACATTCAATGGATGATAATTACACTCCAAAAAATGGATATGTGTACCTTATTATAGATCATACTAGTAGGAACCAAGTTGGCTGGTGAGAAGCTCTTTGGCGATTAAAATGCTTGGCTAAATCTAGGCTTTGTATGTGGTGTATATTAGATAACAAGCTTCCCACATGGGACTTCCTACAAAAGTGAAAAAAGTTGATTTGATTTGGTGTTATCTTTGCAAATCACATGTGGAGTTTTTCCTTCACATATTTCTCTCTTGTTCTTACACAAACAATTTGGTTGATTTTTACTACAAAATTGGGGTCGACATGTTGATGGTTTGGAAATTCAATCATAGAAACATGGGAGAAATGGCTTTATAATTAAGATGTGAAGGATTTCAAATTTCCTCCTTTATTAGTTTGCAGGGGCATTTGGCTGGCTAAGAATATATCCATCTTCAACCACTAGTGCACTCCTCCCCTAATCATTACTGGAAAGGCTTTGGCAATCATTGATGTTCTCCCCAAGCCAAAGACTTCACATCAGCGTAGAGATATTAGATGGGTTTCCATTAATAAATTTGTGCCTTGGGCATTTTTTACGGAGCCACTAAGGAACTCCCTGTGCATGTGGAGGCAAGGCCCTTCTTCGTTATAGTGAGTCTCATCATTGTAGACTAAAAATGGGTCTTCGTGCATGTACTAACAACTATGTAGAGTTGATGGCTCCAAAGTTGCTTCTTATATATGCCCTAGAGCACGAGGTCTTTGTTGTTCATGTCTACTGGGACTCTTTGTTGGTGATAAAATGGGTCAAAGGCTTCCATCATTATCACAACCTATGTCTTATCCCTGTTGTGACTGGAGTAATTAGACTCGTTTCTCTTTTTAACATTTTCTCCATCACCCATATATACATGGAATTAAATGTTGATGCAGATGTCATATTAAAAAAAGGGCATTACAATGGAGATAGGTTCCTTGTAGATTTTGACGGAGCAAAATGACACTTTCAATGCATACTACCATTGACCTTTTATGGACACATATATGGATGCCTAAATAGATTGCTCACACAACTTTCTATTCATGAGTTTATTTCATAAATAGCATGAGATTATATAATTGCTACTATATGCTACTTTTCATGGAATTACAACTCTGTCTTTAAACAACTTTTAACACCTTATGAACAATAATATAAATATAAGTTACATTTCAAAATTATCAAAATTTTTGTTTTTCACAAAGATAATTATATATAGCATATAATATAGCATATATTGTTTTGTAAAAGCTCAACCACATACAAGAAAATTCCAACTATTTTAGACTATTTTAAATACATGCGTTGTCATATCTCTATAACATGTAATTTTGTATATTATCTATATATATATGAATGTATCCATTATACATGTTGTATATTATATATATATATATATAAAAGAATGTATCCATTGATTATGAAAACGAAATGTTTGCAATGTTTATTTTGTACTAGGAAAAGTATTTAAGTGTTTACTTTAGGTTAATAATGACATTACAATAAATATAAAAGATGATATTAGGGACAAAGAATAAAGGGCATGCATAATCCCTAATAATAATGTTGTTGCTTTATATCGAGTATTTATTATTAAATATTTATATATTTAAATTTAAATAACAAATTTAATATAATAAATATTATATATAATAAAATAAACTAAATTAAATTAATTTTTGCCTTAGGTTGATATTAAATATTTATATATATATTTTTTAAGAATTAAAAGAATAAATTAAACTAACAATACTTTAAACTTTTCTTTTAGGAAAGGTAAGTAGAAAATAAGTGATGTTTGCTCGACATTGATAGGAGCATCATAATAAAGGTGTTTCTTGATTTATAAGCATGGGATCATGAGAGCAAAGGTGGAAAGAGTGATCATTACAATAAAGATGGAAGACATAATTATTAAAATAAGAATATGAGTTGATAGGAGCATCATAATAAAGGTGTTGCTTGATCTCTAAGCATGGGATCATGAGAGCAAAGGTGGAAAGAGTGATCATTTCAATAAAGATGGAAGACATAATTATTAAAATAAGAATCCGAGTTAGGTTAATGAAATAAAAGTGATACTTGCCTTATCTTAATAGCTTTGGGTACGTAAGAAAGAATATGGTGAAAAAGGACGAATTAGTGAAATCAAAGTTTTATTAGAACTTTAAAAGAAGGTTGTACACATGTATTTAAAATTATTAAAGTAAAAATGGGAAAAAAAGTGAATATGGAGTAATACAAGTTTAATGTATAATTTTAATAAATACAATTTTAAGTATTTAATTTTATTAAATATTAACATTATTTTTTATTAAATTAATATTGAATATAAAATTTAAAAGTTACGAAGATTTTATATATTATTATTGAATATAAAATTTATTCCTCATGGAGATTTTATATAATTATTTTACTTTATAAATTATTTTTATTAGAATTATAATAATGTAGAATTACAAAATTAATTATTTCATCTATTTTAAGTTTGATATTTAATATTATTATATTTTACATGATGTCGAAATTCGATATTGCAAAATTTTTGTAATGGTATCATTATATTTCGATTCAAATTTTTAGGTTTAAAAAGATTTCTGATTAAAGATATTTTTCCAGAATTTTAATATTTCAATTGCAAAATTTTTGGAATGGTATCATTATCTTTCAATTCAAATTTTTGGGTTTAAAAAGATTTCCTATTAAAAAGATTTTTCCAGAATTTTATATTTCAATTTTTTTTTATGTTTTTGTCGTATATGTTTTTTTCATATATAGTGAATTAAATCTCTGAATAATATTAAATAGATTTAATATAAATTGCAACAATTCTTTCTAGAGAGGTGTTATATAAGCATAATAATAAAATAACCAATTCTTAGTATGATAATGAGTAAAATTATCAGAAAAGTCAATACTGATTTTTTAATGAATCCTTAATACTAAATAATACAAATATCTAATTAAAAGGATGAAAATGGACCATATCAAAGGAAAGTGACAGAAGCATTAAACTCTTGATAGAGTGGGCTCTCTACCTTATAAGTTCCTTAATACTATGGACAACATTCCAAATGTTTTTGCAAAGGATGAAGTAAATTTTTGGGTTAAATGGCTTGTAAAAGGGAAAGGTAGGGACATTGACTACTACGAGATGAAATCTTAAAAATTGGAGGGGCTACACATATAGACATTGAAGTTTTGAGTCTGTGTTTAGGAAATCCCTTTTGGTATTAAACTTAAGAACTTTGTATACGAGGGATGAGTATAGGCCCTCCAATTTTTAAGATTTCATCTTGGTTAGTGTGTATATAAGTGTGGATAATTTAAGGCACATTCTTATTAATATATTTTTTACACACAGGCATGCATAAGTATAAACAAGCACACAGACTTTTACAATCTATTATTCCATTATTATATACAGTTTTTAGTTTGTTATCAAATCCAATTTATTCTTAATTTAATAAGAGAGATTGTCATAATATCTCAACCATCACTAACAACTCACAAACTAATTTTTCATAATTAAACGCAACATAATCTGCTCGAAACTTAGGAAGTCATTATAACTAGTACAACCACATTAAAAATATTAATGTGGTTGATATAGTAGAAAGCTTCATAAATATAACCAAAAAACTATTGCAACACAAAGAATGCCTTACTAATGCACACATTTACCTAATTAACCATGTATAAAAAGGTTATGGGTCAACTTTAAATTAAGAAAAAAAAAAGAATTATAAATGAATGTTATAAATAATAATGAAGAACTTATCATGGAGGAACGTATTAGAATTGGAATAATCTCAAATCTCTAAGAAATTGGTGGGCGTGGACCCACAAATCTAATTTTTTAAATTTATTAAAAGTAATGGACCATTTTTCTACATAAAATTTTCTTATATAAATGAATGTTATAAATAATACTGAGGAACTTATTAGAATTGGAATAATCTCAAATCCTTAGGAAATTGGTGGGCAAGAAGCCACTTGACATGAATCTAATTTTTTAAATTTATTAAAAGTCAATGAAACCTAACAAACTCTTTAATACACTACAGTAGTTGATAAGCATTAAGACTAAGCATATTCCCTTGAGAATCAATTTAGACCTTCAATTAAAAAAAGAAAGAAAGGGTGAACATATCCTCATCCACCTTAAGCTTTTGGCAAACATAAAATGTCATTATAAACACCTCAAGAATTTATGGAAACAAGATATTTGTCATAAACAACGACATCAAATAATGATAGAAACCTCTCACACACCTTAAGTTGAAATAAGAAAGTTTCGACCAACATAAAACGTCATTATAAACACTTCAAGAATTTATGAAAACAAGTTACTCATTATAGACACCGAAATCAAATAATGATAGAAACCTCTCACACACGAGTCAAAACTTTAAACGGCAAGCCTCGGAGAAAAAAAACAAGTTACTCATTATAGACCCCGAAATCAAATAATGATAGAAACCTCTCACACACCGAGTCAAAACTTTAAACGGCAAGCCTCGAAGAAAAAGCGTTAAGTAACAACTTAATAGTAATTTTTTTTTAACAATTTTGTAACCTATAAATTTATTTTATTTATTTATTTTTATAATTCTTATATTATATAAATAAAATGTGATATTTCAAAATGTTTTGTAAATTATACAACTAAAATTTAGAAAGAGAAAATCAGTGAAAATAAATAAATAAACATCATAAAAATTTTGGTCAAAGTTCAAAAAAAATTAATTTAAAAAAAATACAGAAAAAAACCAGCTAATATGTTGGAAGATTAATCGTTATATACGGATAATCCATTCATGAGCATTGAAACTTTTTTCTTTAACAAACAAGGGAGCTACGAAGTAGCAAGTCTCTGTTCATGTCAATTGGGAAAGTAAAGGCCACTCTCCTGAATGCAATATCGAAAAAAGTAAAAGCAATTAAAGAAAGTAAAAGCCACTCTTAGGAAATTGAGGACTAGGACAAGATTTATAATTCTCTCATCAAGAAGATGAGAGTAGTTGTAGTGCTCTAAATTTATTGAAAATTAGTTTTGCAGGTCTCATCGAGCAGGCTGGAGAATCAACCAATCACTGGTTTGGCGGAGCATGGGATGATATCAGAAGCTATCTATGGCTCATCTGTAAGCGTACAAATCTAGAAAGCATGTCCCAGTTGGGTACTTGACATGGAAATGTCAACGAATGTTCTCAAGTAGATGGTAGCAAGTTTATATGCCATGGACTTTTATGTTTTGGCCCTTGATGACAGTTCCCATCATGGTATAGACATGGTTGTCAAATATATTGGAGACAAACATGAAAACTCTTCTATTTTTTTGCTTCTAACTAGACTAGAGTTTGCACTATACTTGGAACATGGCATTGGCAGAAAATGAGGTGCCAAAAGAATCAATACAATCCATTATACAAAAAATTTCCAGAGAAAACAAGCAAACAATATTAATCCCCAGTCCCCTTTGTTTCGCAATGAAACCAATTGGAAATTAGTTATTTTATACTAAAATAAACCAGCCCTACAGACATCTTCCAGTGAAAATCCAAATGGAATAACTGCAAAACAAAACAAGCTAGGTTTCAATAGATTATGTACAAATAAAAATACAAAAATTTGGTCAATTTGGCCAAGTTTTCAAAGAGATTTATAAGCACTAGTAGTTGAATCTTTATATGATATTAGAACATCACCATAATGGGATTAGAGCTTAATGATCTTAGCTTAGATTAAAAATAAGAGCTATATGGAAACCTTAACCATGTTAGTATTAAGAGCTATATGCAAATCTTGACCATGTTAGTATTATCCCTTGAAACAAAGCTAGTGATATCACTTCTGCATTTATTAAAGTAATGGCGTTTTCTCTTCGGTTAATCATAATGAAATAATTGACCTTTTCTTACTATTACATGTATACTCATGTTCATACCATTTTCCTATAAGGAGATCTATAAGCTTAATACGAGCTGAATATAACTACAGAGTCTATCATGGGTATAGCTTATCTGTAATTAGTCATGTAACTTCCTACGTGAATAAGGTAACTAGTACCAATTGTATCACTTAAGTAGTAGCTCTTACATATTTTCAGTTGTCACAGATCAGGACTTGGTTGATGTTACGCCAGGTGGAAGGCATCTTTAGCAAATTTCTCGGGTGTAGTCTTCTAAGGAAAGAGGGAATTTGTGGCATTATGTTGTAAGGGCTCAAACTCTTTTTGCTTCGTCTGATAGGAAGACATTTGGTTTTGTGCAAGTAGAAATCTATCATTCAGCGAGTGCTCCAAGGAAAGTATGTCAAAGTTTATCTATCATGTTGGGTGTGATGGGTCTTATCCTTGGAACAAGGAAGGTTATAGAGATATATATCCTAGGGTCCTAGATATCCTTGATAAGACGCATGATGTCATTGTATGCTTTGAAGGGAGTTATAAAGAGATTGGAGAATAATCCCCGAAGGGTTTAGGTCTCGAAGATAAGGGTTTCTATAATAAGGGTATTTCAGTGGACAATAGTCTTGAAGGGCTTCTTCCCAATGAAGAAGCCCATGTTGAGAAGGAATTTCAGTCAAATATCCTTCTCAAGGAAGACTGAATAGAAGCCCTTAAGCATATTAGAAGGTCATAGTCTCAATTAAGTAAGGTCGAAAAAAGATTTTGTTGTTGAAACAGGGATTTTGGAAGGGAGCAAAGTATTAGACAAGGACTTACCATCCTCTGTCAGGATCAAATCCCATATATCCTTGGAAAAATACCAGGCAAAGAGGGAAGGAAAACAATGAACAATAAGTGGGGTCCTTAGAGCAGGAAAGACCCAAAAAAGAGTGCCCAAATGATCATATTATGCTTTAATTCTAGAGGGGTTGGTAGTGACTTATTGAATTGGAAACGTAAAGTCTATAATCAAGAACTATATAAAGTAAGGTTCATACCATGTTAAGGTTATACATTAGCAGGATACAACAATACTTATGATCCTATGCATAGGAATAGTGAAATACACTCTGTACTAATTAGGGAAACAAAGTCCATGTTAAATAAACTTGCAAACTTTAAGGGTGACCTTAAGAAAGTATGGTTTTACAGGTAGGAGAAACATGCATAAGCATGCAAAAAGTTAAGTAACCTTAAAATGCAGGCATAATATGTTGTGAGTTCCTATTTCAAACTCAAATTCTTGCCCGAGAATATTTCTTTCAATCCTCAGAGAAAATTACAGATGCATTTTATATAGCATAAGAACTAGTAAGCAACAAGAAAATAGTGCCAAAAATTACCACAAAAAATATGCATGTTGGATTCAATCTTGAAAAATGTCTCAGATGGTCTTTTCCCAACACCGCAAATCCTTTGAAAACAATGGTTCCTTGCAAATATTTCAACAACTGTGTAACAAATCAAGTACGAATGGAAAAATATCTAGAGAAATTCTTTTTTAAATGGAAGGCAACATCATTCCCTTTGGCATCTCATGCAATTAGGATTCTTAGAACAAGTGAAATACTTGTACTATCCCTACATAATCAGTGGTACTTGGAATATGATGATTATCACAACTTGAACCACAGGGTAAGGGTAATCAAGCTTACTTACCTGATCTCTCCATAACTAGAGCTTATTGATTATGTCTATACTTACTGGTCACTAAGCTTAAGTAAGCCACAAGTAAGATATTGTATATCTGTAATTAATGATCACCTATCAAGGTTGTACTCATCTTTTACAATGGTAACAACTCATATCCAGTAAAGGTAATGGTTCGTATAAGCTTACAAGATCATGTAGAGTAACTGCTTAGTTAGAGTCATAGTGTTCATTGGTCACTACTTAGTTACAGTCCAAGCAATACAACATGGAATCTCTTCTTTCTATCAAATTGAAACCTCTACTAGCCCGTAATGATAATGATTTGATTAGGTAAATTAAGTAACACTTGTTTCTCTATAACTGCTTACTATTGGTTCCATTGATATGGTTTATATTATACTCAATACTCTATCTATATTATTCCCATGGTTAATAAGTACTAACTATATTAGTGAACAGAGAAGCTTTGATTATGTGAATTCAACACATTGGACATTACATGATATGTTTAAATAAAGATTACAAGGAGCAACAACTTTGAATAGACCAGATTAATACTAAGCAGCTTAGATATGATGAAGTTGGTAATCAAGCCATTAGTATAATGATATCAATATAGGTGATACATACCTTACATAGGTAATCCTAGTCATATATGTTACAATGGTGAGACTAATTACTACTCTTCCGTATAAGTATACATAAGCTTATATCTGTAATAAAGTAGAATCAATCGTAATATAATAGAATCCATAACAAGTTGTAATAGTATTCATTACTGTCATAGTAGCAATCAATGAATCCATTAATGTGGTAATAATTGTAAAAATGAACCTGATCCAAGCATAATTGTAACCAATACTTCACCTTTATTGATAAGAGAACATGTAGTACTTATCTATATGGATACATTTAAGCTACATGTCTCTAAAGGTAGCAATACTTGGTAAATGGTTGTTATATCTTTATTTATAATATGGTGCTTAATAGTTATGATGAAATCCCATATGTGTAATCACTAATCACTAGTGTTAGCAACATGATATGGAGCTATACTTGTCATTCTCATTGATTTTTTGTTCCAGCGTCCAATTCTGTGGCACCCGGTTGAGAGCCTCTTAGTGGTTGCCTTTAAAATAAACTTCACCTTCCCTAGAAGGTGGGGTCACCTAAGCACGACACCATAGTAGGTAAAGATCTGTCTAAGTCAATGCATTAACATTTAGATGTTTTCCACTATTATGCTAGGATCCATCACTCATGATCCAGAATGCTAGTCCAAACACAATGCTATCTCATTTTTCTACCAAATCTCAAATGAATGTAACGCTTATTTTGAACCCTACAACATGGATGGACCAAGATCACAAAAGCATGAAACTGACTTGTAAAAATGAAGGATAATTTTGACACCAAAAAAATATGAGTTTACTCAGCAATCGATGAAGTAACATCCTAACTAGGATCCTAGCAAGCTTTGGACATTATTCTATAGGGAGCACAAAATTTGACACAAAAGGCTGAGATTTAAAAAGATTGGGAAAAAAATTACCTTTGTTGAAACTCTCTCCTCTCCAAGCCATGGTGAGAAGGAATTTTGCTATAATAAGAGTATCCTGGCTCCTTCCCTCTCTGAAAATTGAAGATGTGGGGATAGTAAATCAAATTACCTCCACTGGAACACTCTCCTCTACAAGCCATGTTGGGAAGGAATTCTATTGGAATAGGAGTATTCTCGTCCCTTCACTCTATGGCAATTGAAGATCTAGGGATAGTAAATCGCGAGGTTCTTATGGTGAAGTATGAGAAACCTACAAGTAGTGCATTGCAGATGATCCAACTGGCATCACACACCCAAACACAGTAGCAATAGTGGAGCATGATCCCTTGCATGGTCCCAAGCTCATTAGTGAGATATCACCATCTACTTTGATGGGTTGAAAATTGCAACAAGAAATTTTGAAAATGGCATCAAGAAATATTTTAATTTAATTTTTTACTTGAATTAATTTAGGAATGAAATTGCAATTCTACATCGCATGACAACTTGTGTTAGTTAACTAAGCTTATTTGACTTAGTTGGCTGAGTTAATTCGATTTGAGGTTCTAACTTCAGTCATGTAAAGTGTCTACTAGATTATAGGAGCCCTGGTTGAGTTGATTTTGAGTTGTAATTAACTAATTCAGTTTAGCTTAGTTAAAGTCAGTTAAACTAATTCCAACTCTTGGAGGAACTAGTGGGAGGTCTTTTAGTGTGGTGATGCGTGTAGTGATCAACTAGTTAAATTATGATTCACTCATAAATAACTCATGTATGTCAGATTTGAGAGTTACCTAGTTGAGATTGGAATTCAAGGACAATGTACTATCAATTGTATAATCATCTGAATTGTATAGGAGGTGCATGAAGGTAGAGGAAGGTCTATGATGGATTGCGCAATTCCTTTGAGGAGTTTCCCTAATTAATAGGGGGCTAATTCCCAAGGAAACAACGCAAGGAAATAAACAACTGGGAAAGCAGAAAATTTGTTAAGTATTTGCCTGGGCTTGTCTAGGAAGATGTGAGACAGATAGAGATAGTGCAGAGGTTGCTCGGGCTTGAGAAAAGCATTGTAATCTTCTCATATTTTCTCAGTAATGAAATATATATATATATATATATATATATATATATATATATATATATATATATATATATATATATATATATATATAGATATATAGCAGGGGTTTTTAGCTATGGATTTCCCTACGAAATCATTGTGTAATGTGTTGGTTGAATTATTTCTCTTGTATTCTTCTTGATTTTTTTATCGTTTAATTATTTTCACTAATTAGTAGAGTAGATTCAAGTCTATTTCTTTAGTAAATTACAATTAGCAGTTTGAACCTACAAGGAATTTCTACATGGTATCAAAGAAGAAATCACTCTAGAAGAGGAGAATACTAGTTTTTCTTTTGCAAGTGAAATCGAATTTGCATTATCAGACTCAAGAAAATCAAGCTTAAGAAAATCAAGATGGAGATGGGCGACACAATACCAAAGTACTTGACCAAGTTCAACCAATGTGGGGATGAGCTTGGAAGTTTTGGTGTTATAGTTTCTGAAGATGACCTGTTAATCCTAGCACTTCTAGGCCTTCCCAAGAGCTAGCCTAGATACCAAGACTTGGTAAATGGGATGGAGAAGATACCAGAGGGAGCCTTTGTGGTCTGACTTGGTGCAAGAAGAGATTCGGCGAAACACTTGAGATGGGACCTGATCCAAAGAAGTGGAAGAGGACTTTGCATTAGTCAGCAAAGAAAAGAAATCCAAGGGAAAGCAGACACAAGGTGAGGAGGGCAAGAAGAAATACTTGTCCAACATCAAGTGTTTTCACTCTCATGAGTTCTGGCACCATGCCACAAAATGTGCACAAAAGAAGGCAAGCAAGAAGGAGTCTAGAGTAGCAGCAATAAGTGAACCTCTAGCTTCACAATTCAAGCTTTATTTTACTCTCATTACATGCATGGAAAGCACCGTAATGGGAAGCATGTGGTATCTCTACAGTGGTGCCTCATTCCATATGACAAGGAATGGAGTTATCTTTAGTGACTTGGAGAAGAAAGACCTCAAGCAGAACATAGAGTTTGGAGATGATGGGAGGTATAGTGCGACTGGTATCAATACAATTATTCTTTAGAGGGAGTCTGGCTCCCCTCTCATACTCACAGATATGTTGTTTGTTCCAAGACTAAACAAAAATATTTTTTTCGTTGTGGTACTGGAAGACTGTGGCTACGATGTGGTATTTAGCAAAGAGAAGGTTTTCCTTAGACACATCATCATGGGAAAGGTGAAACGTATCAGCGTGTGATTCAAGAACCTATATGGACTTGAGGTACAAGATCCATGCAAATCCTTGAGCAAGGCAAAGGTTAGAGACTTGGTAGTTGACAGGGAGTATGAATTACCTCTCAACATGTAGCCTCAAAAGCAGCCTCCACAATTTGTGGAGCAAACACAACTGGAGAAGCAGAGAGGAGACCGAGTGGAGACATCCACTCAAGAAGAGACCTCTAGTAGGGGGAAATTTCAAGCCAAGTGAGTAGAGGGAGCACATGCAGCTTACCTCCAGTTGAGATGTGGGGTGATGTGAAGCAATAGTTCCAAGAGTGTAGAAATTTGGGTAGGGTCCATTGAGGTGTTTTTTGTCTCATGAATCATTACCTTGCTACAGGGGCCGAGAGTATTCAATAGCAGGAGGATCAGTGTCAGTCAGATACTGAGGAGTGTAGATCAGTGTTGACAGCAGATCAGGAGGCTCAGTAGCAAAGTCAACAACAACACAATTTTTCCTAGCAGACAGTTGGAGACACAGTTGATTTAGTTTATTTTGTTTGGATTCCTTTAGTTGCATATATTGCAGTAGAAGCAACAACAATGAAAAGAGTTACATGTAGTACATTCCAAAGGAGATGGATGTAACAACTCTGGGTTAAATTTCATGTAATAAAAGTTAAAAAAGGCCAAATAAGACCACGGGCAAGGGACACTTTTTACAAGCTGAATGTTGGGAAAAATATCCTAGTGGGCATCATGTGTTGTTTTTTATGGCTAAGGGGAAATTGGAAAAGGAATTGGCTAAGGCTTTGGAAAGGAAAAAAAGTATTTTTGGCATATTACTTATGAAAATAATGTAAATTAGGAGAGAGGGAAGGTAAAAGGTCACAGGGTGCATATGGGGAGGAAAATGAAGGAAAATAATGGAAAATTGAATAAAATAGAGGCATCAATGATAAAAAGGATTATGAGGATCAATTCATGGCCTTTTGTCAGTTTAGTGTTAGAATTTGTCTCAAAGAGGAGAAAGCACCAAGAGGAGAAAGAAAGTAAGAAAGCAAGGAAACAAAAGGAAAAGAAAGGAAAGGAAATGAAAAGCAAGGAAAGCAAAGGAGGCAAGGATCAAGAAACGCTAGTAGGAATACGTGCAGGTAACATATTGTATGTGTGATTTCCTAGTTGGTTTTGACATGCATGGTATGTGCATATTCGTATATGGTTTTTTTGTTGTCATTGGCATGGATTTTGTCGGGATTCGACAGTGGATTTTAGCCTAGCCTTGCCATTTCCAGATAGCCATGGTGCAATGGGATTGTTCTCGATTTTAGCTTTGGGTTGCGGGATGGTTTTTGAATCTGGGATGAGGTGGTCTCAGGAAAATTCCCAAAGGCCTAGGAATCCCTTGACCAATAATGGTAAGATACATAGTAAAGCCTGAGGGTGGAGAGAGGAAAATTCCTCAATGGTGGTGAAGAAATTCTTAGGCATCCAAGCATGGTTCAGTTTTGTGATCTCGACACTGGTTTAGGTGTGATCACGGTATGGAGAGCCTGGAGGTGGTTTAACCTCAGGATTCTCTTGTTTTTCTTTGGATTGGTTTATCCCATGAGATCCCACATTCATGCTTGGAATATGTACGAGGGTGATTCGATGAAGATAATTTTTTCTCAGCCAATCTATGGTCCAGTGGAATGTGGAAGTCTCGAACCCGGTCGATATTTTCCTATGTTTAATAAAAGATAAGTTTCTCTTTCTTTTGGTAGGTAAATGTACTAGTTACTATGTGGCTTTAATGGTTTTTCCTTTATTGTTATTTACCTAATTATATGTTGGTTATAAGCATGGTTATATGATAGTTCTCAGTCATGGATCTATTCATGTTTTCACTTGTAACTAAATAAATAATGAATGCAAGACCTAATTAATTATATGACAGTTAATGTGAGAAGGTAGAGACCCTTCTTGTTAAACCTCAATTAATTTTTTCAGTCCCTTATGTTCAGACTTGCATTCATGACCTGTAGGTTGCATATCTACCAAGTGTTTGACAAAATGTCAGTTGTAGTTAGAGATGGTTTGGTCAAGTCCTGGTACCAGTTTTGGTTTGTAAGCATTGTCCTCATGTATTTTATGAGTCCTAGAAGTTTCATGGATTTTTGGGCAGGGGCTTAGCCCTAGCCCTGGAAAGTAGCCTTAATTCTCGCAGTCGCTAGCACAACAATGAAAACAAAAAGGCCATACTCACACTAATGCAGGACTATGGGAATATTTGGTAATCCATAGTCACATGGAGGCCTTGGAAAGAGAGCGACTGGGGCTCAAGGTCAGGCAAAAAGGAAGTTGTCTTAGGGGTTGGACACCTGAAGGTGTTGGGTTACTCCCAGAGGTCCTGTGGCACCTAAGGGAGGTCTACAAAATCTTGCTTTGTCGACTCTATTTCCTTAAGGTCATATAGAAGTTTTATTCATATCATAGTAACCCCTCATCTCATGTTTACCCTGGGTAAGCTGATGAAAGTGGGTAGATGTGAGAGAAAGAGGTTACAGGGTGGTATCAGAGCATGGTTCAAATACTTGGACCGAATGGGCTGAATGCATGTTGTTATGTATGCATTTTCATGGTTAAGGTTATCATGGATGAGGTTATGGTATGAATGATATGTCATTGTGATGCTATTGGTATGTTATGAGGCTAGCATTTTTCTGAGATAGAGCATGAGATGCAGATCATAAGAGTGAGGTTGCAACACTAGAATTTGGGGTAAGAGAAGACATAGATACATGTATTGTATGTTTGACATGTAGGTATGTTGGTTAATAGTTTTTATAAGAATTAGGCTTATTTACATGTTTTTCATTCTATCGTTGCTATGGTTACCTACATGATGGATGCTAGTTGATCAGTGTGGTCATATGCATATGCATCAGATAGTCATGAAGGATAGTAACTTCTTGTTATATGTCTTGTGGTAGTATGCAAGATGATTATGATCATTGTACTTAGGATCTTGATGTTGTATCATGTTAATTTCAATTGGCGTATGTGGATGGTTAGGGTTATGACGTTAAGGTATGATTCGATACACTTGTGATATTGTGTCATAATAATCTATACCCACTGTGCATATGTGATGTTATGCATGAATGATAATTTTTATGATTTTATGATGTTAACATGTTAGCTAGTTACTGTTATGGATATCATGACCTTAATTATGTTTGGGTTGATATGTTGTGAACTTATATCATGCTAATCTAGATTGATTGTGCAGACAAGATAGCCTCTCTTGAGATACATTGAGGTATGAGTTTGATTAAGTCATCTATTTGGTGTTTGAGTGTTTGATTATGTTTTCTATTTGATATGAATTTGTATCTATAAGATTGCATGAAGGAATGTTTTTGTTTGAGATGTTTTCACTAACACATGTGTTGAGAACAACTAATATCTACTTGAGTGTAAGTAGGTGATAGTTGTAGCATTATTATGATTGATGAATGTGAGTTGATTGTTGATTATGACATGGTTGTTAGACTTGGTAAAGGTTGATTTCAAATTAATAGATATGATATCTTGATCTTTGGAACATGTGGCTGACATGTGTCTTCAATTATCAGGCAGTGTGCTTGGCACAACAATGTAAGATAATTGATATATTGTTATATTTATTTATATACTAACAATTATGTGTTTATGGAAGTATGATACATGGAATTACATGGCAAAGAGACTGCCATGAAATATTAGAGAAGAATCAGGTTGAGATTTCCCTTGGAAGCATTGGGAACCCATGGGGATTGAGTCGTGGTGTTTGTTGCTAGTTTTGTGCTTTTGGTCATTGTGATTTGTTTGTGTTTGACTTGCAGTTTTTATTATGTCTGGTGCATGGACATGCCACTTTGTTTATGGTGTCAATATTGATATTGGTTTTCGTGGTCTTCTTCTTCTTTGTTTCTTGTTCTTGCGTTTTATGTTTGAGGGTCTTGGGAATTAGTTGGGAAAGGAAGTTGATGGAGCTCGGGGAGAGCTGTGTGGTATCTAATGGGTAATATAAGACCTAGATGAAATTGGTGTATGTTTAACGGAATTTGAAGGCAAGAGTATGACAATCAGTTGGAATGGTGGGGTCCATTGAGGTAAATGGAAAGTGGCAGGACAGTTGTGAGAAAGGTAACATGAAATGTAAGGTAAATGGATTTGAGGTGTCAAATGCCTTGACTATGTTGGGAACTATTGTTCTCAATGTTGTGAATGTGTTGCACGAATAAAGGGAGTTCTCTTAACCTAGACCTTATGATATCAGGTAATTATGTGGTGATTATGATTATGCTAATGTCTATGTATGTATGTTGTTGTCTGATAGGATCGTCATGAATCATGATTGATTTATGCTAATGAATAAATATATGTATGTATGTATGCGATTTTTCTGACAGGGTCATCAAAGATCATGATTTTTTTATGTTGATGTTTATGTGTGTATATAAATGTATGTATGTTGTTGTCTGAAAAGGTCGTCAAGGATCATTCTTGTGGATGAATGATTGTTTATGCAAGTGAATGACATGAAGAGGTTCCTTGTTTATAAGGAATCAAGTGGGAAGAGTAGCCTTGACATATATATGAGGTTAGTATCATGTGGATATGATTTGGTATTATGTGCTTGTACTATGTCTATGTTTATGTTATGGACAGATAATGCTGAGAGATACATCAACATAATGAAAGCAGTGTGATCTGTGGCATGCTGGGACAAACATGGATAATACACTAGAAGCAAGGTTGATTGGTGAGGACAATGTAGTCTTAAGATGTGTAGTATTGGTGTTGTGTACATATAGCATATGTAATAATGTACATATGATGTTGTGTGAATGTTGCATATACAGTGTTGTGTACATGATTGCATTTGTGGTACTGGATACCGATGGTGCTAAATACATGTCGTATATGTAGTGTTATGTATAGATGGCGTTATGTACATGTTGTGAATGCAGTGCTATGTACATTTAGTGCAGTGTACATGTTGTATATGCAGTGCTATGTACATATGGTGTAGTGTACATGTTGTACATGCAGTGTTGTGTACATATATTGTTATATGCATGTGGTGCTATATACATGTGGTACATGTGGTGTTGTATGCATGTGGTGTTGTGTACAAGTTGTGCAGATGGTGCGGTGTACATGTGGTGTTGTATGCATGTGGAGTTGTGTACAAGTTGTGCAGACGGTGCGGTGTACATGTGGTGCTATGTACACGTTGTACACTTGGTTTTGTGTACACGTGGTGTTGTGTACACGTTGTGTAGGTGGCGTGGTGTACATGTGGTGTTGTGAACGCGTGGTGCATGTGGTGTTGTGTATGTGCGGTCACTGTGTACAAGTGGTATTGTGTACATGTACATGTGGTATTGTGTACACGTCGTACATGTTGTGTTGTGTATATTTGGTCTGGTGTTACAGGTATTGTGTATTTGTTGTATCGCAACATGTGTATTCATGATATTGTATGGTGTGTACGTATATGTGTTTTGTTGTACACTAGATGTAGGTTTATGTGTGGTGTCGTACACCGGGTGTAGGTGTATGTGTTGTGTCGTACACTATGTATGTGTCATACAATGTGATGGGATATGCAGGTATGGGATTATCTGGGCCCTTGTTTTGCTATTGAGGGTTGAGGCAGTTTAATCTTTGGATGCCCTTGTTGTTGTTATTGAGAGTTGAGACGGTCTAGTCTCAAGATACCCTTATTGCTAAGGGTTGAGGCGGTCTAGTCTTGAGATATCCTTGTTGCTGATATTGAGGGAGGACGAAGCTTAGTCTCCACATTCCCTTGTTTCTTAAAGGCACTGGGTGCTTTCCGGGTTTGGAAACTGGTTCAATGTGTATAAAAGGAGAAAGAAAAAAGGTAGAAGCAAAGAGACATTAAAAGATAAATATCAGTATTTTATTTCAGTTTTAATTATACATGTGATCTATAATTATGATTTATGATGGCTACATGTGATATATTATTTTATTTATGATGGTTGTGATTTAGGCTAACCAAATGAGATATGTTTATACGCGATGATTGGTTTAGAGAGCTAATTTGACTTGTTGTGACAGGAAGTATACAAAATTGAAAGTGTGCCTTATTGACGAGCTGCCAATGTGGTATGACTTGAATTAGTTTTAATTAATTTTAGTCTAATGGAAATTATGTGCTTGGTATAGGAAGCAGGGTAAATCTTGGTTTGGGTGGTTGAAACTACCTACAAGAATCAGCAACAACAACAAAAAATAATTGGAATAGGAAGCAATATTATGGTAAATCACTTCAGGAGCAGGGCCACTATGGAACACTGGTACCCAATAGTGTCCATTTATTTTCATGAGCATGCTATGACTGGCATGATGGTTTTGAGGCAGGGATATGCCTTGGTTTTTGGACCTTCCAATGAGAGGAAACATTGTTAAGGGATGGGTCGCCTAGGATAGGGGATGCCAGAGAACTTGGAAGGTGAATCACTGCATAGAAGGGGGTGGCCGAATTTCCCGAGTGACTGTGTAGCAAATAAGGGAAGGTCGGGGATGGATTTGTTTCGGTCATTAGCATTTCTAGATGGAATAATATGCACATTGGGAGAGTTACCTGGAATAATGAGTCGATAACTATTCACTGAGAGGACATGTGGCACAAGATCATAGCGTTATACATTGTATGCAGGGTGAATTTGGCAGTGGATTTTGGACTTCCTGGGAAGGAGGTGAATCCTCGTATTACTTTGAGGGTGGAGGTGTAAGCTTCTAGACTCCCTTGTTGCATATGAAGGCATTGTATCCTTTTATTTGTTGGTTGAGAAAATGTGCATATGTGTATATTATTGTAAATATTGTATCGAGCTGAATTTATAAAGCTCCATAAACAGTATGGTTATTTTCTAGATAAAGCCAATGTGCATAAGTATATGTGGTTGTTATTGTAAATACCACAATGTGTTGTGTTATAAAGCTCCAATAAGTGGTATGGTTGTCATGTTGTCATGCTTATCATGATGGTTTGGCTTTTAAGCAGGGATGTTATTGTAAATACTGCAACGAGTTGGGTTATAAAGCTCCATAGGCAGTGTGTTTCTGTTTTTCAGCGATTTTGCGGGGTATAGGTGTGGTTTAACACTGATGATGGTGTTCCCCTAAGGGGAAGGGGTTTGTAACAACCTCAGGTTAAAAGTTCATGTAAAAAAAGTTAAAAAAGGAAAAATAAGACCATGGGCAAGGAACACTTATTCCAAGCTGAATGTTGGGCAAAATATCTTAGTGTGCATCACTTGTTGTGTTTTATGGCTAAGGGGAAATTGACAAAGGCAATGGATAAGGCTTTGGAAAGGGAAAAAGGTATTTCGACGCATTATTTGTGAAAACAATGGAAATTAGGAGAAAGGGAAAGTGAAAGGTCACAGTTTGCATGTGAGGAGGAAAATTAAGGAAATAATGGAAAATTGAAGAAAATAGAGGCATCAATGATAAAAAAATGTTCTAAGGATCAGTTCATAGCTTTTTTTTCAGTTTCAGTGTTAGAATTTGTCTCAAAAAGGAGAAATCACTAAGAGGAGAAAGAAACTAAGCAAACAAGGAAAGGAAAGGAAAAACAAGGAAATCAAAGGAAGGCAAGGATCAAGCAACTTTAGTGGGAATACTTGTAGGTAACATATTGCATGTGTGATTTCCTCGCTGGTTTTGACATGCATGGTATGTGCATGTTGGTATATGGTTCTTTTGTTGTCATTGGCATGGATTTTTTTCGAGATTCAACAATGGATTTTAGCCTAGCCTTGTCATTTCTAGATAGACATGGTGTGATGGGATTGTTCTCAGTTTGAGCTTTGGATTTTCAGATGGTTTTGGAATCTGGGATGAGGTGGTCTTAGGAAAATTACCAAAGGCCTAGGAATCTCTTGACTTGTAATGGCGGGATACATGGTAAAGCTTGAGGGTGGAGATAGGAAAATTCCTCAAGGATGGTGAAAAAATTATGAGGCATCCAAGGTTGGTTCGGTTTTGTCATCTTGACATTGGTTTAGGTGTGATCACGGTATGGAGAGGGTGGAGATGGTTTAACCTCTAGATTCCCTTGTGATTGTCTTTGGATTGGTTTATCCATGAGATCCCACATTCATGTTTGGAATATGACACAGGGGAGATTGTATTAAAAGATATTTGGCTCAGCCAATCTATGGTCGGGTGGAACGGGGAAGTCCTGAACCCAGTTGATATTTTCCTATCTTTAATAAAAACTAAGTTTCTCTTGCTTTTTGTAAGGAAATGTACTAGTTATTATGTGGCTTTAATGGTTTTTTCCTTATTGTTATTTATCTGATTATATGTTGGTTATAAGCATGGTTATATGGCAGTTCTCAGTCATGTCTCTATTCATGTTTTTACTTGTAATTGAATAAATAATGAATGCAAGACCCAATTGAGGATATGAAATCTAACGTGAGAACATAGAGACCCTTCTTGTTAAACCTCAGTTAAGTTTTCAGTCCTTTATGTTCGGACTTGTATTCATGACCTATAGGTTGCATATTTACAAAGTGTTTGAAAAAATGCCAGTCTCGATTGGGGATGGTTGGGTCAAGTCTTGGTACTAGTTTTGGTTTGTAAGCATTGTGTTCATGTCTTTTATGAGTTCTAGAAGTTTCATGGATTTCTATGTAGAGGCTTAGCCCCTAGAAAGTAGCCTTAATTCTCGTATTCAATGGCATAACATTGACAGAAAAAAGCCACAGTCGCACTAATGCGGGCCTATGGGAGCGACTAGAAACCCATGGTCGCATGGAGGCCTTGGCAAGGGAGAACCCGAGGCTCAAGGTCAGGGAAAAAGTGAGTTGTCTCAAGGGTTGGACACCTAGACAGGTTGGGTGACTCCTAAAGGTCTTGTGGCACCTGAGGGAGGTATGTAAGGTTTTGTTTTGTTGACTCCATTTCCTTAAGATCATGTAGGAGGTTGATTCATATCATAGTAACCCCTCATCTCATGTTTACCCCGGATAAGCCTGTAAAAGTGGGTAGATGTGAGAGGAGGTTGTTACACTAGATTGAGGTAAATGTGAATCCCTTTCTTGTTGAGAGAGAGTGTTGAAAATGGCATCAAGAAAAAATCTACTTCATTTTTTTCCTTGAATTAAACTAGGAATAAAATTATAATTCCACATCACATGACAACTTGTATTAGTTAACTAAGCTAATTTGACTTAGATGCCTCAGTTAATTCGAGTTGAGGGTCGAACTTGAGTCATGTAGAATGTCTCTTACATTGTAGGAGCCCTAGTTGAGTTTATTTCTAGTTGTAATTAATTAATTCAGTTTAAATGAGTTAAAGTCAGTGAAACTAGTTCCAACTGTTGGAGTAACCAGTGGGAGGTCTAGTAGTGTGGTGTTGCCTATAGTGATCAACTAGTTAACTCGTGATTCACTCATAAATAACTCATGCATGTTAGATCTGAGGGTTACCTAGTTGAGATTGGAGTTCAGGGATAGTGTATTAGCAGTTGTATAATCCTCTAAATTGTACAGGTGGTGCATGCAGTCAGAGGAAGGCCTATCATGCATTGCGCAATTCCTTTGAGGAATTTTCCTAATTAATAGGGGGTTAATCCCCAAGGAAACAACACAAGGAAATAGGGACTTGGGCAAGTAGAAAATTTATTAGCTTGTCTAGGATGCTGTAAGACAAATAGAGATAGTGCATAGGTTGTTCGGGCTTGAGCAAAGCATTATAATCTTCTCATATTTTGTCACTAATGCAATATACAAACAACAAGGGTTTTTGGTTGTGGCTTTCCCCAAGAAATCATTGTGTAATGTCCCGATTGAATTCTTTCTCTTGTATACTTCGTGATTTCCCGACCGTTTAATTGTTTCCGCTAATGAATAGAGTAGATTCAATTCTATTGTTTTAGTAAATTACAATTAGTAATTTGAATCTACAAGGAATTTCTACATGATGAACTATGATGCATCTGTAGCAACATTTTCTACAGGGGATTTCATGTTCTATGTCAACTGTGGAGGACCCCCAAGATCTCCTTTTGATTTTGTGAGGAGGATGATGCTTGCATCACATTCTTTTTAGGGCATGTCTCCATGCAAAGAAGACACTAAATTTTTTACCCGCATCTTCTCTGTCAACAAATCAACCTATAAGTACAAAACCCAAATTACATAATAGCATAAACAGAAGCAAGGTAGTTAACATGTGAGAAGCAAAGTGGTCAACATGGGAGCCAACTTATGGCAATCTTTAATGCATAGAATAATGTTATTTTCCACATCTAATAATAATGAAAAATATAAAATAAACATTAAATAAAGTCTAATAAAAATATGAAAGTTGTATGATTACAGTACTTAATGTATAGGATAATGTTATTTGCCACATATAATAATAATGAAAAATATAAAATAAACATTAAATAAAGTCTAATAAAAATACGAAAGTTGTAAAGTAAGCCTAAGAGGCTTGCATGTAGCCCACGTGCTTCCAAAAACTAAAATGAATCTGTCGCTTGCAGATCCAGAATGCGAGGGTTTCAGTGAATCTATTACCCACTGCTGCTCCAATGAATCTATTATTCACCCAGTGCAATGAGCAACAAGACCCAAACAAGACAGATGAGAGAAAGGGTTATGCTCTACTCTTGGTTACATAGAATTTTCAAGTTGGAAATTGCATTGTTTTTGGCAATAGCTATGGCACCAGATTCAATTTCAGATTTCATGCCAATTACCCGAGTCTTGCCAGAAGCAAATTGAATTCTCAGTGATACCGATTCAATTAACTGAGATTCATATCTCGTTATGGAGATAGCAAATGCATAATCTCTCGCTGAAACTGGTCTCCTCTCAACACGTTCATTCATAAATCATCCCTCCCAGCAGCTAGGCAGCAAAAGGACATTGAATCCATTAGATCGAGGCACTAGTTCCAGAGCAACACATATTTGGAAGTGAAGGAGTGGGAACCAATTTTTAATTTGAATAGGAAGTTGGTGACCACACAAGCATTGTGAGTTAAGTTACCATGCCTACTAATCGAGCTCTGGCAATAACAACATTCTATGGCTCAATTAGAAAATTTTGGGAGCACAGATGTGTGTAGATATGGATTCAAGGAAGGGCCTGTAAGACATCTTGGCCCTGATATTTTATGAAGGATGGAATTTGTCATAAATTGGTTATGTTTTACCATTTCGTTTTCACTTGTGTCTATAGTATGGAAATCAGGATTCAACGCAAATCGGGGTTCAAACCCGGAAATGGAATCTAGACTCTACCTGACCAAAAGAATAAACTGACTCTCGACTCTAGTTGCCCAAAAGAATAAACTACATGCCTATACAAAGAAAAGAAAGGTATCACTTGTTTCTTTACGTTTTTGTTTTAACAAATCCTTTTAGAATGTTTTTTCGTTGTATTTAAGCGCCAACCACAGGGATTTCAAAGAAATTACGATACCTTTGGAAATTTTTGGAGTGGAATGTCTATCCACAGGCATAGCAGAGACATGCAATGCAGGGGGCTTGGGAAACGATGATTCGTTCTTTTCTTGAGAGCTTTGTTCAACTTCTTCTCTTTGGCATGAAGAGTTGCCATGGCGGTCCCCCTCTTTAACTGAAGATAATGCTTCTCGCAGAGAGTCTTCATCAGCATAGTCATGGAGTGGCACCGCCATTATTTTCCATTTTCCATGTTGTGCAAAAGCCCGAATTTGTGCAAGAATTTGAAGACGGTGAAGAGTTTGATGCAGAGACCTCCCAGTCCTCTATAGGGCATGCAAGTGGAAACATGTAGTTTATCTTCCAAGCCAGTCCAGGTTCGATTCCTGCGAAAGCCTGCGAGGGTTTGAAAACTGCCGATATCTCCAATAGCATAATAAATAACACTTCCAAGCCTTGTGTGTCTATCCAAAGGTCTTACCCCATGCTGCCATGGAACATGGGGCTCTACCTCGAATGGATTTGGAACTACGTGAAGGGATGTTGCCTTTGCTACAAGCTCTTGAAGAAGCTATAAAAGTTAAAACTAAAAGGGGTGTTGCAGATTTGGGCCAAAAATGTGAGTGCGTAGCCATTTGAACAAACCACTGTGTGAGAAATTGAACGAAGCCATACTTTGGTAGGCTCTGATACAAGATTTGGTAGGAAAGATAATGTGAAGTAAAGACAAGTGGAGAATGGTGTCTACACATGTGTGAGTCATGCGTAAACCCTAGGCAACCTTTTAAAGGTGAAGATTTGTGTTTAAAAAATAGTTAACAGAAACTGAAAACTCTTGCGACATAAAACCTCCAAGTTGCTTATTCGTTGAAATAACCACTAGATGAAGCTCATAGGTAGATGAAAAAGTGCTTTATTAAATATACGAAAACATCAAATTAAATTGAGTTGGCTAACTTTGGTTTTCCTGGAGAAAATAATGCAACCGATTACAATAGTCAATAGTCCCTGCCGCTATTACAATAGTACCTGCCAACCCCGAAGTGGCAAGGACTCATAACACAGCCTGTAAAAATTTGAGACCAAAATAACTACATATGGTGGCAGGCACCGAGAAACATATTATCCGAGTACTTAAACTATTGATATATTCTGGATACCATTATCTAAAATTGAAGAAGCCCAGGGTTTCAAAGTTCAGTAAATCGTCCTTTCTTTTTCAATCGTCTGCATTTCAATTTGAGGGCTTTCAATTTCTCTTCTAATTCTTCAACCTCTGCAGAATCATTTTCATCCAACCATTCTTCTACGCCATCTAACATTTGCTCCATATTTTCTGAATTTGTGATGCTTCCCTTGATTCTGGCTTCTTTGACTCTGCTTCTCACGTTGTAAACACAAGTGGCCAAATTTTCTCTGGCAATATGCCTCTTCTTGGCCTCTTCATCCTCCCGTCGGAATCTCTCTGCATCATCCAACATTCTCTCAATCTCATCTTTTTTCAGCCGACCACCGTCGTTAGCAATTGTAATCTGATTACTTACCCCGCTTCTTTCGTCCTCGGCAGACACTTTCAGGATTCCATCCACATCCACTTCAAACACAGCTTTAAGTTGTGGCCTTTCAAATGGAGCTGCCTGAATTCCCAATAAAAGAAATTGACCCAGCAAATTGTTGTCGACAACCATAGCTCTCTCACCTTCATAAACTTTAAATGACACGTCGACTAACTCACTGTCACGCACGGTAGTGAAATGATCCTCCCTCCGAGTGGGAATGGGAGTATTCCTGGGAACGACTACAGACATAACATCTCCATAAACTTCGATTCCAAGACTCAAAGGTGTTACGTCCATCAGTACTAGGTGGACGCTTTCGTCGTTCAGGGTTGCAGCCTGAAGTGCAGCACCATGTGCAACAGCTTCATCAGGATTTAAACTTTTGCAGAGTTGTTTTCCATCAAAGAAGTGTTGAAGGAGTTCCTGGAGCTTTGGAATGCGGGTGGAGCCGCCTACCAGTACAACTTCGTCAATTTGCTCTTTGCTCAGCTTGGCGTCTTCCAGACATTGCTTCACGATTTCCATACACTTTTCGAACAACTCAGCGTTGAGTGCTTCAAACTTTGCCCTTGCAATCTTTATGTGAAAGTCTAATCCTTCGTAGAGAGAATCAATGTCAATCACAGTTTCCACAGCAGAAGACAGACTTCTTTTTGCTCTCTCGCATTCTGAGCGCAGTCTCCGAAGAGCTTTTGCATTTGTACTCAACTCCTTTTTGTTTCTTCTCTGGAATTGCTGAACACAGTAATTGAGCATCCTGTTATCAAAATCCTCCCCTCCCAAATGCATGTCCCCTCCAACAACCTTCACCTCAAATTTACCACTCTCAACAGTAAGGATGGAAACGTCGAAAGTTCCTCCACCCAGGTCAAAAATCAGGATTGTCTTCTTTTCAGTGCACTGTGTAGAAAACCCATAAGCTATAGCTGCTGCTGTGGGTTCATTAATAATCCTCATCACATTAAGACCCGCAATGACAGCAGCATCTTTAGTGGCCTTCCTCTGAGAATCGCTAAAATAGGCCGGCACTGTGACCACGGCATTTTTGACATCAGATTTGAGATAAGCTTCGGCTATCATCTTCATCTTCGATAAGACCATAGAAGATATCTCCTCTGCTGCGAACTCCTTCCTCTGGCCTTTGTACTCAACTTGGATGAGTGGCTTTTCATTGTCCCCGGAAACTACAGTGAAGGGCCATAGTTTCATGTCACTCTGTACATCGAGGTCGCTGAATCGCCTTCCAATGAGTCTTTTCACATCGAACACGGTGTCGTGGGGATTGGTTGCGACCTGATATTTTGCACCATCGCCAACCAGCCTCTCAGAGGCTGTGAAAGCAACAACGGAAGGCGTGACTCTGTTCCCCTGATCATTAACAATAGTTTCAATTCTATCGTGCTGCCACACTGCGACGCAGCTGTAAGTTGTTCCCAAGTCAATGCCAATAGCTCTCTCTTTACCGTTGGCATCCATATCTCATATTTGTGATCTCAATGTTCCTATGTTCCTCAACCAATTACTATGAAATAAGATAACTCCTAGCTTGAAAGTATGACAATGCAGTGGAGTAATTATAAGATGCAATTTACAGACAGAAGAGTCAGATGCAAGGAAATTAAAAGCTCATGACTCTTCCCAGACCGCGATCCGACCCCCGAACCTTAAGGTCGGTGAGATAGTGAGGTGGGTTTCACCACGATGACAATGGAAGGTGGCTTCATTGTTGGAAAGTGAACTGATTTCGAATCTCTGTTAAAGGGGCTATATTTCTTCTTTGTCTTAATCCATAGAACCAAACTTTTGTACGGGTTATTTCAGTCTTTGGGAATGGAATAATTTTATAACTAAGAACGTTGAACAAACATTTTCCAGGACAAGAATCTGTGAATCCAAACCCCTTGGAACTTTCATTTGTGCCATTTATTGTGAAGTTATCACACGTTAGGAAAAGAAGGAGAAATGATGCGTTGTATAACTTTTTTCGTAAATAGTGGTCATATTTAAAAAAACATCCACTCAGAAAAGTGCCTCCAAAAATACTCTCACAGAATCCAGCGATCTCCTTTCTAGCGTATGAAACGCATGCTCGACAAGCAGTAGCATTGAGGTCTCCCCTGCATTAAGGAAAACCATATATTTTTTCTTCATTCTCTCCAAGCCGTGAAATATTGTATAGCCCGTCTCCTTAACATTCTCAACCACAGTCACATTCGAGCTTTTTTTCAAACCACTGTCGTTCTTAATACCAGCATAGATTTATTTTTTTAAATAGGGATCCCATATTAGTTTAGAGGAATTTAAATTCTTTATTTATATTTTTTTATAAATAGATATTATTTAAATGTTTTGTATAATTATTTTATTTATTTATTTATAGATTTTTTAAAAATGCTATTATGATGAACATTGTAAAATTTTAACTTTGATGAGAGATGAACAAAATAACCCATCATATTGTGACTTTCAATCCAACGGATGAGTTATCTGGATTAGCTCCGTAACAAAATGAACATCTTTGTTGTATAATTCTGCAGTCATAAGTTTGACTTCTTGGTGCAATTCTGTAAGAGGGTTTTCTTTGAACTTGGTTTTCCGAATCTCTTCAATGTGCTCTCTTCGTGTTGGCATCCAGTGAAAGGCAGTGAAAGTCTAATTCCAAGGGCCAGAAAACAATACAAACGCTGAAGACAAAAGCAAGGAAATTAAAAGCTCATGACTCTTCCCACATAAAATACCCTGAGCTCGACCCAGACCCCGCACCTTAAGTTAGGTGAGATAGCGAGGTGGGTTTCACCACGATGACAATGGAGGGTGCCTTCATCGTTGCAAAGTGAATTGATCTAGAATCTCTGTTAATGGGATGCCTTTCCTTTTTTGAATTTCAATCCATTGAACCAAACATTTGTACGGTTTATTTCAGTCTTTGGGAAAGGAATACTTTTTCCAAGTTGCATTATAATGTATTATTTTTTGAAAGAAAAGTTATATGGTGTTAATGTTATTGTTTTTGTTGTATTTTTGCAAATAGGACGATGTAGTTTTTGTTTATTATGTAATAATGATATGAA
The DNA here is from genome assembly GCA_031772625.1 of Pinus tabuliformis. Lineage (NCBI taxonomy): Eukaryota > Viridiplantae > Streptophyta > Pinopsida > Pinales > Pinaceae > Pinus > Pinus tabuliformis. Next base: position 1,855,850,617 of record CM062816.1, read on the forward strand.
TTTTTGTGTGAAAATGATATTTTTAAAAAATAAAAAAAAATGGTATTATTTAAAAAAATAATAATGTTTTTAATTTTTTAATATAAAATTGATATATAATATGTATATATTAAAGACAAATATAAATTTGTATTTATTATAAATAATTAATTTTGTATTTATTATAAATATTTAAAAATAAAAATTTTGAAAGAAAAATTTGTATTTAGAAAAATATATTTTTATAAGTTAAAATGAATATATATTAGTGCTAATAATAATAATTTCAATTTAAGAAAAAAACTTGATATATAAACTACAATAGATACAAAAGACACAATGTTCATTTGTTAAGCGTGACTAAGCTAGATACAAGATACACAATGTTCATTTATTGGAAAAGAAATGACTAATACATGCAGAAACCCTTGGAGAAACATAACAAATATACACCTTAATGACCGAGAAAAGAAATATCCACACACATATATTGTTGGAAGAATCACTGCACCTCTATGGAATCCGTAATTTCCACCCTGGGATCCTAGTCACTGGTTTGGAACGTTTACCAACACATGCGGGTTTTAGTGTAACGGAAAACCTCCACATGGTATCAGAGCTTGGACCTAGGTTCGATTCCCCCGAGTTGCGTTTGAGGGGGGGTGTTGGAAGAATCACTGCACCTTTACGGAATTCGTAATTTCCACCCTGGGGGTCCTAGTTACTGGTTTGGAACGTTTACCAACACCTGCGGGTTTTGGTGTAACGGAAAACCTCCACATGGTATCAAATCCTGGACCTAGGTTCGATTCCCCCGAGTTGCGTTTGAGGGGGGGTGTTGGAAGAATCACCGCACCTCTATGGAATCCGTAAATCTCCACATGGTATCAAAGCCTGGACCCATGTTCGATTCCCCCAAGTTGCGTTTGAGGGGGGGTGTTGGAAGAATCAGTGCACCTCTATGGAATCTGTAATTTCCACCCTGGGAATCCTATCTACTCTACTTTGCACATTACGCGCACTCTCGAGCTTCCGCACCAAAGCACGCACAGCGGTGATAAACCACAAATGCATGCAGAACCACCAACCAATAAGTGAGTACATGTGGTTAGTTAGGAGTTGAATGGTGAGCTAGTACAATATTTGAGGTCGCTTTACTTGCTCTCATTATCCCCGCACCCTTTCTTCGCTTCGAAATGATCGAACTTACCTGAAATAGATACATTTGAGGAGTAACTAAACGAAACAAGGGCTAGGAAAGGAAGTAATGGGCTACGTTTTCCACATGGTATGAAAGCCTAGACCTAGGTTTGATTCCCCCGAGTTGCGTTTGAGAGGGGGTGTTGGAAGAATCACCGCACCTCTATGGAATTCTAAAACTTCCACATGGTATCAGAGCCTGGACCCATGTTCGATTCCCCCGAGTTGTGTTTAAGGGGGGGTGTTGGAAGAATCACCACACCTCTATGGAATCTGTAATTTCCACCTGGGGATCCTAGTTACTGGTTTGGAACGTTTACCAACACCTGCAGGTTTTGGTGTAACGGAAAACCTCCACATGGTATCAGAACCTGGACCCAGGTTCAATTCCCCAAGTTGCGTTTGAGGGGGGGTGTTGGAAGAATCATCGCACCTCTATGGAATCCGTAAACCTCCACATGGTATCAGAGCTTGGACCCATGTTCGATTCCCCCAAGTTGCATTTGAGGAGGGGTGTTGGAAGAATCACTGCACCTCTATAGAATCCGTAATTTCCACCTTGGGGATCCTAGTTACTGGTTTGGAACGTTTACCAACACCTACCGATTTTGGTGTAACGGAAAACCTCCACATATATAAGTAACTAAAAATGTTGAGCAAACATTTTCCAGGAAACGATTATTGTAAATAACAAGAATCTGTGAATCCAAACACCTTGAACTTTCATTTGTGCCATTTATTGTGAAGTTATCACACACTGTGAAAAAAGGGAGAAATGATGTGCTGGATAAAAAAATTTGTAAACAGTTGCGAGTGTCATATTTAAAAAATGTTCAGAAAATTGACTCTAGAAGTACTCTCATATAATCCACCGATCTGCTTTCTAGTTTACGAAACACATGCCTAACAAGCAGTGGCATTGAGGCCATGAAATATTGTAGCTAGTCTTGTTAACATTCTCAACCAATGAATTCAGAAGCACATTCAAGTTCTTTTCCAAAGGACTCATTCTTGATATGATTTCCATAGCACTGGCGCGGGAGATCCCCCGGCATCCAATTGCACTAATGCTAATGGTAGTTTACATTTTGCAACAAAGTCACCAAACATGATAGTATAAATACTAAACAAAGAATGTATGCATGGTTGGCACTTTCAATCCAACTGATGAGTTGCCTGGATTAGCTCCATAACAAAATGAACATCTTTGATGTATAATTCCACAGACAAAAGTTTGACTACTTGGTGCAATTCTTCTATAAGAGGGTTCTCTTTGAACTTGAACTTGGTTTTCTGAATCTCTTCAACGTGCTCTCTTGGTGTTGCCATCCATGCAAAGGAAGTGAAGTCCAATTCCAAGGGCAAGAAAATAATACAAACGTTGAAGTCAGTCCCTCTGACAACAAACAAACTGGAGATCTATCCCTAACTTCAGATTTACATAATCAAACCAGTGATTTAAAATTACAATATTAGAATTTGTGAAGCCAACTTAGAACCAATGAATTTGGACCATTGGATGCCTTAAATAATCAGATATTGTTGTTGGTGAATGTACAAAGGACGATTGGCCGGACTTAGAATTAGATTTGGGAATACTAAAAATATTTGATTGTGTACAAATATGATCTTTCCTCTGTATTCTTCATATTATGACCACTCGACAACTCCATGTGAGATGAACTGTGCACTGTATCTCTAATTTCCAAGTCCCATGGCCGAAGAAACAATTGAGAAAAAAATTAGAAAGCAGGTGGGATTGTTGTCCAGTAGAAATAATGATGGTTCGATTATCATTTTGGATCTTGAAATAAATAGGGGATTGACGCCATTACTTGTGTGCCCTCCTGTCCACCTCTGTTGTCGATGTGGAGACACGTGACGAGTAGTTCTTGCCAAGTGTTGTGTCGTGGTGAGTGGGGCATTTAAATTTGTATCTACTTTACAATTTAGGGTTTCATTCAGTTTGTTTTGTGGTATGTACTGTCCCCGGTGTTATTTTGTTTGGGTCCAGTGTGTGGGCGATGCACTCCGTAGTGGCTTGGGACGACTCCAATACTGGTTTTCCTTGTCTGCCATTCTTGAGAAGCTCATCCAATGAGGTTTCTTGCAGTGGTGGTTTGTTAGCCATTTAAGGTTTATGGTGTGGTTGCTTAATTGCGCCTGGCATTATTGTTTGCACACATTCTTTTCTAGTTCAAGGTTTAGGGTTTTGTTGCTTTACCTGTTTTAAGGGGGTTTAACTCTGTTGTTGTTGTTGTTCGTTCTACATCCTCGGGGATTTACAAATGGGGTTGTTGTTGTTGGTTGTTGTATTTAAGCCCCAATTGCAAGGATTTCAAAGAAATTGCAATGCCTCTGGAAATTTTTGGAGTGGAATGTGTATCCATAGGCATAGCAGAGGCATGCAATGCAGGGGCTTGGAAAGCGATGATTCCTTCTTCTCCTTGATAGATTTGTTCAACTTCTTCTCTTTGGCATGAAGAGTTGCCTTGATGGTCCTCTTTTTTAACTGAAGATAATGCTTCTCGCATAGTGTCTTGGTTGGCATAGCCTTGGAGTGGCATCGCCATTGTATTCCATCCTACCTTTACACCGCAAGTAATCCTTGTCCATGTTGTGCAAAAGCCTAAATTTGTGCAATAATTTGAAGAGAGTAAAGAGTTCGATGAGGAGACTGTTGGAAATATTTGGTGAATTTGATTTTCGTTTTCACGGACGGGAGAGGCAGAGAGTTAACCCTTTCGCGAAGCTATTTTACGCGAAACTACGTTCGCGCACCGCGAGGCCGATTTCGCAGAGCTACCTTCGCGCACCACAAGACTATTTTCCAGGGTTGAATATCGCACAATCGCACAGCTATTTCAGAGACTTATGAATAATATTTGCTCATGACAGAATGAGGAAGTAGGTTTTGGAGCAATACAATAAACTTAGTACTGAATTCTAAAACATGAAATACATTTACATGAGACTGTCACTCATTCATCAAGTAAAATAAAAATTACAGTGATTTAAACTTACGCGCAACACTACACAATAAAACACAATAACTTCTGTTTTACGCACCCACCAAAAATTGCTCCACAATTTTCTCCACAGAGACTTGCGCTCTTTTTCTACTTGCTCTCTAACCTATCCACACCATCTTACTCTTCTACGCTCTATCTAACCTATTACAAAATGACTTTTACATTCATATATAACTTAACAAACAATTTTTACATTTAATTCATGACAGAGTGAAATTAATTTTGATGTTGTTATTGAGTGTGATCAGAGTCGTGCAGGTGTTCCTGGAGTGTGGACAAGGTTGTTGCATTAATGCTTGCCCATATCTGTTTATTTAAGTACATAAATTCTTTAAATGCCTTTTCTGAGTTTCTGAGTGGTTCGCGTCTGCCTTCGGTCCTTCTATCTTCACGCTGAGACGCAACCTGCGAAAATGTCTTCAAGCAGAGACGCAACCTGCAAAAAGTACGTCTGACATGTATGGCTGCTGTCCGACTGTTTATTGCGGTGGTTGGGATTATTATTTCCAACAGAGACCCCCGAGTCCTATATAGGGCATGCAAGTGGAAACATGTAGTTCAACTTCCAAGCCAGTGCCTGCGAAGGCCTACGAGGGTTTGAAAGGTGCAGATATCTCCGATAGCGTGATAAATAACACTTCCAAGCCTTGTGTGTCTCTATCCAAAGGTCCTACCCCATGCTACCTTGGAACATGGAGCTCTACCTCAAATCGATTTAGAACTACGTAAAGGGATGTTGCCTTTGCTACAAGCTCTTGAACAAGATATAAAACTAAAAGGGATGCTGCAGATTTGGGCCAGAAATGTGAGTGCGTAGCCATCTCAACAAACAACTATGTGGGAAATTGAATGAAGCCATACTTTGGTACATAGTTACCAAGTTCGCCCGAATCAGGCTAAAAAATTTGAAAATTCACCAATTCGATACAAATATCATATTATTCGATGAAATTCGATTCAGTTTTCAAATATAAGTGGTTGGATAAGCGGTTACATGATAAATTAAATGCCTCAAAATCCACGATTAGTGGTTTACGTAAACATAACAGATTGTTCATTTAAGAGCGAATGTTAATGGCAGAAAAAATAGTGGTAGGATGGTATCCGCGCAGAAGGAAAGAAACTGGAGAAATTGGAAAATCATAGTGGAATAGGAAAGTTTATAATTTTCCAACTTCATTATTGTTTTTATGGATTAAAAAGTTAGTAAAATAGGAAAAGGAAGAATCTGTTACACTGAATTCGTAATAGTTTGTAAATTTGTAATACATGTTTATTTTGCAATCACTGATTTTATGGAATTTTAGATATTTTTAAAAATGTTTATATTTATTAAGAAGAATTATAGATAAATCATTTTTAAAATTAAAAAAATATTTTAGATTTAAATTAAGAAATAAAGAAGTATTGAAGGGAAGGGAAGTTTTTTTGGTGAATTGTATTTGTCAAATTATTATATTATCTAGTTTATTGCATGTTATTCAAAATTCAAAATAAATTTAGAAAAGATTGGGCAGAAAATATCCCGGACACAACAAAAAATAAATTAAAATGATAATTTTCAAGATGTACAGTGTCGAAATTTTTCGAATTAAAAATTTCTTATTCGAATTTTTATCGTATCATATTGAATTCGAATCCGAATTCGAATTCGAACTTGGTAACTATGCTTTGGTAGGCTCATATACAAGATTTGGTAGGAAAGAGTGTGAAGTGAAGACGAGTGGAGAATGGTGTCCAAAGATGTGTGAGTCATGCGTAAACCATAGGCGACCATTGGTATTTAAAAAATATGTGTTTAAAGATATACTCGTAATTGGTAAACATAAAAATCTTTGCTAACATTATAGTTAGCAGAAACTAAAAACTCTTGAGACATAAGACCTACAAGTTGCTTATTCGTTGAAATAACCACTAGATGAAGTTCATAGGTAGAAGAAAAAGTGCTTTATAAATTATAAGATAACATTAAATTAAATTGAGTTGGCCAACTTTAGTTTTCGTCGAGAGAATAATGAGCTGAGAACCGATTACAATAGTCCCTAGTCCCTACGACTATTGCAATAGTCCCTGCCAGCCCCGAATCGGTAGGGACTCATAACACAACCTGTAAAAGTTTTGAGGCCAAAATAACTACATATGGTGGCAACTTGTTCGCACCAGAGAAACATATTATCCTAGTACATAAATTATTGATATATTCTGGATACCATTATCTAAAATTGAAGAAGCCTGGGGTTTCAAAGTTTTGTAAATCGTCCTTTCTTTTTCAATCTTCTGCATTTCAATTTGAGGCCTTTCAATTTCTCTTCCAATTCTTCAACATTTGCAGAGTCATTTTCATCCAACCATTCTTCTACGCCATTTAAAATTTGCTCCATATCTTCTGAATTTGTGATGCTTCCCTTGATTCTGGCTTCTTTGACACTGCTTCTCATGTTGTAAACACAAGTGGCCAAATTTTCTCTGGCAATATGCCTCTTTTTGGCCTCTTCATCCTCCCGTTGGAATCTCTCTGCATCACCCAACATTCTCTCAATCTCCTCTTTTTTCAGTCGACCACCGTCATTAGCAATTGTAATCTGATTACTTACCCCGCTTCTTTCGTCCTCGGCTAACACTTTCAGGATTCCATCCACATCCAATTCAAACACAGCTTTAAGTTGTGGCATTTCACATGGAGTTGCCTGAATTCCCCATAAAATAAATTGACCCAGAAAATTGTTGTTGCCAACCATATCTCTCTCACCTTCATAAACATTAAATGACACATTAAGTAACCCACTGTCGCTCACTGTAGTGAAATGACCCTCCCTCCGAGTGGGAATGGGAGTATTCCCTGGTAACGACTACAGCCATAACATCTCCACGAACTTCGATTCCTAGACTCAAAGGTGTTACGTCCATCAGTACTAGGTGGACGCTTTCCTCGTTCAGGGTTGCAGCCTGAAGTGCAGCACCATGTGCAATAACTTCATCAGGATTTAAACTTTTGCAGAGTTGTTTTCCATCAAAGAAGTGTTGAAGGAGTTTCTGGAGCTTTGGAATGCGGGTGGAGCCGCCTACCAATACAACTTCGTCAATTTTCTCTTTGCTCAGCTTAGCGTCTTCCAGACATTGCTTCACGATTTCCACACTTTTCGAGCAACTCAGCGTTGAGTGCTTCAAACTTGGCCCTTGCCCTTGTAATCTTTATGTGAAAGTCTAATCCTTTATAGAGAAAATCAATATCAATCATAGTTTCCACAGCAAAACACAAACTTTTTTTTGCTCTCTCGCATTCTGATCAGAGTCTCCAAAGAGCTTTTGCATTTGTACTTAACTCCTTTTTGTTTCTTCTCTGGAATTGCTGAACACAATAATTGAGCATCCTATTATCAAAATCCTCCCCTCCCAAATGCATGTCCCCTCCAACAACTTTCACCTCAAATTTACCACTCTCAACAGTAATGACGGAAACGTCAAAAGTTCCTCCACCCAGGTCAAAAATCAGGATTGTCTTCTGTTCAGTGCAATGTGTAGAAAACCCATAAGCTATAGTTGTTGTTGTGGGTTCATTAATAAACCTCATCACATTAAGACCCGCAATGACGGCAGTGGCCTTCCTCTGGGAATCGCTAAAATAGGTCGGCACTATGACCACGACATTTTTGACATCAGATTTGAGATATGCTTCGGCTTGATGGGAATTTCTGATAATTCCAAAACAAAAATGACTGAACAGAACAGAGGATAATACTCTATTTTTAACACAGGGAAGCTAAAATTGTTTTTGCTGAAGACAGAGTTTCAGCAACACACATAAAAACTTGTATTCATTAACAAAAGATTGTTGTTACAAAGTCCTTCATCTCACAGAGGGATTCTACCAAATAAAACAATAAAAAATTTGAACCAACAAGTGAAACCCAAAATCCTTTGAGCTCACGGAAGCGGGAGATCAAAAAAAAAAAACTTCAGAGTTCTCTGCCGATGCACTGCTGTGCATTAAAAAACAATACTTTGTCTCCTTGAAAATATTTACATTGCTGTGTGTGTAAATATTTTCATTTGCTTCATAAATTCGCGCACTGTTGCGTATTTTCCGTCTTTCATATATTCAACAACAACGAAAAAACATAACATAACCCCTTTTGTTTGACTTGTGCCGTGTAAAAAAAAATTACATCCGTGAATTTAAAACAAAATAAATGCTTTACCTACTATTTACAACCACAGTACATTTCATTAAAATTACTTTACTGACAAAAATGTCGGTCAACGAAACTTTCACTTCACATTAAGCAATTTATGGTGCAGGCTTGTACACAACCGTTGATTTAATCAGACGGTTGACGACAATTCCCCGGAGGTCCCTTTCAACCTAACTTTAAGCACCAGGGAATGGTTGTTTTGGAACAGTTGCTGTGGCCACGTGTCGACTGATCCGTATGCTCGCTGCCCCCTTGAGGAAAACCAGCGTTCGTGAAAGGCGGTGCGGGGAGGCAGACTGGCGGTTTTCTGAAATAATAACGTGGCAGGGGAAATTAACATTTCAACACTCCCCTTTAATTTCAACTGTTGGGTTATCAGTCATACCCAGACATTTCCTCAAAAATTCAAAACTTTTCTACCCCAATGGTTTGCTCAGAATATCTGCAACCTGCTCCTGAGTTCTGCAGTGTTTTAAAACAATTTCTCCATTGTTTACCAATTCCCTGTTGTAATGAAACTTTGTGTCAATGTGTTTCGTTCTCTTATGAAACACAACATTCTTGGATAATGCAATCGCTGAACTATTGTCACAAAAAATCATAGTTCCTTTTGCTTGTTCTTGGCATAAACTCCTTAACATCCTTCTCATCCAAATTGCTTGACACGTTGCTGCTGTCGCTGCCACATATTCTGCTTCTGCTGTAGACAACGCTACAATAGGTTGTATTTCAGAAGCCCATGAAATGGCTCCTGAACCCATGTGAAAAAATAACCGGATGTGCTTTTCCGATCATCTACACTTCCAACCCAATCACTATCAGTGTATCCAATTAAATCTGAACATTCTGAAACAATATATAAAATTTCAAACCTTTTAGTACATTTAATATACCTCAAAATCCTTTTTGCTGCCTGCCAATGTGCTTCTTTTGGCCTCTCCATGAATCTAGAAATTAAACTAACAGCATGCATTATATCCGGCCTAGTTGCAGTCAAATACATAAGGCTGCCAACTATGCTCTTGTACAAACTAGGATCAAAAATCCTTGTTGTTGTCCTCTTTGCTAAGTTTTAATCCCATCACTATGGGAGTGATTGGTGCTTTGCTCTCCTGCATATTAAATCTTTCCAATACTTCATTAACATATTTCCCTTGTGAGATAAAAATCCCATTTCCATTTTATTCTACTTCTATTCCTAAGAAGTATCTTAGCAAACCCATGTCAGTCATTTCAAATTCTTCTTTCATGACTGTTTTGAAATTTTCAATAAGATAATCATCATTACCTGTGAAAATAACATCAACAACATATAACACAACAATTAGTATTTTACTATCCTTTTCTTTGATGTAGAGGGTGGGTTCTCCCTCACACTTTTCAAATCCATTTTCCAGTAGATAGGAGTCTATCCTACTGTACCACGCTCTTGGTGCTTGCTTCAACCCATAAAGAGCTTTCTTCAATCTGCACACTTTGTGCTCTTGACCTTTCTTTTCATAGCCTAGAGGTTGTTCAATGTAAACCTCTTCCATTAACACTCCATTTAGAAATGTTGACTTCACGTCCATTTGGTAAACTTTCCACTTGTTTTGTGCTGCTATGGACAGCACTTCTCTCACGGTTTCCATTCTAGCAACCGGTGAAAACGTTTCTTCATAGTCTCTCCCATACTGCTGCTTATATCCTTTGACAACAAGTCTTGCCTTGTGTCTTTCTATTTTGCCTTCAGCATTACTCTTGGTCTTGTAGACCCATTTAACTCCAATGACTTCTTTTCCTTTTGGTAGTTCAACTAGATCCCATGTCTTGTTTCTTTCTATGGCATTGATCTCCTCATCCATAGCTTCTATCCATTTCCTATCCTTAATTGCTTCTTCGAAATGAACAGGGTTATCAACATGACAATTTAAAGCAAACAAAGAGTTCATACCTTCATTTGCTGCCTCTTGTTCATAAATGTCACTTAAATTTCTGAGCTTCTTACCTCTTTCATTTGGTGTACAAGTGCTTGAAGAAGCACTTGAATTTCCTCCTTGTGGTGTGCTTGGAGAAGCATTTTCATTTCTCCTCAAGGGTGTCTCTTGCTGCCCTTGTGTTGGTGCTGCTGTTTGGGGATGTACTTCAGCCATCTCCTCATCATCTTCATCATGTGACAAAGACTTTTTAACATTCACTGTCTTCTCTATGCTTCCATCCCAAGCTTCCTCCTCAATGAACTGAACATCTCTACTCACAATAAGCTTCTTGGTGGATGGGTTATACAACCTATAAGCTTTGGATTCATCACTATATCCAATGAAAATACATTTCTTCCCTTTGCTGTCCAACTTCTTCCTTAGCTAATCTGGAATGTGTGCATAGGCCACACATCCAAAAACTTTCATGTGGGTGACTCCTTGCTTTGTCCCACTCCGTGCTTCTTCTGGCACTCTGTTCATGACTACTTTTGTAAGGCATCTATTCAAAATGTACGCTGCACAGTGTACAGCTTCAGCCCAATAATCATTTGCAAAATGCTTTGCCTTTAACATGCTCCTCGCTGTATCCATGATTGTCCTATTCTTCCTTTCGGAAACCCCATTTTGCTGCGGAGTGTACCTCGTGGTAAACTGCTTATGAATTCCATTTTCTCTACAAAAATGTAGAAATTCTTTGGAGATATACTCACCTCCTCTATCAGTTCTTAGAACTTTGATATGCAGCCCACTTTGATTTTCTACAAGTGCTTTGAAATTGCAAAATCTTTCAAACACTTCACTTTTGTTCTTCAAGAAATAAACCCAAGTTTTTCTAGTAAAATCATGAATAAATGTTAGTATATAGTGGTTGCCTGCAAGTGATGGAGTTTGAATCGGTCCACATAAATCTTAGTGAACAATCTCTAAGGGTGCTTTTGCCCTTATGCTTTTCCCAGATGGAAAACTTTCTCTGTGTTGTTTCCCCAAGATACAACCTTCACAAAGGCTGTCTGGTTTCTCTATCAATGGTAATCCTCTTACCATTCCTTTTCTATTCAACAAGTTAAGACCTCCAAAGTTGAGATGTCCAAATATCAAGTGCCACAACCAATTTTCATCTTTTGGTTCGCTTTGGAAAGCCTCTTGTGTCACTACTGCTATTTCTTCTCCATTTTTTAAATTTGCTTTCATTTTGAGAGGGAACATCTTGTTCCTTGTCATCTTCACTTCAACAATACACTGTTTGCTGGGTGTTTTATCCATGATGGTGCATACATCATCCACAAAGAAAACATTGTACCCCTTTTGAACAAGCTATCCAATACTTAAGAGGTTACATTTCATTCCAGGAACATAATAAACATCTGCTATGGTTTTCTTTTCACCTTTCTTTGTTAAGACATTTACCTCTCCTTTTCCCATAACAGAAACTTTATTATCAGTCCCAAGTGTGACTTGTGACTTCACACTCTGATCTAACATAGAAAATAGGGCTATGTTTCATGTCATATGGTTACTGCAACCGGAGTCTAGAAACCATACATCTTCACTCTTTTCTTCAGCTATATTATAGGCTAAGAACAAATTATCTTGGCTGATATTTTCTCTAGTGAAATTTGCACTAGTTGTATTATTCATATCATGCTGCTTCTTCCTACATTCATTTTCATAATGCCCATATTTTTTACAATAGTGACATTGGACATTGGATTTATCATACCTTTGTCCTTGAGCATGATGTTGTCCACTTTGTTGGCTGCTACCTTAGCCTTGGTTCTGATTTGGATTGCTGCCTCTTCCTTGAGAATTTGCTGGACTGTTTCTTCCACCTCTATTTTGGCTTCTGCCTCTTCCTCTCTTGTTTCCTCTGCCTTGACCTCTTCCTCTTCCAAAGAACATCTGGGTCTTAAAGGCATGTTCTAGAGATGAGTTTTCATTTCTACTCAATCTCTCCTCATGTGTTATCAGTGATGCATGTAGTTCATCAACTGAGAAGTTTGTGAGATCCTTTGTCTCTTCTAGGTGGTGACAATCGCATCAAACCTTGAGGGTAAGATCCTCAATAGTTTCCCCACAATCCTCCTTTCTTCAAGAATCTCTCCATGAGACCTTATCTGTGTGACCAGACCAATCACATGTGTGAAGAATGAGTCAATATTATCTGACTCCTTCATGCAGAGAGTCTCAAAATCTCTCCTCAGCAACTGTATTTTTGTTGTCTTCACTTTCTCCATGCCTTGATAGGCTATCTTGAGAGTCTGCCATGCTTCTTTGGATCTCTTGGCTGCTGCGATCCTTGGAAACACACTCTAATGCACTGCTTGATACAAGAAGTAGAGGGCTTTAGAATCCTTCTTCTTATTGCTCTTCTACAGATCTTCTCTGCCTGAGTTAAGTTATTAAACTCATTTTCATCTGTTGGTTCTTCAAAACCATCCTCAACAAATTCCCATAAGTCTTGGGAAGCAAGCAAAGCTCTCATAGTTATTTCCCAATAGTCATAGTTTTTCCCATTAAATTGTGGGAGATGAGTATTAAATATACCCATGCTACTTCTGGCTCCAGCCATTCTTTCACTCTTAACTATGCTTCAGAATACTTGACTGTGTATTTTAAAATAACTGACTGTCTTCAACAGTAATACAAAAAACTAGAGAAATACCTTGGATTCTTTCTTGACTGAGTCTTCACTCTGCTGGAGAAGCTGCTGCAGCAAGAAATCCTTCCTTCAGCTTCTTTGAACCCTTCAAAGATCCTGGAAAAGCTCTGATACCATGATGGGAATTTCTAATAATTCCAAAACAAAAATGACCGAACAGAATAGAGGATAATACCCTGTTTTTAACACATGGAAGCTAAAATTGTTTTTGCTGAAGACAGAGTTTCAGCAACACACATAAAAACTTGTATTCATTAACAAAAGATTGTTGTTACAAAGTCCTTCCTCTCACAGAGGGATTCTACCAAATAAAACAAAAAAAACTTTGAACCAACAAGTGAAACCCAAAATCCTTTGAGCTCACGGAAGCGAGAGATTAAAAAAAAAAACTTCAGAGTTCTCTGCCTATGCACTGTTGTGCATTACAAAACAATACTTTGTCTCCTTGAAAATATTTACACTGTTGTGTGTGTAAAGATTTTCATTTGCTTCATACATTCGCGCACTGCTGCATATTTGCCCTCTTTCATATATTCAACAACAACAAAAAAACATAACATAACCCCTTTTGTTTGACTTGTGCCGTGTAAAAAAAAAATTACATCCATGAATTTAAAACAAAATAAATGCTTTACCTATGATTTATGACCACAGTACATTTCATTAAAATTACTTTACTGAAAAAAACGGCGGTCAACGAAACTTCCACTTCACATTAAGCAATTTATGGTGCAAGCTTGTACACAATCGTTGATTTAATCAGACGGTTGACCGAAATTCCCCGGAGGTCCCTTTCAACCTAACTTTAAGCGCAGGGGAATGGTTGTTTTGGAACAGTTACTATGGCCACGTGTCGGCTGATCCGTATGCTCGCTGCCCCCTCGAGGAAAACCAGCGTTCGTGAAAGGCGGTGTGAGGAGGAAGACCAGTGGTTTTCTGAAATAATAACGCGGCAGGGGAAATTAACATTTCAACACGGCTATCATCTTCATCTTTGATAAGACCATAGAAGATATCTCCTCTGCAGAGAACTCCTTCCTCTAGCATTTGTACTCAACTTGGATGAATGGCTTGTCATTGTCCCCGGAAACTACAGTGAAGGGCCATAGTTTCATGTCACTCTATACATCGGGGTCGCTGAATCGCCTTCCAATGAGTCTTTTAACATCGAACACGGTGTTGTGGGGATTGGTTGCGACCTGATATTTTTCACCATCGCCAACCAGCCTCTCAGAGGCTGTGAACGCAACAATGGAAGGAGTGACTCTATTCCCCTGATCATTAACAATAATTTCAATTCTATCGTGCTGCCACACTGCGACGCAGCTGTAAGTTGTTCCAAAGTCAATGCCAATAGCTCTCTCTTTACCGTTGGCATCCATATCTCATATGTGTGATCTCAATGTTCCTATGTTCCTCAACCAATTACTATGAAATAAGATAACTCCTAGCTTGAAAGTATGGCAATGCAGTGGAGTAACCAATTACTATGAAATAAGATAACTCCTAGCTTGAAAGTATGGCAATGCAATGGAGTAATTATAAGATGCAATTTACAATGCAGTAGAGTAATTATAAGATGCAATTTACAGATAGAATCACATTCAAGCTTTTTTCAACCTTTCTCAACCAGAATCACATTCAAGCTTTTTTCAAACTAGTGTCATTTTTAATAGATTTAAACTTTTTTCAAACCAGTGTCATTTTTAATAGATTTATTTTAAATAGGATCGAAAATGAGATTAGAGATTTTATAAGTAAAAATTATTTAAATATTTTATAAAGTTATTTATTTAATTTTTTAATTTTTTTAAAATATTATTTTGATATGTAGATTAGATTACAGGTTCTCTCAAGTAAATAATATGATAATATAATAGATTGGATTATAAGTTCTCTCAAGTAGATAATGTATTTACCTAGGCAAGTTATAATAGATTGATTATGAATACTAAGATCTAGAGCGTTTTGGATTATCATTTTATTAGACAAGTAGTCTACCAAGGCACAGATTTAGGAGCACTTTTCTCATCTACACTAAATACTAATAATAACAACTCAATCAATATATTAGCACAAGCATTGTTATAAAATGTAATTGTGATATTTTACTATAATTTTTTTAAATGTAATGTTAATATAAAATTAAATTTTAATATTTTATTCTAGGATTTAATTAATTAATTAAAATTAAATTTAGTTTTAATAATAATAAAAAATTTGTAATATTTTATTTTATTATCAATTTAATATAAGACACTCAACAATAATTTAAAATAAAATGATTAGTTTTAATAATTTTTTTCTTTGTAATATTTTATTTTATTATCGTTTTAATATAAAACATCAATATAACACTAAATCGTAAAATTTAAACATTGAAAAAATATTTAAAGAAATGCCTTCTATGGTTGTTGCCTCTCATTTCCTCCAATGAAAGCCCATAAAACACAAAGTAGTTGTAAAATGAACATTGCTTATGGAATTCATCTTTATCCATATGCGGATATTTTATAATGGTAACAAGATCAATAGTTATGATGAAACATAGCCCTTGCCTCTACCACTAATTAATTGATTCTCTTTCTCTCTGCACAATGTTTTCTGCACAGTGTAAGCTTTCCACATAACTACCTTCACACAACTTCATCTACATAATCAACTTCTTCACACATCGTTTAAAAAAAAAAATAACCTCGATATTAATTATAGAAAATCCTTTACTGGGAAATTCAACACTAGCTTGCAACATATCATTTAACACATTTTCTTATGATTAATGTCGTTGTAATGTTTTTCCCCAATCAAGGTGTGTGGCGATAGAAAGGAGTCTTCAGGATTTGGGCCATGATTAATGTTAAATCAGAAAGGGTGGGAGGGCGACATACCACATCCCTCGCACATTTGGATGGCGTGGTAATGTGGCATCGTGCATGCAAAGAGTAAATGATGTAAGGACTAGTCGAAGAGACACCTTATCGTGGAATTTTGGTGGCGACAAACCTTCATTCCCAGGCGGAAGTTACATTGTTCCGTGTTCTGGTATCGGTTCAAGGATCTTGGTCAGCTCGAGGCAGTACGAGAGGGAGGCTGTCATGGTATGTCACCCTGGTGTAATTGGTTCCTCTCACCACATGACTAAAGTCAGTGGGTATGTTCTTTCTCTTCACCCCTCTCTTAGTCTGTTCCTTGAGACTTGTACTATTATGCAATCTGATGGGGAAGTATACATAATTTGGAGCCTGCAAGCAAATGGAAACTCTGCCATGAATACTGGAAGGAACACTCTAGGTTTTATTGTGAATTGTCTGCTTACTATCTAATTGTCTATGTTTTCTTCGGAATGTTACTATCTCGCATGGGAATGTATTAGAACTCTCTAGCATGGAGCTTTTTATATATATCATGTATGGATGTATGTGTTTATTATTTGGCTCATTCACTGTCTCTGAAGGTTGTTAAGGTTCAAGGTTTCTTGTGTATGGTTCCTCTCATTTTAATTCTATGTATGGTTTTAAGAGGGATCGAGGAGCCTGGGTTTGTTGTTTCCAACCCTTGGCGACAAAACCAAATCATTCTCGGGATAATTGTTCATTTTAGGCCTAATGTTAAATATTCTATGCCTTTATGTTATGGTACCCTTTCAGGTTTCCAATTACAGTGTGATCGTCGGGACCTCAAACTTTCTTGCTGCTTCAAGCTCAAGGTCTAGGTTGCCTGTCACAGGGTTTTCTATTTCCATATAGGTTGTTCGAATGGTAAGATGGTTCGTCCTTCTTCCGGTTCAGGCTCCTCAACGAGAGGCGGCCGAGGGCGTGGAAGAAGTGTGGGGAAGCAAGATGAAAATAGTCAAGCCCATCCTCGCCATGCAAGGAGCAGGAGACACAAATCTTCCTTGAGGCTTATCTGTGACTTTGCCTCGTCATAACAGATAGACACTCCAACGCAAGCCTATCAGCGTATTTCTAATTGGGAGGAAAAACTAAACCATCAAGTAGATGTCTATATACAATTGGAAGAATGGAGAGACTTGGTTCTAGACCCTAGCCACTCCAGAGGTCAAACTTCTCAATATAAGCAGAACACACACCTCTACTGGTTAATGAAGAATAATGTGGCCAAGGCCATAATTAACTCGATGGTTGGATCTTCCAATTATAATCTCAGTCTTCAAGAAATTCATAAGGAATTTCAACTTATTCAGCTTCAAATCCAATAGTAGAATGTTTGTCTCAAGCGCATCGAGAAACACATTCCTTGTCTTCCCTAGTCTAAATTACCAGGTTCGAGTGCGAAAGATCCAGCTCACGTGGACTCCTCTGATGAATAGTAGTATGCTTGGCTCAGTTTTGTTTTCAATTTTGTTTAAGCTATATGTAAAATATGAACGATATGATATTTTGTTTTAAGTGCCTAGGTCTTAGAAGGCTTCAGGACATTCAGTCATATAAGGCATTGTTAGAAAGACTTAAACTTGTATGTTTTTGGATGCCTTATAATATTGTTCGGTGGCCAACAAACCTGGTTTCTCTCTAGGCAGGCTTAGGCCACATAACCACTTTAATTATGGTTTTAACCTTATTTTCTAAGAAAATGAATGAAAAGGTCCTACCAATCTTACAAAAAAATGTTGTTGTAATGTTTTACGATTTAGAAGCAGGTGGGTATCTAATGACTGAACTCTGACCTATATGTTGGACAACTAATCCTCGAGATTAACCTTGGTTCAGTTTGGGTAGTTATTGGAGTCCAAGAACTCCCGGGAACTAATTCAATTGTTTCCTATATGTATTAATATACATTTGATTTAGTTTCCAGTCTCGTGTGTTTTACGGTGGTATCAGAGCGGGTAGTTCATCTGCCTGTTAATTAAATTGTGCCACTAGTTTTGTGACCATCTAAAGCATCAGGCAGGAAATCTTGGAGGAGATTCTCGACCAACATATTGTGCCAGAACAGGATCCATGGAGGTGGTAATTTTGATATAATCCTGCGTATAAAAGTAAAAGTTGTTCCTAAAGTATGAAGGGCAAGGAAATCTCTCCTTTGAATCATGTTGGTTTGGATACTACATCTCATTTATAGATCTTAACCATTTTTGGATATGGATTTATTGGCAAATTATATTTGTGTGTAAAATTGTAGTTTTGAATGTGTTAAGAAGAGATTTTAGAGATTTGATGAGAATTTTGTGTAAAGATAATTACGCCAGACTATTGGACTATGGTCTTACCTTTCAATTCTAGATTTCATGATCATGATTGATTTTCTGGCTCATGTTTTCTCTCTATGTTTGCAATTTTGTATGTATGAGGTTAATGTTGAAGGTTGAATGGTTTAACTTGTAAAAATCAATCACTGATCTATTCTAAAATTTGATCAGATCTTCTGTGATGAATCTGATTTTTAGAATATTGTTTTGGCAGTGATCTTTTGTGCTTTTTAAAACTTTGACCGATATTCAATCGGTGTGCGATGCGAGAGTTTGAACAAGAAGAGACAGGTTCAATATCAAATTGTTCTTCAGAGGAATGTGACTATGAATTTAGTAGATTCCAGCAAAATTTTGCAGTATTGAAGTCATTTGAAGTTGTTGAAGCCGAATAGCAGCCCAAACTTTCATTATTGAAATTTTTGTTTTGAAGCAGAGTTGTTTTAAGTCGTCAGGGCCTATTTTCAGAGTGTCTCTTGTCTGTTTTGAAACAACGATATAATTGTGTTAATCATATACAACTCCTTCAATGGTGAAAAACAATGACAATAGTGAAGAATTGGAAGGTGAGCGAGGTCTGTTTAAAAGGGCTTCCATGTAAAAGTGAGGGAGAAATAGTTCGATACAAATTTTCAAGCAGAATAATGTGGAAGAAGTTGGTAAGCATCGAAGAAATGGAATTCACATTAAATTGTGTTGGAATTTGAAAATTATTTAAATAACAATTTCAAATGTGAATGCTAATTTTTGAGACAACTGTGAAAGTTTTCTTTAAATTGAGAAAGGAATAAAAAATACCCAGGAGTAAGGAGTAACTCTCAGGATGTCACCATAATGTTCACATGTAAAATTAACCATTAAAAAGATTGAAGTCAACGAGAAAACTTTACTTTTCAAAGTTAAAAGGAGCCAAGATAAAAGTAAATTTTACATGAACTAAAAAAAAACCAAGTTTTTTTAAGCATTTTAAGAATTAATTGGTGGCATATATTTTGGGAAAGTTTTGAGAAGTGTTTTATAAGGAAATAAGTAGTGCCCTTTTTCTCTTATTTTCATTAAATGGAGTAGTTTTGATTGGAAGTGGAGAAAAATAGCTAGTGGGGCTTTGTTGCACTACACAAGAATGACATGACATCAAGTTTTGAAGAATGGCATGACATCAAGTTTTGAAGAATGGCATGACATCAAGTTTTGATTTTGTTGAAGTTTAAATTATAGCATTTATGAATGTAAATATGAGGGAAAATGACATTGTGGTTAGCCAAGCTCATATAGTTACATGGTGTGGTAGAGGTCATTAGTTCAAAACCTTGTAAAGATAATTTTGGGAGATATATTTTTTTAAAGCTAATTTTGGGAGATATTTTTGGAGGTTGTGAACATGATTTTGGTATTTTGGAGGTTGTGAACATGATTTTGGTTTCCATGGGTTGGCAACCCTGAGCATGTCACTATTTGATAAATTTTCAACTCATGCATATTGGATATAACTCACAACAAACTTGATTTTTCATGGTGTTCATTGTATGGAGCAAAGATAAAAGTTCCTAATTGTGTAGTTGCAACTATATAGCATTATTCATCTCTTTATTCTTGAATTTTCTTTGTAAATGGGTGAATTTTTGGTTGAACCCGACACCCAGTTAATTCATCGTAAATTTGTTTATATTGGGTGCATTTTTGGTGGTAACTGACACCCCTTTTTTCAAAGTTGATTGTTGGAGAAAATGGCCAAAGTCGATGATTTGTTGTAGTTATTATGCAATTTAATGTCATCCACTATTCATAGCAGTGTCCAAGTTAGCAAGGACACGCTCTTTGAAAACCAAAGATATTTTCAAAATGCGAAAAGCACAATTGAATTCCTGGAGCTAGAGTCCCAGTTTCAGTGAGATGAACTACATGAATTACAAAAGAAGGATTTTGAACTTGTTTTTGTCCATAATAATAGTTTGTTTGAACCTGATCATCAGTAAGAGAATGATCAGAGTAATGAAGTGGTTTTAGGAGAAAATATGGGTGCAGCGGAAAGTCGTGTTCAGGAAAGTGTATGTGAGAGTCATTAGCATACATATGTGAAGCATGTCATTACCAAAACATGTATAAGACCGTGGGAAGAGATTACACACAATAAACACAGAACTGGTTTGGGTTACAACAAGGATATTCTGGATGTATCTTTTCACATCCCAGATTTTTCTAAACCAATATAATTATGAAGTGTTGGATTTCTGGATGGTGTTGTTCTAGAATAGGTTGATAGACGCCAACATTGTAACAGAGTTGGACATGTGAAAGATCGGTGTTTTGATCTTCACCCGTGTGAGAATTGTGGAAAGTGAAATCATCATACAAATAGATGTTCCAAAAATAAGGCTACTGCAAGAGTGCAGCTAAATTTCGGATAGATTGCTTCTTGGGATTGGACGAAAACATCCAAGAAGATTTACAGGTCATATCGAATAATATGGTCGAGAGTGATGACCAGCATTGTAGTGATGAAGGATACTTCTCACCTTGTGTTTGATAAGGGGGGAACTGTTAATGGTCCTCTATAGGTTCGAGTTTGAGATGTCAAGTGAGTCCGAGTCAGATTTGAGTTGATTTAGCACTTTCATGTTTGGAATTGTTCAAGGAACTATTGTGATAGTTTTAGAGTTTTTGGTTATTTTAAAACCACATTTTTGGTTGTTTTGAGAACCACTATGAAGGTTCCAAAGTTGGTGTTGGTTGAGACCTTGAGTTCTCCCATCTTGGTTTGTGGTCATCCTTAAAAATCATTTTCTATGAGACATTCAGCTCTTGGTTGAGATGCATTTTTTTCACTTTGAGCTCTCATTCTTGGACTTTGGTACAACCCTTTGGATTAAGGGGGATGTTGGACAACTAATCCTCAAGATTAACCTTGGGTCAATTTGGGTAGTTATTGGAGTCCAAGAAATCCCAGGAATTAATTCAAATGTTTCCTATAAGTATTTATATGTACATCATGTACATAATTCTTTGATATTGATTAATATACATTTGATTTGGTTTCCAGTCTTGTGTGTTTTACATTGTACACATACATGTATACGTATACATATATAAGTATTGATTTAATGCATGTAAAACAAAACCCAGAGTGTGGAGAAGTTGAGTGTGCGAGATTTTGGAACCTTAACTAGACTTTTGTAGAGCTTTCACTGTGCTAAATTCTCTGCACAAGCATGGTGCAACCCTTGATTAATATATCTATGTTTATTGCCTGAGAAGAGATAAATTAGTTGCGTACTAGACTATAGACTATGATGAGAATGGAGATGTTTAGGAAGCATATTGAGATCTATGAAGAAATAGAAATCAGAAATCTGGTTTTGCAAAATAACATATCCAAGTCGTTCAGTTTGAGAAATGAGTATTGCCACAACTCGCATGATGGTTTGGCGGCCCACCACACTAATCATGATGGAAACAAAGATATCTAGTGCTCTTCGTCCATAATAACGCTAAAAATTGACGAGCCCACAGTGTGGTTGGTTATTCAAATTTTGATAAACCTGTAACATACAAGCCCTTCATCAAGAAGTGCTCGATCAAAGGGGATGATTATGGACAAGGGGAAGCACATTATTAGTTTGAGAGTGTTGGGAAGAGAGCACTACCTTCATAATTATTAGTCTGTCACCACATTGAATGAATTTGTCAAAGACGAAAGGGCCTGGACTATCGTTGTGGGATATTAAAGTCTTAGGCTACATCTAAAGGAAAATGGAATAAAGGGCCACTTCTTGCCAGTTAATATCGATAAAATATCAATCGATAAGAATAATATATGTAAGGAAAATTACTAGTAAGAATATCTGTAATAAGAATATTATGAGGTCTAAGCAAATGTACCTGAATTGTAATTGCTTGATATCATAAATATTCCACATGTAAAACTATTCAACATGTTTTACAAAGGAGGAGTGTGGAGATAATGATTTTGCATAGCTCCACACTCCTGCACAATGAACTTGATCATTGTGCCATGGTGCGGAGCTCTGCACCACAGACTATTTCTGCACTTCCCTCCATACTATTAATTTTTATTTTGGTCGGCCGAACAATTTTAACGGGAAAGAGTAGAACTTCGTACAAGATCAGCTCTACAATTCAATGATGGTTGAGACGATCAATCTTCCATATAAGAAATCAAAGTGATCAATTCCATGAGCCTAATGAAGGGCTTAGAGAAAAATAAACCACACTACCACTATTAACAACTACTGCAATATCTTCATCCTCCTTAGCAGAATGACAAATCTCGCCTTAAAAGATCTTTAATATCGAGCTTGATGAAGAAATTATGGAAGCTAGTACTGAGATAAACACCGACATGTAGGCTCATCTTATTTCATAGTCTTTAGAAAGCAGAGGGAGGGACATTTTAGTAGTAAACTAGGAAAACCATGACTCAACCATAGAGGATTCGATCTTTGTACTATGGCAAGGCTTGGGTTAATGGTGAAAAAGATCAATGTCCTTACCATCACCTCTAGTCACAAGATGAACATAAGTAGTGTATTCGTTACATGACACTCAAAGCGTGAGGCAGTAGCAATACCTTTAAACTCGTAGGGTCATTGTGAAAAAACTATTTCCTCTTCTATCATTGTAGAAGGTGGGTTATCTAGGGTAGTTATGTCAGCTCAAGGAGGGTATCTATAGGTTTGGGCTTCAGATTGGGCATGCTAAAATTAATTGTCTAGGTAGTTAATGTTGTGTTGGGTTTTTTGTATGACTTAGGGGCGTGGTTCTATTCTCCCAAAGCATTGCCAGCTAAAAAAAACTTTCTTATGGCTCTAATAAAGAAAGATGATTCTTTCCTGAGAGTAGTTTGTGGAAAAGAATGGAGTCCACCAAAGAAGCAGTCTTGATTGATAGAGTGGATAGTTGGTTCATAAGGTGTACAAAATGCATTAGCCAACCGAGGATTGACTTTAGTGAAAGCCTATTGGGTTGTGGTTCCTTTGCGGATCTTGAACCTCAAACAAACTCATAAAAGAAGACTACTATCATATCAGTTTCATCACTCTACACTAAAACATGAATCAAAGAAGAATGATCAAAGAAGCAAGTAAAATAAGCCCCACAATTAGGCATAGTCAGATCCAAAATGGTAAGTGGTTAATAAGTCTTGCCTTAAGATCACTAAGAAATTTATATTTAGTGGAAGGATAGATACATTAAGTGCATTGACCGTTATGAGAAAGGATGAAATAATAGAAAATTAATCCATTTCGTAAAGCCTTGTGTAGAGGAGAAGGTATGTGTGGGAGAACAAGCACCTTCCGCATCTCCGCACAACTTACAAACTAGAATAATTTTCTATTGTTTCATCGAGGTAAGAGATGGATCCAAGCACATTGTGTCACCTCCAAGAAATAGCTATTATGATCCAATTGAATGTCTCACTCGGAGATCATTAGATGTGGTTACGTGGAATCTTAGGAAATTTATATTGCATTCAAGTGTTAAAATCAAATAAAATTCCATCTCTGCACTCACCAGTGGTTGATAGAGAGCCTAACTATAGAAATATAAAAATTATTCCCTACTTCTAATTATAGTTATAGGGTTCTCGACTATATGTAGTCTGGTTTGCCCGACTATGACTAAACATGTGTCCAAATGGCATATAAAATTGAACAAGCCTATATCCATATCATAAGTGGTTGATGACAACCATCATACATGGTAGATGAGAACCTCTACGACGTTTGGGCTTATGCTCTTATTTCAACCCAACTAGGGTGGTAATCAAGCCAACATACCACGAGTGAGACCACCATGTGGGGGGTTTTCATCTGTGGTTGACCATATTGGAATCTGGTCGTGATGTTATCTATGTTGGTGTCTCATCGAACCTCCTCTTCTTGGTGCGATGAGCACTTTCTATTAGTGCAAAATCAATCTTATATAGGATCAAAATTTCTAGAACCTATACATCATAGGGGTTCATCGTTTCTTTCCATATATATCCATCCTCAAAGGATTGCCTGCAATGATGGCTCAATGGTCCCAACCCAAAGATTTTGGTTGGTGGTGTGGTTGGAGGCCCTGACAACAATTATCACTTCTCTGATGAGCACAATTACTATAGATATGCTGGCAAAAAAATTGACATTAATTCTCCTATTAAATGCCCTTAATTGATTACAATTATTTCTTCCAAGCAGTTGCAATGGCAATGCACTTGCCCAGGTAAATTTCTAGGAATGCCACTTTTAGGAGGAGGCATTTTTTTTTTCCAATAATACGTTGACAATACCGCTATCAGCGCAACTCCCTGAAAAGAACAACCTACAGTGCAATTTAGGATTGATATCAATGTAATCCTGGATTGCGAATAGAATAAATAAAATCAATTCACTGTAGGGTTAAAGCAGAGAAACAAGATGGGAAGAAATCATAAATTTACCTATTAGAATGGCAAAGTTGTAATTTCCATGACCTGTAACAAGGACACAACACATAGTTATGATAAGTAACAAAAATTATTCACATATACATATAATAAGATCTTGTATTAAATATTTTGAGTTCAGTACACCCACTAATATTGGAAGCTTCAAATGAGAGCGACAAAGATAAGAAACATACTATTTCCTATAATACCCTAATTACTTGGGCTCACTGAGTAAATTCGTTACATCTTATTTGTGCTTATAGTTCCAAATACTTTTGCAAAAGGTTATTCTGAAACTTTTGTTGGAATCAATCATGGGTACACCTCTTTTGTCATACTTGGATGAAGGGCTCATGGAATTGATGACTTTGATTTCTTATATGGCGACCGGATTGTTGTTTCCATTATTGGCCATTGTTGTAAACTTGTGACCATTGAGAAATTGCAAAAAAACAAATATGTTGGGTGTGGAGCTTGATTATCTTCTTTACTCAGAGGTATCACTGCATTGGACCCCATTTCGTAATGTGGCAGCAACGTCGCCCATTTAGGTGCATCATGAGGGGGGCCTGGGGGGGCGACGACCTTGTAAAATTTCCTTGTAAAATGTTGTAATTCGTAGTCAATCTGGGCCGCTCATCAGGCGGAAATCTGAGAGTAGAAGTTATGTTTAATTTAGGGTTTTTTTCCCTAGAAGGAAACCCCTCGCTATATATGGTGGGATTGTATTGCGGCTATGTAGATGTGTATTTTGAGTGAGAAAGAGAGGAGATTGTGTGAGAGCGAAGAGAGAATTACAGTGGCTCTGTAAAAGGTTTTAATCTCTTCATTTTGCTGGATAATATAAAAGGAAGGACTTGTTGTTTTTTCATGGACATAGGCAAAATTGAGTGAACCACATATATCTATGTCTCTCTTGTTTTTATGTGTTTATATATCTACAATATTTTATGTGTTCCATTGCTCTATAATATATAATTTTCTAACAATTGATATCAGAGCCGAAGGTCTATTTGGCTGATAAACTCGCAAGAGAGAAGGGTTCCTAGTTCGAGTGGGAGAAATGGCAGAAGATGGTAGGGTTAGGGTCAAAAATTTTAACGTCCAAAACTACTAGATGTGGAAGATGCAAATAGAAGATTATATGTATCAGAAAGACATGTACCTAACATTGAGCGGAAAGACAAAGAAGCCGACGAGTATGATAGACACAGAATGGGATATTCTCGACAGAAAGGCACTTGAAACAATACGAACATGCCTAGCAGTGTCGATATCCTTTAATATATCAAAAGAAACGACAACAGAGGGGTTAATGGCGACATTGGCCAAACTATATGAAAAACCCTCAGCCTCAAATAAGGTATTCCTTATGAAGTGTTTATTTAATATGAAGATGTCAGAAGGTGGACCTGTTACTAATCATTTAAATGAATTTAATATAGTTACAAGTTAGTTAAGTTTTGTAGGGGTAATTTTTTATGATGAAGTTAGGGCTTTGTTATTTATATTCTCATTGTCAGAAAGTTGGAATGGTTTAGTTATGGCCATTAGTAACTCTGTCTTTGGATCTACTACTTTAAATTTTTATGATGTTGTTCGTGTAATCCTTAGTGAGGAAATGCGACGGAAAAGCTCTGGCGAGACATTAATTCTTTGACTGTAGAGACTAGGGGAAGAAAAATGGAAAGAGGAAAGAGCCCAAGATATCGCAGTAAGTCAAGGAAAAGTAGATACAAGTCCAGATCGGGGATAATGTGTTGGAAATGCAGGAAGAAAGGACACCTGAAGCAAGGCTAAAAGTCTCAGAAGGGAAAAGAAGGAGACGCGCAAAAAGACAACAATCATGAAGCAAATGTGACAGGTGATGTGTTGCAAAATGATTTGATTATTTCATTAGAAAATATTATTGATGCTTGGGTGGTAGATTCAGGGGCCTCATTCCATGCCACACCTGATAGGAAACATTTTCATGATTATGTTCATGGATATTTTGTACAGGTTCGATTGGGTGATGATAAATCTTGTAAAATCATTGGAATGGGTATAATTTTCATAAAACAAGAGAATGGAAATCAATGGTTGTTGAAGGAGGTAAGGCATGTTCTAGACCTAAAGAAAAATCTAATTTCAATAGGGCATTTGGGAGGTGAAGGTTTTGTAACCACTTTTACAGATAAAACCTGGAAGGTCACTAAAGGAGCCTCGGTAATAACAAAAGGAGAAAATGTTGGTACATTGTATTTATGCAATGGTATTTCTAATTCTATTAATTCTTTAACCTCTACATGAGCAGATACGACATTGTGGCATCATATGCTTGGGCACATAAGTGAGAAGGGGATGCAGATTCTTCACTAAAGAAATTTATTGCCAGGTTTGAAGCATGTTGATTTGGAATTATGTGAGAATTGTGTTTATGGAAAACAGAAGAGAGTCATATTCCTCAGTGTTGGGAAAGGAAAGAAGAGCGGAAAATTAGAGCTTGTGCATACAGATGTATCGGGACCTGCTCAAGTATCATCTATCGATGGCTCTCGTTATTATGTTACTTTTACTAATAATGAAACTAGACAAACCTAGATTTATTGTATTCAAAATAAATCTGATGTATTTTATACTTTCAAGAAATGGAAGGCTTTGGTTGAAAATGAGGTAGAAAAAGGTTGAAGTGTCTCAGATCAGACAATGGAGGTGAATATTGAATAGGGAAAATTTTAAGAACCCCTCCTAAATTTATAAATATAATAAATGGGCGAATCTCCATGGTATATAGGAAAAATGGAAGGCGATTTTATCAATAATATAATATGTATATATAATTTTTTGGTGAATCTCTCACCAGGCATGGCCAATATTTTACTCAATTATAAAATCTTGTAAGATCTTGGCGAGTCTTTCACTAAATAATAAAACTTTGTAAAGTCCTAGTGAATCTTAGCATAGGCTACATGTTGGTTTAATTCCCCCATTTAAATAGGCTACATTCCAGGTGAATACCATGGGTCAATACCATGTGCCATTTTGGTGAATACCATGGGTCAATACCATGTGCCATTTTTATTTTTATTAATTCTAATATTAGGGTTAATAATGGTTTTTTGCATGGTATTAATAACAATCTAGTCCATGGTATTTGTCCCATAGTATTTTGGCCATAGGTTTCACCTAAATATAACCCATTTTTCGAGTGTTCCTAAATATAAGGTGACTTATGGAGTAAATATAAAAAAATGTTTTATTTGTTTACCATACCTCTCATTTATTTATATTTTTATTAATTTACCATACCTCTTTTACAAATATGGTATTTGGCCCATAGGATTCACTTAAATAAAACCTCTTTCTTGAGCCTTCATAAATAGAACGAGGGTTATGGACTAAATATAAGAAGAGGTTTCATTTATTTACGATACGTCTAGTTTATTTATATTTTTATTTATTTACCATACCGTTTGAGTAAGTATAAAAAGACGTTTTATTTATTTACCATCCCTCCATTTTACTTATATTTTTATTTGTTTACACCGTTACATGTATATAAGGTGACTTATGGAGTAAATATAAAAAATGTTTTATTTATTTACCATACCTCTCATCTATTTATATATTTATTAATTTACCATACCTCTTTTATAAATATGGTATTTGGCCCATAGGATTCACTTAAATAAAACCTATTCTTGAAAATGGGCGAATGGATTCACTTAAATAAAATCTATTCTTGAAAATGGGCGAATGGAAGGTTGTAAGTCCTAATTTCAAGGGCTAAATTTACCTTTTTTACCCTCTCCCTTAAAATAAGGTGGGCTATTTGAGGTGATTTGTAAAAATGTACTATGATACAAAATATTCGCCCACTAAAAATTTAAAACCCCTTAATTTCGCCAAAGGGCGAACATTCGCCCCTAAAATTATCCTTGATATTGAAGCAAAGAGTTTGATAAATGTTGTTCAGAGAATAAAATTCACAGAGAGAAGATAGTTCCAGGAACACCACAAGAAAATGGTGTGTCAGAAAGAATGAACGGGACAATCATGGAGCGTGGATGAACATGAAAGTTCCTTTCCAAGGTGCATGGGATTGCATGTAGGATTGCCTTTACAATTTTGGGCAGATGTTGTACATATTTCTATTTATCTAATAAAAGAGGGTCTTCAAGTTCCTTGGATGGTGGTATTCCAGAGGACACATGGGTAGGGAAAAAGGTAAACTAATTTTTAAAGGCATTTGGTTGTGAAGCCTTTGTCCACATTAATAAAGAAAATAGAACAAAGCTTGAGGAAAAATAAAAGAAATGTACCTTTATTGGATATGTTGTTAATGATTTTGGTTATCGCTTTTATGATTACGAAAAAAACAAAATCATTAGGAGGAGAGATTTCATATTCAATGAAAAGGTTTTGTATAAAGATCAGATGGAGGAAAAGAAACAGGAAAAATAAAATAGAGAATACACAGTGCTTGATGAGATCACAGAAAAACTGAAGATGCCTGAAAATCATAATGATCAACAGTCAAAACAACAACAATAAGCACCTCAAACACCTGAAAGTAGTGTTAGGAGAGATACCAGGATAAATAGACCCCCTGAACGATATTCTCCTTCATTATATTATGTATTGTTGACTGATTCTGGTGAACCAGAATGTTATGGAGAAGCAGTGCAGGTAGGAACCAGGAAGAAATGGGACCAAGCCATGAAAGAAGAGGTGGACTCCTTAGTACATAACAAGACTTGGGACTTAGTCAGGTTGCCCGCAGGTAAAACAACATTGCAGAATAGATGGGTTTACAGGTTGAAGGAAGAAGATGGAGGTAGAAAAAGGTATAAAGCTATACTTTGGTGAAGGGGTTTGCACACAAAAAGGGTATGGACTTTGATGAGATATTTTCTCCTGTTGTGAAAATGACTTCAATCGGAACTATTTTAAGTCTTGTAGTAGCTGAAGATTTGCATCTTGAGAAGTTAGATGGAAAGACAACCTTTCTCCATGGGGATTTGGAGGAAGAAATATATATGCAGCAACCATAAGGATATGAAGTAAAAGGGAAGGAGAAACTAGTGTGCAGGTTGAAGAAGAGCTTGTATGGCTTAAAACAGACTCCAAGGCAATGGTATCTAAAATTTGACAGGTTTATGTTTGAACAAGGTTATACTAGATGTAACTCTGATAATTGTGTTTATCTCAAAAGGAAAAATGATGGCATTTATATTATATTTTTATTGTATATAGATGACATTCTTTTTGCAGGTTCTAACATGCAGGAAATAAATGTGGTCAAAATAAAATTGGTAAACTCATTTGCAATGAAGGATTTGTTGGGTTGTGTTATATTCTTTCCACGACTAGGCACCCTAATTAACCGGGGGTTAGAGGAGGGGCGGAGCCCCCCCTTTGTTGCACCGATTGCATACCAAGGGGGTCACAAGGGGTTTGAGGGGGGCGGTGTTGGCTTGTTTTGGCCTGACCCAGGTTTGGATGAGTTATTCAGCTAACAAATCCCATAGCTACCGGCCCTTTCGGCAACAACCCGCAGATCGCAGACTGAGGTCTCACCCGAGGTAGCAGGGGAGGGTGCTAGAACCAGGTTTCCACACCCTAGGGATGTCTAGATGTGTACTGGAGGGTTTGCGCACTGTTCTATAACTCCACGCTGCTTGACCTTCGCACTGATCCAGGGTGATTATAATTTTCTTATTCATGCGCTATTCTACTTGAAGGAAGTAGTTATGATTCAGAACTATTCAACAGGGTCTTTAAGCAAACATTTAACCAACATAATTTATTTGCGCACAAAATGAACCCAGATTTGCATACATTCATCACATTTTCATTAACCAGATATAGAAAGGTAAACCATAAAAACAGATGCGCGATAATACATAATTACAGAAGCAAACTTATATTTATTATTATTCTTCACCAATACATCAATACATCCAAATCTACCCTGTGCACCTAGCTATAGGGGTCCGTGCACACAGCTGTGGACTTCCTAAGTCTCTGTGCACATAGCTGCAGAGCCTGTACCTCCTACCTAACCCTCGACTCAGACTTACAGATGCTTTCGATATTTCTACTTCAAGTACCCGTTACATTTCATGCCAAAAGAACTGCCTTTCCCTCATAAAACCACACTCTATTTATACCCTTCCCTGGCCCGCGCTACTTGCATGGGCCGACTCTATTTACATTAATTTTTATTATTTTCAGGCGCACTACCCTTTGACTCAATCTATTACAATTTGCGCTCCGTGCATTCAGCGGAGTCTTTATCCTAACTTTACCCAAAATTTCCAGCTTCGCGCCCTGTAACCATTGCGCAGGGCTTCCGCTACCCAACAGTCCCCTAACACAATCATCGTGACTCGTCCCGAGTCACTCGTTGACGCAACTAGACACTGTGCCTTGGCTTCGCGGTTTGCCTCACTGTGAGTGACGGTCGTCGTCCTAGTACTCCTTCCTTGTCTCTTGCCACGCTTCATCCGTCTCCTACTTCAGTGTTTCTACCAGATCTCGCACCCAATAATGCTCATTCTACTATGCTCGGTTAACACAGAACACCCCCTCCAAGGATTCTAGCGCGAGAAGGGGAGCCACCTCCTGGTACCACCGTAGCTTCTTCTGACCTTCATACCTGCCCTTCACATCGTTTGCTGCAGCTTGTGTTGCAATTTTGCAAGACCCTGGCTGCTGGCCATAAGATCCCAATCTTCGAGGGACATTAGAGGTGACTTACTAACTGCATATCTACCCATGGTCGCCATCTGTCGCCATCTGTTCATCCTTTCGGTGTCTGGTTGTAGTGTGCCGACCTACCTCTGGGCGAGGCGACGGCCTTCGAACCAATTCTGCTTCGTGTTCCCTCTTTTCCGGTACATCTCCTACTAGTGATGTTGTAGCCTGTGGGATGCCCGCAGCTATCATCTACATACTCATTATAGAGTCTTGCCTCTTCATCGACTAGATTACTACCTTCGGGCGCATGTCGTGTGCATAGATAATGAACAGCTCCATCGGGGTTTTCGAATTGTAGGGCACCGAGTGGACTCCCTTTGGTCATTTATAAGCCAGGAAAAGTTCAAATGCAGTGATTTCCGCTCGTCCCTGCTCGTGTAACCTTCTCGTGTGGAATCTGTGGCCATTCGTTCCATATCTGGCTCGTACTGTATCTCTTAATGTCCCGTCGCCCACTCCGTTTTGCCATGTTGCCGACATCGTGTCATGAATAGTGATATCAACAGTCATCATTGTGATCGGAGCATCCACGTGAGCTTCCTCGCACCACCGTGACCCTTGTGTTTGGTCAAATGCTCACGCACTATGGTACTCGCGTATTTGTCCCCCACGTTGTTTTATCATCCCCGCTCTCTTTCAACTGGTTGGAGCGGTGAGACTATCTTCTCCTTGGCTAGTCAGGCGGTCGACCCACCCATGTAGAGCTTTAGGCGACTGCCATTCACTCTTCCTGGAAATGGGTCTCCATTGAGTTTAGCCAGTTGAACCACGCCTCCATCGGTAACTTCTTTGATGACATAGGGTCCCAACCAGTGCATGCGGAGTTTTCCTGGGAATTTTTCGAACTTACTGTCATA
Source organism: Pinus tabuliformis (assembly GCA_031772625.1). Classification (NCBI taxonomy): domain Eukaryota; kingdom Viridiplantae; phylum Streptophyta; class Pinopsida; order Pinales; family Pinaceae; genus Pinus; species Pinus tabuliformis. Next base: position 1,855,882,887 of record CM062816.1, read on the forward strand.
CAGCAAGACTAGATCATTCTCCTTGAAGGTGCGCACCTTGATATGGTGATCATGCCATGCTTTCTCGCACTGTTTCTATACCTGCTGATGGAATCCAGCCAAAAACCATTCCTCCTCCAATTCTTCTAGCTGTGCGAGCCTCTCTTCTAATGCCCCACGGTCTGCCATACCTGTAATTGCTGCAATCCGCAGATTAGGCACAATATATTCCATAGGCATAATGGCCTCCTGGCCATAAACTAACCGAAACGACGTTTGGCCTATCAGATTCTTGCATGTGGTTCTATATGCCCATAGCATAACAGGAATTTGCAAATCCCAGTCATTTTGTTGCGCATTGCAAACTTTCGTCAACGCAGTTTCCAAAATTTTGTTGAAGGCCTCAACGGTCCCATTCACTTGCAGATGGTAGGGCGTACTCTGTTGGTGATAGATTTGGAATTCCTTAGTGAGTGCGCTGATCATTTCATTCAAAAAATGTGTTCCCCTATCGCTCATGAGAATTTTGGGGCAGCCGAACCTAGTTAGTATGTTTTCGAACAAGAATTTTGCCGTTGTCGTCGCCGTGCAATCTTTAACTGGCTATGCCTCGACCCATCGGGTCAAATATTCAGTCGCAGTGATGATATAGCACACGCCTGTCTTTCCTCGCGGTTTAATAGGCTTGACGAAGTCAATCGCCCATTTCTCAAACGACTGTAGTGTCATCTGTGGTTGAAGTGGCATTTCGTCCCTTCGCGACAGCTTGCCCCTTCATTGACATACATCGGAGGCCTGACAATATGCCTTCGAATCTTGAAATAGAGTGGGACACCATAATCTGGTGCAAAGAATCTTCTGGGCTATGGCGTGGCCCACATAATGTCCGCCAGCAACCCCTCCATGTGCTTTGGCCAAGATCTGTCTGTGCTCGATTTCGGGTACGTGTCTGCGCAATATTTCATTTTTACCCAGCTTGTAGAGGTGCCCTGCAATTACGGTAAAATATGTTGCGCATATCACCAATTCCTTCTTTTGCTAGACAGAATACCCCTGTGGCGCAGTGCCCGTAGTTAAAAAGTGGATTATATCTTTAAAGTGACCATCTGCAATATGCACAACATATAATTAAGCGTTTGGAAGTCCTTCTTCTAGATTTGTTGGTTCTTCACTAGTCTCAATTCGGGACAGATGATCCAGACCTGCATTCAGACGTCCCGGCTTTACAACAACCTCAAAATCATATTCTTGAAACAACAGCAACCATCGACAAATGCACCCCCCCAACACAGGCTTATTCACTAGGTACTTGAGCGTAGAGTGATCCGTGTACATCTTAAAATGTCCTCTGAGTAGATAGTGACGGAACTTCTGGAGCACGTATACCATCGCTAATCCCTCTCGCTCAGTAGTGGAGTAATTCTTCTCTGCCTTGGACAACCTGCGACTTGCGAATGCAATCAGATGGTCCAGCCCCTCCGCTCCTGGTTGAGTGAGTACCGCTCCCAGTGTGATACAAGATGCGTCCACATGCACATGAAACTCGACGTCCCATTTCGGAAAGACCAATATAGGAGCGAAAGCCATTTTCTCCTTAAGCGTCTCTAGGCTTCTGTTGCATTCCTCATTCCAGCAATAAGTAGCATCCTTTTTTAGCAATTGCTCCATCAGAGCCGTAATCTGGGCATAGCTTTTGATGAAATTCCAATAGTAGCTCGTGTGTCCTAACGTAGCACGTAGCTGCTTTACACTGCGTGGCGCTTGTAGATTCAATATGACAACGATTTTTTCCAGATCCACCATCAGTCCTTGCTTACAAACCACATGGCCCAGCAAGTTCCCGAAAGGGACAAGAAAAGTACACTTCTTTAAGTTGAGCGCAATCTGGTGTCGTCGGCAGGTATCCAACATTAATCGTAAGCTCACGACATGCTTCTTGACCAGGCCAAAGACGGTCCAGTCATCTAGGTAGACTTCTAAGAACTTGTGGATAAACTCCTTGAATGCAGCTACCACAATACGGGAAAATATCGTGGGCGCATTCTTCAATCCAAAGGGCATTATTGTATATTGAAAACAAACCCATTCAGTAGCAAACATTGTCTTGCTCCGATCTTCGGGTGCGATCTTGATCTGATGGTACCCAGAGAACCGGTAAGTGAAGGAGTATGCTTCCTACCCGCCCACATTTTCTAGTACCTCATCTGTAAAGGGTGTTGGGAATGGATCGTTAACACACGCATCATTGACCTTTCGTAGATGCACAGATGTGGATCTCCCCTTTCTGTTTCTTCTCCTGTACGACCATAGGGCTTACCCAATCAAACTCCTCAACCGGTTCAATAATTCCTGCTGCCAACATCTTATCCAATTCCTCGCGGAATTTTTCTTTGTATTTTGGATTCAATCGATAGGGTCGCTGCTTCACTGGCTTCACATCTGGCTTCAAAGTTATCTTCATCATCCCTAGGTCTCCTAGAATCCCTTTTAACTCCATCATTTTTGTAGGAAATAAATCGCGGTATTCGCAGAGTAGTTTGACGACCTTTTCCACCGTGGCGTCGTCCCAGTAGTCCCCAAGCGTGGCATACTTCGGCTCTTCCTCTGTTCCGATATTTACTTGCCTTGTTTTCAATGACGCTGTGATGTCTGGATCTTCTATCTCAGGGCCGCGCACCTCACGATTCCCTTCAGATTCTGGTATATTGATGTTACGCGGGTCATCCTCATCATCTTCTGCTTGTACATTATAACATGCTAAGGCCTGGTTCAACTGTCGCGACCAGTCTGATGGCCTGACTTCTTCTGGTTCCGGCGGTGTTCTGAATATCGCGGCCTTTACTAGCTGTAATGTGTCATCCATAGTATCCATCCATTGGTCTTCAAAGAGAAAAGTCGACAAAAACCCTTCGCGTAGGATATCCCATTTGCCTGTGCCATGCCGGAGCTTTGTTTCCGTATACCAGTTTCTTGGAATGACATCCAGGGTATGATAAAAATAAGTCCACCCATTCCAGTTGAGGCTCCACACCATAAGCTTGGGTCCAATTGGTGAGGTGTATGCGCGGATCATCTCGTCCATTATATTTCACCATTATTCGTAGCTCGGGCTTCCCAAATCTTATCTGCATCATGCGCCTGTAGCTTTTCTAATCTTCGAAGGTTCCTACATGGGTATCCCACCATCGCGTCGGTGTCGTGCGCAATGCCCATTTTAGTGCATCGAACCGTTGGTACTCTGGTACTGTGCTTTCGAACTTATCCAAGAAGTCCTCTACTACTGTTAGCCCGTCATACGTTGCTAGTTCGCGGTTCTGAACTTTAATGCAATACAGGGATTTCGTCATCATATTATAGTGTAATGTGGTTGTCTCATTCACCCTGTTGCACCATCGTTCGTCCTCCACATATGAATCACTGGCGTAACCCTGTGAGAATCTCCGCTCCTCTGTTGCAGCAAGTTTGTAGATACTATCTAATACATTGTCCCTCTCTTCACTACATGCCAGTTCTGTGTAGTGCGTTCCGTCTGTTGGGTCTAGCGGAACAACGACCCAGAGCAACTTCTTCTCGAATATCATCTTCCTCTTTTTGAGATTAATAACCCCATTCATATCAATGGCCCAGTCTATCCCTAGAAATGCAGGATACAGACTATGTTCATCCATAATTTCAATAACTTCAAAATCCATCTGGGTACTTACGCCATCAATGTCTACTGTAACCCCTTGCAGCCTTCCCATGGGCAAGATCTTCTGTTGGTTGGCCAGCCGCAACTGGATAGGAGACCATTGTAGTGTAGGCTTACCCATGCGCTCCCAAGTCTGTTTAGGCAATACGTTTGCATCAGAACCTAGGTCCAGAATGACCTGATCCATCTCGTAGTCACCAATTTTCACTATTAGCCACATTTCCCGACTCGTCCGTGATGCATGTCTTCCTATTTTCCGGACTATGCGAGGTTCACCCCACCCTGCGCATCTATTAATCACTTCCTGTAACCCTCTAACTGCCCGGTTGTCGCGAAGCAGTTTTAGGCATGTCTCTAAGAAGGTAGTCATCATCGAGGGATCCCGAGTTGGCTCAGGCGGATCCCTACTACCTTGGGTAGAGACGTCCATGAAGCTTTCCCTAGCTTCCATATTAGTCTTCCCATCGACCTTTCTTGTAGTTGCACCATGTCACAATATCCTGTTGACTGTGGGTTCATAGTCGTGGGGTTCGGATCTCATCATCTGCACATTTTGCATTGTTGTAGGAGGCGCTGCCTTCTTTTCACAAATTTTTGCTATCAGCATGGGGAAATCTAGCAGCTCGTGATCGAATTGCTCATAATACGGACATGATATTCGGGTTGGATTGGTACAATCTCACGCATAATGTCCCGGTCCTCCACAGTTGTAACAGATTAGCTGCCCGCGACCCCTTCCTAGTCCCATTACGCCCCATCCTTGACCCCATCCTAGAAACCTACCATGCCCAATTGCTGCGGCTGGATCCTAACCTCGCCCCTTAGTCTGCATTCTGTAGGCAGGTGCCTGGTCCATCAACATTCAATAACTACGACAATCCCTTTCTTCGTGACCCACTGATCTACAAAAGTTGCAAAAGAGCTGCTGGGGGGTCTGGTTGTATTTTGGTAATAGATGACAATTATCCATGTTGTGCTTTCCTCCTACTTGACAGATTGCGCACCAGAGCGGGGCGACCGCGCTCGGCCCTATTTGTGCCTCTGGTCGCAATGGTGTCGGTCCCCCTGTGACCACAAAATTCACCGACACTGGACAATGATCCTTATCGTGTCCCTGGCCTCTGCACTTGATGCACCATACTTCCTCCTAGATTTTTGAACGCGGCATCTGGTCGTGTTTTAACTTTTGTATCTCCAAACACAAATTTTGGACCTGCGCTTGGATTTGCTGAACTCCCAACCCTGGGTCCTGTACCAGGGTTTCGTGCAGCCGCATTGCCGCTTCCAATGCTTCCGCTTGGGTTGAGATCTTTTGTTGTGACAAAGCCGTCTTTAGATATGGTATTAACGATGCGACGAACCAAGCGCAATGTTGTGCATCCGTCAGGGTCATGTTGGCCTCGCAAATGGTGCTTTTCAACCTCTGATCCAGATCCCATGGAGTCTCGCCAGGCATCATCGTGATCTCTTTGAATCCTACGACTGACTGTGCTTCTGTCTTTGGCTAGCTAAACTCCTTTTTCAATTTAGTATGGATATCTGCTATCCCCGCCGTTGGGTTGGTGCTTGAATACTTCATGTACCATGTTAGTGCCCGGTCCTGCAGCGCGCTGACTAAGATGGCTTTCTTGATGTTATCATCCGCGACTTGCTGCGTGTTCCATACTGATGTTAGCACAAACCAAAATTGTTTCGGGTCTTCGCCTCCGGCTCCCTTAAATACAGGTAACTAAATTGCATTCGCCATTGCTACTCTTAATATATCACCATCCCTGGTTTTCTTGAATTTTTCGACGTTCTTTCTCTATTGGGTCCTCGCGTTCCACACCTAAACACCCTTTAGGTAGATCCCGATCCTAGCAACGGAACCATTTGTTGGCTTGTTTTGGCCTGACCTAAGTTCGGAAGAGTTATTTAGCCAAACAAATCCCGCAGTTACCGGCCCTTTCGGCAACAACTCGCGGAGCGTGGACTGAGGTCTCACCCGAGGTAGTAGGGGAGGGTGTTGGAACCAGGTTTCCGCACCCTAGGGATGTCTAGATGTGTACTGGAGGGTTCGTGCACTGTTCTATAACTTCGCGCTGATATAGGGTGATTATCATTTTCTTATTCATGCGCTACTCTACTTGAAGGAAGCAGTTATGATTCAAAACTATTCAACAGGGTATTTAAGCAAACATTTAACCAACATAATTTATTTGCGCACAAAATGAACCCAGATTTGCATACATTCATCACATTTGAATTAACCAGATATAGAAAGGTAAACCATAAAAAAAGATGCACGATAATACAAAATTACAGAAGCAAACTTATCTTTATTATTATTCGTCACCAATACATATATACATCCAGATCTACCCTGCGCACTCAGCTGCAGGGGTCCGCGCACACAGCTGCAGAGCCTCTACCTCCTACCTAACCCTCAACTCAGACTTACAGATGCTTTCGATCTTTCTACTTCAAGTACGCATTACATTTCATGCCAAAAGAACTGTCTTTCCCTCATAGATCCGCGCTCTATTTATACCCTTCCCTGGCTCGCGCTCCTTGCGCGGGCTGACTCTATTTACATTACTTTTTATTATTTTCAAGCAGATTACCCTTTGACTCAATCTATTACAATTTGCGCCCCGTGCGTTCAGTGAAGTCTTTATGCTAACTTTACCCAAAATGTCCAGCTTCGCACCTTGTAACCGTTGCACGGGGCTTCCGCTACCCAATAGGCAGTTAGTCCCCCTCTATGGGGTGCAAGGCAGTGCCCAGGGGAAATTTTTTTGGGACCCTATATTAGGTGGGAGAACCTACCTATGGTTTTGTGCATGGTTTTCGCACATGGTTTTGGGTGTGATGGCTTTCGGTCCATGGTATTGGATGCTTCGACATGTATATATATGTATTGTAACATTGAAAGGAACATAATGAAAAATCAAACTGGTAGTCACGGTTTTGGGATCCAGGGGAAAATCTTTGTGTTTATTTGTTTTATGTGTTATGCTCTCGCCTTTGTTTATTTTCTATTTTTAGAATTCGTATGCAGGTAATTTCTGTACGGGGTTAAAACCTACAGGATTTGGGTGATGCAAAACAAAAACCTTAGTATGAGAATAACTAGAGACAGGATGAATTGAAAATTAACATTGTCATAGAGTGAGTACATACAATTGGTGTTGAAAATATTTAATATGCAGAATGCAAAACTAGTTAGTATACCTTTGGCTAGCCATTTCAAACTAAGTAAGGAGGTTTGTCCCAAGACTCAAGAAGAAATGGCGTATATGTATAAAGTTCCATATGCATCAGCAGTTGGAAGCTTAATGTATGCAATGGTCTGCACAAGGCCTGATATTGCACATGGAGTGGGAGTTGTAAGCAGGTACAAACAATCTAGGAAAATAAAATTGTATGGCGGTGAAGTCGATTCTTAGGTATTTGAGAGGTACCACAAATCAAGCATTATGATTTGGTGGTTCAAACATTGCCATATAGGGATACGTTGATGCAGATATGGCAGGTGATAGAGATAATAGGAGGAGCACCATAGGGTATGTGTTTATTGTAGGTGGAACAACTGTCAGTTGGGTTTCAAAACTGCAAAGTGTTGTTGCACTCTCAATGATGGAAGCAGAGTATGTTGCTGCTACAGAGGCTAGTAAAGAAATCATTTGGTTACAAAGGTTTCTGGATGAATTGGGTAAGAAGCAAGAGTTGGGTAGGTTATACAGTGACAGCTAGAGTGCCATACATCTTGCAAAGAACTCTACATTTCATTCCAAGGTTAAACATATACAACTCAAGTACCATTTCATATGGTCAGTGTTGGAAGATGGACAATTGAAGCTGGAAAAGATACACACTAGCCAAAATCCTGCAGATATGTTAACAAAAGTTGTAACCAAGGAGAAACTGAGATTTTGCTCAGTTTCAATTAGTCTTCAAGTATGATGATGAAGATGAGAAACAACCAAGTCCAAAGTGGAGTCATTGTCCAACAAATGAAGCAGTGGTGGAGTTGCTATAATCAGTCTCCAAGTGGGAGATTGTTGGGTGTGGAGCCTGATTATCTTCTTTATTCAGAGGTATCGCCGCATTGGACCCCATTTGGTAATGTAGTGGCAATGATGCCTGTTTATGTGTGCTGCCAAGGGGGTCCATGGGGGGGGAGACAACCATGTAAAATTTCCTTGTAAAATGTTGTCATTTCGTAGTCAATCTGGGTTGTTTATCAGGCAGAAATTTGACAGTAGAAGTTATGTTTAATTTAGGGTTCTTTGCCCTAGAAGGCAACCCCTCGCTATATATGAGGGAATTGTATTGTGGCTATGTAGATGCGTATTTTGAGTGAGAAAGAGAGAGGAGATTGTGTGAGAGTGAAGAGAGAATTACAAGGGATCTGTTGTAGGTTGTATCTCTTCATTTTGCTAGATAATATAAAAGGAAGGACTAGTTGTTTCTGCATGGACGTGGCCCAAATTGGGTGAACCACATAGATCTGTGTCTCTCTTGTTTTTATGTGTTTTTTGTGTTTATATTTCTACAATATTTTATATGTTCGATTGCTCTATAATATATATTTTTCTAACAAAATATGAAATTTTCCATTTGGGGGATCAGACTATTATTCCCTTTATTGGCAATTTGCCATTATTGTGAGCTTGTGACTTGTAAAAAAAAAAAAAAAACCAAAATTCGTACTTTACCTAGGGATCCTGAAATAATTACATCTCTGCATACAAAACCATATCAGTGATTGGTGTCTATGACACAATGTTTAATGTTAATTGAAATGGTTTCAACTCACAACCCCTATGCCACCGACCAACCTATGTCCTATACCAGGTGTGACTGAACTAATTAGACTCATTTCTCTTTTTAACATTTTCTCCATCACTCATATATACAGGGAATTAAATGTTGATGCAGATGGCATATTAAAAAGAGGGCATTACAATGGAGATAGGTTCCTAGTAGATTTTGACGAAGCAAAATGACACTTTCAATGCATACTACCATCGACCTTTTATGGACAGGTATATGGATGCCTAAATGCATTGCCCACAAACTTTCTATTCATAGTTTTCCTTCATGAATAGTACAAGATTATATACTTGCTCCTATATACTACTTTTCATGGAATTACAACTCTGTCTTTGGACAACTTTTAGCATCTTATGAACAATAATGTAAAAATAAGTTGCATTTCAAAATTGTCTAATTTTTTTTATTTTTTTTCACAAAAATAGTTATATATATAACATATGATATAACCTCTATTTTTTTTGTAAAATCTCAACTACATACAAGAAAATTCCAACTCTTTTAGACTATTCTAAAGACATGCGTTGTCATATCTCTACAACTGTAATTTTGTATCTTTTATATTATTATTATTATTATTAAGAATATAAATAAAAAATACATCTTTTGATCATGAAAACCCAATGTTTATTTTATACTATGAAAAGTATTTAGGTTTTTACTTTATGTTCATAATGACATTATGATAAATATAAAAGATGATTTATGTTCATAATGACATTATGATAAATATAAAAGATGATACTCTATCAGGGACAAAGAATAAAAGGCATGCTTTACCCTTGCATAATCCTTAGTAATAAGGTTTTGGCTTTATATTGAGTATTTATTATTAAATATTAATATATTTAAATTTAAAATAGTAAATATTATATATCATAAAATTAATTAATTTTTGCTTTGAGGTTGATATTAAATATTTATATATTTTTATCTAAAAATTAAAAGAATAAATTAAACTAATGATACTTAAAACTTTTCTTTTATGGAAGGTGTTGCTTGATTTATACGCATGGGATCATGAGAGCAAAGGTGGAAAGAGTGAGGATAGTGGAGTAAAGGAGATATTTTTTTTTTTATTTTTCTTTTTATTACAGTGCAGCATTACAATAAAGATGGAAGATATAATTATTAAAATAAGAAATAAAAGTGATACTTGCTTTATCTTTATCTTGATAGCTTTGCAGATCAGAAAGAATATGGTGAAAAAGGACGAATGAGTGAAATCAAAGTTTTATTTGAAATTAAAAAATTGATGTATACATGTATATAAAATTATTAAAAGTAAAAATGGAAAAAATTGAAAATTATTAAAAGTAAAAATGGAAAAAAAATGAATATGGAATAATAAAAATTTAATGTATAATTTTAATAAATAAAATTTTAAGTATTTAATTTTATTCAAGTATTAACATTATTTTTTATTGAGTTAATATTGAATATAAAATGTATAAGTTATCAGGATTTTATATATTATTGAATATAAAATTTATTATTTATGGAAATTTTATATAATATTATTTTATTTTATAAATTATTTTTATTAGAATAATAAAAAAATAGAATTAAAAAAATTATTACTTCATATATATCTTAAGTTATTTTATCTATTCTAAGTTTGATATTTAATATTATTAAATTTTACATGTCCAAATTCAATGTTGCAAAATTTTTGTAATGGTATTTAATATTCGTTATTTTTTAATTTAAAGTTTTAGGTTTAAAAAGATTTGTGATTAAGTTATTTTATCTAATTCTAAGTTTGATATTTAATATTATTAAATTTTACATGTCCAAATTCAATGTTGCAAAATTTTTGTAATGGTATTTAATATTCATTATTTTTTAATTTAAAGTTTTAGGTTTAAAAAGATTTGTGATTAAAAAGATTTTTCTAGAATTTTAATATTTCAATTTATTTTTTATGTTTTTGTAGTATATGTTTTTCTTCATATATAGTAAATTAAATCGCTTATTTCATAAGAATAATATTAAATATATTTAATATAAATTGCAACCATTTTTTATTAACAAGTTTTTTTTGTTTTGTTTTTTTGTTTTTTTTGTTTTTTTATGGAAGTGTTATATAAGCATAATAATAAAATAACTAATTCTTAGTATGATAATAAGTGTAAAATTATCAGAAAAGTAAGTCAACACTCATTTTTTTAATGAATTTTTAATACTAAATAATATAAATAATACAAAGATCTAATTAATAGGAAGAAAATGCACTACATCAAAAGAAAGTGAAAGAAACATTAAACTCTTGATGGAGAGAACTTTCTACTTTATAAGTTCCTTAATATTATGGACAATATTCCAAGATTCCAAATGTTTTTGCAAAGGATGAAGTAAATTTTTGGGTTAAATGGCTTGTAAAAGGGAAAGCTAGGGACATTGACTACTACCCAGATGAAATTTTAAAAATTGGAGAGCCTACACATATATACATTGAAAATTTGAGTCAATGTTTAGGAAATCCTCTTTAGTATTAAATTTAAAAACTTTGTATATGAGAGATGAGGATAGGCCCTCCAATTTTTAAGATTTCATCTTGATTATTGTATATATAAGTGTGGATAATTTAAGGCACATTCTTATTAATATATTTTTTACACACAAGAATGCATATGTATAAACAAACACGCACACTTTTACAATGTATTATTCCATTACTATATAGAGTTTCTAGTTTGTAATCAAATCCAATTTATTCTTAATTTAAGAAGAGTGATTGTCATAATATCTCAATCACCATTAACAATTCACAAACTAATTTTTCAAAATTAAACGCAACATAATATGTCTAAAACTTAGGAAGTCATTATAATTAGTACAACCCTATCAAAAATATTAATGTGGTTGTTATAGCAGAAAGCTTCATAAGTATAACCAAAAAAACTATTGCAACACAAAGAATGCCTTACTAATGCACACATTTACCTAATTAACCATGTATAAAAAGGTTATGGGTCAACTTTAACGTAAGGGAAAAAAGGAATTATAAATGAATGTTATAAATAATAATGAGGAACTTATCATGGAGGAATATATTAGAATTGGAATAATCTCAAATCCCTAGGAAATTGGTGGGTGTGGAGCCACGTTGCACTAATCTAATTTTTTGCTAAATAAAATTGTCTTATATAAATGAATGTTATAAATAATAATGAGGAACTTATCATGGAGGAACTTATTAGAATTGGAATAATCTCAAAGCCCTAGGAAATTGGTGGGCAAGGAGCCACTTGGCATGAATATAATTTTTTAAGTTTATTAAAAGTCAGTGAAACCTAATAAAATATTTCATACACTACACTAGTTGATAAGAATTAAGACTAAATATATGTTGAGCATATTCCCTTGAGAATCAATCTAAGCCCTCAACTAAAAAAAAAGTCAACAAATCCTCATTCACCTTAAGTTGAAATAAGAAGCCTTTGGTAAACATAAGATGTCATTATAAACACCTCAAAAATTTATGGAAACAAGTTACTTATCATAAACACCCACATCAAATAAAAATAGAAATCTCTCACACACCTTAAATTGAAATAAAAAACATTCGACAAACATAAAATATCATTATAAAAATTTCAAAAATTTATGAAAACAAATTACTCGTTATAAGCACCGACATCAAATAATGATAGAAACCTGTCACACACGGAGTCAAAACTTTAAACGGCAAGCCTCGAAGAAAAAGCGTTATTCAATAGTCTCACTTTGAAAAAACCAACAAAAACAGCGGAACGTTACTCATAAATTTAGGTAACAGCTTAATAGTAATTTTATTGTATTTGTTTTAACAATTTTGTAACATATAAATTGATTTATTTTTGAATTTTTTTATAATGTTTATATTATATTAACTATATAATATAAAATGTAATATTTTAAAATGTTTTGTAAATTATATAACTAAAATTTAGAAAGAAAAATTAGTGGAAATAAATAAATAAATAAACAACATCCAGAAAGTTGTTTAAACAAAATTAACTTTAAAAAAATACACAAAAAAGCCAAAACATATAAGAGCTAATATGTTGGAAGATTAATCGTTATATATGGATAATCCATTCATGAGTGTTTGAAACTTTTTGCTTTAACAAATCAAGGGAGCTATGAAGTAGCAAGTCTCTGCCCATGTCAATTGGGAAAATAAAAGCCACTCTCGCGAATGCAAAATTAAAAAAAAAAGTAAAAGCAATTGAAGAAAGTAAAAGTCACTCTCAAGAAATTGAGGACTCAGACAAGATTTAAAATTCGAGGACTGGGATAAGATTTAGAATTCTTTGATCAAGAAGATGAGAGTAGTTGTAGTGCTCTGAATTGACCAAGAAAATGAGAGAAGTTTTAGTGCTCTTAATTCATTGAAGTTTAGTTTTGTAGGTCTCTTCAAGTAGGCTAGAGACTCAATCAATCACTGGTTTGGCAGAGCATGGAGTGATCTCACAAGCTATGGCTCATCTGTAAGCGCACAAATCTAGAAAGCATGTCCCAGTTGCGTACCTGACATGGAAAATGTCAAAGAATGTTCTCAAGTAGATAGTAGCAAGTTTATATGCCATGGACTTTTATGTTTTGGCCCTTGATGACAATTCTCATCATGGTATAGACATGGTTGTCAAATATATTGAAGACAAACATGACAACTCTGCTATTTTTTTGTTTCTAACTAGACTGCAATTGGCACTATACTAGGACATTGCATTGGCAGAAAATGAGGTGCCAAAAGAATCAACACAATCTATTATACAAAAAGTTTCCAGAGAAAACAAGCAAACAATATCAATCCCTAGTCCCCTTTGTTTCACAATGAAACCAATTGACAATCAGTTAGTTTATACTAAAATAAACCAACCTTACAAACATCTGCCATGACAATCCAAATGGAATAACTGCAAAACAAAACAAGTAGGTTTCAATAGATTATGTACAAATAAAAATACAAGAATTTGGTCAATTTGGCCAAGTTTTCAAAGAGATTTATAAGCACTAGTAGTTGAATCTTTGTATGATATTAGAACATCACCATAATTGGATTAGAGGCTAATGATCTTAGCTTAGATTAAAAATAAGAGCTACATGGAAACCTTAACCATGTTAGTATTACGAGCTATATGGAAATCTTGACCGTGTTAGTATTAGCCCTTGTAACAAAGCTAGTGATACCACTTTCGCATTTATTGAAGTAATGTTGTTTGCTATTTAGTTAATCATAATGGAACACTTGACCTTTGCTTACTATTACCTGTATACATGTGTTCGTCCCATTGTCCTATAAGGAGATCTATAAGCTTAATACGAGTTGAATAGAACTATAGAGTCTATCATGGGTGCAACTTATCTGTAATTAGCCATGTAACTTCTTACAGGAATAAGGTAACTAGTACCAATTGTATCACTTAAGTAGTATCTCTTACATATATTCAATTGTCATAGATTAGGACTTGATTGATTTTATGCCAAGTGGGAGGCATCTTTGGCCAGTTCCTCAAGTGTAGTCATCTAAGGAAAGAGGGAATTTGTGGCATTATGTTGTAAGGGCTCAAACTCTTTCTGCTTCGTCTAATAGGAAGAGCTTTGGTTTTGTGCAAGTAGAAGTTTATCATTCCTCTGGTACTCCGAGGAAAGTATGTCAAAGTTTATCTATCATGTTGGGTGTGATGGGTCTTATCCTTGGAACAAGGAGGGTTATAGAGATGTATATCCTAGTGTCCTAGATAGGCTTGATAAGAAGCATGATGTTGTTTTATGCTTTGAAGGAAGTTATAAAGAGATTAGAGAATAATCCCCGAAGGGTTTAGGTCTGGAAGATAGGGGTTTCTATAATAAGGGTATTTCAGTGGACAATAGTCCTGAAGTACTTCTTCCCAATGAAGAGGCCCATGTTGAGAAGGAATTTCAATCAAAGATCCTTCTCAAGGAATCCTGGAAAAAGAGCCCTTAAGCCTATTAGAAATTCATAGTCTCGATTAAGTAAGGTCAAAAAAAGATTTTGTGGTTGAAATAGGGATTTTGGAAGGGGGAAAAGCATTAGACAAGGACTTACCATCCTCTGTCGGGATCAAATCCCATATATCCTAAGAAAATTCCCAGGCAAAGAGGTAAGGAAAACAATGAACAATAAGTGGGGTCCTTGGAGCAGGAAAGACCCAAAAAAGAGTGCCCAAATGATCATATTATCCTTTAATTCTAGAGGGGTTGGTAATGACTTCATCAATTGGAAAAGTAAAGTTTGTAATCAAGAACTATATAAAGTAAGGTTCATACCATGTTAAGGTTATACATTAGCAGGATACAACAATACTTATGATCCTATGCGTAGGAATAGTGAAATACACTATGTACTAATTAGGGAAACATAGTCCATGCTAAATAAACTTGCAAACTTTAAGGGCAACGTTAAGAGAGTATGGTTTTACAAGTAGGAGAAACATGCATAAACATGCAAAGAGTTAAGTAACCTGAAAATGCAGGCATAATCTATTTTGAGTTCCTGTTTCAAACTCAATTTCTTACCGAAGAATATTTCTTTCAACCCTCAGAGAAACTTACAGATGCATTTTATATAGCATAAGAACTAGTATGCAACAAGAAAATAGTGCCAAAAATTACCACAAAAATATGCATGTTAGATTCAATCTAGGAAAATGTCTCATATGGTCTTTTCCCAACATCGCAGATCCTTTGAAAGTAATGGTTCCTTGCAAATATTTCAACAACTGTGTAGAAAATCAAGTACGGATGGAAAAATATCTTGATCCATCCTGTGGTAAATGGAGGGAAACATCATTCCCATTGGCATCTCATGTAATTGGGATTCTTAGAATAAGTGAAATGCTTGTACTATCCCTACATAATCAGTGGTACTTGGAATATGATGATTATCACAGCTTGAACCACAGGGTAAGGGTAATCAAGCTTACTTACCTAATCTCTCCATAACTATATCTTATTGATTATGTCTATACTTACTAGTCACTAAGCTTAAGTAAGCCACAAGTAAGATATTGTATATATGTAATTGAAGATCACCTATCAAGGTTGTATTCATCTTCTACAATGGTAACAACTCATCTCTAGTAAAGGTAATGGTTCGTATAAGCTTACAATATCATGTAGAGTAAATGCTTAGTTAGAGTCATAGCATTCATTGTTCACTACTTAGTTACAATCCAAGCAATACAACATGGAAGCTCTTCTTTCTATCAAATTGAAACCTCTACTGGTTCGTAATGATATTGATTTGATTAGGTAAAGTAAGTAACACTTGTTTCTCTATAAATACTTACTACTGGTTCCATTGATATGGTTTACATTATACTCAATACTCTATCTATATTATTCCCATGGTTAATAAGTACTAGCTATATTAGTGAACACTAGTTAGAATAGAGAAGCTCTGATTATGTGAATTCAACACACTGGACAGTACATGATATGTTTAAATAAAGATTACAAGGAGTAACAACTTTGAATAGACAAGATTAGTACTAAGCAGCTTAGATATGATGAAGTTGGTAATCAAGATATCAATATAATGATCTCTATATAAGTAATACATACCTTACATAGGTAATCCTAATCATATATGTTACAATGGTGAGACTAATTACTACTCTTCTGTATAAGTATACATAAGATTATATTCGTAATAAAGTAGATTCAATCATAATATAGTAGAATCCATAACAAGTTGTAACAGTGTTCATTACTGGCATAGCTAGAGTGAATGAATCCCATTAATGTGATAATAGTTGTAAAAATGAACCTAATCCAAGCATAACCATAAAAAATACTTCACCGTTATTGATAAGAGAGCATATAGTACTTATCTATATGGATACGTTTAAGCTATAGGTCTATAAAGGTAACAACACTCGGTAAATAGTTCTTATATATTTATTTATAATATGGCGCTTAATAGTTATGATCAAATCCCATATGTGTAATCACTAATCACTAGTGTTAGCAATGGGATATGGAGCTATATTTGTCATTCTCGTTGATTTTTCATTTTGGCATCCAATTCTGTGCCATTCGGTTGAGAGTCTCTTAGTGGTTGCCTTTAAAGTCAACTTCGCCTTCTCCAAAAGGGGGGGGTCGCCTCAGCACGACACCATAGTAGGTAAAGATCTGTCTGAGTCAATGCATTAACATTTAGATGTAATCCACTATTATGCTTGGACCCATCATTCATGATCCAGAACGTTAGTCCAAACCTTATGCTATCTCATTTTTTCTACCAAAGCTCAAATGAATGTAATGCTTATTTTGAATGCTACAGCCTGGATGGACCAAGATCACAAAAGCATGAAAATGACTTGTAAAAATGAAGGAGAATTTTTACACCAAAAAAATATGAGCTTACTCAGCATTTGATGAAGTAAAATCCTAACTAGGATCTTAGCAAGATTTTGATCTTATTCTAGAGGGATCACAAAATTTGATAGTACCTATTGAAAACCACAAAAGGTTGAGATTTAAAAAGATTGGGCAAAAAATTACCTCTATTGGAACTCTCTCCTCTCCAAGCCATGGTGAGAGTATCATGGCTCCTTCCCTCTATGACAATTGAAGATGTGGGGATAGTAAATCAAATTACCTCCGTTGGAACACTCTCCTCTACAAGCCATGTTGAGAAGGACTTTTGCTCGAATAGGAGTATTCTCGCCGCTTCGCTCTGTGGAAATTGAATATCTGGGGATAGTAAATCTTGAAGTTCTTATGGTGGAGTGTGAGAAACTTGCAAGTAGTGCATTGCAGATGATCAACTGGCATCACACATCCAAACGTAGTAGCAATAGTGGAGCATGATCCCTTGCATGGTCCCAAGCTCATTGGTGAGATATCATGTTGGGTCCCTATAATACTAGTGATTACCCCATTACTATTGTAGTTATACCCCTTATTTATATTGTTGTGCCCCTATTACCCCCATATTGTTATTTCTGTGCCCATAGAATCCCTCTATTGTTATTTTTGTGGCTTTATATTATTATTGTTAGGTCGGCTGGATTATATTGTGACTCCTTAGACTCCTATATATAGAAAGGAGGTTTTGTCATTTGTATCATCCAAGAATTTTTCATTTATGTAATGTAAAGGAGGTTTCCCCCTCGAAGAGGCTGAATTCTAAGGCGTTGATCTTTCTTTTCTATCTTTTCTTGAGCTGGTTTCATAACATTTGGTATCAGAGCTTTGGATTCTAGGGTTTCGCTGCTCCAAACAGGTCATCGTGGAATTTTCGCTATAACTTTTTTCTGTGACATTTCAGAAGTCTAAAAAAAAACCCATTTGAGAAGACATCGCGCTGAACCTTGGGTCCAAATTTCAGATCTTTTCGCGTGATATTTTCGGAGATATGATCTGAGGAAGTTGGTCTTTTTGCAGACTCCTGAATTACATTCAAAACAGGTGACCTGGGGAAAATCGTCATAACTTTCTTTCTGAGCATCGGATTGAAATTTCATAAGAAGGTACAGAAAGAGGACGGACTGTAGTTTTCTTATATATATTTTTAGAGTCAAAGGTTGAAACAGTGACACGTGGCACTTCATACAAGTTCGCTCTACTGAACTAGTCTATAATCAGGTCACTGTGGGAGATTGTGTATAACTCTTTCTTGGAGAATCCAATTTGGATCAGACTAGTGGCATTGGAAAGAGGACATAGAAGGCTACTACAGGTCACAATTTCAGAACTGGATGATTCGAAATTACAGAGATACATCAGATTCAATATCAGGCTTCTACAAAGTAAAAAAAGGTGTGTAGTTTTTTTTAAATTTTTGCATAAGCTTGGTTTTAAGGAATTCAAAGGGCATAGTAAAGCATTATTATCGGTAACTGATGCCCCGAGGAAAGAAAATGCAAACACCTAGTAAGGAACCTGAAAGCTCTAGCATGACTCATGAAGAAGAGGAAGAAATGCTACATGATATATCAAAATTACAAGAACAAGTGCAACAAATGTCACGCTCACAAAAGCTAACAGATGCTAAGATAAATGGCGTGGAATCTAAGATAAATGGTGTGGAATCTAAGGTAAATGGAGTGGAATCTAAGATAAAGGGCATGGAAGCTAAGATGGATGATCTGAAGACAGATTTGAGGACAGATTTGAAGACAGACATGGCAGATTTGAAGACAGATTTGACAAATTTTCTACAAGAAATACTTACTAATGGTGAAAAGGTTGTAAAGGAAACTCATGATGTGAACAAAAGAAATGTTAATCATGATTCCATAGACTCTAATGTTGGATCGAAGACCCACCATGTTCCAAAAATCGATATGAGGAAGTTTGATGGCAAGGATCCCGCCACATGGATATTACAGATGGAGCAATTCTTCGATCTCAATAATGTGCAAAACACACAAAAGGTACGTATGGAAACTTTATATTTGGAACCAAATCAGTTTGTATGGTATCAATGGCTTTGCTCTCGTAAACAATTTATCACTTGGGCAATTTTTACGGAAGAATTGATAGCACATTATGAGGATACAAAAAGCAACACTTTTTTTAGCCAATTGATAAGTCTCAAACAAAAGGGTTCAATAATGGAGCACATTGAGGAGTTCCAAAAATTGAACATAAGGGTAAAAGATATTCCAGAGGAGCATAGGATTGATGTGTTCATAGGGTCTTTAAAGGATAATATCCAACATGATGTGCGCCTTTGGGAACCTGATTCATTAGAGAAGGCATTCAGGTTAGCAAGAAAAATGGAAAGCAAAATTATGGCAACTAGGAAGCATACCATTCACAACTATAAAGACGGAAGTGTTGTTGCCCATAGTCTTCCACAACCTACAAGGTTGACACCACAACAATTGGAAGAAAAAAGAGCAAAAGGGCTTTGTTACAATTGTGATAGCAAATACACAAAAGGTCATAAGTGTGCTGAGAAGAAATTATTCTACATAGATTGTGAAGAGGAAGAAGAAAAGGAGCAAGAAAGGTCAAAAGAAGAGGATATATTCCAGGAACAAAGCCTAGATGAAGAACAAATAAATCCGACCATATCTTGTAATGCATTGGCGGGAATTACCACTCCTCAAACCATCAAGATAGAAGGACAAATCAAGAAGAAAAAGGTAATAGTGTTGATTGATTCAGGAAGCACCCACAATTTTATTCATTGTAGGGTAGCAAAAGAATTGAATTGCTTCCTATATCCAGCACCAGAGTGTCAAGTGATGATTGCAAATGGAGGAACAATAAATTGTTCTGGAAAGTGCCATAATATCAAGCTATCCATGGGAGAATATGTATTGACTAGCCCAATGCTTTCCATTCCAATGGGAGGTGCTGATGTTGTACTAGGAGTCCAATGGCTACAATCCTTGGGTACAATAGCTTTTAATTTTCAAGAACTTTTCATGAAATTTTCTGTGGAAGGAAAGGAAGTTGAATTAAGGGGTATTGCAGGGAAACCAGGAAAGATAATCAGCTCTAATGGCATGACAAAGCTTCTAAAAAAGGAGCAAAGAGGTGTAATTGCACAATTATGTTCGCTAGATGTTTCCACATTGGAATCATCTATTTCTCCAGATCTCCAAAAAGTCCTGGACAATCATTCCAAGGTATTTGAGACTCCCAAAGGTCTCCCACCTATGCGTGATCATGATCATGCTATTCATCTGATTCCAGGAAGTGTTCCTCCAAACATCAGGCCGTACAGATATCCCTATGTCCAAAAAAGTGAAATTGAACGTATGGTTGCAGAAATGCTAGAGGCTGGTATAATTCAACCGAGTCAAAGTTCTTTCTCAGCTCCAGTAGTATTGGTGCACAAGAAGGATGGATCATGGCGCATGTGTCCAGATTATAGGGAGCTCAACAAGCTCACTATTAAAGATAAGTTCCCCATTCCTGTCATTGATGAATTACTGGATGAATTGCATGGATCAATTTACTTCACCAAGTTGGATCTTCGTTCGGATATCATCAAATCAGAATGAAGATTGAAGACATTCCGAAAACGGCATTTAGAACTCATGAGGGTCATTATGAATTTTTGGTCATGCCTTTTGGCCTTACCAATGCACCTTCAACATTTCAAGGTTTGATGAATTCAATTTTCAAACCATTCCTTAGAAAATTTGTGTTAGTATTTTTTGATGATATACTAATCTACAGCAAGTCTTGGAAGGATCATGTTGAACATGTTGACAAGGTGCTACAACTATTGGAGGAGAAACAATTATATGCAAAAAGATCCAAATGTTTCTTTGGAGTCCAGGAGGTGGAATATTTGGGTCATATTGTATCTCATGAAGGAGTTAAGGTAGACCCTAGCAAAATTAAAGCCATTAAGGAATGGAAAATCCCCACATCCATAAAGCATCTGCGAGGATTTCTTGGGTTGACAGGGTATTATCGCAAGTTTGTTAAGAATTATGGGAGAATAGCAGCACCTCTAACAACATTATTGAAGAAAGATTCATTTTCATGGACTCCGGAAGCAACAAAGGCCTTTGAACATCTTAAAGAGGCAATGTGCCAAGCACCGGTCTTAGCTACACCGGACTTCACAAAAACCTTTATTGTGGAATGTGATGCTTCAGGAAATGGAATTGGTGCTGTTCTAATGCAAGATGAAAGACCCATTGCTTTTGAAAGTCGTCCAATCAAGGGAAAGTTTTTAAGCAAAGCTATTTATGAGAAGGAAATGTTGGCAATACTCCATGCACTTAAGAAATGGCGACCCTACCTAATGGGAAGACACTTCAAGGTAAAAACGGATCATGATAGCCTTAAATACTTTTTAGAACAAAGATTATCCTCTGAAGAGCAACAAAAGTGGGTCACAAAGATGTTGGGTTATGACTTTGAAATCATCTACAAAAAAGGGAAGCAAAATGTGGTGGCAGATGCACTCTCAAGAAAGGATGAGGATGTGGAAGCATTGTTGTGTGCCATTTCTATTATCCAACCAGATTGGATAAACGAAGCAAGGGAGGAATGGAAGAATGACGAAGAAGTGTGGGCACTCATTCGAAAGCTACAACAAGATTCCAGTACTTCTGATACATTTAGCTGGCAAAATGATTCGTTATGGTACAAAGATCGCTTATACCTCTGTAAGAATTCCCAGCTAAAACAAAAGATTCTTATGGAATTGCACACTTCTCCCTTAGGAGGGCACTCAGGATTTTTAAAAACTTACCACAGGGTTAAGAAGGAATTTTTTTGGGATGGCCTTAAATCAGATATTCAAAAGTTTGTGGCGGAATGTTTGGTTTGCCAACAAAATAAAGTTGAAACAATTAAGACACCGGGTCTATTACAACCTTTATCCATTCCAAGCCAACGTTGGGAGGAGGTTTCAATGGATTTTATCACAGGTTTACCCAAGTCTGAGGGAAAGAGTGTCATCATGGTGGTAGTTGACAGACTTACCAAGTATGCACACTTTTGTGCATTATCACATCCATTTAAAGCCAGTACAGTTTCTACTGCATTTATGGAAACAGTTCAAAAGCTACATGGAAACCCAAAGATTATTGTAAGTGACAGAGATCCCATTTTCACTGGAAATTTTTGGACAGAATTATTTTCTTGTCTTGGTACTCAGTTAGCTCATAGCTCATCTTATCATCCTCAATCTGATGGGAAAACTGAGATAGTAAACAAATGTTTGGAAGGATATCTTCGTTGCTTTGTATCTGATAAACAGACACAATGGGTCAAATGGTTGCCTCTGGCTGAATGGTGGTATAACACTTCCTTCCATACAGCAACAAAAATGACCCCATTTATGGCACTTTATGGGTATCAACCACCATCCATCACATCATATTTAAGAGAAAATTCTAAGGTTCAGGCAGTGGAACATCACATCGAACATCAACAACAAGTCCTCCAACTCTTAAAGGATAACCTCGTGTTGGCACAAAATAGAATGAAACAACAGGCAGATCAACATCGCAGTGAAAGAAGTTTTGATGTAGGTGATTGGGTATTCCTACGGCTACAACCATATAAGCAAATGTCCCTAAAGCAAGCTAAGAAGGATAATAAATTATCACCAAAGTATTATGGTCCGTACAAGGTGTTGGAAAAGATTGGTACTATGGCATACAAATTGGAGCTTCCTGCAGCTTCTCGATTGCACCCAGTTTTCCATGTTTCATGTTTAAAGAAGGTTATAGGCGACAAGCTCCCAGTTCAAACAATATTGCCAGAACTTGACGAGGAAGGAAAAATTATATTGGAACCGGAAGCAGTCACAGAAACAAGAACTCGACAGCTACGAAATCGATCAATTTCAGAGTATCTTATCAAGTGGAAGAACTTATCCGCTGAAGATTCCACATGGGAGGATGAGAATTTTATGCAGAAGTATCCAGAACTACTCAAGCGTTGAGGACAACACTTTTTTGAAGGAGAGGGGCATGTTGGGTCCCTATAATACTAGTGATTACCCCATTACTATTGTAGTTATACCCCTTATTTATATTGTTGTGCCCCTATTACCCCCATATTGTTATTTCTGTGCCCCTTAGAATCCCTCTATTGTTATTTTTGTGGCTTTATATTATTATTGTTAGGTCGGTTGGATTATATTGTGACTCCTTAGACTCCTATATATAGAAAGGAGGTTTTGTCATTTGTATCATCCAAGAATTTTTCATTTATGTAATGTAAAGGAGGTTGCCCCCTCGAAGAGGCTGAATTCTAAGGCGTTGATCTTTCTTTTCTATCTTTTCTTGAGCTGGTTTCATAACATATCACCATCTACTTTGATGGGTTGAAAATTGCAACAAGAAATGTTGAAAATGTCATCAAGAAAGGTTCTAATTTAATTTTTTCCTTGAATTAATTTAGCAATGAAATTGTCATTCTACATTGCATGACAACTTGTGTTAGTTAACTAAGTTTATTTGACTTAGTTGGCTGAGTTAATTCGAGTTGAGGGTCTAACTTGAGTCATGTAGAATGTCTACTACATTATAGGAGCCCTGGTTGAGTTTATTTTGAGTTGTAATTAATTAATTCAGTTTAACTGAGTTAAAGTTAGTTAAACTAGTTCCAACTGTTGGAGGAACTAGTGGGAGGTGTAGTAGTGCGGTGCTGCCTGCAGTGATCAACCAATTAAATTATGATTCACTCATAAATAACTCATGCATGTCAGATATGGGAGTTACACAGTTGAGATTGGAGTTCAAGGACAATGTACTATCAGTTGTATAATCATCTGAATTGTACAGGTGGTGCATCCAATACGAGGAAGGCCTATGATGGATTGCACAATTTCTTTGAGGAATTTCCCTAATTTATAGGGGGCAGATTCCTAGGGAAACAACATAGGGAAACAGAGACTTGGGCAAGCACAAAATCGGCTAATTATTCTCCTAGGCTTGTCTAGGAAGTTGTGAGACAGATAGAGATAGTGCAGAGGTTGCTCGGGATTGATCAAAGCATCGTAATCTTCTCATATTTTCTCACTAATGCAATATACATATAGCAAGGGTTTTTACTGTGGATTTCCCTAGGAAATCATTGTGTAAGGTGTTGATTGAATTCTTTCTCTTGTATGCTTCGTGATTTTGCGATCGTTTAATTGTTTTTGCTGATGAGCAGGGTAGATTCAATTCTATTGTTTTAGTAAATTACAATTATTAGTTTGAACCTACAAGGAATTTCTACATGGTATCAAAGCAGAAACCACTCTAGAAGAGGAGAATACGAGTTTTTATTTTGCAGGTGAAATCAAATTTGTAGTATCAGACTCAAGAAAATCAAACTCAGGAAAATCAAGATGGAGAAGTGAAACACAATACCAAAGTACTTGACCAAGTTCACCCAATGTCGGGATGAGACTAGAAGTCTTGGTGTTATAGTTTCTGAAGATGATATGTTCATCCTAACACTTCTAGCCCCTCCCAAGCGCTAGAACAACTACCAGGATTTGGTAAATGGGATGGAGAAGCTACAAGAGTGGGAGCGTTTGTGTTCCGACTTGGTGCAAGAAGAGATTCGGCGGAACACTAGAGATGGAACCTTATCCAAAGAAGTGGAAGAGGACTTTGCATTAACCGGAAAAGAAAATAAATCCAAGGGAAAGTAGTCCTAAGGCAAGGAGAAAAAGAATTAAGACTTGTCCAACATCAAGCGTTCTCACTGCCATGAGTTCTAGCACTATGCCACAAAATGTCCACAGAAGAAGGCAAGCAAGAAGGAGTCTACAGCAGCAGCAACAGGTGAACCTCTAGTTTCACAAATTTATCTTGATTTTACTCTCATTTCATGCATGGCAAACACTGTAATGGGAAGCATGTGGTATCTCGACAGTGGTGCCTTGTTCCATATGATGGGGAATAGAGATCTCTTCACTGACTTAGAGGAGAAAGACCTCAAGCAGGACATAGAGTTTGGAGATGATGGGAGGTATACTACGACTGGTATCGGTACAATTACTTTTGAGAGGGAGTCTAGCTCCCCTCTCAAACTCACAGATGTGTTGTTTGTTTCAAGACTAAAGAAAAATCTTGTCGCTGTCGTGGTATTGGAAGACCGTGGCTACAATGTGGTATTTAGAAAAGGGAAGGTTTTCTTTAGACACGTCGCCACAGGAAAAGTGAAACAGATCGGTGTGCAAGTCAAGAACCTATATCCACTTGAGGTACGAGATGCATGCAAATCCTTGAGGAGCAAGGAAAAGGTTAGAGACTTGGTGGTTGAGAGGGAGCATGAATTACCTCTCAACATGCAGCCTAAGAAATTTATGGAACAACCACAATTGGAGAAGCAGAGATGAGGCTGAGTGGAGACATCCACTCAAGTAGAGACCTCCAGTAGGGGGGAATTTCGAGCCAAGTGGGCAGAGGGAGCACATGCAACCTACCTCCAGTTGAGAGGTGGGGCAATGTGAAGCAATAGTCTTAAGAGTGTAGAAATTTGGGTAAGGTCCATTGAGGTGTTTTTTGTCTCGTGGATCATTACCTTGCTACAGGGGTCCACAATATTCAATAGCAGAAGGATCAATAATAGTCAGATACTGAGGAGTGCAGAGAAATGTTGAAAGCAGAGCAGGAGGCTCAGTAGAAGAGTCAACAGTAGCACAATTTTTCCGAGTAGACAATAGCACAGTTTTTCCCAGTAGACAGTTGGAGACATAGTTGATTTAGTTTATTTTGTTTGGATTCCTTTTAGTTGCGGATATTGCAGTAGCAACAAAAATAGTGAAAAGAGTTGCATGTAGTACATTCCAAAGGCGTTGGATGTAACAACATGGGTTAAAATTTCATGTAATAAAAGTTAATAAAGGAAAAATAATACCACGGGAAAGGGACACTTATTCCAAGTTGAATGTTGGGAAAAATATCTTAGTGGGCATCACTTGTTGTGTGTTATGGCTAACGGAAAATTGGCAAAGGCAATGGCTAAGGATTTGGAAAGGAAAAAAAGTATATTTGGCATGTTATTTATGGAAATAATGGAAATGAAGGTGAAAGGTCACATGTTGCATATGAGGAGGAAATTGAAGGAAAATAATGGAAAATTGAATATAATAGAGTCATCAATGATAAAAATGATTATGAGGATCAGTTCACGGCTTTTTGTCAGTTTAGTGTTAGAATTTGTCTCAAAGAGGAGAAAGCACCAAGAGAAGAAAGAAAGTAAGCAAGAAAGGAAAGGAAAGGAAAAGAAAGGAAAGGAAATGAAAAGTAAGGAAATCAAAGGAGGCAAGGATCAAGCAACTTCAGCGGGAATACTTGCAGGTAGCAGATTGTATGTGTGATTTCCTGGCTAGTTTTGACATGCATGGTATGTGCATATTGGTATATGGTTTTTTTGTTGTCATTGGTATGGATTTCACTGGAATGCGACTATGGATTTTAGCCTAGACTTTCCATTTCTAGATAGTCATGGTGTGATGGGATTGTTCTCGGTTTTAGCTTTGGATTGCTGGATGGTTTTGGAATCCGGTATGAGGTGGTCTCACGAAAATTCCTAAAAGCCTAGGAAACCTTTGACTGGTAATGGAAGGATACACGGTAAAGCCTGAGGGTGGAGACATGAAAATTCCTCAAGGATGGTGAAGAAATTCTTAGGTATCCAAGATCGGTTCGTTTTTGTGATCTCAACACCGGTTTAGGTGCTATCATGGTATGGAGATGGTGGAGGTGGTTTAACCTCTGGATTCCCTTGGTTGTCTTTGGATATAAAAATATGTCATGGGGGTGATTAGCTGAAGAGAGATTTGGCTCAGCCAATCTATGGTCGGGTGGAACGTGGAAGTCTTGAACACAGTTAGTATTTTCCTATGTTTAGTAAAAGTAAAGTTTCTCTTGCTTTTGGTAGGTAAGTGTATTAGTTATTATGTTTTTAATGGTTGTTCCCTTATTGTTATTTACTAATTATATGTTGGATAAAGCATGGTTATATGACAGTTCTCAATCGTGGATGTATTCATGTTTTTGCTTGTAACTGAATAAATAATGAATGCAAGACTTAATTAATGATATGAGAGTTAATGTGATAAGGTAGAGACCATTCTTGTTAAACCTCAGTTAAGTTTTCAGTCCCTTATGTTCATACTTGCATTCATGACCTGTAGGTTGCATATCTACCAAGTGTTTGACAAAATGTCAATCCCGGTTAGAGATGGTCTCCTCAAGTCCTGGTACCAGTTTTGGTTTGTAAGCATTGTCTTCATGTCTTTTATGAATTCTGGACATTTCATGGATTTTTTGGCTGAGGCTAGAAAGTAGCCTTAATTCTCGCATTCGTTGGCACAACACTGATAGAAAAAGGCCATAGTCGCACTGATGCAGGCCTATGGGAGCGTCTGGTAACCCATAGTCACATGGAAGCCTTGGCAAGGGAGCGACTGAGGCTCAAGGGTAGGGAAAAAGTGATTTTTCTGAGGAGTTGGACACTTGGAGGGGTTGGGTTACTCCTGGAGGTCCTATGGCACCTGAGGGAGGTTTGTAAGATCTTGTTTTGTCGACTCCATTTCCTTAAGGTCACATAGGAGGTTGATTCATATCATAGTAACCCCTTGTCTCATGTTTACCCTAGGTAAGCTAGTGAAATTGGGTAGATGTGAGAGGAGGCGGTTATAGAGTGATATCAGAGCATGGTTTAAATACTTGGACCAAATGGGTTGAATGCAAGTTGTTATCCATGCATTGTCATGGTTAAGGTTGTCATGCATGAGGTTATGGTATGAAGGATATGTCATTATGATGATATTGATATGTTATGAGGCTGACATTTTTCTGAGATAGAAAAGGAGATGCAGATCATCAAAGCAAGGTTGCAACATTAGAATTTGGGGTAAGAGCCGATCATCATACATGTATTGTATGTTTGACATGAAGGTATGTTGGTTAATGGTTTTTATAAGTATTAGGGTTATTTACATGTTTTTCATTCTATTATTGCTATGGTTACCTGCATGATGGATGCTAGTTGATCAGTGTGGTCATATGCATATGCGTCAGATAGTCATGAAGGATAGTAACTTGCTGTTATATGCATTGCGGTAGTATGCATGATGGTTATGATGATTGTACTTAGGATCTTGATGTTATATGTATCATGTTAATTTCTATTGGCCTATACGGATGATTAGGGTTATGACATTCAGGCATGAGTCGATATGTTTGTGATATTGTGTCATAATAATCTAGATTGGCTGTGCATATGTGATGTTATGCATGAATGATAATTGTTATGATTTTATGAAGTGAACATGTTAGCTAGTTACTGCTATGGATATCATGACCTTAATTATGTTTGGGTTGATATGTTGTGAAGTTATATCATGCTAATCCAGATTGATTGTGCAAAAAATATAGCTTCCCCTGATATACATTGAGGTATGAGTTTGATTATGTCGTCTATTTGGTGTTTGAGCATTTGATTTGTTATCTATTTGATATGAGTGTATTTATAAGATTGCATGAAGGAATGATATTGTTTGAGATGTTTGCACTAATACATATGTGCTAAGAACAACTGATATGTACTTGAGTGTAAGTAGGTGATAGTTGTGGCATTATTATCACCAGGTGTAGGTATATGTGTTGTGTTGTACAGCGGGTGTAGGTGTATGTGTTGTGTTGTACTCCGGGTGTAGGTGTATGTGTTGTGTCATATATTGTGTATCTGTATATGTTGTACAATGTGATGGGATAGATAGGTATGGGATTATCTCGGCCCTTGTTTTGTTATTGAGGGTTGAGACAGTCTAGTCTCAATATACCCTTGTTGCTAAGGGCTGAGGCAATTTAGTCTGGGGATACCCTTGTTGCTGATATTGAGGGAAGAGTCGGTTTAGTCTTCGGATTCCCTTATTGCTTAAAGGCACTGGGTGCTTGCCGGGTATGGAAACTGATTTAGTGTGTATAAAAGGAAAAAGAAAAAAGGTAGAAGCAAAGAATCATTGAAAGATGAGTATCATTATTTTATTTTAGTTTTAATTATACATGTGATCTATAATTATGATTTATGATGGCTACATGTGATATATGCTTTGATTTATGATGGTTGTGATTCAAGCTAACCAGATGAGATATGTTTATACATGATGATTTGGTTAGAGAGCTAGTTTGAATTGTTGAGATAGGAAGTAGACAAAATTACAAGTGTACCTCATTGACGAGCTACCAATGAGGTATTATTTGAATTAGTTTCAATTCATTTTAGTCGAACGGAAATTATGTTCTTGGTACATGAAGCAGGGTAATGCCCGATTTGGGTGGTTGAAACTGCCTGCAAGAATTACCAGCAACAACAAAAAATAATTGGAATAGGTATCAATATGTTGGTAAAGCACTTCAGGAGCAGGGCCACTGTGGGACACTAGTACCCAATAGTGTCCATTGATTTCTATGAGCATGGTATGATCGGTATGATGGTTTTGAGGTGGGGATATGCCTTGGTTTTTGGACCTTCCAATGCAAGGAAATCTTGCCAAGGGATGGGTCGTCCAGGATAGGGGATGCGAGGGAACTTGGAAGGTGAGTCACTGCACGGAAGGGGGTGGCTAGATTTCCTGAGGGACTGTGTAGTAGAGAAGGGAAGGTCGGGGATGGATTTGTTTTAGTCATTAACATTGCCAGATGGAATCATATGCACATTGGGAGTGTGCCTTGGAACAATGAGCTGGTAATTGTTCACTGAGAGGACATGTGGCACAGGATCGTAGTGTTGTACATTGTATGGAGGTTGAATTTGGCAGTGTATTTTGGACTTCCTTGGAAGGAGGTGAATCTTGGTATAATTTGAGGGCGGAGGAGCCTCTAGACTCCCTTGTTCGGATGCAGACATCGTATCCTTTTATTTGTTGGTTGAGAAAATGTGCATGTGTAGAATATTGTAAATATTGTATTGAGCTGGATTTATAAAGCTCCATAAATAGTATGGGTATTTTCTAGTTGAAGCTAATGTGCATAATTATATGTGGTTCTTATTGTAAATATCGCAATGAGTTGTGTTATAAGGCTCCAATAAGCGATATGGTTGGTATGTTGTCATGTTTATCATGATGGTTTTGCTTTTGAGCATAATGTTATTGTAAATACTGCAATGAGTTGGGTTATAAAGCTCCATAGGAAACATGTTTCTATTTTTCAGCAGTTTTGCTAGGTATAGGTGTGGTTTAACACCGATGAGTGTGTTCCCCTATGGGGAAGGGGTTTGTAACAACCCCAGGTTAAACTTTCATGTAATAAAAATTAATAAAGAAAAAATAAGATCATGTGAAAGGGACACTTATTCCAAGTTGAATGTTGGGAAAAATATCTTAGTGGGCATCACTTTTTGTGTTTTATGGCTAAGGGGAAACTGGCAAAGGCAATGGCTAAGGCTTTGGAAAGGAAAAAAGGTATTTCGACACATTATTTGAGAAAATAATGGAAAATAGAAGAAAATGAAGGTGAAAGGTCAATAGTTGCATGTGAGAAGAAAATTGAAGGAAAATAATGAAAAATTGAAGAAAATAGAGGCATCAATTATAAAAAGGATTATGAGGATCAGTTCGCAGTATTTTGTCATTTTAGTGTTAAAATTTGTCTCAAAGAGGGGAAAGCACAAAATTGAGAAAGAATGTAAGCAAGCAAGGAAAGGAAAGGAAAAGCAAGGAAATCAAAGGAAGGTAAGGATCAAGCAGCTTCAGCGGGAATACTTGCAGGTAACAAATTGCATGTGTGATTTCCTCGCTAGTTTTGACATGCATGGTATGTGCATGTTGGTATATGGTTCTTTTGTTGTCATTGGCATAGATTTTGTCGGGTTTCGACAGTGGATTTTAGCCTAGCCTTGCCATTTCTAGATAGCCATGGTGTGATGGGATTGTTCTCGGTTTGAGCTTTGGATTCTCGGATGGTTTTAGAATCCGGGATGAGGTGGTCTTAGGAAAATTCCTAAAGGCCAAGGAATCCATTCACTGGTAATGGTGGGATACATGGTAAAGTATAAGGGTGGAGATAGGAAAACTCCTCAAGGATGGTGAAAAAGTTCTGAGGCATCCAACCTCAGTTCGGTTTTGTGATCTCGACACCGATTTAGGTGTGATCATGGTATGGAGAGGATGGAGGTGGTTTAACTTATGGATTCCCTTGTGATTGTATTTGGCTTGGTTTGTCCCATGAGATCCCACATTCATGATTGGAATATGGCACAAGGGTGATTGGCTGAAGAGAGATTTGTCAGCCAATATATGGTTAGGTGGAACGTGGAAGTCACAAACGTAGTCGGTATTTGTCTATATTTAATAAAAACTAATTTTCTCTTGCTTTTGGTAAGGAAATGTAATGGTTATTGTGTGGTTTTAATGGTTGTTCCCTTATTGTTATTTATTTGATTATATGTTGGTTATAAGCATGGTTATATGACAATTCTCAGTCATGGCTCTATTCATATTTTTACTTGTAGCTGAATAAATAATGAATGCAAGACCTAATTGAGGATACAACAAATAATGCGAGAATGTAGAGACCCTTCTTGTTAAACCTCAGTTAACTTTTCAGTCCCTTATGTTTGGACTTGCATTCATGACCTATAGGTTGCATATTTACAAAGTGTTTGAAAAAATGTCAGTCCTGGTTTGGGATGGTCAGGTCAGGTCCTGGTACCAGTTTTGGTTTGTAAGCATTGTATTCATGTCTTTTATTAGTTCTGGAAGTTTCATGGATTTATGGGCAGAGGCTTAGGCCCGACCTTGGAAAGTAGCCTTAATTGTCACATTTGTTGGCACAACACTCATAGAAAAATGCCATAGTCACCTTGATGCATGCCTATGGGAGTGACTGGGAACCCACAGTCACATGGAGGCCTTGGCAAGGGACAAACTGGGGCTCAAGGTTAGGGTAAAAGTGAGTGTCTCAAGGGTTGGACACCTGGACGGGTTGGGTTACTACTGGAGGTCTTCTGGCACTTGAGGGAGGTTTGTAAGGTCTTGTTTTGTCGACTCCATTTCCTTAAGATCATATAGGAGGTTGAGTCATTACATAGTAACCCATCATCTCATGTTTACCTCAGATAAGCCAGTAAAAGTGGGTAAATGTGAGAGGAGGCAATTACATTGGATCGAGGTAGATGTGAATCCCTTTCTTGTTGAGAGGGAGTGTTAAAAATTGCAAGGATAAATGTTAAAAATGGCATCAAGAAAAAATCTAATATATTTTTTTCCTTGAATTAAATTAGGAGTAAAATTGTTATTCCACATCACATGACAACTTGTATTACTTAACTAAGTTAATTTGACTTAGTTGGCTCAATTAGTTTGAGTTGAGGGTCTAACTTGAGTCATGTAGAGTGTCTCTGATCTGTTCGATCTCCTGCGAGTGCTGCTTGCTCTTCTGATGCTGCTGCCCTTGCCTGTGCTCTGGGTGCTCCATCCATGCTGCTTCTTTTTCATCGGCATCATCAATAACTGGAACATTCACTCTTCTCAAGCTATCTCCCTCAATCACTAACTGCTCTATACCAAATAGGTCCAAAAGTGATGTTCGAGGACTTGGAACATGGTCGTAGAATTGATTTATGACAACCCGTAGAGCAGGTATGGATGAATGGGACCAACCCTCTGGCTTTTGACTGGCCATTATAGGAGCCCTGGTTGACTTTATTTTGAGTTGTAATCAATTAATTCAGTTTAACTAAGTTAAAGTCAGTGAAACTAGTTCCAATTGTTGGAGGAACTAGTGGGAGATCTAGTAGTGTGGTGTTGCCTGCAGTGATCAACCACCTAACTGATGATTCACTCATAAATAACTCATGCATGTCAGATTTCAAAGTTACCCAATTGAGATTGGAGTTCAGGGGCAGTGTATTATCAATTGTATAATCATCTGAATTGTACAAGTGGTGCATGCAGTCAAAGGAAGGCCTATGATGCATTGCACAATTCCTTTGAGGAATTTCCCTAATTAGTAGGGGGTTAACTCCCAAGGAAACAACACAAGGAAATAGGGACTTGGGCAAGCAGAAAATTGGTTAAGTATTGGTCTAGGCTTGTCTAGGAAGCTGTAAGACAAATAGAGATAGTGTAGAGGTTGCTCGGGCTTGAGCGAAGAATTGTAATCTTCTCATATTTTCTCACTAATGCAATATACAGACAATAGAGGTTTTTAGCTGTGGCTTTCCCTGGAAAATTATTGTGTAATGTGTTGATTGAATTATTTCTCTTGTATGCTTCGTGATTTCATGATCGTTTAATTGTTTCCGCTAATGAGTGGAGTAGATTCAAGTCTATTGTTTTAGTAAATTACAATTAGCAGTTTGAATATACAAGGAATTTCTACATGACGTACTGTGATGCAACTGTAGTTGCATTTTCTGCAAGGGATTTCATGTTCTATGTTGATCGTGGAGCAAGGTTGGAATTTGATGGGAAAAATGCCCATCATAAGCCATTTTGGCCAATAAATACATTTGAAAATAGTACATTACTATCCGTTCAAACGTGTATTGAACTTTAGAAAATGTTTTTTTTACAGTTCATTTCTTTTCAAAAACGTCATTAATACCCTCCTACATAGCCATCGATTCACCGAGATTTTCCTATAGCTACCCATGTCCCACTCAGGGTCACTAAGGGTCACTCTTTGACACCCTCCACAGTCCTCTAGTCCACTGTTCTGACATTCCCATGCTCCCACTCTTCAATGTAACTAAAGATATCCACCAATCTACTTTCAATTCCACCACATCCCAGTCAAGGAGTTCAAATCTTGCAGTTGCGTCGGAAATTTTTTCTAACTGTTTTTTTAAATGAAAACAAAGTCGTGGAGCATCTACTAGTCAATATTTTGATGGAAACATCAAATCAGAAGGGGCCGTGGGGTAATGCTAATGCTAGCAACAACGCGTCTCAGCTATCTGGGAACCATATGTTTAAAGAGTACACTTAAAAAGTTACCTCAAGGGTCGCTACCAGTCGTCATCAACCATCAACTCTACAACTAAACCTCACAACCATTGATAGTAGCAGAGATGGTTGAGCTACTGAAGAAAAACAAAAACCAAAAGTCTTAATTTAGAGCTACAAGATACCACCGCCACCGCTGGGTAATAAGAAAGGGGAATGAAGAGAAAAAGACGAAATTGTATGAATATAAGAAGAGGGCATTGTCCTAGTCCGGGCAAACCAAAATATTGCCCAAAATATTAAGAAATTACCTCTGCGTGAACCTCCAAAAAGAATTTGAAAATGACCTAGCCTCTTTTAGGTTTGTCATGGTGGCCTCCTCCTAATGCAAAGCTAAAAGTAAATTCGACTTATTTATTTTCTCTGGCCTCCTCTTAATGCAAAGCTAAAAGTAAATTCGACTTATTTATTTTCTCTAAATTCCTATTTATTTTATTGAGATGTGAATTAAATATAAATGCAAGTTCAATTTAGATTTTGTCTTTCTAATTTTTTTTATAGCATTATTACTATCTTTATATTTATATTTATGTCTTATTACAATATTTCAAGTTATGGCTTTGTATTCCTTTGGTTAATAGCTAATCTTAATTTCTTGTGATAGTTTGTCTGTTTTTTTTCTAGTTAATTCCCTTTTTATTGAAAATTTTGCCATAAATATTTGGACAGAGTTTAGGGTTTGAGGTTTAGCTTCGTCCTAGATTGAGGAAAGTCAATGATAAAAAGAATTTGGTAAGATCTATGGTGAACATTTGTTTATCGAATATCTCTATATTATGAATAAATTAATTTTATTTATTTATTTATCATTATGAATAATTATTTCATTTAGCTTTATCGTTAGCTTGATTTGCCCTCAGCGAACCAAATGGAAGTTTCCATGTATTCAAACACCCAGTGCAAATCTAATAGCACGCCAGGGAAACAAAGAGAGAACTCATTAAGATGATAATAACTCACTTTCGTGCTATTTAAGTTGCACACTACAAATCTAATGGCAACATAATGGAGCACAGAGAGAACTAAGTAAGTACTAAGTTTTTCATTTTGTAATTGATTTCTTGCTTTTGATTTTCTCTTAAAAAAAATAATTTAATTATTCTATTTCAAATTTATTATTTACAAGATAATTATAAATGGAAAATCAATTATGTCAAATTTATTATTTACAAGATAATTATAAATGGAAAATCAATTACTAAGATAGTTCATTTGATCATTAAATGACTATCTTCGGGTATCGTAGAAGGTTTTACTACTATTTTTATTTTGTTTTATTTTAAATAAAGATAGGTATGTTTTCAATTCTATTTCTAATTTATTATTTGTGAGGTAATATGAAATCTTTGTCAATTTGTGATAATCGCTTTATGTCTTTTCATTTAGAATTTTTTTAAACATATCAATATTTTTTTTATGGTTTGCGGCATTTTTACACTTTTTGGGTTTTGTTTTATTTTTCATAATTATTTAAATTTAATTCTATTTATATTTTTTATTTTTATTATAATATGAGATAAATTATTTGACTCAATCAAATCAAATGGTATTAGAAATTAGCTATTTATATTAGTGATAAATATTGTCAAATAAATTTTAGGTTAAATTTTTTAAGTTGTTTTTCACTCAAAATCTTTAATATATTAGACTTTTAATTTAGTTTTGGGATGAGTAGCCAGATAAATATTAAAATCATTTTGTAAAGATGGTGGCAATGTTGGTAAAATTTGTATATTTATCTTTATAAATAATGTTTTAAGTGAATATCATGTTTTTTGTTTTTTAAACAAATATATATGTTCTTATTTTCTAATATATATATATTTTGGCAAGACAATCATTGAAAAAAAAATGGGTTGTGATTCATGTGTCATATATTTTTCCTATTTTTAATTTATTACCCTTAATTAAGTAATCAATAGCTCATTTTGTAATTGTTTATTTTTTAAATTCATAAGGGCATCGAAATAGGGATATGCTACATTCTAGTTCATGGTAATCTCACTTATTATGGAATATGCTCAATATTTTCCACACAGAGAGAAGAGAGGGGCGGGGGAAGGATTGGCATTTGAGAGGCATTGGCCTTAAATGAGTTTTGTGAAATAGGACATTCTTGGTTTTATTTCAATTTGTGATAATAGTAAAAAAAATTCAACACTTCACTTCTTTACATGTGTTTTGAAATTTTTTTATCTATTTAGTCCATGTATTCATAATATATGTGGTGTTTTGACTTGGAAGAGTGCTATTAGGAAGAGTGCTATTAGTGGAGTGGACTATGTATATTTGTCTAGGAATATGGTATTTTGGTTGCAGATATTGGAGAATGTAGGAGAGGTGATGAGATAAATCTTGTTGGTCTGGGTAATGGGAAATATGTCCACTTGGATGAGTTCATCGAATAATTGGGAAAAAAAAGGGAAGTAAGAAAGCAAGTGAAGTAACCAGTGGGGAAATGATTCAGTGGTGAAGAGAGTCGTGTGTCAGGTTACCGAGCAAGTTTCAATGGCCTCATAGGCACAAATAAGTTGTGAGAGATAGGTGCAATTTCTAATTTATCGATGAAAGTGTACACATTGTTGGAGTAGTTCGTTACTCACTTGCTTTGGTAGGGTCATATCACCTGTGGATGCATTACTAATCATGTTGTTTCTAAGGTTTTAGATCTTGAATGCTTTATTAATCAAATTATTTTTTCTTGGATCTTGTGTTTATAAGACAATGACACTGAGAGTATTAGGTGCTTTTTATGATGACTTGGGAGATTCACAACCTTCAATCCCCCAAATGTGAAACCAAATTGATAATTGGTACCCAAGGAAAAATAATCGGTCAATCTCTATTTATTTTCCTCTTCTAGTCAAGCAAGTGCAACTTTATAGTGTTGATCAACAATGATGTGGTCATATGATATATGTACTCTTTTTATAACATATGTTGGAAGACATGTTTGTAACATGATTTGCGTTTTGATTGCACTCTAGTTTTGGGAGTCCCAATGCCTAATATGATCCATGCAGGGAGGGAAAGTGCATGGAAAATGAACATGGCCAATGACATGTATGATAGATGCAAAAGCTCCTTGTCTCATAGAACGAATATAAATCTAAGGCAATGGTAGAGTCCTATTAGAGTGAGTTTCTTATGATTTTATTCAATATTACTTTTGATACACATTGATTTTGTTGTTTATATATGTATGTACGTACGTATTTTAGTAGTTAATATATATATATATATATATATATATATATATATATATATATATATATATATATATATATATATATATATATATATCTTGATTTATCTAAATTTCAGCGATAAATAGAAAGAAAGATTTCATCAACGCATGTTTTTATCACATTTAATAATTATAAGTATTTTTTCTTGGAGAATGTAATAATGGAGGAGGAAATCAAAACATAATCCTATAACATGATAGTAAGAGATCCATAATGTCCATTTGTTATAATTTTAGTCTTTTAATTTTTTTAAAAGTTAAGATACTATGATTTCAATCTTGTTAATATTAGTGTATATCTCATGATACCCAGCAATGCTAAAATATATATTTTATCTTTAGATCCAATAGTATATATTAAATTATGTAAATCTTAGTATAAATCATATTAATTAATCTCCTTTTGAATTTGTATTGAGAACATTCAATAGTTTTATTTTGTTTGTCTTTGGTTGTCATTTTACATATTATATGTCACATAAAATCTCTTTAAGCATATGTGATATATAAAAATGTTATGGCATGTTTGGGTCAAGGACATTTGATTTCAAGGTTATGGTGATTTTCCTGTGATTTGTGAGTATTCCATGCAATTTCAAACCAAGATTTAAAATTCAATAAGTTATTTATGTGATATTGTCATTTTGTTATTTTTCTTATGATAAATATGTGAAATTTTTTAACATAAGTGTGTTCCTTAAGAGTAATTTTTTAATCAAACATTTATGGATAAAATATTAATTTATTATCAAAACATCACTTTTAAAAATAAAATTTTAAATATAACCGTTCTGAATGAAAAACAAAAACATAATAAAAAATAAAAATAAAAATAAAAAATTAAATTAAATTATATGACCAATGGAGGAAAATCCAAATTCCACCCTTTGTCGTGGAAGACCCAAGATCTCCTCTAGATTCGTGAAGAAAATGATGCTTGTATCACATTATTTTTGGGGCATGTCTCCATGCAAAGAAGACACTGATTTTTTCACCCCGCATCTTCTTGGTCAACGAATCAACCTATAAGTACAAAACTTAAATTACATAATAGAATAAATTAACATGCCAGAAGCAAAGTGGTGAACATACGAGCCAACAACAGATGGCAGTCTTCAATGTATAACCTTAATAATGTATAACCTTAATGTATAGAATAATGTTATTTTCCACATATAATAATGATGAAAAATATAAAATAAACATTAAATAAAGTCTAATAAAAATATGAAAGTTGTATACTGGCAGTCCTTAATGTATAGAATAATGTTATTTTCGGCATATAATTGTTGGAATGTTAATTTCAAATTGCAGATTTTTTCCTACGATGCGATCCCATCGCATATCGCACTTCCTTTCTTTCCAGACTTCAACGTGTCCTTTGATTGTCTGCGATGCAATTTCGCGATGCGATCTCATCACATATCGCAGATCACATGATTTAAAGGTTATAAGAGCGGTGGAACATCCTTTCTCCTCTTGCGATGCGATGGTGTGATAAACCATGCATTAAATTCCAAATAGGATATTTTGAACCATGTAATAAATGATATTTACTAGGGTTGGTAAATGTAGATGAAATCTTAAATTTTATTATTTTTTATTTCATGGAAGTAAGGTAAAAGCAACACGTATTGTAAAAGATATTTTTGTGTTGTTCAATATAAAAGGAATGCAAGAGCAGAAACGCGTAGATAGTGTAGAGTATCAGCCAAGAAGTTTTTTTTCTTTTCTTCTTGCAAC
This sequence comes from Pinus tabuliformis, assembly GCA_031772625.1. Classification (NCBI taxonomy): domain Eukaryota; kingdom Viridiplantae; phylum Streptophyta; class Pinopsida; order Pinales; family Pinaceae; genus Pinus; species Pinus tabuliformis. The sequence continues at coordinate 1,855,921,770 of CM062816.1, forward strand.
GCACAACAGTGCTGAACTATTTAAATTTCTGAGCTATTGGACTCAGGTTCTGGAACTGAAGTTCCTGTTGTAAATCCCTCTGAGCAGAGGAAGACTATTTTGTAATGGTTTTATTTTCTGTTGTTTTCTAATAAAGATCCTGTATTAGAAACAGAGTGTTGTTCTCTGTGTTATTTTTTTTTTTGTGTGTTTGAAATAAACAGAAATTTGCAACATGGTATCAGAGCTAGTCTAGGCACTCAGTGAGTCAAAAACAGAGATTGTTTTTTCACTGTAGGAGCTGTAAGAAGTTTCTTGAGCATTTTTTTTTCAGCAGAAAAGTTTTTTCCCTGTTTTTATTTTCACACCCAGTATCTCTTCTTTACTAGTAAAAGTTAAGATGGCAGATGCTGGAACTGGTTTGACAAATCCCCAACTACCACAGTTTAATGGGAAAAACTATAGTTATTGGTCCATAACAATGAAAGCATTGTTTGCTTCTCAAGGAATATGGGAGCTGGTTGAAACTGGCTATGCTGAACCGGCCGATGCAACAGCGTTGGCTGCTTTGACAGCAGCAGAAAGGGACCAGTTGAAGAGTGACAAGAAGAAGGATGCAAAAGCCCTCTTTTTCCTCTTCCAATCAGTACATGAAAGTGTTTTTCCGCGGATTGCAGCAGCAACAAAGTCCAAGGAGGCATGGGATATTCTCAAAACTGCCTATCAAGGCATGGAGAAGGTGAAGACTGCAAAGTTGCAGATGTTGAGGAAAGACTTTGAAAATCTCAGCATGAAGGAATCTGAAACAATAGATTCCTTCTTCACTCAGGTTATTGGCTTAATAACCCAGATAAGATCTCATGGTGAGATTCTTGAAGATAGAAGGATTGTAGAGAAAATCTTGAGATGTTTACCCTCAAGGTTTGAATCTATTGTGGTAGCAATAGAAGAAACAAAAGATCTCTCACAGTTCATCGTAGATGAGCTGAGTGCTTCTCTGTTGTCTCATGAACACAGACTGAGTAGAGGAACAGATTCCTCTTTTGAGCAAGCATTCAAGACTCAAATGTCTTTTGGCCAAGGAAAAGGTCGAGGCAGAGCAAATAACAGAGGTCGTGGAAGAAGCCAAAACAGAGGCAGAAATTATCCCGCAAGCACAAGCGGAAGGAGCTGCAATCAGAACCAAGATGAAGGTTCAAGCAAACAGCAAGCTCATGGACAAAGGTATGACAAATCCCAAGTCCAATGTCATTATTGTAAGAAATATGGGTATTATGCCAATGAATGTAGGAAAAAGCAAAGTGACATGAATAATAGGCAGAATGCAAATTTTGCAAATGAAGAAGATAAGAACCCAAAGAATGTGCTGTTAACATGTAACATAGCACAAGACAAACAAGAAGATTTTTGGTTCTTAGACTCAGGTTGTAGTAACCACATGACTGGAAATATTGCAATGTTTGCCAATCTGGATGAAAATGTGAAATATGAGGTAACAACAGGGACTGATGATACGATATCTGTCAAGGGTAAGGGCAGAGTCAGTATCCGAGCAAAAAATGGAGAACAGATGATTGTGCCAGATGTATACTATGTACCTGGTCTGAAATGTAATCTTTTGAGCATTGGACAACTCATAAACAAAGGTTACAATGTGTTCTTCAAAGATGATTTGTGTACAATCAGAGACATACCTCCAAGTAAGAAGATCATTGCACAGGTGCAGATGACCAGCAATAGAATGTTTCCTCTCAAACTCAGGGCAGATTTGAAGGAAGGCAGAACTATTGCGGCTGTAACTCAAGAAGTCTTTCAGGAACAATTGAAAGATGTGAATTGGTTGTGGCATTTGAGATTTGGACATCTCAATTTCGGAGGCCTGAATCTGTTGCACAGAAAGGGAATGGTAAAGGGATTACCATTGATCGAAAAGCCAGACAGCCTTTGTGAAGGCTGCATCTTGGGCAAGCAACACAAAGAAAGCTTTCCAGCAGGAAAGAGTATAAGGGCAAAAGCACCATTGGAAATTGTTCATTCTGATGTGTGTGGACCGATGCAAACACCATCATTTTCCGGAAATAGATATGTTTTAACTTTCATTGATGATTACACCAGAAAGACATGGGTGTATATGTTGAAACAGAAGAGTGAAGTGTTTGAGAAATTCCGCCACTTCAAAACTCTTGTTGAAAAGCAGTGTGGGCATTATATCAAAGTGCTCAGAACAGATAGAGGAGGAGAGTACATCTCCCAAGACTTTCTGCGTTTTTGCAGAGAGAATGGCATACAAAAGAAGTTCACCGCGAGGTATACACCTCAGCAAAATGGTGTTGCCGAAAGGAAGAATAGGACCATTCTTGACATGGTCAGAAGTATGCTGAAGGCAAAACACTTGCCGCATGAGTATTGGGCAGAAGCTGTCACTTGCGCAGTTTACATCTTGAATAGATGCCCAACTAAAGCTGTCATGAACAGAATACCAGAAGAAGCATGGAGTGGTCAAAAGCAAACAGTCACTCACATGAGAGTATTTGGTTGTGTGGCATATGCACATGTACCGGATCAGCTAAGGAAGAAGCTTGATAGTAAAGGGGAGAAGTGTGTCTTTATTGGCTATTGTGATGAGTCAAAAGCATACAAACTCTATAATCCATCCACCAAGAAATTGATAGTAAGCAGAGATGTGCAGTTCATTGAAGATGAAGCTTGGGATGGAAGCTTAGAGAAGACAGTGAATGTGAAGACAATTGTGTCTCACGAAGAAGAAGAGGAAGGGACAGCAGCAAATAATCCTTCCTTGGTGGGTCCTCTTCCACCACAACAAGTACAACAAACCACACCACAAACTGGAATTCGAACAGCCTTAAGGAGTCAAGGAAGTGCTTCTCCAAGCACACCACAGGGATCAGAAATACCCTCAAGTTCGGATGGAACTCCTAGCACACCAAGAAGACCAAGATTAAGAAATATGAATGAGATTTATGAACAAGGAGAGGTAAGTAACAATACCGGTCTAAACTCATTATTCGCTTTATATTGTCATGTTGATGACCCAGTTCATTTTGAAGATGCTGTAAATGAAGATAAATGGATTGAAGCAATGAATGAAGAAATTGGTGCAATTGAGAAGAGTAAAACATGGGAGTTAGTGGACCTCCCTGAAGGCAAAGATGCCATTGGAGTAAAGTGGGTCTATAAGACCAAAAGCAATGCTGAAGGCAAGATTGACAGGCACAAAGCAAGACTTGTTGTGAAAGGCTACAAGCAGCAACAAGGCAAAGACTATGATGAAACCTTTGCACCAGTAGCAAGGACGGAAACAGTCAGAACAGTGTTGTCTATTGCAGCACAACACAAATGGAAGATTTATCAAATGGATGTTAAATCTGCATTCCTGAATGGAGTGTTAAAAGAAGAGGTTTATGTTGAACAACCTCGAGGCTATGAAGTTGAAGGCCAAGAGCATAAAGTCTGCAAATTGAAGAAGGCTCTTTATAGGCTGAAACAAGCTCCAAGAGCATGGTACAGCAGAATAGATGCTTACCTGATTGAGAATGGATTTGATAAGTGTGATGGTGAACCCACACTCTACATAAAACAGAATGCCGGTAAGATTCTTATTGTTGTTTTATATGTAGATGATTTGATTTTTACAAGCAATGATGCGTCTCTCATTGCTGATTTTAAAGCAGTCATGAAAAGTGAATTTGAAATGACTGACTTGGGCTTCTTAAGATATTTTCTTGGAATTGAAGTAGACCAAAGTGAAAATGGTGTTTTCATTTCTCAAGATAAATATGTAGAAGCTGTGTTGAAGAGATTTAACATGCAGAACAGCAAGGCAGCTGTGACTCCAACTGTAATGGGGTTGAAATTGACCAAAGAAGACAGCAGCAAGGATTTTGATCCAAAACTATACAAGAGCATAGTTGGCAGCCTTATGTACTTGACTGCAACTAGGCCGGACATTATGCATGCTGTGAGTTTAATTTCCAGATTTATGGAAAGACCGAAAGAGACTCATTGGCAGGCAGCCAAGAGGATTCTAAGGTATGTGAATGGAACGAAGGGGTTTGGTATTTTATACTCCTCTTCTGAAAGTTTCATATTGACAGGTTACACTGACAGTGATTGGGCTGGAAGTGTTGATGATAGGAAAAGCACATCAGGATATGTGTTTCATATGGGATCGAGAGCCATCTCATGGGCTTCCAAGAAGCAACCAGTTGTGGCTTTGTCAACAGCAGAGGCAAAATATGTGGCAGCAACAGAAGCAGCATGCCAAGCAGTATGGCTGAGAAGAGTTCTCAGAGATTTGTGTCATGAACAAGAAAATAACACAACCATTTACTGTGACAATAGCTCAGCAATAGCATTGTCTAAAAATTCTGTTTTTCATAAAAGGACAAAGCACATAGACACCAAATTTCACTTCATACGTGAATTGGTTAACAATGGTGAGATTGTTTTGCAGCACTGCAGAACAGAAGATCAGCTAGCTGACATCTTGACAAAACCATTGGCAAAGAAAAGCTTTGATCATTTCAGGAAATGCCTGGGTATGCAGAAAAAACCCAGCAGTTAAAATTAAAGGGGAGTGTTGGAATGTTAATTTCAAACTGCAGATTTTTTCCTACGATGCGATCCCATCGCATATCGCACTTCCTTTCTTTCCAGACTTCAACGTGTCCTTTGATTGTCTGCGATGCGATCTCATCGCATATCGCAGATCGCATGATTTAAAGGTTATAAGAGCGGTGGAACATCCTTTCTCCTCTTGCGATGCGATGGTGTGATAAACCATGCATTAAATTCCAAATAGGATATTTTGAACCATGTAATAAATGATATTTACTAGGGTTGGTAAATGTAGGTGAAATCTTAAAGTTTATTATTTTTTATTTCACGGAAGTAAGGTAAAAGCAACACGTATTGTAAAAGATATTTTTGTGTTGTTCAATAGAAAAGGAATGCAAGAGCAGAGATGCGTAGATAGTGTAGAGTATCAGCCAAGAAGTTTTTTTTATTTTCTTCTTGCAACGCACAGCAGTGTTGTAGAGTATCAGCCAAGAAGTTTTTTTTCTTTTCTTCTTGCAACGCACAGCAGTGTTGAACTATTTAAATTTCTGAGATATTGGACTCAGGTTCTGGAACTGAAGTTCCTGTTGTAAATCCCTCTGAGCAGAGGAAGACTATTTTGTAATGGTTTTATTTTCTGTTGTTTTCTAATAAAGTTCCTGTATTAGAAACAGAGTGTTGTTTTCTGTGTTATTTTTTTTTTTGTGTGTTTGAAATAAACAGAAATTTGCAACAATAATAATAATGAAAAATCTAAAATAAACATTAAATAAAGTCTAATAAAAATATGAAAGTTGTAAAGCAAGAAAGTTGTAAAGTAAGCCTGAGAGGCTTGCATTTAATCTGCGTCTTGTAGATGCAGATCCAGATCCAGATCTGTTGAAATCTAATTTCAACGCTGCCGTACGCTATCAACCAAAACCGCCTGCAAAACCACAAACCAGGTTAAAGATTTCTTGGACCGCCTTCCTGCAGAGAATGGTTTTCGTACACAAGGGCCCGAGAAAATTTGAAGCTGACGCGTGGTTCACCCCTGACGTAACGCAACGTCATTTTCTCGGGTGTTAATGTTCAGCATATGTTGGCCTTCCGATATCGTTATCCTCCGTCGGATCTGCTCCACCTTCTTCAACCGTTGATCGTCCGAAGCTGCTCCAAACCTGCATACGGAAAACATTAAAGCTCATGCGTGGAGTAAAATTCAAGATTTGTTGTTGACCGCCGAGAAGGGAATTAAATGTCTTTAATGATGTTCGTAGTTTTTTGGTGGAGGGCTTTAATTTTGGTTATGGGCATATGTCCCATATGGTATACGTTTCATGTTTTTTTTACGGCACGTAAAGTTTTTTTATGTGTGTTAGTTGTATGTTTTTAATAGGCATGTTTTGTATTAAAGTTTCATATGTATATGAGCCACGTGAAATGTGCTCTATGTTTTTTAAGAGTTGACTTTTATTATTATGCATGATATATGGGAGATATGTAAGTGTTCGCTGCAGCGAGAGAGAACCAGGATGTATGCATAGCAGTGCACAAATGTATTTGGTAATGTTTTGTGAGGCATTGTAAAACAGAGGAATAGCAAAAACCATGTGTGGTTTTGCACAGCAGTGCATAAAGGAAATGGTGGAGCGATTTTTGTAAGCCTGTGTAAATTTCTTTTACAGCAGTAAACATATGTAAATTTTTAAATTACAGCAGTAAAGTTTTTGTTACAGCAGTGAATGTAAAAGGGGATTTACAGCAGTAAACCCAGTTCAGTAAATTCTCAGAAATGTTTTTTTAAGGTGGTGAATTACTCTGTTTCTCTGTGAAATTTTTTTTTAGTCTTCCTGTGCACGAAAAGATCCTGGAGCAAAGGTAAAACAGAGCATTTCCTCTGTGTGTTTGTTTATTTGGTTTTTGGTATTTTCCCCATTAAAAATACCCAACAGTGGTATCAGAGCTAGTCCAGGCCCTTTGATGGTGACAGAGCTGGTTCAGGCTCTTTAAAAGTGTCAAGGAAGCTGAAGGAAAGACTCTTGTTGCAGCAGCAGTAAAGCTTCTCCAGCAGTGTGAAGTTTCAGCCAAAGGGATTCAGGTATTTCTCAAGTTTTTGAGTTATTATTGAAGACAGTCAGTTGTTTAAAAAAAAACACAGTCAAGTATTTAAAGCCTAGTTAAGAATGGCAAGGTCAAAGAAGAAAGCCTCCAAGCCTGCTAAAAATATGTCTCCCTCCTCTACTAAAATAGAAGGCAATCCATTAGAATACATTCTATTTGAAACCCCAAAGTTTGATGGAAACTTTGATGTATGGGAAATAATGATGAGGGATTTCCTAATGTCTGAGGGGATTGAAGTCTGGGAGTCAGTGATTGATGATAGCAAGATGGATGAAGAATCCATGGAGTATGATGCACAAGCAGCAAAACTAATCTTGGATGGACTCCCTGATTCTGTGAAGAGGAATCTAGGAAAATACTCATCAGCAAAGGATATATGGGACAGACTGCATGACCTTCATGCAAAGGGAGCACTGACCATGAAAATGAGTCAAGAAGAAAGTCATGAACCCATCATAGAAGCTGAGAATGAGAAGCTTGACCTCATCAAGGTTCAAGTAAGAGAAAGGGATGAAGAGCTTGCCAAGCTTAAGAAGGAGCTTGAACAATGCAAGAGGAAACATCATGAAGAAGTCATATCCATGACAAATCAGCTGAACAAAGCAAAGAAGCAGGAAGATGCCTTGACAAGTCAACTTGAACAAAGGCACATGAGAGTGCTTCTCCAAGCACACCACAAGGAGGAAATTCAAGTGCATCTTCAAGCACTTGCACACCAAGTGAAAGAGGTAAGAAATTTAGAAATCTAAGTGACATTTATGATGAAGGAATGAATTCCTTATTTGCCTTGTATTGTCATGTTGATGATCCTATTCATTTCGAAGATGCAATTAAAGATAGGAAATGGATAGAAGCTATGGATGAGGAGATGAATGCCATAGAGAGAAACAAAACATGGGATTTGGTTGAATTACCAAAAGGCAAAGAAGTCATTGGTGTGAAATGGGTCTATAAGACCAAGAGCAATGCTGAAGGCAAGATAGAAAGGCACAAGGCAAGGCTGGTTGTCAAAGGGTACAAGCAGCAGTATGGGAGAGATTATGAGGAGACTTTCGCACCGGTTGCAAGAATGGAAACAGTGAGAGCAGTGTTGTCCATAGCAGCACAAAACAAATGGAAAGTCTACCAAATGGATGTGAAATCAGCATTCCTAAATGGAGTGTTAAAGGAAGAGGTCTATGTGGAACAACCTCTCGGATATGAGAAGAAAGGTGAAGAGCACAAAGTGTGCAAATTGAAGAAAGCTCTTTATGGGCTGAAGCAAGCGCCAAGAGCATGGTACAGCAGGATAGATTCTTATCTATTGGATAATGAATTCGACAAATGTGAAGGAGAACCCACAGTCTACATCAAGGAAAAGGATGGTAAAATTTTAACTGTTATCTTGTATGTCGATGATGTTATTTTCACTGGAAATGATATGTATCTTATTGAGAATTTTAAATCAATCATGAAGGATGAATTTGAAATGACTGACATGGGTTTGTTGAAATACTTCTTAGGCATAGAAGTAGAGCAAAATGAAAAAGGAATTTTTATATCTCAAGCAAGATATGTTAATCAAGTACTGAGCAGATTTAACATGCAAGAATGCAAGGCAGCCATCACTCCCACAGTAATGGGATTAAAGCTCAACAGAGAGGACAGCAGCAAGGATTTTGATCCTAGTTTGTACAAGAGTATTGTAGGCAGCCCATGTACTTAACAGCTACTAGACCTGATTTAATGTATGCTGTTAGTTTAATTTCCAGGTTCATGGAGAGGCCAAAGGAGGCACATTGGCAGGCAGCAAAGAGAATTTTGAGGTATGTCAAAGGCACCAAAATGTTTGGAATTTTATATCATGCCTCAGAACATTCAGATTTGGTTGGATACACAGACAGTGATTGGGCTGGAAGTGTAGATGATCAGAAGAGCACTTCCGGTTATGTTTTTAATATGGGTTCTGGAGCCATTTCATGGGCTTCTAAGAAGCAGTCCATTGTAGCATTGTCTACAGCAGAGGCTGAATATGTGGCAGCTACAGCAGCAGCATGTCAAGCAGTGTGGATGAGAAGAATGTTGAGAAGCTTAGGCCAAGAACAGGCAAAAGCGACAGTGATATTTTGTGACAATAGCTCCATCTATTGCATTGTCAAAGAATTCAGTGTTTCATAAGAGAACGAAACACATTGATACAAGGTTTCACTACATCAGAGAATTGGTGAACAATGGAGAAATTGTCCTAGAACATTGCAGGACTCAAGAACAGGTAGCAGACATCTTGACAAAGCCACTTGATCAGAAGAGCTTTGAATTTTTGAGAAAATGTCTCGGTATGACCGAATGCCCAGCTGTTGAAATTAAAGGGGAGTGTTGAAATCTAATTTCAACGCTGCCGTACGCTATCAACCAAAACCGCCTGCAAAACCACAAACCAGGTTAAAGATTTCTCGGACCGCCTTCCTGCAGAGAATGGTTTTCGTACACAAGGGCCCGAGAAAATTTGAAGCTGACGCGTGGTTCACCCCTGACGTAACGCAACGTCATTTTCTCGGGTGTTAATGTTCAGCATATGTTGGCCTTCCGATATCGTTATCCACCGTCGGATCTGCTCCACCTTCTTCAACCGTTGATCGTCCGAAGCTGCTCCAAACCTGCATACGGAAAACATTAAAGCTCATGCGTGGAGTAAAATTCAAGATTTGCTGTTGACCGCCGAAAAGGGAATTAAATGTCTTTAATGATGTTCGTAGTTTTTTGGTGGAGGGCTTTAATTTTGGTTATGGGCATATGTCCCATATGGTATACGTTTCATGTTTTTTTTTACGGCACGTAAAGTTTTTTTATGTGTGTTAGTTGTATGTTTTTAATAGGCATGTTTTGTATTAAAGTTTCATATGTATATGAGCCACGTGAAATGTGCTCTATGTTTTTTAAGAGTTGACTTTTATTATTATGCATGATATATGGGAGATATGTAAGTGTTCGCTGCAGCGAGAGAGAACCAGGATGTATGCACAACAGTGCACAAATGTATTTGGTAATGTTTTGTGAGGCATTGTAAAACAGAGGAATAGCAAAAACCATGTGTGGTTTTGCACAGCAGTGCATAAAGGAAATGGTGGAGCGATTTTTGTAAACTTGTGTAAATTTCTTTTACAGCAGTAAACATATGTAAATTTTTAAATTACAGCAGTAAAGTTTTTGTTACAGCAGTGAATGTAAAAGGGGATTTACAGCACTAAACCCAGTTCAGTAAATTCTCAGAAATGTTTTTTTATGGTGGTGAATTACTCTGTTTCTCTGTGAAATTTTTTTTAGTCTTCCTGTGCACAAAAATATCCTGGAGCAAAGGTAAAACAAAGCATTGCCTCTGTGTGTTTGTTTATTTGGTTTTTGGTATTTTCCCCATTAAAAATACCCAACAAGATCCAGAATGCCAAGGCTCCAGTGAGTACTGCTCCAATGAATCTATTATTCACCCAGTGCAATGAGCAGCAAGACCCAAGTAAGATAAATGGAGAAAGCGTTGCGCTCTACAGGTTGGAAATTGCATTGTTTTTGGCAATAGCTGTGGCACCAGATTCAATTTCAGATTTCATGGCAATTACCCAAGTCTTGCCAGAAGATTGAATTCTCAGTGATACTGATTCAATTGACTGAAATTCATATCCCATTATGGAGATAGCAAAGGCATAATCCACTGCAAAATATACAAGGGGTATGTCTCGCTGAAACTGGTCTCCTCTCAACACGTTCATTCATTAATCCTCCCTCCCAATAGCTAGGCGGCCGAAGGACATTGAATCCCTTAGTTCGAGGCACTGGTTCTGGAGCAACACATATTTGGCAGTGCAGGAGTGGGAACCAGTTTTTAATTTGAATAGGCAGTTGGTGACCACACGAGCACTGTGAGTTAAGTTATCAGGGCTACTAATCGAGCTCTGGCAATAACAACATTCTATGGCTCAATCAGTAAATTTTAGGAGTACATATGTGTGTAGATATGGATTTAAGGAAGGGCCTGTAAGACATCTTGGGGTGATAGTTTATGAATGATGGAATTTGTCATAAATTGGTTATGCTTTACCATTTCGTTTTCACTTGTGTCTTCAGTATGGAAATCGGGGTTCAATGTAAATCGGGCTTCAAACCCAGAAATGGAATCTAGACTCTAGCTAACCAAAAGAATAAACTGACTCTCGACTATAGTTGCCCAAAAGAATACATGTTTCTTTACGTTTTTGTTTTAACAATTCCTTTAGAATTTTGTTTCGTTGTATTTAAGCGCCAATTGCAGGGATTTCAAAGTATTACAATAGTCCCTGCCAGCCCCGAAGCGGCAGGGACTCATAACACAGCCTGTAAAAGTTTTGAGGCCAAAATAACTACATATGCTATTACAATAGTCCCTGCCAGCCGCGAAGTCGCAGGGACTCATAACACAACCTGTAAAAGTTTTGAGGCCAAAATAACTACATATGGTGGCAGCTTGCTCGCACCAGAGAAACATATTATCCTAGTACATAAATTATTGATATATTGTGGATACCATTATCTAAAATTGAAGAAGCCCAGGGTTTCAAAGTTCAGTAAATCGTCCTTTCTTTTTCAACCGCCTGCATTTCAATTTGAGGCCTTTCAATTTCTCTTCCAATTCTTCAACCTCTGCAGAATCATTTTCATCCAACCATTCTTCTACGCCATCTAACATTTGCTCCATATCTTCTGAATTTGTGATGCTTCCCTTGATTCTGGCTTCTTTGACTCTGCTTCTCACGTTGTAAACACAAGTGGCCAAATTTTCTCTGGCAATATGCCTCTTCTTGGCCTCTTCATCCTCCCGTCGGAATCTCTTTGCATCACCCAACATTCTCTCAATCTCCTCTTTTTTCAGCCGACCACTGTCGTTAGCAATTGTAATCTGATTACTTACCCCGCTTCTTTCGTCCTCGGCAGACACTTTCAGGATTCCATCCACATCCACTTCAAACACAGCTTTAAGTTGTGGCCTTTCAAATGGAGCTGCCTGAATTCCCAATAAATGAAATTGACCCAGCAAATTGTTGTTGACCACCATAGCTCTCTCACCTTCATAAACTTTAAATGACACATCGACTAACTCACTGTCACGCACGGTAGTGAAATGATCCTCCCTCCGAGTGGGAATGGGAGTATTCCTGGGAACGACTACAGACATAACATCTCCATAAACTTCGATTCCAAGACTCAAAGGTGTTACGTCCATCAGTACTAGGCCTAGTTACCAGAAACGGGACGATGTCCCCCGTTTCTGGCAGAAACCTTCGCAGAAACCGCGACCATACTAGAAACGCCGTCTGCAACGGCCGTTTTCGTTTTCATTGGCAAGAAACGGTTTCTGGCGAAACGAAACAGTTTCTTCTGGCCGTTTCCAGATAGACTTGCAGTGTCTTCTGGCCGTTCCGGATAGACTTGCAGTTAAATATATTTTGTCAGACTCAAATTAAATTTAATTTTTTCAAACGTGGGTTAAATCAAGTTTAATTAGCAATTGATTACACATACAGAGAGTTTAATTGGCAGTTCACTGTTAGTCTGCTGCGCTGGACTGTTAGTTTCTGAGCTGGACTGTTAATTTATGGAAATTAAACATAAGAACTCCAGAGTCCAGGGTATTTGTGAGCGAGCAGCTGAAGAAAGAACGAGCTGAGAACGGAAGCGAGCAAACCCATCACTACTCACATGCAAGCAGGCACAGATCAGAGCCAAGCAGCTTCACGCCCGCATCTTCAACAACATTGTCAAAAGGTACTACCTACACACTTCAATCTCTGGTTTTCTTTTATGAATGCGCGTTCTAGAGTCTAGACCACATAATTCTCTCAAGATTTGGGTAGGTAAGGTTCGCTGGGATCAACTGTTCATATTATAATGCGCTATCCCTGTGTTCAGTCCCGTAATATCCTTGTATGCTTGCCAAGTTGTATCATGTATGCGGATTTTGAACTCTCTGCTATACGGTCTTGTCATTCTCCTGTTGTAAGTACTATGACTATAAATCGATCTGCAGAGGATGAGCAGTTCTCTGTTCAGTTCCATATGGATCAAGAGGGGTGCTTGAACCTGAAACTTGCATTGCCAAGTGGTCAAAAGCAAGTATCTCCTTCTCTTCCTAGGTCTTCCATTAGACCTTCACCTCGGGTTGGAATTTCTGATGCATCTTCAATGTGTTTTAATGGAGAAATCCCAGCCCACAGTTTTAACGATCACTACGGTACTACCCGATATCAGAATCTATTCGAAGCCCAGATATTTTATATGAGGCCGTTGATTTAGAGGAAGATGCGAAGATGTATCAAATTACAAACAAAGAGACTCGTGCCTTTGATCTGAAAATAGTCAGAACCAATTCGCTTGGACCTTTTTGGGTACAAATTGTCACGACTTTTCTCCTCTCTGGAGTATGCCTTTGCATCATAGGAACCATTACAATGTTCTACATTTATTTCCCCGAGGTTTATATAACATCCAATGTCCATATGGTTTACAAGATTTCGAGCTGCAAGCTCATTCACACAAATTAGAGGAGTATTATGTCCTGTCTTAGTTTTGAACTCATAAGATCGAGAACTCTATGTCGTATCCTCGCAAGTCTCAGCATAAGTAAAATAAGGATTACAACATAAGTAAAATAAGGATTACAAGGTGAACAAGTTAAAACCCTCAATCATTTATTTTTGGGCCGGTCACATGGAAAAGATGAAGTCTACAGGTTCATCAAGTAAAGTGTCGAAATTGGGTAGAAATTACTGAAATGAACCTATATCTTTCAATGATGTTTTCAAAATCTCAAGTTCAGTTCAAGATAACCACCGAATATTAGCATCAAGAAATGTGGTTTGTATTTTTAGGACTAAGAAGCTATATAAATTACCCAACAGTCATTTGATCTAGCAATGTGGAATTTTGGTTTTCGAAGAATTGACATTGAAATTAACATGATGAAACCTTGGTATTATATTGCTCAAGTTACAGTGTTTTCCTGAAAATTACATTCTAACAGGGCTGTTGGAACAGTAACAGCTGTTTGTGTTAGAACCGTTACAGAGTCACCCTGGCAAAAACTGTGCATATTGTAGAATGTTCATTCAACATTAAAGTTACTATGTCAAAAGCCTATCAATCACCTGAACTAAACAAACAAACAGAATCGACCTTAAAGAGCTTAACCTTTGTCGAATATAGTAGCCTTCCAATGTTGAAGAAACGCCTTCAATGACTGTAATTATGAAGGGCCATAGATAGAGGTTATATTAAAACATGTTTAAAACTCATCCTCTGTCATGCCATCTCTGAGAAGAAGCATATCATGAAAGGATATGCACTGTTGCTAAAACAGGTTCCTTCGATGCATCCATATTCGATTTTCATTACTTACATGCATCTTTTCTGGTGTATTCCAGACTAAAAATCAGAAGGCAAATCCATATATCGATTTTCATTACTTACATACATCTTTTCTGGTGTATTTCAGACTAAAAATCAAAAGGCAAATCCATAGAGTTGGACGCAAATTTGGGACACAGAAAGGAATTAGAACTTTACATGCTAAGGCATTTTATCATGATATACCTTTGAGATACTCAAAAGCAGCAGATGTCTTGCAGATTCAAAATAAACCACAGTATAATATAAAGTGTCATAAGAATGTAGGAAAGTGACCATTAAATAAGTAAATGATTAAATGTTAGGGTAGTTGGAATAAATTTGACTTGGTTAAGTTAGTTGGCAAGTAGAGTTCTCTACTAAATCTTAGCGTTCTCTATATTGTTAACCTTTAATATGGTGTTTTTCTCTCTCCTCGTTTCTTATATGCGAAACCTCCAAACTTCGTTTTTCGTACCTTTCTCGTTTCCCGTTCCGTTTCCCGTTTCTCGTTTCTGGTAACATAGGTACTACTAGGTGGACGCTTTCGTCGTTCAGGGTTGCAGCCTGAAGTGCAGCACCATGTGCAACAGCTTCATCAGGATTTAAACTTTTGCAGAGTTGTTTTCCATCAAAGAAGTGTTGAAGGAGTTCCTGGAGCTTTGGAATGCGGGTGGAGCCGCCTACCAGTACAACTTCGTCAATTTGCTCTTTGCTCAGCTTGGCGTCTTCCAGACATTGCTTCACGATTTCCATACACTTTTCGAACAACTCATCGTTGAGTGCTTCAAACTTTGCCCTTGCAATCTTTATGTGAAAGTCTATTCCTTCGTAGAGAGAATCAATGTCAATCACAGTTTCCACAGCAGAAGACAGACTTCTTTTTGCTCTCTCGCATTCTGAGCGCAGTCTCCGAAGAGCTTTTGCATTTGTACTCAACTCCTTTTTGTTTCTTCTCTGGAATTGCTCAACACAGTAATTGAGCATCCTGTTATCAAAATCCTCCCCTCCCAAATGCATGTCCCCTCCAACAACCTTCACCTCAAATTTACCACTCTCAACAGTAAGGATGGAAACGTCAAAAGTTCCTCCACCCAGGTCAAAAATCAGGATTGTCTTCTTTTCATTGCACTGTGTAGAAAACCCATAAGCTATAGCTGCTGCTGTGGGTTCACTAATAATCCTCATCACATTAAGACCCGCAATGACAGCAGCATCTTTAGTGGCCTTCCTCTGAGAATCGCTAAAATAGGCCGGCACTGTGACCACGGCATTTTTGACATCAGATTTGAGATATGCTTCGGCTATCATCTTCATCTTCGATAAGACCATAGAAGATATCTCCTCTGCTGCGAACTCCTTCCTCTGGCCTTTGTACTCAACTTGGATGAGTGGCTTGTCAGTGTCCCCGGAAACTACAGTGAAGGGCCATAGTTTCATGTCACTATGTACATCGAGGTCGCTGAATCGCCTTCCAATGAGTCTTTTCACATCGAACACGGTGTTGTGGGGATTGGTTGCGACCTGATATTTTGCACCATCGCCAACCAGCCTCCCAGAGGCTGTGAAAGCGACAATGGAAGGCGTGACTCTGTTCCCCTGATCATTAACAATAATTTCAATTCTATCGTGCTGCCACACTGCGACGCAGCTGTAAGTTGTTCCCAAGTCAATGCCAATAGCTCTCTCTTTACCGTTGGCATCCATATCTCATATGTTCCTCAACCAATTACTATGAAATAAGATAACTCCTAGCTTGAAAGTATGGCAATGCAGTGGAGTAATTATAAGATGCAATTTACAGACAGAAGAGTCAGATGCAAGGAAATTAAAAACTCTTCCCAGACCCCGATCCGACCCCAGAACCTTAAGGTCGGTGAGATAGTGAGGTGGGTTTCACCACGATGACAATGGAAGGTGGCTTCATTGTTGGAAAGTGAACTGATTTCGAATCTCTGTTAATGGGGCTATATTTCTTCTTTGTTTTAATCCATAGAACCAAACTTTTGTACGCGTTATTTCAGTCTTTGGGAATGGAATAATTTTATAAGGAACTAAGAACGTTGAACAAACATTTTCCAGGACAAGAATCTATGAATCCAAACCGCTTAGAACTTTCATTTGTGCCATTTATTGTGAAGTTATCACACGTTAGGAAAAGAAGGAGAAATGATGCGTTGTATAACTTTTTTCGTAAATAGTGGTCATATTTTAAAAAAACATCCACTCAGAAAACTGCCTCCAAAAATACTCTCACAGAATCCAGCGATCTCCTTTCTAGCGTATGAAACGCATGCTCGACAAGCAGTGGAATTGAGGTCTCCCCTGCATTGAGGAAAACCATATATTTTTTCTCCATTCTCTCCAAGCCATGAAATATTGTATAGCCCGTCTCCTTAACATTCTCAACCACAGCCACATTCAAGCTTTTTTTCAAACCACTGTCGTTTTTAATAACAGCATAGATTTATTTTTTTAAATAGGGATCCAATATTACTTCAGAGGAATTTAAATTCTTTATTTATAAACTAGATATTATTTAAATGTTTTGTATAATTATTTAATTTATTTATTTTTAGATTTTTTAAAAATACTATTTAATGAATATTGTAAAATTTCAATTTTGATGATAGATGAAAAAAATTACACCTCATATTGTGATTGACACTTTCAATCCAACTGATGAGTTACCTAGATTAGCTCCATAACAAAATGAACATCTTTGCTGTATAATTCTGCAGTCAAAAGTTTGACTTCTTGGTGCAATTCTGTAAGAGGGTTTTCTTTGAACTTGGTTTTCCAAATCTTGGTGTTGCCATCCAGTGAAAGGCAGTGAAGTCCAATTCCAAGGGCCAGAAAACAATACAAACGCTGAAGACAAAAGCAAGGAAATTAAAAGCTCATGACTCTTCCCACATAAAATAACCTGAGCTCGACCCAGACCCCAAACCTTAAGTTAGGTGAGATAGCGAGGTGGGTTTCACCACGATGACAATGGAGGGTGCCTTCATCGTTGCAAAGTGAATTGATCTAGAATCTCAGTTAATGGGATGCCTTTCTTTTTTTTTAATTTCAATCCATTGCACCAAACATTTGTACGGTTTATTTCAGTGTTTGGGAAAAGAATATTTTTTCCAAGTTGTATCATTATAATGTATTATTTTTGAAAGAAAAGTTATAGGGTGGTAATGTCATTGCTTTTGTTGTATTTTTGCACATAACGATTATTTAGTTTTTGTTTATTATATAATAATGATATGAATTTATTTGTGAAAATGATATTTTTAAAAAAGTAAAAAAAATGGTATTATTTAAAAAAATGAATAATGTCTTTAATTTTTTAATATAAAATTGATATATAATATATATATATATATATATATATATATAAAAGACAAATATAAATTTATATTAATTAATTTTGTATTTATTATAAATATTTAAAAAATAAAAATTTTGAAAGAAAAATTTGTATTTAGAAAAATATATTTTTATAAGTTAAAATGAATATATATTAATGCTAATAATAATAATTTCAATTTAAGAAAAAAACTTGATATATAAACTACAATAGATACAAAAGACACAATGTTCATTTATTGGAAAAGAAATGACTAATACATGCAGAAACCCTTGGAGAAACATAACAAATATACACCTTAATGATCGAGAAAAGAAATATCCTCACACATATATTGTTGGAAGAATCACTGCACCTCTATGGAATCCGTAATTTCCACCCTCGGATCCTAGTCACTGGTTTGGAACGTTTACCAACACATGCAGGTTTTGGTGTAACGGAAAACCTCCACATGGTATCAGAGCTTGGACCTAGGTTTGATTCCCCCGAGTTGCGTTTGAGGGGGGCTGTTGGAAGAATCACTGCACCTTTATGGAATTCGTAATTTCCACCTTGGGGATCCTAGTTACTGGTTTGGAACGTTTACCAACACCTGCAGGTTTTGGTGTAACGGAAAACCTCCACATGGTATCAGATCCTGGACCTAGGTTCGATTCCCCCGAGTTGCATTTGAGGGGGGGTGTTGGAAGAATCACCGCACCTCTATGGAATCCGTAAATCTCCACATGGTATCAGAGTCTGGACCCATGTTCGATTCCCCCAAGTTGCGTTTGAGGGGGGGTGTTGGAAGAATCAGTGCACCTCTATGGAATCTGTAATTTCCACCCTAGGGATCCTATCTACTCTACTCTGCACATTACGCGCACTCTCGAGCTTCCGCACCAAAACACGCACAGCGGTGCTAAACCACAAATGCATGCAGAACCACCAACCAATAAGTGAGTGCATGTGATTAGTTAGGAGTTGAATGGTGAGCTAGTACAATATTTGAGTTCGCTTTACTTGCTCTCATTATCCCCGCACCCTTTCTTCGCTTCGAACCGATCGAACTTACCTGAAATAGTTACATTTGAGGAGTAACTAAACGAAACAAGGGCCGGGAAAGGAAGTAATGGGCTACGCTTTCCACATGGTATGAAAGCCTGGACTTAGGTTTGATTCCCCCGAGTTGCGTTTGAGGGGGGGTGTTGGAAGAATCACCGTACCTCTATGAAATTCGTAAACCTCCACATGGTATCAGAGCCTGGACCCATGTTCGATTCCCCCAAGTTGTGTTTAAGGGGGGTGTTGGAAGAATCACCGCACCTCTATGGAATCAGTAATTTCCACCCTGGGGATCCTAGTTACTGGTTTGGAACGTTTACCAACACCTGCGCGTTTTGGTGTAACAGAAAACCTCCACATGGTATCAAAACCTGGACCCAGGTTCGATTCCCTGAGTTGCGTTTGGGGGGGGGGGGGTGTTGGAAGAATCACCGCATCTCTATGGAATTCGTAAACCTCCACATGGTATCAGAGCTTGGACCCATGTTCGATTCCCCCGAGTTGCGTTTGAGGAGGGGTGTTGGAAGAGTCACCGCACCTCTATAGAATCTGTAATTTCCACCTTGGGGATCCTAGTTACTGGTTTGGAACGTTTACCAACACCTACCGATTTTGGTGTAATGGAAAACCTCCACATATATAAGTAACTAAAAATGTTGAGCAAACATTTTGCAGGAAACAATTATTGTAAATAACAAGAATTTGTGAATCCAAACCCCTTGAACTTTCATTTGTGCCATTTATTGTGAAGTTATCACACGCAGTGAAAAAAGGAAGAAATGATATGTTGGATAAAAAAATTTGTAAACAGTTGCGAGTGTCATATTTAAAAAAATGTTCAGAAAATTGACTCTAGAAGTACTCTCATATAATCCACCGATCTGCTTTCTAGTGTATGAAACACATGCCTGACAAGTAGTGGCATTGAGGCCATGAAATATTGTAGCTGGTCTTGTTAACATTCTCAACCAATGAATTCAGAAGCACATTCAAGTTCTTTCCAAAGGACTCATTCTTGATATGATTTCCATAGCACGGGCGTGGGAGATCCCTGACATCCAACTGCACTAATGCTAATGGTAGTTTACATTTTGCAACAAAGTCACCAGACATGATAGTATAAATACTAAACAAAGAATGTATGCATGGTTGGCACTTTCAATCTAGCTGATGAGTTGCCTCGATTAGCTCCATAACAAAATGAACATCTTTGATGTATAATTCCACAGACAAAAGTTTGACTACTTGGTGCAATTCTTCTATAAGAGGGTTCTCTTTGAACTTGAACTTGGTTTTCTGAATCTCTTCAACGTGCTCTCTTGGTGTTGCCATCCATGCAAAGGAAGTGAAGTCCAATTCCAAGGGCAAGAAAATAATACAAACGTTGAAGCTAGTCCCTCTGATAACAAACTAACTGGGGATCTATCCCTAACTTCAGATTTACATAATCAAACCAGCGATTTAAAATTACAATATTAGAATTTATGAAGCCAACTTAGAACCAATGAATTTGGACCATTGGATGCCTTAAATAATTAGATATTGTTGTTGGTGAATGTACAAAGGACGATTGGCCAGACTTAGAATTAGATTTGGGAATACTAAAAATATTTGATTGTGTAAAAATATGATCTTTCCTCTGTATTCTTCATATTATGACCACTCGACAACTCCATGTGAGGTGAACTGTGCACTGTATCTCCAATTTCCCGGTCCCATGGCCAAAGAAACAATTGAGAAAAAAATTAGAAAGCAAGTGGGATTGTTGTCCAGTAGAAATAATGATGGTTTGATTATCATTTTGGATGTTGAAATAAATAGGGGAGGGACGCCATTACTTGTGTGCCCTTTTGTCCACCTCAATTGTCGATGTGGAGACACGTGCCGAGTAGTTCTTACCAAGTGTTGTGTTGTGGTGAGTGGGGCATTTAAATTTGCATTTACTTTACAATTTAGGGTTTCATTCAGTTTTTTTTGTGGGATGTACTCTCCCCGGTGTTATTTTTTTGGGTCCAGTGTGTGGGTGATGCACTCTGTAGTGGCTTGGGACGACTCCAATACTGGTTTGCCTTGTCTGCCATTCTTGAGAAGCTCATCCAGTGAGGTTTCTTGCAGTGGTGGTTCGTTAGCCATTTAAGGTTTATGGTGTGGTTGCTTAATTGCGCCTAGCATTATTGTTTGCACACATTCTTTTCTAGTTCAAGGTTTAGGGTTTTGTTGCTTTACCTGTTTTAAGGGGGTTTAACTCTATTGTTGTTGTTGTTCGTTCTACATCCTCGGGGATTTACAAATGGGGTTGTTGTTTTTGTTTGTTGTATTTAAGCCCAAATTGCAAGGATTTCAAAGAAATTGCAACGCCTCTGGAAATTTTTGGAGTGGAATGTGTATCCATAGGCATAGCAGAGGCATGCAATGCAGGGGCTTGGAAAACGATGATTTCTTCTTCTCCTTGAGAGCTTTTTTCAACTTCTTCTCTTTGGCATGAAGAGTTGCCTTGATGGTCCTCTTTTTTAACTGAAGATAATGCTTCTCGCATAGTGTCTTGGTTGGCATAGCCTTGGAGTGGCATCGCCATTGTATTCCATCCTACCTTTACACCGCAAGTAATCCTTGTCCATGTTGTGCAAAAGCCTG
Organism: Pinus tabuliformis; assembly: GCA_031772625.1. Classification (NCBI taxonomy): domain Eukaryota; kingdom Viridiplantae; phylum Streptophyta; class Pinopsida; order Pinales; family Pinaceae; genus Pinus; species Pinus tabuliformis. The sequence continues at coordinate 1,855,942,858 of CM062816.1, forward strand.
AATTTGTGCAATAATTTGAAGACAGTAAAGAGTTCGATGCGGAGACTGTTGGAAATATTTGGCGAATTTGATTTTCATTTTCACGGAAGGGAGAGGCAGAGAGTTAACCCTTTCGCGAAGCTATTTTACGAGAAACTAGGTTCGTGCACCGCGAGGCCGATTTCGCGGAGCTACCTTCGCGCACTGCGAGACTATTTTTCAGGGTTGAATATCGCACAATCGCGTAGCTATTTCAGAGACTTATGAATAATATTTACTCATGACAAAATGAGGAAGTAGGTTTTGGAGCAATACAATAAACTTAGTACTGAATTCTAAAACATGAAATACATTTACATGAGACTGTCGCTCATTCATCAAGTAAAATAAAAATTACAGTGATTTAAACTTACGCGCAACACTACACAGTAAAACACAGTAACTTCTGTTTTACACGCCCACCAAAAATTGCTCCACAATTTTCTCCACAGAGACTTGCGCTCTTTTTCTACTTGCTCTCTAACCTATCCAAACCATCTTACTCTTCTACACTCTATCTAACCTATTACAAAATGACTTTTACATTCATATATAACTTAACAGACAATTTTTACATTTAATTCATGACAGAGTGAAATTAATTTTGATGTTGTTATTGAGTGTGATCAGAGTCGCGCAGGTGTTCCTGGAGTGTGGGCAAGGTTGTTGAATTAATGCTTGCCCATATCTGTTTATTTAAGTACATAAATTATTTAAATGCCTTTTCTGAGTTTCTGAGTGGTTTGCGTCTGGCTTCAGTCCTTCTATCTTCACGCTGAGACGCAACCTGCAAAAATGTCTTCAAGCAGAGACATAACCTGCAAAAAGTACGTCTGACAGGTATGGCTGTTGTCTGACTGTTTATTGCGGTGGTTGGGATTATTATTTCCAACACTCCCCCTTAATCACAATTGCCGCCATGGACAATTTGTAAATAGTTTATGAGATAAACAAAATTTTCTCCTGCCAATGGCTTTGTGAAAATATCTGCAAGCTGTTCCTATGACCTACAGTGCTGCAACACAATTTCATCATTGTTAATCAACTCTATAATAAAATGATATTTAGCATCAATATGTTTGGTCCTTTTGTGGAAGACAGAATTCTTTGACAATGAAATTGCTGAGGTGTTGTCGCAGAAAATAGTTGTCGCGCCCTCTTGGTCATGACGAAGATCCCTCAACATCCTTCTCATCCAAACTGCCTGACATGTGTTGTTGTTGCTGCAACATATTCAGCTGCTGCTGTTGAAAGTGACACTATTGGCTGCTTCTTGGAGGCCCATGAAATGGCTCCGGAACCCAAACGAAAAACATATCTTGACGTGTTCTTTCTATCATCAACACTGCCTGCCCAATCACTGTCAGTGTAACCAACCAGCTTGAAATCACTATTTGTTGTGTACAAAATGCCATACTGTTTTGTCCCATTGACATACCTCAGAATCCTTTTTGCTACTTGCCAATGTGTCTCCTTGGGTGTCTCCATGAATCTTGACACCAAACTTACTGCATACATTATATCCGGCCTAGTGGCACTCAAATACATCAAGCTGCCTATCATGCTTTTGTATAATGTCGGATTGACATTGCTGCTGCAATCTTCTTTGCTCAACTTCAACCCTATGACAGTTGGAGTTGGTGCGCACTTGCTGTTCTACATTTTAAACCTATCCAAAATTTCTGCCACATACTTTGCTTGAGAGATAAAAATGCCATTTTCTGTTTGCTTCACTTCTATGCCCAGAAAATATCTTAGCAATCCCAAGTCAGTCATTTCAAACTCACTCTTCATGACTTGCTTAAAATCAGCGATGAGGAAATCATCACTGCCTGTAAAGATCAAATCATCTACATATAAGACGACAATGAGAATCTTACCTTCGCTCTCTTTGATGTAGAGAGTAGGCTCACCATCACATTTGTCGAAACCATTGTCCAACAGGTAAGCATCTATCCTGTTGTACCATGCACACGGTGCTTGCTTCAATCCATAAAGAGATTCTTCAACCGATATACTTTGTCTTCTTGTCCTTCAATCTCATAACCAAGCAGTTGCGCGAAATACACTTCCTCTTTCAGCACTCCATTCAAGAACGCTGATTTTACGTCCATCTGATACATTGTCCATTTATGTTGCGCGGCAATCGCCACAACTAAGCGCACTACCTCCATCCGCCACGAATGTCTCTGCGTAATCTCTTCCATGCTGCTACTTGTATCCTTTGACAACTAGCCTTGCTTTGTGCCTTCAATCTTTCCCTCAATGTTACTTTTGGTCTTATAGACCCACTTCACTCCAATGACATGTTTTCCTTTTGGAAGGCTCACTAACTCCCATGTGTCATTCCTTTCTATTGCTTCTATTTCTTCCTCCATTGCCACAACCCATTTTTCTTCTTTGACTACATCTTCAAAGTGGATTGGGTCATCTACATGACAAAATAATGCAAATAATGGATTCAGACCTGCGCTACTATCAACTTCATCTTGCTCATAAATTTCATTTAAATTTCTGAACTTTGGCCTTCTTGTGCTTGTTGAAGATGGGATTGACATGTCCCTTGGTGTCGCGCTTCGCGGTGTGCTTGGAGAAGAACTTGCTTGGCTGCGCAAAACTGTCCTATTATTTGTTGATGGCGTTGCTTGCTGCCTGCTTTTCTGTGCTTGAGTAGGAGTAAAGGGAGTCACTGTTGAGGAATTACTTGCTGATGTTAATTCCTCTCTATCCTCATGTGGTATGCATGCTTTGACATTGATTGTCTCTTCTAAACTTCCATCCCATGCTTCCTCTTCTATGAACTGCACATCTTTGCTGATTATGACCTTCTTGGTTAATGGATTGTAGAGTTTGTATGCCTTGGATTCATTGCTGTATCCAACAAATATGCATTTCTCCCCCTTGTTGTCTAACTTATTTCTCAACTCATCCGGGACATGTGCATAAGCCACACATCGAAAAGCTCTCATGTGAGTGACATTTTGTTTTCTTCCACTCCATGCCTCTTCAGGAACAATGTTTTCGACGCTTTTGGTTGCACATCTATTCAAGATATATGCTACACACGAGACATCTTCAGCCCAATAGTCATTTGGAAAATGCTTTTCCTTTAACATACTCCTTGCCATCTCCATAATGGTCCTATTCTTCCTTTCTACCACACCATTTTGTTGCGGTGTATATCTTGTTGTAAATTTCTTGTGAATTCCATGCTCCCTGCAAAATTGAAGGAAGTTGTTTGAGATGTATTCTCCACCTCTGTCTGTCCTAAGGACTTTGATGAAATGCCCACTTTTCTTTTCAACAAGAGCCTTGTATTGGCGAAACCGGTCAAACACTTCGCTTTTTTGTTTTAGGAAAAAGACCCATGTCTTCCTTGTGTAGTCATCTATGAATGTCTATACATAGTGGCTGCCACCAATTGATGGTGTCTGCATTGATCCACATAAATCTGAGTGGACAATCTCCAATGGTGCCTTTGCCCTCACAGACTTTCCTTCTGGAAATGTCTCTCTATGTTGCTTGCACAAGATACATCCTTCACATATGCTGTCTGGTTTTTCTATGAGTGGTAAACCCTTCACCATGCCTTTCCTATGCAGCAAATTTAAACCTCCAAAGTTGAGATGTCCAAATCTCAAATGCCATAACCAGTTTTCATCTTTTACCTCTGCTTGAAAGTTCACTTGGGTGACAACTGCCCCTTTTCTTCCATCCTCTTGTGAGTTCATTGATAGTTGTGATTGTGCACCTTATTTCAAATCTGATCTTATCTTTAGGGGAAACATTCTATTTTCTGTCATCTGAACCTTTGCAATCAACTGTTTGCTTGGAGGCATATCCAAGATTGTGCACACATCATTTTTGAAGAAGACATTGTAGCTTTTTTGCATGAGCTGTCCAATGCTCATGAGATTATGTTTCAGACCGGGGACAAAGTAGACATCAAAGATGTATTTCTTCTGCCCCTTCTTTGTTAGGATGTTAACTCTTCCTTTTCCCATGATAGAGACTTTGCTATCAGTCCCTAATGTCACTTCAGATTTCACACTTTCATCTAGATCAGAAAAGATTTCTATGTTTCCTGACATGTGGTTGCTACACCCTGAATCTAGATACCATATATCACTCCGTTTTTCTTGTGCTACAATACAAGCTAAAAACATGCTATCATGGTTCTGATTTTCTCTTGTGAAATTTACACTTGGTTTGTTACTAATGTCATATTGCTTCTTTCTACATTCATTTGCATAATGACCATACTTCTTACAGTAATGACATTGAACTTGAGAGTTATCATACCTCTGACCTTGTGCTTGATTTTGGCTTGGGCCTTGACTTGGATTTTTATTGTTGCCTCTTCCATTTGAGCTTGAAGCGCGACTTTTTCCACCTCTGTGTGGGCTTCTTCCTCTTCCTCTAGCATATGATCTTCTTCTGCCTCGTCCTTGACCAAATGATACTTGTGTCTTGAAGGCATGCTCCAGTGAGGAGCTTGATGCTCTGTTCAGTCTATGTTCATGAGAAATCAATGATGCATTGAGCTCATCCACTGAAAACTGTGAGAGATCCTTTGTCTCTTCTATGGCCACAAAAATGGCCTCAAACCTTACTAGCAGACTTCTCAAAAATTTCTCAACTATTCTTCTTTCCTCAGGTGTCTCACCATGAGACCTGATTTGAGTAACCAACCCACTTACATCTATAAAAAATGAGTCCATATTATTAGACTCTTTCAGACAAAGTGTTTCAAAATCTCTCCTCAACATTTGCAGCTTCGCTGTCTTGACTTTTGCCATGCCTCGGTAGGCTGTCTCGAGAATGTCCCATGCTTGCTTGGAATTCGTTGCTGCTGCAACCCTTGGGAAAATACTTTCATGAACCACTTGGAAAATATAAAACAGGGCTTTTAAATCCTTCTTCCTGTTCTCCCATAACACATCTCTTTCTTGTTGAGATAAGGCATTGTATGATGCTGCATCCGCTGGTTCTTGAAAACCATTCTCCACCAAATCCCAAATATCTTGAGAAGAAAACAGGGCCTTCATTGTAATAGTCCAATAATCATAATTTTTGCCATTAAACTGAGGTATTTGAGGATTAGTCAAAATTGTGCTTGATGTTTCCATTTCTGAGCGTAAAAAAAAACTTTCTACCTGCTGGTAAATATGTTAAAAAATAATGCACACTCAAAAACAATTTTACTGTTAGTAAAAACACTTGTTTTTACACTAACAGAGTTTAACCCGCTTTGATACCATGTTAGAAAATATTTCAGCGAATTTGATTTTCGTTTTCGCGGACGGGAGAGGCAGAGAGTTAACCCTTTCGCGAAGCTATTTTACGTGAAACTAGGTTCGCACACCGCGAGGCCGATTTTTCGGAGCTACCTTCGCATAACACTACGAGGCCAATTTCACGGAGCTACCTTCGCGCACTGGGGAGACTATTTTCCAGGGTTGAATATCGCACAACCGCGCAGCTATTTCAGAGACTTTTGAATAATATTTGCTCACGACAAAATGAGGAAGTAGGTTTTGGAGCAATACAATAAACTTAGTATTGAATTCTAAAACATGAAATACATTTACGTGAGACTGCCGCTCATTCATCAAGTAAAATAAAAATTACAGTGATTTAAACTTACAGACAACACTACACAGTAAAACACAGTAACTGTTGTTTTACGCGCCCACCAAAAATTGCTCCACAATTTTCTCCATAGAGACTTGCGCTCTTTTTCTACTTGCTCTCTAACCTCTCCACACCATCTTACTCTTCTACGCTCTATCTAACCTATTACAAAATGACTTTTACATTCATATATACCTCAACAAACAATTTTTACATTTAATTTATGACAGAGTGAAATTAATTTTGATGTTGTCGTTAAGTGTGATCAGAGTCGCGCAGGTGTTCCTGGAGTGTGGGTAAGGTTGTTGAATTAATGCTTGCCCATATTTTTTTATTTAAATACATAAGTTCTTTAAATGTCTTTTCTGAGTTTTTGAGTGGTTTGCGTCTGGCTTTGGTCCTTCTATCTTCCCGTTGAGATGCAACCTGCAAAAAAGTCTTCAAGGAGAGACACAACCTGCAAAAAGTATGTCTAACAGGTATGGCTGCTGTCCGACTGTTTATTGCGGTGGTTGGGATTATTATTTCCAACAGAGACCCCCGAGTCCTATATAGGGCATGCAAGTGGAAACATGTAGTTCAACTTCCAAGTCAGTGCCTGCGAAGGCCTACGAGGGTTTGAAAGGTGCAGATATCTCTGATAGTGTGATAAATAACACTTCCAAGCCTTGTGTGTCTCTATCCAAAGGTCCTACCCCATGCTACCTTGGAACATGGAGCTCTACCTCAAATAGATTTCGAACTACGTAAAGGGATGTTGCCTTTGCTACAAGCTCTTGAACAAGATATAAAACTAAAAGGGATGCTGC